>JAPWGK010000001.1:2718951-3395564 GCA_029641185.1 Pseudofabraea citricarpa
GACGCCTCTTTCTGTTGTGGTGTGGGATTTCACCATGGTGCCATTCATTGACGTGACAGCTATCCTTGCCCTTGGAGAACTCAAGGAGGATATTCGCAACTACTCTGGCAAAGGTGTCCAGTTCCGCATCGTTGGCATGTCAAGAAGTGTTCGCGAGCGATTCCTCCGTGCCAAGTGGAGGTTGTCTGATCTAGGCAACTGGCGTGAGGAGGGTTCTGACGTTGTATACCCATCAATGGAGAGAGCGATCTTGGACCGAGAAGGAAGTGTCCTGGAGGAGGTGACCATTGGTGACGAAAAGACTGGGTAAACGTATATCGAGAAGATGGGTTGGGAGTGTAGGCGTACACTATGGGACTTCTGACACTTGGTGGTGAGGACATATTTGACGTTACGGATTCTTTCTTATTGATTGTGTTTTGTCAAAGTGGTTCTAAACTTCTGTTGCTGTGAGTTTTGTGTGTAGGTAGCTGGTAGTCAGTTAGTTGTATCGTCTCACTCGAATGCCATTCCTTGTTATCTTTCCAAAAAGTGCGAATGCCCTCAATGTTCTGTTGCCAAGTTGTCCAAGGAAAGTCAAGAAAAGAAGGTTGAGAAGAAGCAACATTCCAAGAAAGCCAAGGTACCCACCTGGATACTATAACAAGAAGACACGCAGGGTAACGAGGCACACGTGAGTTGCGGTAGTTGCCGGCATTTTTCTACCCGTATCATTTTCGCACGATTAAGCATAATAGTATGCTTATCAACAAGGAACTTTGCCGGATGAATCCATCCTGCTTCGTGGTCCTGAGTCGTATCTTTTTTTTATTTTTACAAGCGGTGGCTTTCGCTGCTGCGTGAACCAATATCGAGAAATCTCAAATTTGAACTTATCATTATTGTAGAATTATGGTTAGTTAAACAACATTAGATGATGATATCGATCCATCTATCTTGATGACAACAACCATTTTCTCTGCCCACCATTGCGACCTCAATCTCCCTTCTCTCTCTTGCTCGTTTCTGCTCGATTGGTACAAGATCAACAACATTGAAGATGCGGGGTCTAGTGCTTACGATAGTAATTGCCGGCCTTTCTTCATATGTCCTTTGTCTGCATCAAGAGAATCAAGAGCAAGAGCAACCGTAGATCACCGAATCAAGTTGAAGACTTCGCCTTTGCTTGCCTTGCGATATCTCAAGAGGACCGACCATGCGGGGTTTTTAGACGACATGCTTGGCTTCTCCGCTCCAAAATGCATACCAAGACATAGCTACCCATGTCAGGAAGCAACCAAAAGTGCGTAGATTTGGTTATCTCAAATTCGCCAAGCACGGCAATTGGTACATGCAACAACAGCGAAATCACAACTCTCTGCTGTTAAGCGGCTCGTATCTTAGAGCTTCTAACTTGAGATTTTGAAGCACTATTTTAAAGCTCAATCACCTCGGAGCAGACTGCCTGATCCCAGAAGCTCAGATTATCCAAGGAAAGTTTCTAAGGCCGTATCAAGAAATTCTTAAATCTAAAAAAGGAAAAGCTCTTAGAATAGCTTTAGAATCAAAGTGTTGAAACCTGACAAGTTTCTTCAATAATCCTAAACTCACAATTGCCTTGCCAAGATCTATTTATCCTGTTTTGGCTTCTCGACCGCTCGCTTAATTGGCCGTGAGAATCAGATGAAGTGTAACACTACCATGATAGTTAGGTAGATTGAAGAAAGCCTGGCAAATCTCTAGGAATACCAAATTAGGAAAGCGATATCAATGGGAGGAGTATCTTGTCGAAATGGTGCTGATGTATCTTTATTTGCCTTTCTCTAGACTCTCTTAATCACTCTCACTTTTTTTAAACCTAACTAGCTTAATCTCTTCTTTCAGTCTACATGATAGTGCATGTCATCATTTACATCTGGATGATATAGCCATTGCGAGCCGAGAGCCCATAACCTATAAAATGCATAAGCTCCGTTTTACAATCGTCATTTTGCTAATCAATTTACAAGCTAAGTATTAAGAAAGCAAGGTTTTCATTTCTAACCACAAACCACTCATTCATTAACTGATTTTTTGAATCAAACAGGCGTCCAGGGCGTTAAATTTAAGTGGCAGTGTCCTGTTATTATCCAGTGCCAACTCTCCTATAGCTGTCACACACACCCTGGAATCCGGTGATTTAGTTTTGTAGCGTTAGTAACTGCAGAAGCTACAGGTGAATCTCATCATGGCTGGCGTTGTAATGTGAGGGGTATTTGGGTCTGCCCCCTTAAAGGATATACATAGCCAACAGTTGAAGTCTCGTTATCTGCATCATATTAATATGGCTAACTATCTATTTTATCGTGCACAACACCAATAAGCTACTTTCCCTCGTTGGCAATAGTTGGCCACCATATGCCCTTGAAGAACTCGGGATGTCATGTGATCGGTAATAGAAGTTTGTGTTCCGATCATGAGTTCGAAGCTGCTTTTGCTCAATCGGTTGCCAAATAAACCATTGTGTTTAGCAACGGTCATCCAAATCTCATCAAATTCGACAGAAGTGATGGAAAATTTCTAGCATTGCATGGATTGGGTCGAGTTCTCTCACTCTCTCGATACATTATCAGCTTCTTTGCCGATACTTTTTGTGGTGGTGTAAGACATGTATGCCGCTATCCGTGGACATCGTGATACAACGGATATGAAAATTCAAATGATGAAAGTAGTATTACATGTGAACAGGCCAATAACGGTCGCATATTTATCAGGCTTTGTATCTGGACGCGAGAAAACTCGAGGAATTATCGCAGCTCGAATAGCAAGGTTTTCTGTTCGTATGTTCAAAATGCAACATGATAGTTAATTCGTAAATGCTAGCACATGTTTTAGTTCAAGCGAATATCTTTTCCTGAAAGATGGGGAAGTTAGAGTTGTGGAAGCTGAGCCGTGTGCACCACTGCAAGTGTGCCGATCCATTGCCCTTTTAGCACATGGATGCATCGTATGGCCCTCGAGTTACAGCAGAAAAACGAAAATGTTTGATCATGCCCAGAAAGAAAGAAAAAACCAAGAAGCACCTCTTTTACCATCACGGTAGGAGCCGCAAAATATTTGGAGGCTGGTTCATACTGTATGGTGGCTGGTTGATGTTGACTGATCGTGGAATCGGAAGTTTATTCCTAGCTCCGAGAGCGATGAACTGATTGATCGTGAGGTGGGAAAAGGCGAGGTCGGAAGGAAGGTGCGTGGTTTCAGTCGTACTTCTCTAGCTGTGCGCCCACGACACCCTACGTCGCCTAAACTTTGATAGTGCGTCGCTTAATTGGCTGAAGTGTAAGGAGCTCAGGTTGCACGAATAAAGTTTGAGAAAGATCTGCAGGCTCGTCCCGAACCATCGATACTTGAGCCGGGAAGATTGCTTATAAAAGTTCGATCTGTTGCAGCCGCACTCGGGAAGCATGCAGCTCGTAAGGAAATAATTCTCTTGTGATTGGGTAGAGTGGTGCACATTGCCTGTAAGCTCATCAGCTGAAAGGCGTCATGTTCACACTTAAGCTTTGGAATGATGATCTGCAGCGATAGCTTATGGTTAGCTTTCTGCTAAAGTTCTGCGGGGTTGCCGGCTTGTGCCTGCCCACCTTATTTATATCAGTGCTGGTTGTGGTCCTCTGGTTCTTGCAACCTCTACCTGGCATCTTTATCTGAAAGAAGCTGTGTCAACATGGCAAGCCCCACAGAGCAGCTCCCGACCAGCAATGGTGTCGAGGCTAGCTATGCACGTCCCAGGCGGATGTTTATACTTTGTTTTGACGGTACAGGAAACAAGTTCCAGGGAACTGGAGGCGATAGTAACAGTATGTCAAATACACCATGGTCTGAAAGATAGCCGCTTGACAAAAAATCTAGTTCTCAAGATATACTCCATGCTGGACAGGACAGACAAAACACAATGTAAGTGAAGACTGATTAGCCAGGCTCCAAAGGCTGCAAAAACATATTAATAAGCTAATAATTATCAGTCCATTATTATCAACGTGAGTTATGCTAGAAACTTTCTACAGTGGTCACTAATAGGATGCGAAGCTGGGATTGGCACCTACACAAATGCGAAGTCATTATCGACAAGTGGTCTTGTATCTCGGATATCGAGCTGGTACTCAAAGGCAAAGGATTCCGCCATTGGAACAACACTGGACGAGCACGTAATGGCTGGTTACCGATTCCTCATGCGATACTATCAAGATGGAGATGATATCTGCCTCTTCGGATTTAGTCGTGGAGCCTACATAGCACGGCTGCTTGCAGAAATGCTTGACCATGTCGGGTTGCTTTCTGCCGGCAATGAAGAACTCGTTCGATTTGTCTGGAAGACATTTGCTCGGTGGCAACAGAGGAATGGTAGCGGAGGAGCCGATGAAGCGACAAGGGAACTGTTCAGATTCATGAAGGCCTTCCGGGAAACGTTCAGTCGCCCTGTGAGGAGAATCAGATTTCTAGGACTTTTCGACACAGTGAACAGTGTTTCCAAAGTACGAATGTGTAGACGTACCTATGGATATATACTTTAGGGGCTGACTTTTGCATAGTTTGAAACAGCATGGATGTCCCGAAGTCACCGATTCCCCTATACAGCTCGCAGCTCTGCTAAACGGATATGCCATGCCGTGTCAATAGATGAACGTCGAGCGAAATTCCGTCAAGATCTGATATCACAGAAAAAAGAGCCGCGCACCGGAGATCACGATCATCCGCATCTGGATTACTTCAGACACCACCCAAACCATAGAGGCAGAAGCAAAGGGAACAAATCTGGGGGAGACGGAAAGCTCAAGGCGCCAGCCAACGACCGATTTCGCTCTAATTCCCGTGGACGTTCTCGTTCGCAACAGGCCAGACAGGGCTCTATTTCTAGATGCTCAACAAATTCTGCTATCACCAGCGCCTCAGTGGACTCGGAGGACGAAGATGAAAATGCACCTCAGACAGTCACAGAACTTTGGTTCCCTGGTTGTCATGCAGATATAGGTGGAGGTTGGCTACCTGACCCACCTGAGAATTTGTCCCTCAGCCATGGTCCCCTTGTTTGGATGGTGCGTGAAGCGCAGAAGGCAGGCCTGGTATTCAATCCAGACAAGTTGCGTGAGCTGGGCTGCTATCATGATGATCTGGATAACAACGTTCCCCAGGTATCAAAAAGCCAGGACAAGCCACCTGTGCCGATAATTGAGCTTAATGATGATGCTATACCCACCATTCCATCTTCACCAAGAACCGAAGACAATTTTGAGAAGGCAATGGATGAAGATAGCGCAGTGAAGGCTGGCGAACGAGAGGCTGAGAATAAAAAGTTCCACAGTTTCCTCCACAGTTCGTGTACGAAAGGCAAGATTCATGATCCGCTTCAACGAAACCAAGGCTCGCCGACAATGACGGTTTTGACATGGAACATAATGGAGTTCCTTCCATTTCGTAGAATGGATCTGCGGCCGGATGGATCCTGGAAGGCGATTCGATGGCCATTACCTATGGGCGAGGTTCGAGATGTTCCTTACGATGTGAAGATACATAATAGCGTCATCAGAAGGATGAAAGCCGATGAGAACTATCGTCCTGGGAATTTGATATTGGGCGGCGGAGGGAGAGGAATGAGGAAAGCTCCTGAGGAGGCGGGTATGGGAGACTGGGTAGTCCTTGAGGATGGTAAAGGCCACCCAATTGATGAAGTTTGGGGAAGAGCAAAGAAGACAGAAACGGTGGAGAAGAATGACAAATTTTAATGAAAGCTGACAAGTAGTAATATAATTAATTGGTTCTGGTGGTTCAGCAATTATGTTGCCAATCAAATGCGTCATGTGACACCGCGATTATTTTGCGACGCGTACACCGGCTTTTCCCCTCTCACAATAAAAGTTAAACGCCAAAGGCCAAACGCCATACCCACACATCACGATAACTACCATGGATGCAGTAGATCTCCACGACATTGCTCTCCTTCTGAATTACGAAAGGGCCTCTACTGAGCCTCGATTTCGAAATGCGAAACTGACGGAAATTGCCGCAGAGGACTGCCCGTCCAATATGCCGTTTGAGACCTTTCCAGAGTTGATAGCTCGTGGTTGGCAAAACATCCAGCAGGCAAAGATAGGACTCCTGTTTACAAGGAGCGAGGACTCCGTGAAATCCCCGTCAGATACTCCAGACCTTCCTTCGAATATGCTCGGCAAGACCATATCACCGTCACTGGCACAACTTTCCGAGCACGATCTCGAGACAATTTTCTGGCAAGCTCGTGGCCATGATGCTTGCTACAAGTCAGTGGCCCTGCTTCAATTCTTCTTCGACAAATATCCGAGAACACAATTGTTGCGCATCCGCACGACTACAGGACAAGAGTACTTGAGTTCGATCAACAAGGGTGCTATCGTGGAATGGGAACTTATGGGGCCTAAGCAGTTTACACTGGCAGCTGTGCGGATTGAAAACAACCCCGGCCCCATGTCTTATATAACTGGCATGCTTGACCCCATGTTGCATGCTGCCTTTGAATTCGCAACTCAGAATGAAGAAGACGGAGACAACACAAGCGCAATCCTCGACTTGGCTTCCATGCAATATGGCGAGCCTGGGAGAGCAAGGAAATCGAAGGGGACGTTTGCACTTGAAACACTCAATCACTTTTACAAGAGACTGGAAACTATAGCTGAGGGTTGTAACTGGTCAAAAACGAGGACCTCTCTGCGTATCGGGCCTTCTCCGGATGATGAATGGCTAGCTCGCGTCGCAGACCGAGCAAAGGAACGTTTGGACGCACGCGACATAAACCCTTGGTGTGGACATTGCGGCGCTCCATCACTTGAAGGAAACAAGTTGAAGAAGTGTTCTTTATGTACCGTTCACTATTGTAACGCTACACATCAGAAATTGGCATGGCCGTTCCACAAGCATTTCTGTGCGGGTAAGACTGCCAAGTAGGCCCTCAGACCCCAGGGCCAGAGTAAATAAATCTACATCTAGCATATCCTGTCCTTTACAAATGCACGAGATGCGGTTTTCAAGGCTCCTTCATTCTTCTGATTGGTACGTATAGCGCAAGTTTTAATGCCTACCTTGGTAGGTATATTTTACAGCTTTTCTCAATATGGGAACTACACGATACTGATTCCCATTTCATTACTTGTTTCAAACCTTAGGAACGAATTGCTCTTGCAGAGTCTGCTCGTGTCCTTCGATGCCCATAATGACATCGTCGTCAAAGAATCCGTCATTCTGGGCCATGAACTCCCTTGTCTTTGGAATATCCTTGTGATCCGCCGGGTAGATATCTACTGGCCAAATCAAATTGAAGATATAATATAATGGCCCTGCAATTGAGAAACTCATCAGCATTCCAATGGAATAGATGTGTCGACTCCCTTCATCGTAATCGCTATTGAAGGACCCGGCAAGCCCATGGATCACAGAGACGAGTGCTAGAAGCCATGCAACAAAAGTGCGCAGATTAAATCCCGCAGTATACCAGTACGGGCTTCCGGAATGTGCCTGGTAAAGCGATGGAATATGTACATTCCCTTTACGTATGAAGAAGTAGTCGGTTCTATTTCAAGAAATTCTGTTAATTCTGCAGGAGAAGTGGTGCCTTTGAAAACCTACATCATTATGCTGACGAGCGGAGACAGAAACACTACATTGGAGCCAAGAAAGGTGATGAATGCCTTGGCCGAGGAGACCAGTTTCCATGGTACTGTGATGAGTGAAAGACAAGCACAAAAGACCTGTCCGCGAACAATGCTGCTAAATGTTAATATCGCATTTCACAGTATATGGATCTTGCTCACTTGAAATATCTTGGAAATAAGCCGGTCAAGTCAGACCCAACGGGCACGGCATTCGAAGCTAGATTAGTAGCAATAACAGCGAATGCTTGTACGAGGCACGCCAAAAAGACTGCACATCTCGCACCACCATTCCAGTTATGATCCAGAATAGCAAGATACAAATCCCAGATGTTCCAGTAAGCTGTTCCCCACAATGTCTTCACTGCACTCGAGGCACCAATACCTAAAAATGTACAGAGCGACTTGGCGATCACTAAGCCAAACCACTGTGGCCATGTAGTAGCTGCAGAGCTGCGTGCATACCTTGCCAGGTCAGGATTCGAAGATACTTCAGTCATAAGTGTCCCCGAAACAGAATTAATCCCGGTCATAAATCCCCAGCCAATTGCTGACGATGAAGAAGCAGCTTTTCCTAGGGTTGATGTCTGACCAAGCCCGCCATTCTTCCCAACAATGTAGGCAAAGGTTGCTATCAAGACTGGTGGACAAGCAAAACTCTTTACGGTGTACAACCAACGGCTCTTCGATGGATGTAGCAGCATGAAAGCCAATTGTATGAACCAGAAGATAAAAAATGCCACTAAAAGACCTGTTGTAATTCCAGCAGATTGTGGAAGATGGTTAGGGACATCGGTCCATCGATGTCCAAAAGCACAACGCAGCATCACGCTTACGAGCTGTCCGGCATAATATGACTGTGTCCCGAAAAAGAAAACAGCGACTATTCCACGGCAGAATATAAACCACATCGAGCCATAAAAGCCAGCACAGATTCGTACGTAAACTGGATAACCGATATGGTAGACCGAGGCGCCTCGTGAGTTGAGAACTAGCAGCGTACCCATTAACATGCAAGCCACGATGGCTGCTAATGTTGCCTGCCACCACAGCTGAATACCAGTTAGCCTTAATTCTTTACAAAAGTACGAAACACTGACCAGACCTAGGGCTACGAGTGAAGAGCCACTGTTCCAAGCGATCGGATTGAAGCTCACTGCCCAGAAAAAAGCGAAATAATTCCAATGTGTCCAATTCCTTGCAGAGATTGCTGTGGATATTCGATCAGTCTTCAAATATACATCACATCAATTCATAAACATACGGGAAGGATCAAGGTCCTCATTCGACCAAGTTCCCTTATCTCGCGGATCCTGAAATGTACTTTCTTTGGTTTTTAAGAAACCATCAATTCTCCTGAGAAATGCCATCATTAAATATTGAGCAATGTTATGATGGACCTACTGAGTCCGAGAGGAATGAGAAC
The DNA here is from genome assembly GCA_029641185.1 of Pseudofabraea citricarpa. Classification (NCBI taxonomy): domain Eukaryota; kingdom Fungi; phylum Ascomycota; class Leotiomycetes; order Helotiales; family Dermateaceae; genus Pseudofabraea; species Pseudofabraea citricarpa. The sequence continues at coordinate 2,728,015 of JAPWGK010000001.1, forward strand.
CTTCAGGTAGATTCATATTTAAGTTGGATGCACACAATGGACGGATGTTGGACGGATTTCAACGCAAGCTGATAAGGATCTGAGTTATCATTATCGCCGTTCAAAAATGGGGTGCTGATCATGTCGACCATTAGGACCAAAGCCAGATCAATATACACCATACCGTAAGCCCCATTCCAGTGGTTGCCTCTGGTGCTTATTCTAGATAGTGACTTTTCAGCATTGAAGCTGTGCCTCTATACTTCTGGAAACTACCAAGATGTAGAGCAGCGAACATATTATATCTGCCACAGCACTCTTGCTTCTCCAGATGCGGAATTATTGTGGAAAATGCAGAAAATCCTTCGGAGTCTCGCTGATTCAGGTAGATATTGTAAGTGCTATACAACGAGTTATCGGAAAGGATTTCCAATCTACGGAGTGCTTTCGCTTTTAGCCGACGTTGCTGGACAAGTGAGATAAGATAGTAATAATCAGTCCAGGGCCAACGTTTATCGAAGGCCCGAAAAAAAAAAAACGATTCAATCTCCGAGTTTGTTGGCCGAACGCTAAAGCCGAAACAGTGCTGTAATCAATAAAGCACTACAAGACGATTTTGAACCTATTCAAAAAATCCCGAACAGATCCACAGAGAGCAATAATGGACCAATTCAACCGCGACGGAAGTTCAGCAAAGTTACATGCTCCAAGTATCGATGTGCTTGAAGGGACAAAATATGATTTCCCACGTGACTGCGTTGGTTTTGGAAGAAAATCCCATCATCCACAGTGGCCGAACGGCGCAAAGATCGCTGTATCATTCGTGATCAATTACGAAGAAGTAAGAAACAAATCATGATGTTTACAATAGACTAAAACTTGTTCAGGGATCCGAACGTAGCATCACGAATGGCGACGCCAGTTCGGAAAACCGGCTTTGGGAACAGTCTGATAAGCCTCCTCAAGCAGGGGAACGAGCCTTGAACTCAGAGAGTGATTATGACTATGGTTCTCGAGTTGGCGTTTGGCGACTTTTGAATTGTTTCGAGAAACACAAATTTCCTGTCACGGCATATGCCGTTGGGCAGGCATTTGAGAAGAATCCTGAAGTTGCGCAAGCATTTATGCAGAATGGACACGAGGTTGCTTCGCATGGTTATAGGTAAGTGATTATCCACGGCCGTCGCAAAGTATATGTTGCTGAACATCCTTTCCAGGTGGGTTAATTACCAAGGAATGAGTGTTGAGCTAGAGAAAGACTATATCATTCAGCAGCTCACGTCTTTGAAAAAGTCGACTGGTGTATATCCTGTGGGTTGGTACTACGGTGCACTCTCCCCAAAGTCCAAGGCTTTGATACATGAAGTATACGCTGAAATGGGTATTCCACTTCTGTATGAGAGTGATACCTATTCTGACGATCTTCCATTTTGGGCCGACGTGCCAGCAGAAAATGGCTCAACAGATCCCAAGGGAATGCTTATGATACCTTACAGGTCAGTGAAATTGGTATTATCTCGAGTAACAACTAACCTGGTTTTCTTCTGACACAGCTATGATTGCAACGATGTAAAATTTCATTCTCCATCTGGTGTCAGCACCGCCTCACAATTCGAAGAATATCTGAAAACGGCTTTCGATGTCCTGTACGCTGAGGGAGAAGAGGGTATGCCTAAAATGATGACGATCGGTCTTCATTGTCGCATCAGTGGAAAACCCGGACGCTTTGCGGCGGTGAGAAATTTCATCGAGTATATTTCATCCAAGCCGGACGTTTGGGTGACGACAAGAAGAGATATTGCAATTCATTATCGCAAGACATTCCCGTATAGAAGGGGTCGTCTTGCATGAAGCGGGCAAATAAAGTTCAGGAATATACGTTTGAAGATGCAATTTTTGCCTTCTTTCTTTTTGCCTTTTTGGGGTCCCATAAATGATGATATACGGGTATAATTATGCATCAAATATCGGAATCTACACTCACTTCAACCAGTTCTACCCCATTGTTGAAGAGAAGTTCGCATCCTCTAACGGCCAACTTGCGGCTCGCTAATCGGCTGCGGCGGCCCGCCATGGAAGTCAAACCCCAATCCACATATTGCCAGATAATACAAGTTACCTCCTATCTTACCGACTACACGGCACATAGATGCGAGAGAGCTCCCTACACTTCACTCAATCAATCATCGTCAATACCAAAACGAGAGAGATCACGCAACAAGTTTCAACTCGCAGCCACACTATCAATCAAGCAACCCCCTTTTACTACCAAGCAAATGCTAAAAAGAATGGTCCAAAAACTGCACGCTGCACCACTATCCATCAGCGGATTTGCATCCTACGGCGGCGTAATATCTACACAAGTAACTAACTCGCAGACCATCTCAGTCAACGGCGGGAGTTCACGACGGACTCCCGAGGTCGTGCCAACACAGAACCTGTACGCTTCGGCACCAAGTCAAGTGCCTGGCCGCATCGTACTTAATGCATCGCTAGCGAGTCCGAAGGAAGTCTCACTATCGTCTACGGAAGAAGGCAAGAGGGTTCTGAAAGTCAACATGCTTGAGAGACATCGCTTTACTTCGCAGTCGTTCGTGCCTATGGGTGGTGACGTCAGGTATCTTGTCGTAGTTACGGATCAGGGTGACAAGCCGGATCTGAAGAATTTAAAGGCCTTCGTTGCCAGACAGGAACAGGGTGTTTGTTATAAAGCTGGGGTTTGGCATGCTCCTATGGCTGTTGTTGATCACGTGAGTACTTCGAATTCGTGTCCTTTGCTTTCCTTGTTTTAGATCATATTCTTTTTATTGTTTCATGTGCTATGAATATTGCTAAAGACTTCCAATAGCCTGTTTCTTTTGCTGTCATTCAGCATGTCAATGGTGTAGCGGAGGAGGATTGTGAATTCTTTCCATTAGAAGAAGAATTAGAAATTGTGTTTTGAATCCACCGACTCTCAAATATCCTAACCATTAGCATTTCTCCGAATCTCGAAATCTTAGTGCGATACAGCATCTTAATATGCGGGAAAACATTTCCTTCTATCTGCTCTGCTTGGGATACCAAGCGCCAAGAACTATTGACATAAAGCTCGGAGGAGATGATGGATTATGTCACGTGCACAGCATTTCCACCGCCGGTCGACCGTATGCTCTCCACTGCATTGACGTATGCTTCATGTCAGAAAAGGATATGAGCCAATCAGCTCGAAGGAGTCGGGTGAATTCGCGTGCAGTTTGAACTTCCACTGGCATATAAAAAGCCAAGTTCTGTCACAGTCTAGTAGTACACATATTGCAAAACAATTAACCAGCGAACCAATCGATCGTCATCTTGTCCAAAAATCCTTCAGCGTGATCAGATACATCCATCATGTCTCAATCATCACCTCAAACACAATCCTATGCTCTTCACTCCATAGCTGTGGCCTATGGCGTAGCCTTAGTTCCGCATTATTTCCAAGTGCTTCGGATGATGGCTGCGACAGGTGGTCAATGGTCTTTCTCCATGTATGCAAAGTCCCTCCTCGGCCAATCCAGTCCAAAATTATCAAAACCCAGTCTCTAATATCTCCTGATGTAAAATCTCAGGCCGCAGAAAAACATGGAACTGTTGAAACCTAAAGTTCCTTCTTCAGTATGGAATCAATGCTACCGAGCACGCTGTGCGCATATCAATGGATTTGAGGGATTTCCTCTCTTCGCTGCTGCGATGGTTCGTCCTTCCTCTTCCAACCCCTGCACGTGAAAAGATAACTGAAGTTTTATCTTTCTAGCTTGCCGGTACAGTGGCTGGATTACCGGCCGAAGACATGAATAAGAGTGCGGTGCAGTATCTCGGCTTGAGGGCGCTGTATACTGGCTTGTACATTACTACGACGAATGAGGTCTTTGCCTTGGCCCGGACGAGTGTCTGGGCTCTGAGCGTAGGATTACCTGCCTGGACATTGTGGAAAGCTGGGAATGCCATTGCGTCGCCAATCGTGCTTTGAAGTCATGATGGGTATGATCGGTCATGTGTAATAATAGGCAGGCTTGTATATTAGAGAGAGCATAGCGATGAAATCGATACTCAATGAATAGGCGTACTTGATAATAGACGAGCTAGCTAGTCGACTATGACTGGAGTGTAATACACCGTATAATTTAGAGTAACGAATCGCGTGCTAGCATTACGATAAACGTTCCTCCTTCAGCCTCGTGCCTACCTTTCCTAGGTAGGCTTCTATATATAATCCGGAAGCGACTGTGTGACTTCAGAATCGTCTTACAAGTCCTTGAGCATTTGTTCATTCTTCCCTTCTACTGTTTTCTCCACTTCATTTATTCCACTTTCTCTCCCATCTATTCTACGCTCTACGGCAATCATCGTCTCGCCTCATGCCATCAAATATGCAGAGGCTACGGTCTCTAGAGTCCCTCAATGTATCTGAAGGTGATGATAGCATAGGTAAAATACCAATCAACTGCAATTGCAACTTATCTGACGCTTTTTATCAAGCAGATTTTGAAAATCCTAAAAACTGGTCAATAGCGTACAAGTGGTACTGTACGGTAAGGATGACTGCCTCCACTTCACTGCCTTGCAAATTTGTATCTGACCATCTGCAGATGATCGTCTGTCTAACATGTTTCACCGTGTCTTTCACTTCGACCGTCATCACCCCCGACATTTCTGGCGTTGCTGAAGAATTCCATATATCACGAGAAGTGTCACTTTTGACAATCTCGGTCTTCATTGTTGGATTTGGACTCGGTATGTTCTATGATGCTTATCAAAACATAATCTGACTTTCTAAGGCCCGATAATATTCGCTCCTCTCTCTGAGGTCTACGGTCGCAGGATTGTCTATTCCGCGACACTTTCCGTCGCCGTGCTCTTGCTCATTCCATGTGCACTGGCGCAAGACTTCCCGACGCTGCTCGTGTGCAGAGCGCTCGATGGCATAGCATTCTCGGCACCGATGACACTTGTTGGTGGAACGCTGGCAGATCTCTGGGACAAAAATGATCGAGGAGTCCCAATGGCAGTTTTCTCTGCTTCGCCGCTGATGGGACCAGCGATTGGGCCTCTGGTACGACCTCATTCTCTGACTCACCAAGTGAAATGCCTGATTGAGATATAGGTTGGTGGATACGCATCTGACGCGCTAGGCTGGCGATGGCTCTACTGGATCCAACTCATTCTTTCCGGACTTGTCGTTATCCTTATTTCATTCACAGTCCCAGAGACACACTTTCCCACGATACTGGCCAAACAAGCGAAGAAAAGGAAAAATTGGAATCATGGCAACCAACAAGCATTGAATCCAACACCGCTCTCCTCCAGTCTCAGGCAGACAATTACACGCCCCTTCCAGCTTCTTTTCGGTGAACTCATTGTATTTCTATTCAGCGTCTACATATCTATCCTTTACGGTTTACTCTACATGTTCTTCGTTGCCTATCCCATTGTTTTCACCGACGGCAAGGGCTACACGGCAGGTCAAACAGGGCTCGTGTTCATTCCGATCGCTGTTGGAGTTCTCTGCAGCGCTCTCTGCGCTCCACTGGTCAACAAGCACTATCTCTCCATATCAGCCAAACAAGCCAACAGCCCTCCAGAGATGCGGCTTATTCCCATGATGCTCAGTTGCTGGTTTATCCCTCTGGGCATGTTCATCTTCGCCTGGACATCATTCGCCGAAGACTCCTGGGAGGATCCTGCAGCCGGCGGGTTTCTGATTGGCTTCGCATTCATATTCTTATACAACAGCATCAATAACTACATCGTAGACTCATACCAAGACCAAGCAGCGTCAGCCCTCGCTGCCAACACCCTCCTCCGCAGCTTCTGGGGCGCGGGCTGCGTCTTGTACGCTGGCCAAATGTACAAAGCGCTCGGGAACCAGTGGGCCAGTAGCTTGGTCGGCTTCATTAGCCTAGCGTGCTGCGCCATTCCTTTCTTGTTCTACTTTTTCGGGGCGGGGATTAGAAAGCGTAGTCTGTATGCGTATGCGAGGGAGGATGCATTTCTGTGATGGGGGTACAGGTTCGGCACATGATTTTATGGCATGAGTTGCGACGAATATAACGGTGAGAAAGAGGACAAATATCAATATCTTACTCCGAGCGCAAATCTAAATGACGTCTTTTTTCTTCTTCTCTTTACCTCCTCCACACCCTCAGCCTAAAAGACAGTTCTTACCGTGATGAACTATCAAGAACAATAAATTGGACGCGAGTGTAGCGCTATGTAGCACTATGTAGGCACCCTTCGTTTGAAGTTTGTCCAAACATGTTACACTGCATAACAAACACATGTAGATTCGGAAACATTCCGCTGCGGCCGTACTATCGGCGTGTTATGAGTTGCGACCGCCATTTGAGGAGGTTTGTGTTCCACAGCAGGCAGATCTTGCGGCTCAAAAGGCGTGGGAGTGGTGTTTGCTGCACATAATATTTTCTGAGTCAGAAATCTCCACAAGATCTCGGTGAGGCAGCTTCGTGGTCTAGATCTCCTTCCCCAAGAGGGATTTCTTACCGATACAGAAACATCTAAGTCTTACCAACCTATTGAGGCGTTCAGACACACCTACCCACGCAGGTTACACTCTTACCCATGCAGATCTCTCTCTTCTCAGCCCTAAGATGCTCTAGAGCTAAGAAATGTTCACATGCTTCCTCTTTCGGTTTCCACGTACGTGTATGTAATTTACCTTGGCTGGCTTGTTATACGGCGTAAGTTGTGTAGCAATACAAGGGCTGAAATCCACCTAGCAAACAGCTAGAAGTTACACTGAAGAGCGAAACAAAGTTTTGATTGCTATTGAACAAGAAGATGGGTTATTTCGCCTTTTAATCGATAAGCGAGAAGCAGTTTTATGGCTCGAGTATGGGTATCCTCATTTCAAGTTATCAATGTGGCTTGCTGTAGATCAAGCTATTAAGACAAAATGATATATTGATTAAGCATCTCAAATTGCTCGATTCTAATAATAAGAAACTATACCTAGATGTGCGGTCGTTACATTGGGCTCAGAAAGGTTGCTCCGCAAACGCCTTCTCTACTGTCTCATAAGCATCGTAGGAGAAAATCCACGGCTGGATCTTTGGGTGGGTCCTGTACTGATTAGAAACGTGGGAATCACGACGAGATAACCACTTACCACGTATCTTCCAGGGGAGTATTGGGATCTGTATCCTTGAACGATTCAGCAAGACGCAAATCACGCTCGCGTTGCTCTTGGCCATCAGGAAGATGGTGCTCGTGACCCTGGAGAAAGGTTTCGGCGACAAGTCGATCGAGGCGGGGCCGCCGAATGCCGTCGTACAATGCCATGGCACTGGCTATCTGCGTCTTCGAGGTTACGTGCGAAAGGATGGCGCCGATCGTTGCACCGTCTTCAAGCGATGAGTTTGCACCTTGGGCCATGTAAGGAAGCATGGCGTGGCAGGAGTCTCCACTAAAGAAATCCCCCCAAATCTATCAGAATTGTTTGCGGGCTAATGTTGTGGAACTCACGCCATGATGAAAGACCCCGATGCGGTCGTCCACGATTTCAGAGTAGGTACTAAAATTAACAAATTCAGTATGCTGCTCTGTTCCTCCTGGAGTTGGGTATTAAACAAGCGCTTACAATGATGGAGCCGCCACTTCTCAACCGCATCAGTGCATCTCAAGAGTTTGGTGAGGCTAATTGGCGGGTTAGCCCTGAATTTCATTCGAATGGAGAAATTATACTCACATCGGGTCCCAATCCTCGAATAGCTCCATCATCTCATCAATATTCCCCTCGAGTTTCGCAACGTGTTCTGGTAGGTCATCTGGGACAAGCAAAACCAAGTTGAGCAAACTTCCACCTCTGATGTTGTACGCGACGACATGTGCGCCTGGGCCGACCCAAATATGGACGCCAAACTTCTGCAACCATGTATGTAGCTCAGCGTCACGTATGTCCTCTGTGTCCAGCAAGATCCGGTAAGCGAGATCTCCTGTGGGCTTTGGTAAGATGTCTTGTCCCATAAAGATGTTTCGGGTCGACGACCACAGTCCATCAGCCGCAAGGACAATATCACCTTGGACAATCTCGCCGCTGTCCAACGTCAGGGCAGCCGCATCTAGATCGACATCCCTCACTCTGGAGCCTAGCCGGAGGTCTACGCCCAGCTCGATAGCGCGTGCTACCATGGCCTTTTGCAGATCCGCTCGGTGCAAACACCAGATTGGCGATCCATATCGCTCCAGAATCTCAGAGCCGTATTCGCTGCGGTAAGCGAGCAGTTTCCCGTCATATCGACGGTAGCAGAATTCTTTCGGTGTGGTGGCATAATCTACGAGCTGGTCGGCGACTCCCCAGCTCTGCAGCAGGCGTGACCCATTTGGAGTGATGTGCAAACCGGCTCCGATCTCCTTGAGCTCGCTGACGGCTTCGAATATGGTCACTCTGTGGCGTGCGAGCGAGGTTGAAATAGCAGCCGCCAGACCACAGAGGCCCCCGCCGACGACGAGCAGGTGAAGGGGCTTGGGGGCGGTGTCGGGCTTGTCTGATGTAGCCATGGCGAGCCAACTCGTAGAGGATTTGATCGAGAATCGAGCCATACCAAGATCCGATGATGTAATAAGGACCCAGAGTCGTTTGCCTCGAGTTTTAATAGCAGCTGAGGTCTGGAATGAGGCATCCTCCAGAATTTAAACAAGCCGAATCGCCTATTCTGGAATGATTGATTGGTGCGAACTTAATAATCCTGGTACTACTGGAGAGCAATGTACCGCCGCTGTCTCGATGGCCATGCCTTTTAATTCCGCCCACGCCTGATTCGTACCAGTCAGCAAAATATTGTTTGTTGTACAAGTCAGCCTGACAGCTGCTGTTTGACAAATGCAGGTCCGCGGCGCCAAAGATCATCACGAGGGAAGCACGAAGGTAAAAGTGGAATGGATGAGCTACATGGGCAGGAGAGCCGCAATGCTGTGTGACGATTCCTAGTATCTTCAGAATAGAACCGATGATGCTAACATCAAACGTACGTAGTGTAAATCCCAAGTGATTTAGCCAACGGCCAAGCATCTGTGTCCCTGCGAGTGAGGCTTTGCTTCTGCCATTTCCATTGCAAGTGCAGGAACAAGCTGGGTCATTTGATGGGAATGCGAAAATAATTGGCAAAGGGGTTGGAGCTTTCCTATTTTGAATCACATGTATCATGCTATGTATAGTATACTAGGTACTAAGTGCTATCTAGTGATGGCATTAGACCTACGCAGGGAAGTCAAGACTCTTTGCCTCCAAGGATGCACATTTACATACAAAACGCCAGAGTCAGCAGTCAGCTAGGGTACGAGAGGCAAATCTCCAAGACAGAAAGCCTTCCAAGGACACGAATGCCAATTCCCCAAGCTCCCAAAGAGGCTCGTCGATTGTTTCATAAGCTCAGCTGTCTATATTTCACAGCCAGAATTGAAATCAAGGCTGATCAGGTGGCTGTGGGGCGCGATTCCTATCTATAGATGATCCTCCGAATGATCTAGGCAGCTGGGTTTGAGAATATGTCTATGATATATATTTACAATGGGATTTGCTGATGAGATGCATGTGCTCATCATTCCTCATCGTTCTTTTTAAGCAATGTTATTATTCAGTGCAAAAATGAAATCATTCCAGAAAGTCTCTTTGTTGCTTGGAGTTTGCTCTCTCCTTTTTGTCCCAGCAGCTTCTACAGCAGTTAAAGTCGAAAGGTACGATAATTTCCCAAATGGTTATTGTTTACTGGAGCATAGAGATTAACCAACTTGAGGTTCAGAGCCGCCTTCCCATCTATCCCAGCTTCTCCATATGGCCAACTCCAGTCTCCGGATATCCCATCTGTCTCGGTATTGCTCGTCGCTTAACATTCTCGGCTGGGGCCGCCAAGAGCGGAAGCTAACTTTAGACCAGGCGGGCTCTTCGAGGAAAGCGGCACCGTGGATAACCAACAAGACATCTCACTTTGACCCGAGCAGAGTTCCCTATACCGGGAAAACGGTCAAGTATGATTTTACCATCGCAAGAGGCATCGGCTCTCCAGATGGATATGAAAGACCTATGATGGTTATCAATGGCCAGTTTCCTGGGCCCCTGATTGAAGCCAACTGGGGAGATTGGATCCAAGGTAAGAACAAATAACAAAGCTTGCGGCAAAAGAAGAAAAAGAAGGAGAAAAAACCAGTAAGATGTTTTCTGACAAGGATCACAGTCACTGTGCATAACAAGATCTCCGGCCCTGAGGAGGGACTCGCAATGCACTGGCACGGCCTCCTCCAGAGAGAGACTCCTTGGTTCGACGGCGTCCCCAGCGTCACGCAATGCCCCATCGCCCCCAATGCCAGCTTCACGTAAGCGCACTTGCGAGAATGCCGTTGAAGATTTCATGCTGACAGAGGCGTTCAGGTACAAATTCAGAGCGACCAGTTTTGGAACCTCGTGGTACCATTCGCACTTTTCTGCCCAGTACGCCGATGGGCTGTCGGGGCCTATGATCATCCATGGACCATCGCAGCTTCATTACGATATCGACCTCGGACCAGTTATGCTTTCGGATTGTAGGATGAGGTTGGTTTGCTTTTGGAAGGGATGTTAGCTAATGCTCGCTTAGGGTATCATCAGCCTTACTTTGAAATGATCGAGGGTGGTGAGTACAGGATGAACGAGTAGATGGTTGAGACAAACAGAATGCTAATCATGAGATGAATAGTTATGAGCTTAGACCAGACTAGGTGGGGTCCATCCTCTCAAGTGAACATGATCAACGGCATTGGACAGTTCAACTGCTCCTTAGTCACAGACGGGACGCCTTGCAAGAAAGTTCCGCAAGCAAAGTTCAGATTCACAGCTGGTAAAACGCACCGCCTGCGTCTCGTCAATGCCGGAATTGAAGGATTTGAATACTTCAGCATTGATGGCCACGTAATGACGGTAATTGCCAACGACTTCGTGCCTGTAAAGCCGTACAATACCACTGTTGTTACTCTCGGTGTAAGCAGATTGATTCTCCTCCGCTTGCGTGATCTCTAATGCGCTACTGACATGCATGTTTATAGATCGGCCAACGTACAGACGTCCTTGTATATGCGCAAGGCGGCGATAGGGATTCGTATTGGATGCGAGGGAACATGTCAGCAATTTGCTCCAGGACAGACAGCCCGAATGCCCAAGCGGCCATCTACTATAACCGCGCAGATACGAGCAGGAACCCGAAGAGCAGAGCATGGCCGTTTGTGGATCTGGCACGCTGCAACAACGACCCTCTCGAGCAGACGGTGCCATATTTCCCAAGGACCCCTCCAGTTACTCCAGCCGTCACACAGACGCTCGACATTGCGAGGGCGGTGAACGCAACCGGTCATCAAGAATGGCAAGTCAACAACCAAACCTTCCGCGGGAATTACAACCACCCGATTCTGCTTCTTGCATCGGAGAGAAACTACTCGTATCCTGGCGATCCGCAGTGGAATGTGTATAATTTCGGCAGGAACTCGTCCATCCGACTTGTCGTCAACAACGATTCTCCGGATAGCACACTGCTCTCGCACGTAAGTTTGTTTTCTGAATGATCTTTGCTTCGGCCCGTACATAATCTGACAAGTCGATCTAGCCAATGCATCTCCATGGACATGACTTCTGGGTCGTATCTGAGGGAGAAGGCAGATGGGACGGGAAAAACATCACAAACCCTACAAACCCACAGCGCCGAGATACTGTTATGCTCAGACGAGCTGGGTACGTAGTCATTGACTTCATCGCCGATAATCCAGGTGTCTGGCCTTTTCATTGCCACATCGCATTGTAAGTCTCTTTGATCCGACTCCCAAGCTCTGGAGCAGCATGCTAATGGCTCCCTTAGCCACGTCTCTGAAGGCCTTTACATCAACGTCATGGAACAGCCAGAGAAGATCACCCAGATGCAGATCCCGATAATCATGCGCAATACCTGTGATGCCTGGGCTGCTTATTCTAGCAGTAATGTTGTGGCGCAGCTCGATAGTGGGTTGAAGAATCGTAGTTAGAATAGATACGAGCGTTGCTTAATAGAGGATTTGATCCTTGACAATTTTGGTAGTCTGCTTCTGCCTCTCTGCTTTTGCCTCCTCTATTTCTGATTTCTTTGTTTTGTTTTTTCCTCTTTCTGTTTTGTTGATGCTGGAGGTGATATAATCCTCTATTACTTAACTTCCAATATGCGCGCAATAGTCGCACTGTATAGAGGCTCTCAAAGTAGCATATTAGTGTCAAGGAATTATTGTAGTCAGATTAAAAAATCAAAGGGAGTCACGTAATGAAGAAGATATCTTTAAGTTTGAAAGTAATTACTCATTGTTGCTCAATTTTCACTACTAGGAATGCTTCGCGATAACCACCATAACCATTACCCGCAGCGAGTAAGGACCCATTTCAATTGACCGAGATCAAGCTTAGATAGACTTGCCGTTGGCCAAGGCCGTGACAGTTGAGCGCAAGTCTTGGCTTGGCAGGCCCAACTTCTTGTTACCCAGCACAGCATCCTTGGTGAAGTCGGAGCCATAGCCTTCACCGAGAAAGTTGGTCTTCAAGAGAAGCAGCAATCCCGAGAAGTCTCCCTTGGCAAACAGAGCTTGTCCCTCAGCCTTAGCACCCTCGGTGGTAGACTCAGTAACCTTCCACTTCTCACCTGTGGCCTTCTCCAACTCAGCAAGGATCTCGTTTTGAGTCGCGGTGAACGAGTCAATGTAGATGAACTGGTTAGCAGTCTCAGTGGGCTTTGAGAGGACTGCGACAACAGCATTGCCGACTTGGCTGAGGTTTGAGGTGGAGAAGGCTCGATTGCCGCCATCAAAGATTAGTGCTTCCTTGGTGTTGATGTTGAAGCCAATCAATCCCATTTGGATACCCTGGTACAGAATGAATTAGCAAGTCACCCCAATTCACTGGCAGTAGAAAGACTCACCCAGTCAAACATTGGTCCAGCAGGAATGGCGGTCCAGGTCAGGCCCTTAGACTCCTGTGCCTTCAAGTGCTCGTTGATCTTGACCTTGAGGCCGAAGAAAGGGATCAAAGCGGTTGCCTTGGCGTTTTGAGAGTTGCTACCGTACTCGCTGGGGATGAATCGCTTCACACCTGCCTTGACACATGCATCGATGATCTTGGTTTCCTCTCCGAGGCCAGCGGCGCCGAGAGCGGAGACGACTGCATCTTGACCCTTGAAGGCAGCGACCAAGCTACTCTCGGTGTAGTCGGACTTGATGACCTTGATGCCGGCGGCATAGGTGTTGGTTGACTCAGGGCGAGTAAGGACGGTGACAGTGAATTTGCCAGAATCGACGATGGCCTTGAAGATGGAAGCACCAATGCTGCCACTGGCCTAGCTCTGTGGTCAGCTTTGTGTAACATGGTGAATGTGAAGGGGGGGGAGGGGAGAGAGAAGGAGGACAAGGATGAGAATGTGGAGGAGGGGGAAGAGGAGGAGGAAGAAGATGAGGAGGAAGATGAGGAGGAGAAGGTAAGCCGTGAGCATGCAGAGAACTTACACCAATCATCAAGACGTTCTCAATGGATTGCGACATCTTTGTGGAGGCGCGCGAGGTCTTTGAATCCTTTGTGCGATGTAGCAAACCTCGTAGTTTGTTCATGGGAAGACAAGTGTTTGGAAGTTAGAGAAGTCAAGGTAATATGAGATGGTGGAGGAAGTGGATGCGTAGATGATGGTGCAGGAGGATGGTGGAGGAAGAAGAGGTTGAAAGTTGAAAGTTGGTGGTGGGAGTTAAGTAGCAAACAAACAAAGAAATGTTACGCGAGAGTCGAACTAGGGAAGTCGCAATTAAGGGGGCAGCGATTAAGCGACACAACGTCAGGTGGTGAATTACTGTAACTGTCCTCGGATAACTCAGCTGACGGAATACAACCGCTTCGCTGCTGACCGATCTGGCGGAACAAGTTATTGATTACATACTGGAGGTAAGGAGAGGCACGTTACACAACACACAGATGTGACAACGAGCAACGCGTTCATCCATCCAAGTTACGCATCATTACACTAATACGCTACGAGAAGCCGTCTCAGCTGTTGAGATCCTCTTCAGCACACGGAAAACGAGCGCATTAGGTAGGTGGATTTTGATATTGCTCACAAGCCGACTAACTGCAGAATCACTGATAAACTAACATAAGAATTCTATTTCAAACGTCCTCCGCTCTAATTGCATCTTCTCACTGCTCTCTATTATCAACTTCCATGCTACCCTCTATTGCGCTCGTCAAAACCCACTGCTTCTCTCTGTCATGGGTCTTCGCCCTCAGGACACTGAACTTCTTATGGAGCCATGCAGCGCTTGTAAGAACTTCTGCTGTTGGATTGGGCATGGCTGGAATCAAGGGGCTGTGAAGACCAGTCAGTAAGGTATCTTTCTCTGCCCGCTGCAAATAGGCAAAAGAATATCGAGTCGACATAGCTTGGTGAGGAGGTGGTGCGACGCGATGCAGACTCGAGTGCAGAAGACCGTTGGTCATCATCGACATGGCATCACCGATATTCACAATCGCATGTCCAGATTTCGGCTCGACAAATTCCCATTCGTTGGCCCCTTTCATCCAAACCTGAAGTCCAGGCTGTTTAGTAAACAGGATGGTCAAGCTGCCCAGATCCGTGTGCGGGGTTTGAGGGGCCCCGCGCTCATGGGAAGCCTGTGAATGGTACTTTAGCAGACGGAGAAGACAAGGTGATGGTTGATCTGCTTTGTGGAAATCTTCAAATCGCCCGCCAGCTGGGAGATCCAGGGCTCGTGAAAGACCGGCATGGATAGCTAGGGTGGCATCTCTCATTACACGCATGGATTCATCGAACAATGGCATATTCTCGTCGAAGAGTGGAGGACGGCGGAATGGCTCGTCTCCCAGACCGAGAACACCATCCTTCGGCACCTAGAAGTTATCAGCACACTCACGGACAACAATATATGGCCAGTCTTGGATGGTTACCGCATAACTTTCAAACCCATCTCTGCCACCATTTACTCCTTGAGAAGTATGAGCTAGTGCGTCATTCGACGACTCTTTCGTGTACATACCTCCAACATTTCTTCCTTTTGGCTTATAGCTTGCTTGTGTCAGCAGAACCCATCAAAGTGCGCCTGGAAAAGCATACCCATTCAATTTCAAGTAGCCCATTTCGTCAACATCATATTTCATGAGCTCCTCCTGGGGAAGGCTGAAGAGTTTTTCCTCGAAGTCATATATTCCATCAACGAGACGCAGGAAAGTCTCGCCGTCTGGGATTGTGCGAAAGTCGAGATAGAAGAAGCCATATTGCTTTGCTGCGTTGAAGAGTTTAGTAATCTCTCCAGGTTCTTGAACTAAGAGCGCTTGGAGATCAATCGTTGGAAGATTTCCGCTTTCAACATAAGAATGAGTTGGAGAAGCCATATTGAATTGTTGACTTTTGTTGAAGTTCAACAGTCAATGAACTCCGTCAGGTTTGAGTAATAATAAGAGGATAGGGGAATAGTTGGTCTTTCAACCTTACAGGGTCTTATCTTCACGCCCACCCGCCCAAGCCAATTATATTCGACTTTGAAACCATTTAACCGGGGTCAGAGTTATATTACCTAGTTGGTAGGTTTAGTGGACTAGGCTACTCCATATGACCTTGATAACATGATGTTAGTCGAAACATTCTATCGTAAGAGGTACTGGAATAAGCCTTGGTAGCGGCTTATTGGATTTCTGGCTTTTGAGATAACCAATTCCTGCGGTGTTCTAGACTCAGCTTGGTTCCAGAACACAGCTTACGGCGTTTGTTGTGTTCAGCAAGACAGCATTATTTGCGAATCGTATCATTCTGCACATGAGATCATTCCTGTGCAGCCTTCCTAATGCATTTAGGCTTTCTACATGGTTCCGTTTTACTGCGGCGTTGGCATTGGCATTCCTGAAGAGACTGACATAAAAGATAACGATTTTGGCCTGGAGTGATTAATTGGCCAGAGAGCAGTCAGAGCTGACGGCGTGGCCGAGAGAGTTGTTTTCCATGTAACCACGAGGACTGCTTGGAGAGGTATGACAAAACTCAACTCGTGGAAACACGTCAAAGAACAAGACAAACAGCTTATGGTTACATTTTAGTCTTAGGTCTTCACCCCGATGAAGTCTAGACTAATATTAGATTGATCACCTCGCATAGACTTGCATTTCAGCCTCATCACATGAAAGGAGTTGAGGCAATAGGTAACGTCTTGCCAAATATCTGATGTTACTCGAAATATCTTGTACAAGAATGTCATCAAGAATTTATGAGCTTCTCAGGTGTAACAAGTCTGGTGCAACTGATCTAACTTGGTTCTGTCATACATAGACGGAAGAAATCTGTGCTCATTTTAACCACGTTATCTCCCACAGGATTTGCAACGCCCACATCGTACCAGTATCTGAACATCCATGGTTGTTTTAGAACTTCAAGGACGGCGTTACATGTCACATCTCATTCACAGATCTATCCATTCATTGCCTTTTTTCTCCTTTTCCTTGACTTCCAGGGGGCTTCTATAGCAGCATCAACAATGGCTACTAACACTGATGATATCCTCTTCCTCTTGGAGGCTCTCAGAGTCGCTGCAAAGCCACTGACAGAGGCTCACCAGATATCCGAGAAGCAGCGGCAGGATATTGTTCTGGCGGCAGAAAAGCTCGCTATTGCAGCCAGAGAACCAGACGAGAACGTATATCATATTGCAACACAGGTAACAATATTTATCGACGAGAGGAAGCTTTATCTAAGGTTCATGACAGATCGCTCGGAATGCTGCTGTTCGCAGTGCCATTGCGATGGGCGCGTTTGAGAACATACCCAGTGATGGCACAAGCATCGACGCCGACACGATGGCAGCGAAGATGCAGGTGAACAAAGAGCTACTTGGTAGGCTGTGCATTCTATGCTCGGAGGAAACGTGTAGCTAATATGTCATAGTGCGCATCCTTCGGGCGTGTTGCAGCACCCATGTATTTGTTGAGACCAGCCATGAGACATACAAGCACAATACCCTCTCGCGAGCTTTCCTGAACCCGCAAAACCGCGATATGATGGCGCAGATGTACGACTTCACCTGCAAGGGAGTCTTTGCGCTGCCAGAGTACGGCATCAAGACTGGATGGCAAAGCAGTGGCACGTACGAAGACGGCCCTTTCCAGCTGGGAGCGAGAACCAGCCTTGGGTTCTGGGAATACCTGGACGAGGATCCAGAGCGCATGAGGCTCTTCAACTCTGGCATGCGTTCCCTGACTACCATCGGGAAGGGCAGAAAGTCCGGTGCGTACCCGTTTGGAACCGAGCTGGATGACGGTGCGATACAAAGCAGCGATGTGTTGATCGTTGACGTTGGTGGAGGACGTGGCCAGTCATTAGAGGCCATCAAAAACGACCATCCAAACCTCAGAGGGAGGTTTATCTTACAGGACCTTCCCCGTGTCATTGAGGATGCGAAGGCCAATGGATTGCCATCCTTCATCGAACCACATACGGGGTCATTCTTCGAGCCACAAGCAATCAAAGGTAATAAAAAAAAGCAGCCCCTTCTCTCCCTCTTAGCCCTTTAACTAAGCCATACATACATACTTAACTACTTCTTGTCCAGGCGCCCGAGTCTACTACTTCCGCAGAATCTTTCACGACTGGGACGACTGCAAAGCGCAAGAGATCCTGGTACACACGAGACAGGCTATGACTGCGCACTCTCGCATTCTCATCTCCGACATGGTCCTGCCAAATATGTACGCCCCGAGGGTTATGGCGCTGCAGGATCTGAACATGATGAGCTTCGGGGGCATGGAACGGACTGAGAAGCAGTGGATCGGATTGATTCAAGCCTCGGGACTTTGCATCGAGAAGATTTGGCGCGCCGATGATGCGAAACATGCCGTCATTGAAGTTGTGCTTCCCCTAAACTGAGGCTTGAATGCATACTTTGAAGGAGAAATATTAAGAAATATTCCTAAGAGGGAGGACTAAAGAACTGGCGTTTATTATTCGCAATCCTTTAGTAATAACTACAGAATAACGATATTTCCAATATATGAGTATAATAGATGAGTTACATCTTTTGTTCTATTGAATGGCGGCTGAGAATGGTCATATGACCCCATATGACCTTTCTGTTCTATTCAATCTATCACAAAAGCCTTGTAGAACCCGAACTCTTACGTTTTCACCCCAGCCAGAAGACGTGGGGTCAATAAAGAGACACTTTACTAGGGATCAGCCAGGGTTTAAGATGCTGTCCTGTTAGCTGGTTGCTGTGAATTCATCTTCCCATGAGAGGGCATTTGCTACATTAGAGTCTGTGAGCCAAGAGTCCCACTGATCCCAGGTGATGTTGTTCATAGCACCATCGTCCATATCGTAATCTTGACTGAGTATGAAATCCATAGACAGGTTTGCGTTATTTCTATCGCTGACTTGGCCGTCATCAACCCCGTGAGTAAACTGAAATGGATCCGTTTCAAGTGAAGCAAGGGGGCTACTAGGAACAAGACCTGGAAGTGGCAGTGTAGAGTCTGGAGCGTCGCTTGACTTATCGGCATTCAATCTGGGCCTCGGATCATTGTTGAAAGAATCTGCCTGACCATCGCTAACTATATTCTCAGGCTGATCTTTCTTGGTATATCTTTCGTGTCTTCTGGCTTTGATGACCTCACGCTGTTAACATAGCTGGACGATGAAGTGCGGTACCGGTAGAGGATGTGCGTTCCCGTTCTGTAATGCAGCTTCACGGTTGGCGTATGCTTTTAAGCAGAGACTTCCCACGGCTACATGTGTAGGTTTCCTCATATCCAAAGCCAAGTCTGGGTTATTGGCATATGTATTACTGATATGTTTCCAAGCTTTGTCTGCATCAGGGCTGAGAGGATTGGCTCGCAGGGTATCGAGGACGTGAATGATAGCGTGCCATTGCTGAAAATACGGTGCATGCCACGCGTACTGCTTCAGCTGCGGATTCGACTGCACCATGTTATGCTGCTCGAGAAGCTTGATGCATATCTCCCAGACGAATCGCCGCTCGGATAGCGGTGTCTCTCCTCTGCTGGCCCACCTGCGTGGGTGGTGCGTCATGAACCGGATGATGTTTATGGCACAACGCGCCATTAGCATTGCCATGAGATGCAGAGGCTGCGAAGGGTCACAGTAGCGTAAATATTTAGTCTCGAGAAGTTCTTCAATCTCTCTAGAAAAGTCTTCTATCTCGGCGGTGTCGCTTCCTGGCTTTTGAGCATCCCCTGGATTGGAAGGATTTCCTTGCTGGCGGAGTTTTGGCACACGGCTCGCAGCATAGTTGAGGAGCTCGCATTTCAAGGAAACAAAGACGACGTCTGTTAGCTTGTTCGACTCGGATACCAGAGAAGCCATGCCTGGATAGAGCTGGTCGTCATTGATGTTGGTGGGCCACTTGGTGCACTCGGCACCGGTTTGAAGGTCTTGAAACTTGCCGATGCCACAAAGCTCAGCGGTTCGAAAGTCATGCATCTTCAGCTGCCACCAAATACGTCGCCTCATCTCGGTCTCAAAAGGAGGCAGACCTAGATAGACCCCATCGCGCTCAAGTCCCATGCCTTGTGCGATACGAACAGCCACGCCTGTTAGAGACCAAATGGCACGAGGCTCGTAGAAATCTCGCACCGCAAGAAGATGAATAACCATTGCTTGAAGAACAATAAGGCTAGTTGTTCCCATAAATTTGGCGCTTGATAATGCTGATTTTGTCGCCGATGTATATCGTGACAGCAGGACTTTACGGGGTTCACACAGTTTTTGTTTGCACTCATCATCCGTCAGCGACATAACGGCTGCGCTGTAAATGGCAAACATAAGTGCTTCAAAACTCCGTGGTATAGCCTCGATATTTCTTGTAGCTTTCTCAATTGCCGCTTGAAATGTAGGAACGTGTACGACCTTTGTCAGTGGGTCAATATTCTCTACGAAGATTTGCCATAACTGATGTATGCCTTCTGGACGTGGATGACGAGACTTGGTGTTAAGTCTTACTTGGTTGCCGAGGACGAAGCCAAAGTCATCATCGGATGCTTCTGTGTCATTTGTATCATCTGGAGAGTCACCTAGAGCATCCTCGGGATCGTGGAACTAAATATGCTATCAGCGCTTTTTCTCACACGAACTCTCTAATTAAACATATGAATCAGGTCAAGTAACTCACCTCTTCTACCATTCTTGTCCATAATACACTGGAAAACAAATCAGCAAATCTATATGTAAACTTCGACTGAGCTTACTTGTCGATAATTTTGAAGCGGCCCGGACCCTGTATCAGTTGTGCCTGATTAATAGATTTCCTTGATTGAGACTCAATGGGCTGAGGGATTTGCAACTGGGGCTCATTTGGAACCACTGCTATAGTGTGACTGGATGAACGACGTTCTTCCGAGTCGAGAGCGTATTCTAAGTTGTTTGGGTTAATGCCCTTCTCTCGAAGTATTGCTTCATAGTGTCTGAGTCGGTCGGTTAGAATCTGATTGTTGGGACGTTTATGCTTGTATCGAGGTCGGTGCGAGGGGTTAAAGACGCAGTTAACGTTATGTCTAGAACATGCGCTACAGGGTGTCTTTCGATCACACCTTTGCTAGTAGGTCAGCAAATATATAAGACTGGCCGTATAGTAACGAGAGATACAACTTGGTATCTTTGCTATGGTCGAACAAGCCATATAGTAGAATATTAAGCACATATCAATTAATTTGTGCAAATTATTGCAACAGTATGAACAGTAGGATTCAACATACTTGACTTTGCGGTCAGCACATCGTATGCAGGAATAGGTAGGTCTGGTGGGAATGCTTAACGAACAGGGTGCTGTGGTCGCCATCGCCTCCCAACGTAGGACTACACACAAGCAAATGACTTGCAGTGATTAAACGTTTACGACTTCAACAACAGTTCGTAATGCAATATCGTTGGTGAAGAGTACACGGTGGTATTTTTGTGACGTGGAAGATGTCCGACACGCTGCGATAGACGACACTGAATGCCGTCATCCATTCGGTTCATTTGTGTGGCTTCTGATTGGTGGCCCTAGTCGGGCCCGACGACGTCCGAGCTTGTTGAAGTAGCTCGGTAATTAGAGTATCCTTCGAGAATCGACATGTTGTCTATAGTAATCTAAGCCAATCCCAAGGGAACAATAGATATTAATAGGATTTATATTAGAATTATAACGTATGGAATTTCTCGTATAACCAGTGGAGAGTTAAGAATTCATTCCACATATGTTTACTTATGTACCTAGTTCTGAAGACGTTTGAGTATTTCCTTTTTCGTTCGCCAATAACTGGAGAGCTCGACTCTTTCTAAATATATAACTATTATAGTGGCTTGCGATCTAGGCGTCTGGGATTGGGAGTTCGTCGAGCTGGAAAAAACCACAGCTACTAAGCGAGTCGGGCCCGACAAGCACAGCTCGGGTGTTCTTAACAACCCGAACTCTCGTACTTCGTTATTATAAGTACCTAAGCTTTTGTACTTCCTTTTTAAATTGTGAGAACTATTGTCTAGAGATTAACTTTCGCAAACAAGATCTTCCGACCTCAAGCCGCTAAATTCATACAACTACAATCGTCTCGCCCAACATTCAGCCAGAACATTTTACTCAGATCGTTCATCACATAAAGAAAGCACTCTCAGCACCAATCACTGTCAACTATGCCTATTAAACCAAGGATCGCTATTGTTGGTGGAGGACCTGCTGGGCTCACAATGGGTTTCCTGCTCCACAAGTATAAAATTCCGTTCACCATTTTTGAGTCTCGTCAGAAGCCCAGCAAGGAAGAGCTCGCTAAGCCATCCGGGATGCTTGACCTCCATGAAGATTCTGGGCTTGCTGTCATCAAGGAGTGTGGTTTGTATGATGATTTCATACCGCTCACAGGAGAATGTACCGAAGACTTCGTAGTTGCAGAGAGGAATGGGAATGTTCTCTACAAGATGACAGGAGGGGGTAAACGTCCTGAAATCTCGCGCAATAATTTGACCAAGCTCCTGCTTAAAAATATTCCAACGGAGAGCATTAAATGGAACCATAGACTCCTATCTGCTAGTAGGCCAGTCAAAGGCAGCCACACCGAGACCGAGCTCGATTTTGGTACTCGCGAGAAGCAGGCATTCGACTTAGTGGTTGGCGCGGACGGTGCCTGGTCTAGAGTCCGCAAGCTCCTTACGGACACAAAACCGCATTATACCGGCATGCAGAACATCACCCTCACGATCACAGGGATAAGTAAAAAGTACCCGCATCTAGCCCAACTTGTCGGGACAGGAAGTTTCAGCTCGCTGGGAAACAAGCAGGCAGTGATATCGCAGCGAGGATCTAGCGACTCGTCCAGAATTTACCTCTGGCTCACACACCCCGACGAGAATTTTGCCGTTAACTCCGATCTTGATGGCAAGCCAGCTACAAGTGCTAAAGACAAACTCCTTGACGATGATGCGCTCCTGGGAACCTTTGGCGCCTTGATAAAGGAATTGGTGGTCACCGCTTGTGATGAGGAATCGGCAGACAACCCGGGCGCGGGCCTAGACATTAGACCACTCTACAAGCTCCCCCATGGAAGCATCTGGGAGCACAAAGCTGGCGTAACGCTTGTCGGTGATGCGGCTCATCTGATGTTGCCAAACGGAGAGGGCGTCAACTCGGCCATGTTTGACTCCCTTTTGTTGTCCAAAGCCATTCTCAAGGCATACGAGACAGCTAGGGAAGATCCTGACTCGTTTCAAAGCATATTTGACCCGTTACTGAAGGACTTTGAGACGGCGTTGGTGGAACGAGCACAGGAAATAGGCAACGAGACAGATGGTCTGATCGGGAAAATGTTTGGATCCGACGACGCAGCATACGATATGGCTGAGTTTCTCCGAAGCGCCATGGAGGACCGTCAGGAGTAATGAGGCATTCGAGAGAAAGATGTCTTCTGCAATGCGAATATAAAGAACATGTAGACTGAGAAAATGGATTTTGAAATTTGGCATTCTACTTTCGTGATGGCTCCTGTTTATCTCTCGATGGCCATTCAGACATTCTTATTCCTTCTCTGCGAGTTACTTTTGCTCTCTCACAAGCCTCTTTTGCTTCATGTTTTTCCTGTTCTTCTTGTGCAAGCCGTTCACCTTCATTTCCTCGCCATTCCTACTCTTCACACATCATTGTCTTTTAAGAAAGTGAAAATTTGAAATCAGGACATGTAATAATAACATAATTTCGCAAGACAGCAGCACCAAAGTGAATCACCTTTGCCTGGATTGATGAAGCATCGACCCGAGGAGACAGTGAATATAACCCATCATGGTTTCAGGACATTCCCCTCATTCAGTGAGTATCAAGGCACAGATTGAGGAAAGCAAAGGCGCAACACAATATCTGTCTGGGGTGATCGGAGGAGCAAAAGCGATAACACCAAACTTTACAATATTCGCTCTTTCTACTAAGATGAATTACGAGTAGCTGGCTCGCGTGGCACTGCACGCTCCACGTTGAATTGAATCATGCCAGGCTTGCAGTTCCTCTAAAGCCACGAATGCTGCTAATGTGTGTGTATTGAAGTAAATATTCTTATTTTCTCACTGCGTCTATATACTTCATGTATCCTTCTTATTCTACTCGTCCTAGTGGAACTCTGCAAAAGGTGCTGCGTTTATATATACCATTGGACACGTGTCCACCCTTGCAACCAAAAAAGGAGCAAAAAGAAAGGAGCGCCACAAAAAAGAAATTCAGGGCAACCCAATGAGCGACTTAGTCTGGGCTCAAGTAACCCGATAAGCAACTCTATTTAGAGTCCGGGTATTACACGAGCGACCAAGATCTTACGTTTGTAAGTCTGGGTATTACGCCCGCTGGCGTCAGTTCTGATCTACCAGCTGTTGACGGACAATTTTGCTAACTGAATATATATACCTGTCTCTAGATCCCGTGAGTTTCCTCTTTGGGATAGCGCGTGTGTGTGTGAATAAAGGGGGAGCGCTCCCTCACGTGGCTAGCGAGCGAGGAGGAGAAACGTTAGCCGAGCACTGTGCTGGTTTTGCTGAAGGCAATATCAGCTCCGGAACCCCAGCCGTTATGCTGTCTTGCTCATCGATCTTCCCCCAAGATTCTTCACCCGCAAATCCTGTACGACTACCCTTTGAGCTTAAGATTTGAACCTAAGGGGTTAATCGATCCAGGAGCGGTGATGGTAATGCTCTCAATAGCTTCCGACTGCTCATTATTCACTTCGAGGCAGGTTGTAATACTAGCAAAGATGAGGTGATTACTTTTGGAAGATGGTTGAAAGTTCGTTGCAGAAGGTTGCTTTCTAGTATGACTTGAGTGAATGGTCCAATGGCGTGCACAAATGGGAGTGCTGAGTTGCCATAGGATACTCGACAGACATAACCGGGTACGAAAGGTTAGTCACCGCTCCTGCGTGATTCAATAGTATATAATCAAAGCATTTTGGGGAATATTCATTCAAGCTACTTATCCCTCCCGCATGGTTCACCAAGGTAATCAATCAATCACCTTTCAGCCTTGTTATGAT
The DNA here is from genome assembly GCA_029641185.1 of Pseudofabraea citricarpa. Classification (NCBI taxonomy): domain Eukaryota; kingdom Fungi; phylum Ascomycota; class Leotiomycetes; order Helotiales; family Dermateaceae; genus Pseudofabraea; species Pseudofabraea citricarpa. Next base: position 2,752,550 of record JAPWGK010000001.1, read on the forward strand.
CTACATCTACTTTTGAAGTACAACTATCAGCTATCAAGTGAATCAGAAAATCAACCACGGATCGTCCATGAGCTCCTTAGCTGACTTCCTATTTTCAGGTACCCACTGAAGCATCTTCCTTAGGAACTGGAGGAAGATGGTTTTCTCTTCTCCCTCAAGATTCTCCTCCTCCTTCTCCAATGAGGTTTGCTTTATTTCAATATCTGGTTTGAAATTACCTAGACTCGTCAGTATCTGTTTTGGATATCAATACCAGATAGCTACGTACCATCTGCATCAAAGAACGTTTCCGAGAACTGTCCTCTCTTCAGAAGATCTTTCGGTGGTGGACCCATCAAGGCAATCATTCTAGCTAAATGAGCCGGAGCCGAGGCGCCTCTGCTTGGAAGTCTTTCAGTGAACATGTGTTTCCCCTCAAACAAATCCCAAACCTTCACTGAAGTCAGTACAGTGATCCCGGAAAGGACGCTTCCTTTATGACTCACCATCAAACCGACGCTCCATATATCAATATTCTCATTCCAAGGTATTCCGAGCACAATTTCCGGAGCGCGGTAGATATCCGGCATCACCTCTCCAGTATATGTCTCATCTCCAAATACAGCGTCTCCAAAGTCGCAAAGAACGGCATGTGATGGGTTATCTGGGATATCTACCGGTCTCGTTGCGTAGATGATGCGATCACCATCGATCTTTCGGAGACTAGGCTCTGTCTGTTCCTCTTCCTCGAAGGTTTTAAATACAGTATCGTCTTCGGTGGCGAGTATGATATTACCCTCTTGAATGTCTGAACTGAAATCAGTACGTAGGATCTGGATAACGAACAAGTTGAGTCGACTTAACTGTGTGGACAACTCGCGCTTCGGTGTGCAGGAAGTCAAGAGCCATGAGTATGTATTTGGTAAAAGGCTTGAGAAGTAGTAGGGAGACCTTTCCGTCATCGCTCATTTCACGGATATCCTTCAGCGTGAGACTCAGAGGCTCGTGGACCAGACATTCATGTAGACCGCGCTTTCCTGGCAATTGGAAATGGTCACGCAGGAATCTGATGCCTTTCAGTCCTGGATGGCTAGTCTTGATGGATCTGAGATGCTTGTAGACCCTTTCCTCGTTCTGTGCTTGGCGATGTTGGGTGACGAAAACCTTCAAAGCAACATACTCATGATCTCTGAAGGTCTTTGTGTTAGCTCTCATAGTAGGTGAGTGATGGGTGAAAGCACCTACATAAGATCTCGACAAAGCCAGGCTGTTGAAACAGACCCATATCCCAACTTTCCTAGCACTTGATATTTTGACTGGAATATTTCACCCATGTGGACAGGGTAAAAGTCATCGGCATCGTACCACGAAAATGTTTCCTCTTCGAGTAGATATTCATTATCCAACACCTCAAAACCTGATATGGGAGGATCCCGAGGCGGTGAGGGATCCCTTCCAGTCGTCATAGTGAAATATGAGATTGTTCCAAATAGCAGCTGATTTGACTGTCGATGACTGAGATGAATTCACAGACCAAGACCCTGGCGATCTCTGCCGATTATGAAACTATAATTAAAACGGTCGGACAGGGCTGGATTTAGGTGCTGGAGTTAAATCGCGAATATATTTCTAGGGATAAATTGCTGGCGATGAGTTCTGGCTGGTAGAATTGACGGATGTATGGCAGTGACAGAGTTGACAATTTCAAGGAGATGGGCAAAACAGGGTGACTCAGCCTGGAACCGTGCCTGGCCGGCCAAGCGGCGGTGATTGCGCGAGCGAATCATATTGCGAAATGGGGTTATTTGAGGTGTTGGAGTTGGAACTCACACCTCTTGTGAAGTCAAGTTATTTTAATCGCTTATTATTATTTGTTTTCCGTCAAGTTTATATAAATAGGACGCTGTTACTGGACCCTGGTTCTCATGGAGATTTGTATAGCTTTCCACCTTTCCAAACGTGTGTGATGTTATCAGGCTCACTCATAATTTTGATGTCCGTCAAGGGGTTTCCTGCCACTGCAATCAAGTCTGCATCATAGCCTTCTTTCAATTGCCCGGATCTGGGTGCCATACGACTCCCGACTGTTTCTGGGCTCGTTGCTGTACATGCTTCGATAGCTTGCAATGGAGTCAGGCCTGCTTCAACGGCGAAGTACAACTCTTTGCCGTTTCTACCGTGTGATAATGCACTCCCAAGTTGACTAACGCTTTGGTCGGTTCCCAGAGCTATCTTCACTCCGCTCTTGACTGCAAGAGCGTATGCTTTCTTATGATTGCCAGCGAGAGCAATAAGCTTTTTGTAGGAGGTCGGGGGCCATTGGTCTTTTTCTTTGAGCCCTTCGGAAACAATAAGACGGGTAGCAACGAAGATAGCATCCTTTTCTTTCATCAAAGCTGCGCACTCTTCGTCCAGATAACTTCCGTGCTCGATAGACTTGACGCCTGCTCTCAAAGCAGCCATGATGCCTTCTCTGCCGTGGCAATGAGCTGCTACCACCCTTTTCGATCTTGCAGCCTCGTCCACAATGGCTTTCAGCTCTTCGTCGGAAAATTGCCGGTCTTCTGGGTCATCCAATTCACTGCCAACACCACCGGATGAACATACTTTGATCACTTTGGCTCCTCGTCTGATCATCAATCTTACTGCCTTGATGCACTCAGGTACGCCATCACAAACCGCAAAACATAGGCCATGCGCAGCCGCATCCAAAACAGCTCCGATCGGCACATTGTGCATATCTCCATGTCCAGCTGTCATGGAAAGCGGGGCGATGCTTGAGTAGACGTTTGGCCCGATGATGGTACCATCTTCAATGGCAGGAGAAACATCGCCTGCATAACCAGCCAATTCTCGGACAGATGTGAAGCCCGCAAGCAAGGTCCTCTCAAGATCACGTACTGTCCGCGCACCAGCAAGAGGACCTGATATCCCAAGCCAAGAACTGTAATCTGTTGCGCCCGGAGGGGTTCCCATAAAATGAACGTGGCAATCCCACATTCCTGGCATGAGGACCGGTACGCTGGTGAAAGGGATGGACTTAAATTTTGCAGGAATGGCTACCTCATCGCCAACCCAGGCAATTTTGTCCCCGTCGATGATGACAGCAGCATTTTCCACTGGCTCGCCACGTCCTGGGATGAGGAGTGAAGCTTTGATGCCATGCTGCTTTGTTCGTGTGGCCGAATACGCCAACCGAACTGGTAGAGCTTCTGACTCAGATGCAGTGGGGGGTTTAGTACGCATGATAGTGGTGTTGAAGTGCATAGATGCGGGGAAACTTGAGATGTAGATATCATCTTACTTTGATATCACATGACTTTAACCACCTGCCGCCTTTGGAGACAATCTCACAGGCTACTACTATGCACCTGGGATTACTATCCGGGGGGTGAAATGGGCTTGCAAGAGCTGCTGCAGCCGCATATTGCAGCAGGAGAGACATAAGTTGGCACAAGAAAGGCTCTCATAGTTCGCTGCTTTGTGTAGCTCGAGAGATGTAATGAAAAGGGGGAGGGAAGACGAGAAGAAGCATTGATTCTGTTGCGAGAGTCGGCTATTCTTTTCACCGAGGAAACCCAATCTGACGACATCATTCTTTCACATGAATTATGTTCAAGCCAACCACCTTACCATCCTTTCTTAAAGCCGGAACTTGGGAAGATTTGCTCCTCTCTCCCATTTCCAGCCTATCCTGGTCATCTATTCGGCAACCCTTCTCTCTTCATGTCAGCAAGGCTGACCTGATACGGATCTGAAAGAGTTGACTGGTGGTCGCCCTATTGATCTGAATTATGGAATGAACTGTCAAAAGCGTGGCACGAACAGACTCGGGTCAAGAACTTTTTGTCTCGGATATATCCCGTTATGCATGATGCAGAAGTTTCTCATATTGAAGCAATACAGTTACACTTGCTAGGTAGTTAGCTAAGAAAACAAGTCGATCCTCAATTTCCAAGTGGATATCAGAATCCTAATATACCCGCTACACAAAAGTTCAGGGCTTCTGAATTTTGGACGGCAATTTCTACGAGTTCAAAGGACTAGAACTCTACGAACTTGGGAGAGAATATCAAATGTCATGTGATCCCGCGAGTCCTAAAAGGGTAACCAGATCGTGGTCCCCAAAGCGGTTATCGAGATGCCTCAGCCACCGGTCAAACAGCAAGGGTTGACGTCCTCACGGACACAACTAATTACCTCCGTGAGAAAGTCATTCGTCAAAATGCTGTCTCATTGCTATTCACCGCAAATTGGACCTATCAAAGACCATACTAATTTTTCAAGCTGTGGTTATGGTCGGCTATGTCGATTCCATGGCTTGGCAAGTAGCTCTCTACCATAGAAGTATATATTGAGTGCATCGCCTGCAGTACTCAAATTCTTGCTCTAAGTTTCTCTCTTTGCTCTCTTATATCTCTATACAACGTAGACTAAGCCGCTACTTTTTTTGAGGGTCTTCTGAAACGATTCACACTATTACATCTTACTTTTGCCGTCCTGTCATCATGGCTACCGCTATATCTCATTTCAACTATGATCCGTCAGCACCCGCAGCTGGAGTCTTTGCGGGCCTTTATATGGCAGCTTTCGTCATTACACTGGTGCAATGGATCAAGTATCGTGCTTGGGTGTGGTTTGTGATGGTTCTCGGAGCTGGGAGTATGTCAATTCCAATCGACTCGATGGTCATTCTTCGGATATTAATATTGCTTGAATTTCTAGTGGAGGGAGTTGGCTACATCATGCGAATTATCTCTACGAAACATCTCGAGGAAAAGTCTCCATACGTCGCACAATTTGCTCTAATTGTCCTTGCACCAGTCCTCATGGCTGCTGGGTTCTATGTTCTCTTTGTAAGTTGATCGCAGCCAAGATGATATAAAGTTTTCCTTTCCTGATACCAGTCACAGGGTAGAATTGTTTATCATGTTGTTCCTGCGAGAGGCAGAACGACCAGACTACTATGGATTCCTCGTAAGTACATAACTTTTCCATAACAAAAAGTCGTCGACCTCTAATATAAGTAGCTCGATTCGTAACCCCAGTATTCGTGACCGGCGATGTAATTTGTCTCATGTTGCAAATGATCGGAGCAATCAAGATCACTTCAATCGACCCCAAAGATCCAGATGCGAAATCCAAAGCCGACGAAGGTCGAAAGATTGCCCTCATCGGTGTCGTACTACAGCTTGTCATCTTTGGGTTCTTCTGTATCATAGCAGTTCGTTTTAACTTCACCTCTAGAAAATACGCTATGGATTTCGAGAAGAGGATAAATGCCCCGACGGATACAAAGTATGTCACGATTGATGGGCAGGAGAAGAAGTTGAAGAAGAACTGGCAAGCATTGCTACGAATGGTCAATGTGGCATGCTTGTTGATCTTCGTAAGTCTGCAATGAGACTTTCCATGAGGGCTTGCGACTGACAGCCTTCTTCAGATTCGTACCATTTATCGGACTATCGATTTCGCACTTGGTAGGCATGGATACACTGAGAATCATGAGTGGTGGTAAGTTCTCCGACAAACCTTGACTTTTGCCAACTGCTGACATATTTGTTCCTAGCTTGTATGTTCTAGATGCCGCTATGATGTTCCCTTGTGTCGCGATATTCACCTACTTTCACCCTGCCAAATACTTGCCCTATCTATCATTTCGAATCCCAAAGGATGCACGACAAGCTGAATCAGGACATATGGAGATGGGGAGTGTATAAGACATTGAGAATGCATAGGCCGGTGAATTTGGTGGGTCGAGTTTGCTGCACTGGTTAGAAGTTGGATATGGATTAGTGGCTTTTTGGTGTTGGCTGCGTCACTGGTATTATATATATGTTGGATGATTCTTCAGGATGGCTTAACTAGACCTATTAAGGAACCGTCTGATAACCCAATAAGACCCAATAAGATCAATGTACATGTCGACGATCTAGATGGACTACAAATAAGATATCACAGATCCCGATGTGAAGAATAATAATTAGGATCATGAACATGAAGATCGTAAATAGGAGGAAGATCTTGAACAATCAGAAGATCTTGAACAACAAGATGGCTAACAACAAGAAGATGGCGAACAACAAGAAGATCCTAAGTGTAAATATCGTGAACGAGAATGCTATGATAGTTCTGAAGAGGGTGTCGAAGTTTGTATAACCGGAGAGGTTTTGCATAATGACGTAGTACTGCGTGTATCGTGTTATAACGACCAATTGGAGTATTGAGATTGAACGGATCATTGCGATCCTCGCTCTGCTTCAGAAGCTCTATGTTAATAAGACCACGGACCTCAATCGTCACAAAATGATAACGCCCAGGAGCTATATGACCAGGAACAACTACAATTAGCCAGAGGTCGACAGCCTGGACCAGAACGATCATATATTCATGTTGGATTTGGGCCCTGCTTCTAAAGAGGAATTGCTTAAGATGAACATAGGAAGGGGCAGGGAACAATACGCGAGCTGATTCCCAAAACAGCAAAAGGCGATGCCGCGTTTTGCGGCGCAGCCTGCTAGTTTCAACGTCACGATAAGCATTCCTCAAAAGGACATCCTCCCCAGGTAGCACAAAGACCAGCAAGCATCTACATCGGATCGACATTTGGCCCGATCATTCGTCTTTTCAGGCTGTGCATGATCTTGATTGGAGTGCATTGCAGCCTACTGGATCCATCATGGTCTTTTGCGGCAAGCCGAGCAAAGGCTGTTTGAGCTGTCGAAAGCGGAGAATAAAGGTATCTACATTCTATTGTGTTCAAAGTGTTATTTGATGTCGACTTCGAAACAGACAAACTGTTAGCTGAATCTAAATGCAGTGCGATCAATTGGAGCCTTCATGTTCACAGTGTACAAGATCAGAAAAGACATGTCCAGGCTACCGCGATATTCAAGCGCTGATGTTCCGCGATGAGAATGCTACCGTGATACGGAAAACACGCATTCTAGCACGTACTAAAGTTGCAGGACCTTCTAAGGAAAATCAAGAAGTATCTAAGGACTCAACAGCCGCTTCAGTCCCAAAGCCGAAACAAGCTATCATAGATCAGCATCAGCACACCGCCGTTAAAGAGGAGCAACTTCCTCGGGTTTCGGAAGCACAATGGTTTTATTTGAACTCCACCATTCATAATTTTCCCACCTGTCAGTTATCAGCTGCAGTGGAGGATGAAGGCGTCAATTTCTTCTTCAACCATTACATGACTTTCATGACTTCTACCCCAGGTAGTCATTTTGACGTCTTCTCCTCGCCATTGTGGAAGGATGTCGGTACCAGCCAGCAGATATTCGATGCCGTGTCAAGTGTTGGTCTAGCTGGTCTTGCAAATGTCAAACGAGACAAAGAAGCTATGTTAGTCGCCAGAAGAAAGTATTCTGAGACTATGCAGCAGGTCAGAACCGCACTGCAGAAACGAGAAATGGCAGATCTAGATCATACGTTCAAAGCGATCGTAATCCTAGCACTCTTTGAGGTACGTAAATACAGCTCAGATGAACCCATGTATTTTGGAAGAGGCTGATTTAGGTAGATTGTGGACAGTACTGCGGAGACACATGACTCTTGGAATATTCATATCGATGGAGCTGCAGCTCTACTGAGCAGTGGCAGTCTGACACAGTTCAAATCGAAGCGCGCTGCTCGAGTACAATTGCATTTCTGCTTTTCCATCGTAAGTCAGATAGTTTATCAGGATCGATTTCTTCTAAAGGCTGTTAGATTATCAGTTATCTTCAAAGAGGTGAAGCGTTTCCTCCGGTGATGACGAAATGGTCTCAAGATTGCCGTGATTCCTTATCAGACGAGGATGCACCTGCAGCAGTGTTGGTTGACACTGTCATTCGTTTAATCAACCTTTGTGCATCAATCAAAAATAGTCAAACGTTGGGGTCTGATGACATTCTGCAACAAGCATTGAAATTGGAACAAGACTCGGAAGCATGGGTGTCATCCGAATTCTCAGATCTATGGCAGTATCCCGTTGTTGAAGATGCAACCAAAGTCTTATACCAAGGTCGATACCACATATACAAGGATTTCTGGGTCGCTAAAATCTGGAATCATTACCGGTGTTCACGGATTTTGATCAACGAGCTCATTCTAACACATTTGTCTGGCCACGCACCGTCGTCAGAGAAAGCATTTCAGCAGCAAAGATCACTCTCCATTATCTCTCAACTAGCGTCAGATATCTGCACTAGTGTTTCGGGCGAGCTATGTCGGTTTACAGTAACACCGGATTCCTATGAGAATAACCAGCCCCAGATGAGTGGCATATTTATGGTGCTGTTTCCAATGCACGTTGCAGGGCGCGCCATCGGGATATCGGAAGAAACATATCAGTGGGCTGTAAAAATGCTAGAAAATATTGGCCAGACTATGGGTATTCAAGAGGCTGTGAGTCTAAGCATCTCAGCCACATCTTCAAGGCGACGTTGGATGGTGGCGGGGTTACATGTGATAGATAAGGAAAGCAAGGCTGGGTCAGACTACTTGGGAGAGCTAATGGATACCGACGCAATATAACACGGTTTGCTAGCCACAATAATTCCTCGGGAGGCGGGCATTACCTTTTCTGCATTTCACTGCAAGGCATCGGCTTTCGAGGGGTGAAGATGTCCTGCGAAAGGTGGTAAGCGAGTGAATGCTTGAATCTCGCATCGTGAACACAAAATACAAAGTTGCACCACCTTACACGATGAGCAAGCCGTCAATCATCGATTTTTGTTAAGAAAACTAAAGTGACGCATTGACGTAGGTACGTAAATGTCTCTGTTTTCAGTCGAGAGGCTGGAGATTTCTAGCGTCACTAATCAGTTGCCGTGGTAGCCTGCGCTCGGCTCCTTGCATGCGGCCTGATACCGCACCAGCCAGCCAGCCAGCCCCTCGAGGACATCTAGTTTCCTTACAGCAGCATCAATGGCTTCAAGTATCTGTGCGACAAGCATCTATATAAGAAGAAGTCTTCGGAGACACAGTAGGTACAGAACTGAAAAACCTCAGTCTTTCGGTTATCTCTCCACCATTTCAGATCTCTCCACACTCGCGTATCATTTCCCCCATATGAAGCATTCACTCACTATGTTGCCCAACTCACTTCTTCTCCTCCCCTTCACATTCACGGCCCTCATCAGAGCAGCGAGGCACGATATCCAAGTCGGCAACGACCTCAGCGGTTCTGCAAACCTCGTCTTCACCCCCAACGTAACGGCCGCCGCTCCAGGCGACACGCTCGTCTTCCACTTCTACCCGGGTGATCATAATGTGGTCCAGGGCGAATTCAACACGCCATGTGTGCCATCCACGGGCGGGTTCTACTCGGGCTCCATCGATTCGGAATCTGGCGAGGCGCAGGATCGGTTTACCGTGACGGTCAACGACACAGCGCCCATTTGGATCTACTGTTCCGAGGGGAGGCATTGCCAGAGCGGCATGGTGGCGGCTATTAACCCACCGTCAGTTTTCTTCTCCCGTCTCTTTTCATTTCTCTTGGAAATACGTGGCGAAATGTGTATAAACGGGCAAAATGTTGATCGAATTCTAGTTCCCAGGCGTTGGCCGCCTATGCCGCTGGCGCTGCAACGGTCAATGGCAGCACGACTCCTAATGTTGTTGCTGGAGGCGTCATCTCGCCCAATCCAAGTTTCACCTCTGCTGTGAGCTCGCCCACTGGTACGGCGACGGCAACAAGAACTCCGGGTTCTACTCCTACAGGAACAGAAAGTGCGAGCTCTCCAACGGAGACAAATGGAGGTTTGAGAACGAATTCAGGCGCGTCATTGGAGAGTGTAAAACTTGTAGCGTGTTTTGTAGTTTTCATGACTTTGGGTGGCTTTTATTAAAACGCAGGTACTTTGTGTTAGGGTTGTATTATTCACGGTTCTAGCTAGATACGGTAACTTTTAATCCCTAAAGATCTTGTCAGGCTTTTGTATTTGTACTACGTGGACGAAGATACGAGTATTAAGTTAGTCAATGATGAGAGAAGTATGTTGGTCGGGCTTTCTTACTACTCGGATGTTAGCAATACGTCCTATTTTAGAGTAATAAATAGTTAGAAGAGAAGAATCTGGAGTTCGAGTAAGAAGTGGGAGGGCACCGCCTAAGCAAACCCACATATAATATGCACGATTTTCAATCCCATTCTTTCTGGGCGGAGACTGAGATTAAATGCCTCTTCGACGCAGCAGATAACGCGAGTTGTTTCTCCTTCTCCTTCGGGCAATCTAAAATGAATTTATTTTTGCTCGTATCACCCCTCCCACACACAAGAATAAGAACAGTACTGGTTAACAGTTTGAAAAGTACCCTCGCTTAACACTTATTATTCTCACACTTTGATTTCAGCCACGGACACTCCCAACCCGAAAATCCAAATCTATGTCTCCGTATCTTTCGCCAGAAGACGACAGATAATCAGCTAAGCCAGTGCCGACGCTAAATTGGCTCTTTGCCGGTTGTCTAGGTAGCTCGAGGAATCACAGATCCGTTGCGCGACGGCTTGGAGTCGCTTCATAGCGAGTGACGTTTTCGGTAGCATAACCACGGAGGAAACGCTTCAGCGTCTTAGCTTCATGACAGGGAGAATTCGTTGCATGACGGACTCTGGTCGTCTTGACAACTCAACTCGAGTCGATGATGAGCTAGGGGCTTGTTTATATGTAGTGTACCCTCGGGTTGTTTCTTTTGGTCGGCTAAGGTATCGAGATGATTCTGACTCATGTTATTCATTTCTTCCTATGCATTTTGACATCGGGTACTGAATTTAAGGACCGCGCTCGATATAGAGATATTTGGAGGTTCTAAATGATCCAGGATCCTCGAGAGAATACCCATGCGGGTACTTGTTCTTGGTGTTCGTCTCGTTAAGGAAAGAAGAGAAAAGAAAAGAGAATGTCATGAGACAGAAACTTGGAAAGAAGTCAAATTAAATTTGTAATCTTTCGAAAGTTGTCCTTAGCCTTGAAAAGATATCTCCATGAGAGAAATATGCAGTAGAAAGAAGAAAACACTATTTGTGTATATCTTCAGGACAAGAGGTATCCATTCTTTCCCATATTAACCTACAGAGTTCTTTCTGGGTGTTCCCCCACTTCCGTTGAATGCCCAAGAACCCAATGAATATTAAAAGGGGCCAACAGAGGAATATCCGTGTGACAAGACGCAAAAGGTAAAGACCGAACGGTGTGTAGCATCGACCGATGAAAAGTTTGTTATCCCAAATAAGCTCAGAAAAATACAGTTCGTTTCAAGTGAATCTAAAAGAAATGTTTGTTCAAGTCAAGCAGATCTCAAGACAATGAAACAAAAAACGGAAAACCTCACGTCTTGCCTCAACTTGGCTGCATCTCAACACACAAAAGATATGAAACTTGTCGGTAGAAGGATACTTTTTACTAAAAAAAAGATCCGCGCTCACCGTGGATCCTCAATTAATTATATCCATTCTTACCAGATCGAAACAATAGCATTGTCTAAAAGGACATCTATGGGGTATAATTACGCGTTGTGCAACCCATGCCCATACTCCAATCATGCAAAATTCTAGAACCCAAGCTTGAAATGCCGCTTGCGCAGCCCTTGCTACTTCTGATTCTTCCCAGTAAATGCTTTTATCCTGTCGGCGGCATTTCATTCACGATAATGTCGCTTCTGCTCCGCTGGCCTTGACTACTCCATCGCTCGACTTTCGTGCTGGCATTGCTACAGGGCGGCCCTTTTGTCGCGCTGTCAAGGCCACAATTTCCTTGAGCATAAGCTCTCTCGTGTCCCTTGCCAAATCCTCGACGTCCGCGGGTTCGAGATCTTTGGTGAGGATGGGCTCCAGGACTAGAGGTTGTTAGCGCATAGCAGCTTAGATTCTCTCACGTCGCATACCTTTGATCTTAATTACTCCAGACCGGAAATTCCAGCCTGGCACCCATAGAATATCGGAGTAATTCGCAGCAACGACTGGAACAATTGGGACACCTGCTTGAACCGCTAGGTGAAATGCGCCCTTCTTGAATGGAAGGAGCATAGGTTCCTGGGCATAACTTCTTGTTCCCTCTGGGAACATGTAGACACTCTGTCGGCCTTCTTTTATCTCCTTGGCTGCCCCTTGCATTGCCGTCCTCGCGCTCTTTGAATTTTGTCGATCGATGAAAACACTGCCCGACAATCGCATGAACCAGCCCAAAAATGGCACATTTCTCAGAGAGCTCTTCGCCGTCACCGAGCAGTATCGGGGGAAGATGTGTCCTAGAATTAAGACGTCGAGTTCCGACTGATGGTTGCCGATAAAGACGGCGGGTCGGGTGGTATTGAGGTAATCATGAGGATCTTCAATTTCGCAGGTTACACCAGTTGTCAGGCGCATGACCTCTTTGAAGCTCCGAGCTGTCGCCCATTGGGAGAGACCTGGGTAACCAACAATCCGGAAGAAGATGGAGACGGTGACACCAAAGCAGGCGCAGAGAACGAGTGAGGCATAGCCCGCGAGCAGCCGCGCAAAGAAGCCGGCTTGAGGTATTCGCACGGAAAGCATGTAGAAGATGAGAGTGAGACCTAAGTAGATCTCACCAAAGATGTTGAGGTAGTGTAGAAAAGCGGACATGACGGAATGGCAGGCAGCTAGCTGATTGTGTCGTCGACTGTCGGTGATATGGTCAGAGAGGCCCTCTCGAGGAGGGGGAGGGCGATAACATATGAAGTTGCGGAGGAAAAGAGGAGGGAGGAGGGAGTCAGTTGCGGTACAACTGTTGAGGGTCAGTCTGGCTGATCTGGCCGACATAATTTTGGTGGGGAACTCCTGCCGAGGACATCTGACCTGGCGTCCCGGTTAGGTCACGGGGACGGAGACGGGCTGCCTACACGCATCTCCCGCCTGAAAACCGAAATCGCAATAGTCACAAGGTGAAATCTTCTCACATGCGGTAATCGTGTTTGTTGCATCCATCAACAACCTGCTTTCCTTGCCGTCCATCACAAATCAGCTTTCTGCCCGCACTCCCAGCTGCCAGCTGCCAACGTAACATGGGCTCGACGGGCCAGAGTGCGGAGGTCACAGTGGGTGTCCTCGCCCTGCAAGGTGCTTTTAGTGAACACCTTCAGCTTCTGAGACAAGCTGCCTCAGTCCTGTCATCCGAAGCCAGCGTCAAGAGAGCATGGACTTTTCTAGAGGTCCGGACCGAGCCTGAGCTGGCCTCATGCGACGCTTTGATCATTCCCGGGGGGGAGAGCACAGCCATCTCGTTGGTCGCCGAGAGATCCAACATGTTAGATCCTCTTCGCGATTTTGTCAAGTGAGTCGTGCCGTGGGAGGAGCAGTAATGAATAAGCTAACACGACAATAGGCTATCGAGGAAGCCAACATGGGGAACTTGTGCTGGTCTGATCTTGCTTGCCGAGTCGGCCAATCGCACGAAAAAGGGAGGCCAAGAACTTATTGGAGGTCTTGATGTTCGAGTCAACCGTAATCATTTCGGCCGACAGACTGAAAGCTTCCAGGCTGATCTAGATCTTAAATTCCTAAAAGATGCTGTGGGCAATGGATGCGACGACCCTTTCAAAGCTATCTTTATCCGAGCACCCATCGTGGAGAAATTGTTACCGCACATGCCGGGCGTGCAAGAAGGAGAAGCTAAAATCGATGAAACCGTGATTGCTCCCTCGCGATCGGCCAACGAGACTATTGCCGCAAAGATCAAGACTGCCGAAGTTGAGATCATGGCTATCCTTCCTGGTCGGACTGCCGCGATCAAAGACGATCAAATCAAGGAGACGCTGGATGCAGAAGCTGGAGACATTGTAGCTGTCCGACAAGCGAATGTTTTTGGTACCAGCTTTCATCCTGAGCTGACTGGAGACCCCAGAATTCATGTCTGGTGGCTGCAGCAAGTCGCAAAGGCTGTCGAAGGATCAAGTTTGGCATGATCCGAGAAAGTATGGAACGAAGATTCTACGAGCAATGAACAAAAAATAGAAAACGAAATGGCACGCGCCATACGAATAGACGAGTATTTGACAGAATTAAATACACAGCATCATCATTGGCTCTGAGAGCTCTTAGCACCAACATAAAAGAAATGCAGAGCAAGACTTTTGCTAGGACTAAACCATTTGTATATCAACCAAAAGAAAAAAGACAATAACAATCATCATCCGTCTCTTGAAAACCTTGAAGGACGGTAAAAACCACTAGGAGAAAGATCACCGCGCGATCACAGCTTCATATAACAATTGGCATTGTGGCACAAATCATGTGAATTCGCAGGTAGTACCTCGTTACATACCAAACTTGTCAGTTTCACTAAGCTTTCATCTTCACGTAAATATATCTTCGTCGTATTCAACGGCCAATAAATCAGCTTCACATGACATAAGCTGAAAAGTCTCCGGCCGGAGACTTTGGTATCCCACTAAAGTGGATGATATTCGCAAACTATAAAAACTATTGAATTTTCTTCCTTTCGATTTTGTCATTTCTAGTCTTCTGTACCTATTGATTCAAGAAAAAAGCACCTTCTCGTTCTATTCTACCTATTCGTCTAGGGCAAAGCATTTGTTCACTGCGTAACTTTATATCATTCAAAACATGGCTATCACAAAACATCAAGTCTGGTTCCTGGTTCCATCTTGGGGCCACATGACCAGTGCACATGCTACAATTGCTAGAATGTTACAGCTGAACCCAGAATTGGCTGTTACCATGGTACGGCATGTCGTCGTCGGTACGTGAATTTCTTAGACCTCATGGGGTGCCTACTAATGTGAAAAATGCCTACAGGAGAAAAGGCCAATGCGAATCTGTCTCAATTTCCTGGCTTGCCGTTCGATCGTCTAAATCTTGTAGACTCTGGAGAACCTGAGTATGTCTCACTATGACTTGTTAAGTCCACCAATTGCTAAACCATACATAGCCTTATGGCGCAATTGGGGCCTGCCATGATGAGAGTAGCCATGGAACAACTGCACAAGCAATGGGCTGAGACAATCACAGAGCTTTGTTCTGAAGGTCGCCCCTGGCCAAAACCTACAACAATGGTACTTGATCAGGCCGGAAGTCTTCCTGCCCTTGCAGCAGGAAAAGCGATACTTGGGTCGGATTGCAGAGTCCTAATGCATTGGACTCCTAGCACCACATGTCTCTATGCAATGGTAGCACCTTCATCTCATAGCGGATATAGTGACTATAAAGAGACTGTCGATAGACTTTATGTGGATGAGAAGCTGCGTAATGGAAGGGATCGACAACAAATTCTTGAACAGGTTTGTCTGGCATGAGCTGAAATATCACAACACTAATTTTCGTCTAAGGTTCTTACAGCCAAGAATGGAACTGATGCGTTGAACGGCACTATACTTAAGGTCCCTGGGATGAAGGATATGTATGACTATGAACGCGAGATGGGAAATTGTCCTGCTCCACCAGGTAACTTGTGCTTAAATAAGTAAAAGCCCAGGTCACTAAATTCTATTAGGGATTATGGCAATGATTGGAGAGATGGCTGACCTCACAAAGAAAGCTGATGCCATCATTACTGCATCGTCAATGGCAATCGAGGGCGCAGCTATCTCAGCTTGCAATCAATATGCCAAGACCTATCCTGTGGGCGTCTCAGTTGCGCCGCGAGGGTGGGCTCAAGATGGACTACTAATCAAAGACGATACACTACGGAGTTTCCTCGAGGAAAAAGGCCACCAGGAAGTCATATTTATCTCATTCGGGTTTGTCTGCCGTCTCTCCAAAATCTTCGCACGCTAATAAAACACAGATCGGTATTCTTCCCAACCCTCACACCACAATACGTAACGCACATGCTCTCGATCCTCGAAGAACTTTCGTTCCCCTTCATCTTCGTGCTCGGTGGCATCATGGCCGCTTCTGCCGTCCCACCAGAAGCAATCTCTCGCATCAACGCAAACGGTATAGGTATCATCTACACTTCATGGATCGACCAGCAAGCTATCCTGCAGCATCCTGCTGTGGGTTGGTTTCTGACGCACGGCGGTTGGAACTCGGCGGTCGAGAGTCTCGTGCAGGGTGTTCCGATGATCGGTTGGCCTATGGCGCAGAGTGATCAGGCTACGAACGTAGCACTGTGCGCGACGAGAGATAAACCAGTTGCTTTTGAACTTATGCAGGTCAGTATTTTTCTTGAAACTTGTTTATTGTGGAGTTGTTGTTGACGGCTTGATTAGATCAGACAAGGTGCTGCGAAAGCCCCAGCCATGAGAGGTGGTCCTCCGATTCTAGGGGATGATGAGAGTGTGAAGAGGGAAATGAGAGAGGTATTTACAAAGGCTCGAGGAGAGGAGGGCCAGGTGCTTCGGAAGAATGCGCAGGAATTGGCGAGGGAGTTGAGGGCTGAGAGGGATGGGGTGGCGGATGATGTGATTCGTGAATTATCTATATTCTAATATACAGCTATGGCCGATTCAATAGACAAATGGTCAATGAAACATACCTTTTGTGAAGCAGTTGGTGGTCCATCTTGGAAATGTTTTAAATATCGCTTTTCTTCAAGTCGCTTGGGCTATATTCACCCCAAACCATGGCCCAGAATTGCCCTGCCCCTCTTCTCTGAATCCTGCACCTCTTCACACTCAGCTCGTCATCAATCAACATGCCGTGCAAGTACCCCCAACATCCCGAACACGTATGGCCACAGCTTCACGAACTCAATCAAGACCTCACAATCCTGCCCTGCGAAAAATTCTGTCAATGGTGCCCCGAGCCACGAAGATCCAAGTAAGCAAACCCGCTCAGATCATCACCAGCCATGATCTAACCACGCGCGAGCAGGGAATGGTCGTCAGCCGCGGCCGTTCGAAAGCACGTCAAGTTACACATGAGAGACTCGCAATATACAGTGGAGCCTGGCGTCTACGGCGGTCCAAGAATTGTGGATATTCAATGGTCTCGCAAGCGTGAATGCGAGATCTCAGATGAGTGGGTTCAGCCAATTCTCTTCTTTACTCTAAGGTAACTGCCCGCTAACTGTTGTTGAAGTCAACCTCTACTGGTCGAACAAGAACAAGAGCAAGAAAAAGAAATTAAGCAAGAAAAGGATATCAAGCAGGAGAAGGACCTGTCTTAGTTTCGACACTTCCATGACAAGCGGCAGGGAATGGACCAATGGGGTTAGTGGAGTATCTGTGATGTCTTACATGCCTTGCTATTTCGTTGCCAGAGTCGGGAAGTAAGCGAAGACTAGTCGAGAACTGCAAGAAAGTCTAGCGACCACGACAAAACATCCACAATTCCTGTTCGTTCTCACAGTGATTCTACTCTTCTTTCTTCTTGATCTTCGTCCGCCATTCTCTCCCTCCTTTTAATTAAATAATTATCCCACATCCCAGCCCCCACAGCCCCCAACATACCCACCGCCGCAATCCCATACGCAGTAGCGGCATTTCCACCCTCCAGCACAAACGCCACCCACTTCCAGGGCCACAACCAATACCCGAAATAAGGCCTATGCGCCTGTGTAATTGCCAGTAAAGTATACGTACATCCCTGCAATGCTAATACTTGCCTGTTTGTCTTGTGCCGTTTCCGCTCAGTGAAGAGCAGGCGACAGAGCAGATAGGAGAAGAAGAGCGTTAGGAGTATTAGTGTGTAGTGGAAACTGTACATGAAGAAAAGCTGGAGGATTCTTAACCCGAGATCTTCGGGCTCCCCTGAGAGCATTATGGTGAGAACGAGCATGATTAGGAAGGCGAGTAGGAGAATGTAGGATACCAGACGGACGACGAGGGTTCCAGATGTTATCTCGGGTTTTACTGGCTGCTCTTGAGATGGAGAGAGAAGGGGTGTCACATCAGTTGGTTCAGGCTCTTGTTCTTGCTCTTGCTCTTGCTCTTGCTCTCCTGATGGGGAGAGAAGCGGTGTGGTGATGCCCATCGCTTCCTCATCAGCATGATGTGAGATTCCTTCACCTCGTTCAATTTCTGCAGCGCCAGGTTGGGAGCGGTACCTAATGAAGAAATAAAACCTAGTCGAGAAGCAATCACTCTAATATCCAGACAAAATTGGAAGCAAGGAAAGCAAAATACAAACATACAAAATCATCACACATTTCCACTGTGCCCAAATCTCCAGATCCCCAATAACGACACCCCAGATCTGAGTGCCTCCATCAAGATGCCCCTCTCTGATACAATCAAACGCAAATCGGTCTACCAGATCTGTAAACCTGCCCGCGAGCTGCGTGGTGCTGAAAAATGCCAGGGTGGTGATGTATGCAGGTGATATTACCTCTGCGGTGCCATGTCGCCGAATCGCTATGTATTGTGGGAGGTAGCAGAGAAAAAGGAGCGGGATGATGAATCTATAGGAGAACTTAGTATTAGATGGGATGCATTTGTGGGGGAGGAGAACGTACGGCTCGAGAATAATGCGCCATGTGGGCAGGAGAAAATGAGAGCAATAATCAGAAGACATTCTGTTTGTTAGTGTGGTATAGGGTATTCTAGGTTATACCATGTTAAACAAAAAAAAAAGGAAGTTAATATGTATCGTGATAAGGGAACTCAATTCCTAATATTTTGTGTTTTGAGGGCTATGGCTGGAGCCTAAATTAAATGACTTTTTAGGCAGCAAGACTGTGGTTTCATGCGAGCATCCCAAGCAGGAAGAAAACTGAGAATGCTGTCCGATTGCGACAGATAATTCTCGGTTCACTATCCTATGTTTCTTGGTGGGATTTTAGATAATCCAGCATATCATCTCAGAAATTGGGTGTGTTTTCTCATATTTGTACTTGTTTCCTTAACTTCTTGACACCTCTTTGCAAAACTACTCACGAGAGTCCTCGACATCTACTAGTCGCACAAGAATCTCTCCCTATTTCTTCTCGTCAATTTCGCACCCATAGCACTAAGACAGGGCTTTGGCGGCTTTGCCATCTTTCAATCCGGTGCGCTTTAGCGACGCCGAGAGGGGATTCCCGAGAAGCGACGAGGCCACCATCTCGTCTCTTTTACTCAAACTAGTTTTTATGATATTGTAAGTGCTGCTGTAATCTCATTCTCATCGATTATCAGAGAATCGCGGGTTCAGGTTAGATGTCTATCGTTCAGCATAAATGGAATCGCAGTTTGGAATTTAGAACTTACTCTGCCCAAATGATCTGCATGGAATCAAAACAATTTCTCAAGAAATATTCTGGGTGAATTAATTTTGACAAGTAATTTGGTATCAAAATGTCTTTATTCCTTTGTAATATAAGTAGCAAAAGGTGAGAATGTGAAGGAAGGCTCTGTCTAGTATCCCTGAAAGCGAGATGTAAATTTCCATACATGTAGAAAAGCCAAGAGCAGTTCAATCGTTAAGTCTACTTAAGCAATAATGAGAGGATGGACGATTTTGATGGTTTGCATATGGACCCGGCACTTGCCCTTCTAGGGTGAAGCTAAATCACACGAAGTCTTTCAGAAGGCCTAAGACGGTCTGTCAGAAATATCGGGTCGAGTTACGTCCACATCAACACATGAAAATTACCGTACATTCCATCAATTAGACATATAGATATCTCACTTCTGCTCTCTGACAACAAAATGGTCGATGACAGCAAGGCACTCTAATCGAGATCTATCCCACCGATTTCCAAAAGAAAGTCAACAGTAGACCGTTTTCCACAAGTTTTGATGGCTGAAGAATAAATGAAGGACGACAATCTCCTTGCAAATGAATTGACCGTGTCGAAGCCTGCAAAGAAAACCCAATTCGCCCAAGAAATCTTTTTCTTGTTCGTTTCGGAATGTGTGGGTCGTGTTTATATACTCTGTGGCGGAAGACAAGTTGAGAAAATACGAAAACCAACCATGTGGTAAGGTAAGTGGCTGATGGAAGGAAACCTGTCTCGGAAGACTGTGCATAACCAGTTTAGATATCGATTGACTCGATCATTGCCCCTAGCTAATACTCTACAGTTCAGACACACACTGACGGAAGTTGATACTTTCGAGTTTCGGGCTCGGGTACTTCCTGCAGAAACTTCATTTTCATAACGCCGGCGTAAAGATGGTACGAATCGAGAAGTTATACAGAAAATGAATTTTAAGGCTTTCTTTTTCTCGTTTCTTTTCCAACCAGAAGAATATCGTTGACTCGGTGCCGATAGGAAAATAAATAGCGTATCACTGTCAAGCAATGTCAATTCAAACAGGTTTTTTTTTGTTTTTCTTTTTGATATTCAAATCATGTATTTCACTCCCAAACTCCACTAATAATGCTACAAGAAACAGCAAGTATGCAAATAACGATAGGTACTTATGCTCAACTCTGTCGCAAGACAAATGACGTCAGCTCTCAAACTCCTTATGTATGCATGCACGCAATGCTATGTCTGTCAAAAGAAAAAGAGAAGAAAAAAACGCCTAAAAATGCCACACCGCTCAACAAGAAAAGAGAGTCGTGATAATCATACAAATGGTGCAGTGTACAATCCCGTCTTGTCCTTCTGCTCCTGGTCACCCTTCAAGTCCTTAGCGAGCTTGGAGCGCGCGCGCAGGAGATGTCCGTATTTGAACATGATGAACGGGATGAAGGTGAGAAGGGTACCGAAGCAGGCTAGAAGCAGACCGGCCCATTGACTCCCGAGGTTGTGGAAGAATTGTGTTGCAAACAGTGGTGCGACGGCTCCGAGAGTGTTACGCATGAGTCCTTGACCAGCGATGGCCGAGGAAGAGTTCTCGCCGTAACAATCTGAGGTGAAACTGTAGGTCGATTCGAAGATGAAGAAGATACCGATGGCGATTGGTGCCAATGCGATGGTGGGAGCGATCCACGGGAGATATCCGTATTGAGTAAAGCTGTAGATGAATAATCCGATGGGAAGGAAAGCAGATCCCCACATGGCGCCGTACAGTCTGGACTCTGGGAGAATAGTACGATGGTTGGATGCCATGATCTGGTTGTACTTCCGGATTTGAAGAAAGTTGGCTGCGAATCCAATGGTGACACCGATACAAAGGGAGATGTATGGCAGACCAGCAATTCCCTCGCTCCAGCCTCGCTTTTCTTGGAACGTGATTGGGATGACCGACAAGAACAAGAAGGTGACGAACCATGCGAATGCAATCCATAGACCGAATGCAAAAACGACTGGCTCAGTTGCTAACATCTGAACTGCCTTGACTGAAGAGTTGTGGAGCATCTGCTTAATATCTCCACTTTCCAAGTCCATCGCGGCAATGTACCGCTCGTCACCAGTGGCCGCACGGAGGGCCTTCGCACGCTTCTGTAATGTTACACCTCCTCTTGTTTCTCTAAGGAAGAGAGCAATGATAATAAGGAGCGGGACGTTGGAGATTCCCTGAATACCCTCAATCCATCGCCATCCAAGTGTCTCGTCGATAAAACCAGCATAAATTGGCGCACCGACCGTCCCAAGAATTGCAACGTAGGAGAAGCATGCCATGGGAACAGCTCTCAAGTCGGATTCGTAAATATCGCTAAATGTGCCTCCAACCAAAATGGTACCGACGCAACCGAAAAGACCGGAGAGCGTACGCATGACGAGAATGGTAGCAATGTTCTTGCCAAGAGCAAGGCCGATGAAAATAATTACGAAGCAAGCGTATGCCCCAACGTAAACAACTCGTCGACCAACAAGCTCGCAGAATGGTGCCAGGAAAAGAGGTGCCAGAGCACATGCGAAGTTGAAACAGAATAATCCCAATTGTCCTAGAATCGAGTCGACTCCAAGGTCCTCACACATTCGATCGATACCACTGCTGTATGCCGTTGTCGCCAAACCGATGAATAAGGTCATCATACAGAGAAGTATTGTGATGAAGGATTTCCGTCCTGTACTCCAGTTGAAGGGATTCTCCTTATCCCCGGCATAGAACTTGAGCTTGACGTACTCCTTTCCTTCATGCTGAATAATTTCGGTCAATGTAAGCGGCATCTCGATGTCTACCTCCGTAAGGGGGCCATCCTGTGCATTGCCAGAATCACGGTCTTGTATGAAATCGAGATAAGAGCCTCCAGCAATTCGGCCACTGTTACTATTCTGTGCTTTATGTTCTAATTGATTGGTGTCTGGGAGTTCGGGAGGAGAGTGATCTTTCGCATTGCCCAAGTGATTGGGTGTCGTGGTACCACTTCTGCCATTCTTAGGAGTCGTTGCACTTGAGTCGAAGTGCTCATCGATGCTATCGTTCTCGTGAGTAGACATGTTGAATTTTGATTAAAGATACATTCGATATGCTCGAAAACAACAAGCCACCGGACGGGAAAGATGGCCAGATAAAGGGCGACATCTCGTAAGTATAGCGGCTCTCCTGTTCCGAGCTTGCTAAAGTATTGCCATCTGTCGTCATAATATATGGGCTGGCCGAGAAAGGACCGCGATGCAGACTCCTCGGTGCTATAAACCCATATTTCGCCAATTCTGAAGCTCACTTAAACTTCGGTCGGGAGAGTGAGCGAAGGAGTCTAACTGTGCAGAGGCAAAGGCCTTGCGGATACGCTCGCTTGGCGGAGAATATCCAGTTTTAAGGCTGTGGTTCCACCGAATCTTTGACCGAGATCACGTGTGCTACTGAAAGACGCTGGAGGGACGCAAACAGTGAGAGAAAGACATGGCCAAGGATTCAGGGAGTCTGTGAGATGGGAGATCTGCATAGCCGAAGGATGGAATTGTGCAAATAAGATAAGAAGCCCATCCATGCCCACACCATGAGGGATCCTCTTGCACGAGAAATAATATCGACCTGCTCGACGTACCACTTTCGAGGATCCACTCAAACCGAATTCGATGTGCAGTGCAGAGGAGGCAGGAAACGGTACGGCGCTTCTACAGCCTCATCTCGTGGTGTGTCTGAGTCGTGGTGGGTTCGGTATTGAACCTTCAATAATATGCGAGCTCAGGAGACCCACGATACTTGCCAGCAAACACTCGTCATCTGCATTATCGTGTCCCACTCGAGCAAGATGAACATGGCCGCAGTTCGGCCTGCTCTGCGATGGTGATCTGAAGCTCTGCTGATACTCGTTACCGTACCGTAGTTGTGAGGCGAAAGGCCAAGGCTCGCGCTCATTACTCGTGTGGTATTTTTTTTCTTTTTTCTTTCTCACACCGGACCATCCGATCAGTAATTTAGCTTTCGGAAAGCCGGAGCTCGTCATGCTTAGATAAGATTGTCCAGGGCAACAGGCTCCGGCGATAGCGAGTGCCTGTCGCGATACGTTAACTCTTGAACTGTTGTCCGATCTCGATGAGATTATTTCCTGCGGTTGTTCTGCTTTGGGATGAGCTGGTCTTGAACAGGAGCTCGGATCCCGCTCAGGCCACAGCGCCCACTCTACAATTTATTCTGCAAGGTTCTCAACAGCCTCATGATTTGTAACAATCTCGCTACACACTCTTGTGGCTCAGTTCTGTAGTGTGGCGTCAGGAGGTCAACTTCCTCTTAGCATATAGATTGTTTTGCAACGCCAATGACATATCCGAATATTTGCGATATCCTCTACACAGGAGACTAATTGGCATGCCAGCTTACCCAGCAGATATTTCAACAACTAAAGAATCCTCTTGAGTTGAGAAGAATCTAAGCGACAGGCGAATTCTTGAACATAGGCGAGCACCATACCATATATCCTGTCCTCAAACTCTTCCTGTGCCTGTCCTTTAATTTTTATTCAAATCGTACTTACCAACATCAAACACTTACCAAGGAAAAAGTATCTTTTCAACGTAAATAGTATGTATTGACAACAGAACTCCTCGTAACAGCACAAAAATGACGTCAATGACAACAAAACTTCACGTGGCAGCATAGAAATCATCGCTTAAATTAACTAACTAATAAGCCTGATCCATTTCCAATGCATCTCTTTCTCTGGAATTTCATCGCTAAACTACTATACAAAAGCCCACAATCCTCCCCTCCCCTTACTGCTCCTCTCGCAACTGCGCGAGCTTGATCTCCAACCCGGCAACGTCTGCCTCCAACACCGCGTTGTCGGCCTCCACATCTGCAACCTTGACTCTCATATCATCAACCTCATCCACCAACCCCGACAGATCACTCTTCAAGTCGGTGAT
Organism: Pseudofabraea citricarpa; assembly: GCA_029641185.1. Taxonomy (NCBI): domain Eukaryota; kingdom Fungi; phylum Ascomycota; class Leotiomycetes; order Helotiales; family Dermateaceae; genus Pseudofabraea; species Pseudofabraea citricarpa. Next base: position 2,776,570 of record JAPWGK010000001.1, read on the forward strand.
CTGACCGTCCTTGTCCGTAGCCTCCCGAGTCAATCTCTCCGACGTCGTTCTCCAGAAGTTGGCTTGACCCTGCAGTGCGTTGACGCGTTGCCATAGTTGTTGGTTCTCGGTTTGTCTTCGCACGCCTTCGAGCTGCAGGTTTCGGACTACTCCCAGTTGTGCTTGTACTTCAGCGCGGCGCACAATGCACAGGTCGGCCGTAGAGGCACGGAAGTACCCTTCAACGCTATTCAAGTCCTTGTTAGATACTTCGATTTGTGTTTGGATTTGGAGAGCTTACCTTCCCATAAAACGATCGAAAGTGATCCCCTGAGGCGCCTGCATCCCTTGCATCCCCTGCATCCCATAGCCTCCTCCTACCAACTGGAGTTGGTTTCTAGGCACCCGCGTGACTTGCTCCGCAATCTCCATGATAGCATCTACAGACTGCAATTTCATTGGGGAAGGCAGTGGTTGAGGCAAGATTTGAGTTGGGGCATGAGCTGGGCCAGGAGCAGCGCTTGGCTGTGAAGGCATTGGAGGCGGTCTGCAATAAAGTTAGTCAGAAGTATCCAAAGAATAAAGAACTAAGAAAGTGCATCAAGTGCAGTGCAGCCACCTAATTGCAGGGATAAGAACTTACTTAGCGGCATTGCTACTCAAGGTAGTAATGTCAATGCACGAATTGAGAGATCGTACGCCAGGTCGCCGCTCCAAACTCCGCAGTCGTCTGTTTCTATCCTCGTCAATAGCGCTGAAACCCATGTCCGATCCTTGAATGGAAGGCGAGCTCAGTGCGGTTTGGGAAGCAGATCGATTTTGAGAACGGGGCATTTCTGGTCTCTTGAAGCTCGGAATGTTGAGGGGCTTTAACTTGGGAGCAGCCTTTGTCTTCGTGACCTTATTGGCAGGCGTGCCTTTCTTTCCTTTCCGACCTTTACCAAGCACACTGCTCTTACTTGTAGTCTGAGTCGTGGTAGACTGTGCCTCCCAGTCCAGATCCATATCATCATCATCGTCGTCAGATGGCACATAGATGGGTGATTCTCGTCCAGACCGAAGAGTTGGATCAGGAATGAACATCGAATTATCAGGATCAGTTGGGGTAGGTGTAACTCTTGGTTGCTCTCCAAATATGTCACTACCATTGTCCCAGCTAAGCCCTGCACTAAACATTGTGCTGTCATCACGCTCCGGGTTGTCATTTCCCCGTACTCGTGAGGTGCCATCTTGGCGTGGATTGGCCCCAAGATTACTGCTGTGGCTCATCATGGTCGTGCTGAAGTGACCTTGTTCAAGACCATTGCCGTCATTGCGAAGTTGGTTCTCATCTCGGACTGGCCGCTCATTTTCCCGTGCTCGTGAAGTGTTATCATTGCGCAGGTTGGCACCGAGATTTCCACTGTGGTTCATTGTGCTGGTGCTGAGGCTGGAGCGATCTTGTCCAAAACCATTACCGTCATCGCGCAGCTGGTTCTCATTTTGAAGCTGATTCTCATTGTGGAGCTGGTTCTCATTGCTTGGCTGGTACTCATTGCGTGGCTGATTCTCATTTTGAAGCTGATTCTCATTGCTTGGCTGGTTCTCATTGCGAAGCTGATTCTCATTGTTTGGCTGATTCTCATTTTGAAGCTGGTTCTCATTGTGTGACTGAGTCTCATTGCGGAGCTGGTTCTCATTGCTTGCCTGGTTCTCATTGTGAAGATGATTCTCATTGCGTGGCTGGTTCTCATTTTGAAGCTGATTCTTATTGCGTGGCTGGTTCTTATTCCGTGGCTGGTTCTTATTCCGAAGTTGGTTCTGATTTCGGGCTGGGTGCTTATTTCGAGCTGGGTGCTCATTTCGGGCTGGGTACTCATTTCCCCGAGCCTCATAGTATCGGGTCTCGTTATCGTTTTCCCGCGTGTTGTCAACGAAATTTGTGTCGTCACTTCTTGTGCTTGTCTCAAAGTGATAGTGATGTAATTCTGGTGCTGGTGCCTCAGCCATGCTCTGATTTTCGTCGGGCACAGCTTCTAGGGGAGAAAAGGGATCCAAGCCATGTCTCATGCAATAGTCCAACCATGGAAGACCTTTAGTATCCATTGTTGGAGCGAGTTAGACCTTGAAACTTGCTGGATGTTTTGATATGAAGAAGCCCACTGGACGAGGATGACGGGACTGGTGTGAGTGACGACCAAGGATGAATGGACGAGAATGGACGAGAATGACGCGAATGGGAAAGATGACGGGAATGGCGAAGATGACGCGAATTGGAAAGATGACGACCACGATATGAGTGACGAGCGAGAACAAATGGACGAGGATGGGTCACCGCAAGTAAGATATCCCGAAAGTGAAAGGTGACGGGAACGACGTGAATGACGACCACGAATTGAATGACGACCACAGAGTGAGTGACGACCACGGAGTGAGTGACGACCACAATTTGAATGACGACCTTGGAGTGAGTGACGACCAATAGCCAATAGACGAGAATGAATTGCCGTGAATGGATTGCCGCAAATATAATATCCCGAGAGTGAAAGGTACTGAGAGTGACGGGAACGACGTGAATGACGACCAAGAACGAATTGACGCGAATGGATTGCCACAAATGAAAGGTGCCGAAAAACGAAAAGTCTTCTAAGAGATCCTAGACACAAGGTTAGTCTCAGGAAGTCTGCTTAGAAGTAAAAAGTAAGAAGTGATTCTCAGTTGCCGTGTATGCAAGCTGCCAAAAATGAAATGCCTCTGTATGTACGTGTAGTGTATGTACGTGTAGTGCTTTGCTACGAAAGAAGTAACAAGAGTCCTCTCAAGACTGAAGAGGCGTATTGTATCTGGAACTCTTCGTAATACACGAAGTTACCAAGAATAGACATTGCCTAGCATGAAGGCTGCCGCAATTGTCGCTACGATATATATATCGTGAATGTAATATCGCAAATGTACAGTCGTAAAAGCAAGTCGCAAAGCATAAACATTGCCGTGAATGAATGTTGCCGCGAATGCTATGCCGTGAATGAAAAGTCGTAAAAGCAAGTCGCAAAGCAAAAACGTTGCCGTCAATGAATGTTGCCGTCAATGAATGTTGCCGTGAATGAATGTTGCCGTGAATGGTATGCCGTGGATGCAAGTTACCGAAGATGAAATGTCCTTTTGTGTGCGTGGAGGGCTTGCCTGCGAGCTGAAATGGAGAAGGGGGGGAAATTTTTGGTACTTACGTGCTTGGATAGGTGAATCTCCTCAAAGACAGGTAGCTTGACTCAAAGGCGCTTCCAGAGGTTCTGTACACTCGACCGCTCTATCAAAACACCAGTGCGCTTGTGAGGTATCTCAGGTTGTTCTTGAATGACACCAGTCGTACTCTGTGAAGGAAGGTTCCCGATAGAGTAGGGTTGGAGGAGTGTTGTGTTGTGTTGTTTGTTGTGTTGGTGAAGAGGAAGGAAGGGGAGGAAGGACTCTTTTAAGCGACGCTTAAATGCTGTGCAGAACACACTAGCGAAACCGCATAGGTTTGGAAGTCCAGAGATGATGACGATGATGATTGCGCTCTTTGGAGGACGATCTCAAGACGGTCAAGCTAGAGGAGTGTTGGGTTGTTTGTTGTGTTGTGGAGATGAAGGAAGAGGAGGAAGGAATTTCTTAAGCGACGTTTAAATGCTGAGCAGAACACGCTAGTGGCGCTCCGATTTAGAAGGCTGCAGACAATTATAGTGATAAAGAGACCCTGTTTTGTGTAAATCTAAGATGCTGTTATTAGAAATATCAGGTCACATTATTAAGCCCTAATCTTATCTAGGAGACTAGCAAAATCCGATGGCCGTACACAAAGTGACGAAGGCAGAAAAGGCTAGATCCGATAGCTGAGAATATTTTGGTGCTTTTCAGCTATTAAATATATAACAGTTATCAAATAACTTTAAACCAGTTTATTTAATTCAGACTCTGGTGATTTTGATTAATATCAAGCTCCCAAGTGACTTAAGTGAACAGGCTCAAATGTGAAGCAGGCTGATAAAAGTTAAACGAGTAAGCTCAGGAATTAAACATGAGCTACTATTCTAGAAGTTCAAAATTATTTAACGACCAGTATTATTCATTTTGGTTCTCGTTATACCCTCAAGGGCGAAGTGACTCGTTCACCACCATAGCACGATAACAAAGAAGTAAGTCTAGCTATTTCAACCACCCCTTAACGGGAACTCGCACGCTCCAAGTCCGAAGTCTTCTCAGAATCAGCCATAGCTCCATCTTTCACAGTAGTGTAAGTGACATTGACCCCATCATTCTTGACCTCGATTCCATCCTGGATATGCATATCATCATAAATGGGAGCATCAAGAAGAGCTCCCTCAGGAGGAAAGATTCTGCTCAATACACAATACAAGAAGAATGCACTGCAGAAGCCCCAGAGATAGTTCATGTCGTAGATATGCTCGATGCCAGCAGATAAAGTGATATCGTTGTTAACGGCTCGTGCTAAACCCGGAGTATTTGGTACGACAGAGATGATGAAAGCAACAGCCGCCCGCCAGTTAGCTCCCATTGTATTATATCTGTAACGGCCACGGCGACGGTATAGAGATGGGACATCGAAATTCCGCCTCTTGACCACCCAGTAATCTGCAGCCATGATGGCTGAGATGGGAGCTAAGAAGATGGCAAGGCCAGACATAAAAGTGAGCAGCGATGCAGCTGATGATATGATTTTCCACGGGACCATGATCCAGCCAGCTGTAACAGTGGTAAGGATAACTCCGCGGCGGATATTAAGATATTTAGGAAAGAGACCAACGAGATCGTTAGAGCAGGAGATGACGTTGGCAGACAAGTTGGTACCGATCTGTGCAACAACCCATCCAAATCCAACAAAGAATGCTCCAGCTCTTCCTGATGGCCCTTCCCATCTTGCTGCTAAGGCGAGAGGGCTCCAGATATATTCTCCGTAGACCACCATCGAACAACTGGTACTGATGATTCCAAAAGCAGCCATCATAATACTAATACCAGGAAGTAAGAGAGCTTGCCAGTAAACACCACGGCGCTTCTTCATGTACCGAGTAAAGTCAGGAATGTTGGTGGCCATTGTAGCCCTATTCAACGGTCAGCACAGTAAAACTTCCGGATGGGTGAGAACATACCAGCCACCGCAGACACTGGAGTAGTTGTTGAGAATTGTCCAAGATCTAGCTGATCCCGAAGTCTTGTAGCTTTGATTCCAAATCTCTCCAGTTCCTCCTGCTTTTTTCACCATGGCAATTACTGTGCCCACGCAAACGATGGGGACGATGATGGTTTTAAACAAGAAAAACCACTTGAGCTTATGGGGTGGAGTGAGTAATATTGGGAACTGGACACACCAAAACACAAAATGTGCAATCATCTCGTTGGTTGTGATGCCTGAACTTGCTGGGAGGCTATTTGGAATATCAAGGAATGATGGCCAGATGGCGCGGATCATCTACAGCGCCAAGATCAGCGATGATGATGATGATAAAGTTTTAAAATGGGTATGTTCATTACCTGAAACATTGCAGTACTTCCGGTCCATGTTTGAATAGCTGACAAGTAATAATTAGCTTGCCGTATCATCTGGTCATCAACTTTACGAGTCTCGGTGGACCATGTTTCAATTCACCCAAGGGCAAAAGAAAATAGAAAACACAAAAGGTGAAAAGCATACCATGCCAAAACAAAGCTGTGATAGCTCTTGTAACAACTGCGAACCTTGAAAAATAAAACCCAAACGAGGATCTAATGGCGACTGGGAAAGGGATATGGTAATGAGCTCCAATAGCACCATTGAGGACCAACGGAACACAATTGGTCAATGAGCCAAACGCAGCTAAGATGGTCATTAGCATGAAATATGTGCATAGTTTGGATTCTTCAATTGATGTACGTACTCAAGTAAAAAGCCTCCTTGTAAGTTAATCCCGACTGGATGATGGAACTCGGTGCTTCCCATCCTTGCGCGTTCAGTGCATCACTGAACCAAAATCCAGCCACGGTAAGCGAAGTCCATGTGCGACGTTCCTCAGGAGTCACATCCGAATCGATATTGGACCAAGTTCCTTCATCCGCAAAAGAAGTAGGTTCCTGCTGGATCTTCCATCCCGAGATTGTCGACCTCTCCTTGATCGTCTCCCTCACGGTAACATTGCGCTGTCGTAGGAAGGAAGCCATGTCTCTTCTTTCTGCATGCAGTTCCGATTAAACTCACACAACTTTGGAAAACATGGAGTACTTAAAAGGTACGAAACGGCCTTTAGACTTTTGGCTACTTATCGATGCCCTCTGATAACAAGATCTTAGCATGCGAGCTAAAAAGGCAAAGATCATCCCTGGTCGCTGAAGGCAGTATTCAATCCCACTCTGCCATCCAGTCAGATCGGCCGTCAAATCCATGTCTACAAGGATGAAGGACCAAACTTTCGGCACATACAAAGCGGCGTCAACAACAAAATACAGTAAACATACAAAAGGCAAAAACATATTGTCAGAACATGCTGCAATATGAGTTGGAGATGTAACCACTGCTCGGCTATTTAAAGCACTTAATAACTGCCACGAGTGACTTCTCAACTTCCCGTCGCGTAATCCCGTCTTCTGGAGATGGCCGCTGCGGAGATCCGATTTGCACAAGAAAAACTTGGCCCAATGTAAATAGAGTTTGCTGATGTTGACGCACGGGAGATAACGCTCCCCTGAGGGCCGCGGCCGCCGGGCCGTTGGCTGTGTCTCAGGTGAAGAAGTCACTATTCAGGACAATAGTGGGATGTTGACCAACCAGAGACGTGGGGAAGAACAATAAGCGACTTGTGATAAGAGAAGGGATGTGCCTCGACTAGCTAAAGCGCTTGTCTAAGCGTTCAAGACAAGAGAACTGCTGAAAACTTTCGTTCGTTGTATACTTTCTCCTGACATATCAACATACGATGAGGTTCGGCGGTAGGAAATGATTAGAACATAGGCTTGGATAGAGTTTCACTTTGCAAGTCAATCTATCAAAAGATAGTCAGTCAATCTGTCAAAAGATTGTTTATCTTCTCCAAAGTTCCAAGTCAGATTAGATTGAGAGATTAACAAGAGTGGTGGTTTTCATTCTGGTTACTATACAGCATTACCTCCCATAACGTACAAAATAAAATCCTCATTCAGGCCTCCTAGCCCTGGGTTTCTTGTGCCGCTTTCCGATTTATCTCTTCCACTCTGTCAAAGACTGCCATTGTATGATCCCATGCAGTCTGGCCCATGCCTTTCTCTCGATAGTCATCGAGAAGCTTTTTGCTTCCAGTTATATCACATTTCCAGTTTGCCAGATAAGAGCCACTGCCAGAGGCCTCATTCAAGCCTTTAGCCACTTCCTGATCATTAGAGATCGGAACACCAGAACTCGTGGGGCCGTTCGAAGGCTTCAGGGGCGGAAACATCCCGCTAGTCGCCAGGTACAATTGTCGCTGGCCCGTCTCCTCAGGACTGACGGTGAAGGGATAAATTATTGGTGTAAGAAGCTTCCACCCAATTCTACCCCATAGTGGCAGATCACGAGAAATTGGAGTCAATACTATACCTGGAGCAGAGTGAACGAAAGTGGTGCCTGGTTCTCGCTTCGAAAATTCCTCTGTCATGAAGCTATTCATGACAATGGTATGATTTGCACACTTCATACCGGAGAATGACTTTTTCAGATCAATATCCTCGAAGTCAAACCCTGCTCTTTCTGTGCCTGCACCAAGAATGCTGAGAGCACGACTGAAATGTGGAGGTTTTGTTGTTGCAGCATGGAGGAGAGGCTGGAGATTGGCGATGAACCGCATGCGAGAGTAGTAGTTGAGGGTGAATTTGCGATCAAGGCCTTCCGGGGATTCTATCGCAATACTTAGTTACCATCAAATACAGGATGTCGGATCGTATACCGTCCCGCCCTCTAAGCGTGAGGTTTCCCTGCGACTGGATAAGGAGATTAACGTGCTCCTCCTTGCCCGCAATCTCCTTGCAGACTCGATCAACTTCAGCTAGCTCGGTCACATTTGCTCGTATGAATTCCACCTTAGCATCTTTATTTAATTCCGAACACTCGCCGATGATTCGGGTTGCAGCCGCGTCGCTGCGGCCAACGAGGTAGACACGCGGGGAAATGGTCTTGTGGACGAAGGTCTTCGCAACTGCTTCACCAATCCCAGAAGTGCCTCCAACTGCGCTTCGAATTCAGTATGGTTTCAAGATCAGGAGACAATATCCCTATTCACCAAAGACTGCCACGAGACCGGGGCCGAGCTCCCGCAGTCTTGTGTTAGATGCTTGGACGACTTGAAGGGGCACCATGGTTTGTTTGCTTGGATTCAGATTCAGCGTTGAGTGAATCAATAAGCGTTGGAATTGATGATAGAAGGTTGAGGGTCTCTAAGTGAGATGAAAAGGATTCACCATCGATAGATGAGGTTCATTCAGCCTTGTCGCAACGTAGGCCTGGCAGCCTAAATCTCGTGATCTCTAATCAACACGTGATTGTGATCGACTTCTATACCTATGTGCAATTTCAAAGCCACGAGCACAGAGTAGGTATCTATTAAAACTAACGTTTGATAATAAATACAAGTTTATAGATGAGAAACATGTTGACACTTTTCGAAGAAACGATGTTATAGGTTTAAACATCACGAGGTGATGGGAAGAATCAAGTCTGGATTTGTTCAAAATTGAAATGTGAGCTCATTCAAGCCGTGACAATAGTTTTAGGCTGGATATCTGGGACTCTTTCTTCAATGTTTTAGGTGAAAGTATTTTAATCAAACGTAGATAAGTATCTGCAGTGAAGGCTCCTTTACTCCATCAGCGCTCGGTTAAACGAGAAGAATTAGGAATTCATACATATAAATTTGTCTGGTATGCCTTTAACTCTGGTGACATTTCCAAAATTAGCATCGAGAGTTTTGAGATATTTCAGTTCCAGTTCATGTCGCTTAAAACCCGTTACAAATAAGCTCGAGCCAACTTATTTCCTGTTATACTTCCCAACAAGTAATAGCAGGCCATCATAATATGAAAATAAGCAGTAAAGACTTGCCTAAACCCCCGAATAAGAGAGCTGCAGCATAGACATCAAGAATCATAGATTTCTTCAGTCAAACCCAAAGCCGAGTGTTGAAACAAGGCATCTTCATGTGATAGCTCACAGCTTTCACCTGAGGGCTGAGAAGTTGCCTCGAGACTCCTGTCTTTGTTTTCAGGTTAGCTAGCCACGTATGAGTGTTGTTTTGATGGTTGAAAATGCAAGATGTCTGTATCTGGTGATTGTCAAGGGGGAAATGGGAAAAGGTGTGAGTTTTGTTAGAAACGGTAGTGCATTATATGATTCCCAGTCCAGGCATCAGATGACCTAAAAAGAAAAAACCGAGAAAAAAAACCAGAGGCGCTGGGAAATCGCTTGATAATGCCTGTCAGGCCAAGGTAAGAATGGGGGTTAGCCATGATGTTATGCTTAGCTGAATACAGAACTCTTACCGTTTGTGAATTTTTGACACTTAAAAGCAATCAACAAAGCTTGTTCAAATGCAAGAATGAAACTGTCGCAAAGCATGGTGACTTACAGATACTCGTTCTTATTTAATTCCTAGAGCGAGCCGAGCATTCCTTATTGGAGCAATCTTCAAAGTACGGTACTTTTCAAAACCAATGCAGATAAATGAAACAAGTATTAAAGCTTATGATCTCTCCCTCTCTTCTGAAAATAGGTGTGACAATTTCACAGGAAAGGGGAGGCGACATCTGTGTAGGTGTACCAATTGTTCTGGGTTCCTATGATGTTGCTTTTCACCTACTTACATGGTTACGATATCACCCCAGAGGATCTGCACAAAGTAACAACCCCGCTGATCGGAGGAGATAATAGCCACGAATCAAAACTCGTATGTAGTCGTACAGTAATTTGCTGCAGGTTGCCACTCGCCAAGAACAGATCTAGAATCTGGATGGTTAAATGACCTTCCCCACTTGAGAGACGTAAACCCAACACTCCGGTTCGTTAGAAATTCTTCTAAGGAAGATTTAAGGTAACATTTAAGCTTATAGTTTGGAGCTAGAATATACAGTATCGTGGTTCCGGGGAATCGTCAACACTTGGCTTGCGTTAAGGAGGACTGCGATCTGCTGCTATAGATTCTCATCTATAACGCGTCCGATGCATCTCTTGCATTAAAACGTTAGGTGTTTTTTTTTTTGGTATTGGGACTTCCATAGGTATGTAAGTATGAGCTGCCACGTTACTTGTGAAACCTTCAGTCGCTCTGCTAAGCCAGCAAATTCAATGCAAGTTCCTGATTCTTGGATTCCGAGTCGATTGTACATAATGGTGCTACCAGAACTTTCGGTAATCTTCGGGACAAATTATGACCCTGACGAGGGATAGATCCAGGAGACAATTTTCGTGAGGGGTCGGTTGCTTGCCAGTTATTCAGATTGTTCGAGCACAACTTGCTGCGATATTCATCTCACTATACTTGCACGGTGAGAAGTTCGATCTTTCGATTAAAGGGTCTGCATGCTCCAACTTTGATGTTGGATAATTGAGAAGAGGTCTCCTGCAGAGATTGATGAACGGCTTTAACAGAACAGGGGTCGTTACATGATTTCTAAGAAAATCCCCAGTACTGACTGATATTGTCACGACTGTCAGAAATTTTGAGCTACTTTAAACCATGCTCTTACCACGCATAACCAGGCTCTGCAAGCGGTGTAGCTTCTTCATAAACGCAAAGCTAAGAGAGCCAAGACTGCGCGATATGACATCGGCATCCCGGCCAGGGAACGGTCGGCAGTGCAAAGCCGCCGGCATTGGACCGATCTCTTGGGGTAACCTGGAGCTTGGAGGCTGGAGAATTGGGGAGTGGAGAAAAATGTTAACAATTGACAGAGCTTTGTTCAACTCTATTGTGCCTTCCAAATCTTGCTCAGAGGACCTGGGAATGCCCTGGGCCAATCCGAAAACACTCAGCCCATGGGGAAGGGAACAAATCCCAGCTAGATGTTCCTCTTGGAGGCCTAAGCTGCGATCTGACTGGTACTCGGAACCCAAATAATGGTTGGGATCTTCGGATCTTGGATTGGTTTTTTACCAGCCTCGTGGATTTAATTCACGGCGCCAATATGTACTTCGGACGATGGCCCGCTCATGATAGGAACAATTCTGGAAAACTAATGCGGAACTGCGGACGATGACGATATTCGGAGCTTGCTTGCCACAATTAAAACCGCGAGTTATTTCGCGACAGCAGCAGTGCAGCACTGGCTGTGGGGTTCGGGGCTCCATCTTCAAGGCGGGCGGGCTCGGGGCAACTACATACAGCACTACTCATGTTCTGTGCCGTGCTTAAATTCTGTACCCTACTGTATGAGCTGTTTTTGAGGCGAAGCCAGGGCCCTTGATCCTTCAAGGTGACCCGAAATTGGTCGGTTACTTTTCCAGCTGTGCCTGCGTTGATCCTGGGGTAGCGGGGCCCTCCTTCTAATGGCCTCATCCTTTTGCATCCACTTCTCCACCTTGTGACTTGTTTGTTCTTTTCTTCTGCCAATCAATCCGCCTGGGCTTGACTAAAAGGGCCGAGATGTAATGAATGGTTCATCGCTATGCCATCCACTCGCCGAGAATTAGACTTCACTCTTCGCTTACAGCAGATGCTTTGGTGAAGAGATGGCTCTTGGACTTCGTCTTGGCATGTCTTATGCCCGACGATACTTTAGTCCACGAGAAAAATCGAGCTACCAGCACGATGGGTCGTGGCAAATTGACTTTGTGCCCTTCTCCGAGTTGGAACTGGCATTGTGTATAAAAGCACTGCTGTGCCCGTTTTCCCAAAATGTCCCCTCATCCTCGTCGTTGGCAACCATCGTTACTTCACTTGCTAATTACTTGGTGTGTCGCTGATCTCGCATAATGTTCTTCTCATTGATTGCCTCTGCGGCGCTGTACGCACTTGGTTCAGCCCAAGGCAATGCCACCAACACAAGTCTGCCTGCTGTCCCCACGGGTGTACCGATCGAGGGTGATTACACAGGCGACTTGAGACCGCAGATTCATTTCTCTCCACCAAAGGCATTTATGAATGACCCCAATGGAGCTTTCCGGGACGCAAATGGTACATGGCATTTGTATTACCAGTGTAAGTTATAGAGAAATTTTAAGTTTCGGATTTGGTTCAAGTTAACTGACTTTTTGTAGACAATCCCACACAGATTGTTGCTGGAAACCAGCACTGGGGTCATGCTACTAGTGATGACTTGTACCACTGGACAAATCAGCCAATTGCACTTTTCCCAGACAAAGTAGGCGACGGCATCTTTTCTGGATCAATTGTGATTGATTCAAACAATACATCCGGATTCTTCCCAAACCAGACTGATGGAGTAGTTGCTATCTACACCCTCAACACACCCCTTGAGCAAACGCAGGAGATCGCTTATTCGTACGATGGTGGCTACAGCTTCACTAAGTATGCCAACAATCCCGTGATCAGCATCAACTCGACACAATTCAGAGATCCAAAGGTCATCCGCTATGAAGACCATTGGGTCATGGTAATCTCATACTCTCAGGAGTTTGTCATGGGAATTTTCACTTCCCCCGATTTGAAGGACTGGACTCATGCTTCCAACATTACCGATCTCGGACTTCTCGGACTTCAATACGAGTGCCCCAACCTTGTCAAGATCCCAAATGAGGGAGCAGAGGGCGATACCTATGTTCTCCTTATTAGCATCAATCCAGGAGCCCCACAAGGTGGATCTTTCACTGAGTACTTCCCTGGAACCTTCAACGGCACTCACTTCGAGCCGTTTGATGCCGCTACCCGTATTCTTGACTTCGGCAAGGACAACTACGCCGGACAATTCTTCTTTGAAGATGGTTCTCCTGATACCGACCCCGTATTCATTGGTTGGGCTAGCAACTGGCAATACACCCAACAAGTCCCAACTGGTCCTCTCGAGGGATGGAGATCTTCAATGACTATCCCAAGATCAGCACGCCTGAACAGCAACGAAGAGCGAATTGGCTACAATCTCGTCACTGCACCATACGAGAACCTCGAGCCAGTGAAGGGTGATATCATTGGCGAGAACGACGCATTGGTCAACAACAGCATTACTATTGACTACTCTGCCGTTACCAGTGGAGCTGTCTACTTCGCTGTCAATGTTACCAACATCCCCAATGTCACTCTGTCCAAGGGAACGTTGAACTTCACTTTCACAGCCTCTAGCACCAACGAGAGCATCCAGGGCGGTTTCTTCTTTGGAGGAGACACTCCTTTCTGGCTTAACCGCGGCAAGGTCACCGGATTTGACAACCCATTCTTCACCGATAAATTCAGCACCAACAACCTCTTGCCATATCAGGTCAACAGCTTCTTGTTGGAGGGTGTCATTGACCGAAGTATTCTTGAGGTCTTCTTGGATGGAGGAGACCGAAGTGCTGTTGCAACTTTCTTCCCTGAAGGAAAGATGGACACACTCACGATCGGAACTAATGACATGAATAATGATGTTGGTGTTGATGCCAAGATTTGGGCTTTAGAGAGTGGATGGGCTTAAAAAACGTGTTTAAAGACGAGCCTTGATACGAATATTCAAAAGCTAATGATATGTATTATGACATTTTAAATGTATATATTCAAGACAACAGGTCAAGAACTATTGTTGCAGATAATTTGGTACCTCTGAAAATAGTGTGATCTGGCATGCGATTTTCTTGTTGCCAAATATCAAAATAATACTGACCGTCTTTTTGGGCGGTTAGGTACATAAATGTAGACGACACACAAGAAGCCGAAGAAAAGCAAGGGAAAACTCGAAGAGAATCAAAGGCATATCCCGTCGCCTTTTTTCAGGATGGCTTTCACTTATAGAGCACCGCTACAAGTGCTCCGCCAGAAATTAGAAAAGAGCCTATTCCGAAGCCTGCAGAGATATCTTTTGCAAAAATTGACCAGAATAGCGATATCAAGAATCCAGAAATCGTGACTGCTAGAACGAAGAAAGTAAGAACTCCCATGTTTAGGCTTTCTTTAATATGCACGCCCCACCCAATGGTAGGGGTGATTGGGTTGCATATGAGTTCCGTCTCCAGTTTGGTAGGAAGACGGTTCATCCACCAGTTGCCAGTACACTCATGCGAGTTAAAGAAGAAATGCCAGAACCCTAACTCTGGCAGGTGTGTTTCGGTCGCAGGTGATAGTGGGCATGGTGAATAGGAGTATTGTCTATTTACAAGAACCATTTCTTTTGGTGGTAATGACGGAGCATAGATACTACCCACAAAATACTTTCTACCAGATCGATTAATAGGTAGAAGTTCGAACTAACCATGATGTTAGTCTTGGGAAGACACCAGATATTCAAACCATCTACCTTTACTAGCTGAACTGTATCAGGAATATATAAGGAAAGAAACCTCAAAGGTTTCATTCTCAGTTTCTCATACTCAGCTCTAATGTTCGGAAAGAGTACGCCATCGCTGCCAAGGTAGGTCGTTTCTATATGGCTCATTTCTGTCATATATTTTCCAGTTTTGACACACAAGAACAAGAAGCTCCTCTGTCCCAGTGGAATCTGTGTAGTATTATTGGTGTCCAGAGGTGAAAGTGTAACCATCTGGATCGTATTAGCATCATTTTCTGGGATCGAAGAGATTGTATTCGCGTCTGTGGCAGTGCTGGATGCCTCGTTTTGATCTTGCACCATGCTATAAGGCTGATTTGATCTGCCTGGGGAACTGGTTGTAGTGGGTTTGCGTGTATTAAGATACTCTTGGGATGTACGAGTTGGAATTGCCAGAGGAACATTTTCTCCGTAGAGAAATTGTCCACAAGACTGCATGGATTAGTCATAGCCTTGCCGTTTCAGAAAATTGGTTTAGCTTACGCATTTCCATGTATCTGTTTGCTTATCTCCTTGTACATTTTGTGCTGCATTGTGCATAAACCCCCCCAGTCTTGGCCATGATGCCAAAAAACAAAAATTGCCAACCGATATCAGATACCAAGTGAATAATTCCAGGGCTTTGGTAGGAATCAGACGTGGAGTATGGCTTAGAATGGATATCGTAGAGTGTGTCTTCCTATTAACATAAGAGCAGGATTGTTGTCCAAAGGTTGAAAATGCTGCAGCGATGGAGACGGACTCTCTGAATAGAATATCCAGATCGTAAGAGCTATTGTTAAAAGGATAATCGTAATCTTCGATATCTTCGTACCACGCCTTAGAATCCGTTGGTGCCTGGGCGTTGTAGCTAACCAACAATATTCGGCGTTTATGCTTGATCACGAAGGAATTTCGGTGTTTCTTTGGGGTTCGGAAAGAGTTCCACCGAAAAGGCAGTCCCTCTCTATGCAGTGAATATTCTTTTGAAAGATATTTTTCAATATCAAAACCAAAATGCTGGAGATCCTCCAGCCAAAACTGCAAGGCATTTACATAAAGTATTAGGTCTAATACGGTAGAGCCATCATTCGTTCTAGCATGGATGTCAACTTCCTTTGACAAGAGATAACGTATAACATCCCGCCACTGTCCAGTATATTTGCCAATCCGTGGATTTAAGCTTATATATCTCATATTATCAAACGAATGACCTACCGACCCCTTATACTGAGAATACAACATGGCACTCGACGGGTGGAAAATGCATTCCAACCTTGACAGCACGGCATGGATTGGTCGTACTCCTTGAATGTCGCTCGCTTCTAAGTTAAAATGCACTTTAGTTTGTTGTTGAAGTACCCATAGATAAAGGCTTGCTGGCCCTCTATATCGATGAAGAAATGTCTGTAGCTTATAATCTGTGGCGTTCACATCCAAATTTGAATCTTGGAACATGAACCGGCAGAGGGACATAAAATCTCGATCAGTGTTCAGCCTGTTGGGAAAAGCTGCCAAAGCATGAAAAACAGTCCTTCTAATAGTAAGTGATATTCGGAATGGTAACAGAACAGTAGAGTGCGTACCTTCTTTCGACATCAACAGCGGCAGAATCTGCACCATGTTCTATCAAAAACCTGTACATCCCCAGTTGAAAATTTTCAGCAGAATACTAAGTTTTCTATTTCAGCCATTGGAAACCGGTTGATGTTCTTGACTAACCTACATGAAGAAGCGTCTTGCAGTTTGGGCCTCTGCTGGTGGCAGTGCAAGAGCCATTTTCAAAAGCCGCGCTCAACGCCTCAAGATTACCGTTCTTGCAATCTATAATGATTTGGTTATACAGAATTGTCCGAAATACCGTAAACGAGGGGAAAAAAGCTTGAAGAATCGATATTAAAATGCAGACAATTTCCCGAGTGTCGCCGAATTGAGATTTTTGTATACCTGCGGCTTATTTTCGAATCATAAATCAGCACCCCGCCTTTATTTGAAAGCTGGGCACTGGGCTCATAAAATGCGTTGTAAGTTCCAGTAAACTCTAGGGAGATGCGTCTCGGGAGGTGAAAAGTAATCGTCCGATTCCCTATGACTTTTATCTGGCATAGTGTTGAAATAGCTTCCTCTAGTTGCGTCGAACAGAGTTCGTCCCATGACGGAACTTCAGTATGATAATCCATTGCAGAGAGCCCTCGTAGTATGGCATGGCAGCGTGTTAAGTAATAATAAGTTGAATTGTCCGGATAAATTGCGTCTCGGAGCACCCAAGTCTCGACTCAACTGAAGATCATTTGCAATGTCTGGAGCTGTTTGGTAAACACGGAGAATTTGGGACTTGACGTAAGATTATTTATGATGCGCTCCATTTCATGTATGCAGTACCAGGAACGATCTTTATGATACCCGTCTTGCCCTGGCTGTGGGATTACTTGAATGCTTCAGTGCCCTTTAGATTTTATTCCACATATGTTGAGGATTATTTAGAAACGTACTGTGAAAAGTTCAGTTGTGCTAGAACAAATATATTGCTTGCGTTTGCTAGTCTCTGATGGTAACTCTTCAAGCAAGCAGATGAGACGATGATGGGTTGGCCCGCGGTTCTTTTGCTGAAAATGGGGTAGACTGATTTATGAACATAACACTCAAGCTTTTCAAGGGTATCGAAGACGTTGGCAAATTGCTTTAGACATAATTCTACCCATTGATGTCCGATATCTGCGGATTCTGGTGCTAGGGTTTCTGAATAATCCCCGTACAAGAAGAAATCTCCGCTAGAATGAATAAAATCTAGAAAGTTGTAAATATTGTCTCCAAAGGCTGAGAGAAGGCCTGTGAAGTCCTCAATGCCTGCAATATTATACGTTTCAGTGACCAAGGTACGGATATATCTGATACTTTTCTGAAGATCTTCTGAGATATCCGTTACTACCTGATAGATCGTCGATATGTCTTTTTCATTTTTGAGTTTAGCAAGCTCTGATTGAATTTTTAGTAAAGCTCTTCGTGATTGACCTGATGATAATGAAGGCTTTGAAGATGGTTTAGAGACCAAATTCTGTTGTTTTAAGTCCATTTTATTTGGGCCAAGATATGGTTGACCAAAGCTAAGATCGAAGGGGAGTAGAAAGACTGAGGGCAGAAGGGCAGTCTCAGATGAGAGTAGTTGAAGTTGGATGGTTAAAGGGACAGGCCAGATAACGGAATATATCATCACAAGCACAAACAAACCACATCCTTCTTTTTTACGTACCGAGCATGCACTAGTAACTCTTTACGGCCCGAGAACTCTGCACAGGCATGCGGGATCGAATGGTGCGGCCATCTAGTTGCCGTTTTCATTTGTCTAGATACGGCACGGGGACATCACAAGCCATAAGGACTAGGCCGAAGCGATGTAAAAGAGACTTGGCATCTGCTTCGAGAAACTTTCAAGCCTTTTTCTGTGACGAGGCTTATAAAAATGCCTGGTTAAAAATGATGACTATTGTAAAACTACCAAGAGTGGGCGAAAACGAAGTTTGTAGTAGCTAGGCTGGAGGTTTGCAATTCCTTGAATGGCCCCAACCCAGCACATGTGGAATCCACGCCGAAAAGGTGGCTTTGGAGGCTACATCACATGAGTTCCTATTTGAAAGTGTGTTTTATATTGGTTTAGGAATAGAAGAAAGGAAAAGCGACGATGGGTTAAAATGTGAATATCTCAATAGAAGAATGGAATATTCGAAGCTTAGCAGTTCCAACCCGTTAATTTAGAAGCAGGCCAGATAGAATTTTCTTCTGAAAGCGGCAGATGTCTGTTCAGCCACTTGTTCAGCCACCGAAGGGTAGTATAAGTTCTTGGTTATACGAGTGTTAGGCACCGGATGAGGTTCGCGAGATAGATCGGATAGAATCCAAACAGAGGTGATTTTGACTGGATATAAGCCATTTAATACCTACATATACTTGAGAAGGCTAGATGTCCAGCAAATAAAGTGTGCCTTTTAGAAAATTCAGTTCAAATTATACGGCTTTTCTTAATTTCCACGTGAAGACATGTGAATCTGTAAAAAGCACGTGAGGATTTTTGTAGTTACTTATTATGATATTCAAAAAATACATAAAAAGGGATTTAAACATAATTATTCGCTTAGAAGACTTGACCAATAAGAATAGGAAGAGGTCTTTAACTTGGAAAAGGATTTGGCACTGAGCAGAGATCCTCTTCGCCATGCAAAACTTCATGGGGTAGGCCGCTGAAAATCGAAATCATTTGTCAGGTTGATCCTCTATCATAACTCATGCTTGATATAACTGCTAAACATTGGAAGGCAAAACTGGCTCGTATGTGTGCACGCTGGCGCAAAGATAAAAACTCAATTAAGTCGGTCTTGTAATCTAAGGAAAGTAGCATTTCGCCTTCGATCTTGTGTATGTTCTAACCCATACATCTCGTCTCCAAGCCGTTCAAACTAACAAGCGTGTCTTCGTTATTCATTTGTAGGATAACCTCCCTACTTTCCCTGCCAGTCATAGATCATTCTGATCTTCTTGACTTGGTCGCCCTTGATGACGGTAACACGTCTGGTATATCTTCTCTCATCGCCAATCATAGCGAATCCCCAAACCTGATCTCCGGTCCAGCCACCAGCAGCATCAACAAAGGATTGGATATTTTTTTCGCCGTTGGGGCCACTATTCTCTTCCGCACCCTGAAGCCAATCCTCTTTGAGGTAGTCGTCATCGATAAGTCCCGAGTTGAGATCAAGCCAACGACCCTTGCCCTTCAAATCCCCAAAGATGTGATCATTGTGTGAACGCTCAACCCAGTCAAGGGTACACAACTCAGTTGTTCCTTTGATACCTCCCGTAGCAGTTTGTTCGATGTCGATGTGTACGAGTCCTTGTTCGTCTGTGTACTGCTTAACGTGGAGGGTAACAGTGGCTAGGGCAATGGCCTTCCGGGTAAACCAGCCCACACCCTGCATGGCAAGGACTGGGTCGGGGTCATCAGAGAGCTTCTTGTTCTGGAAATGGAATTGTCAGTACCAATGTCAATATCAAGCAAGAGCTCCGGAGTGGGGTTAAGCGGGGTAGAGAGAACCAGGGGCAGAGTTGGAGCTTACCAGAACCCATTTACCTGAAAGATCTCCCAGGGTGATTTCTGCTGGTGCTGCCATTGTGTGCTCGGGATGAATG
The DNA here is from genome assembly GCA_029641185.1 of Pseudofabraea citricarpa. Taxonomy (NCBI): domain Eukaryota; kingdom Fungi; phylum Ascomycota; class Leotiomycetes; order Helotiales; family Dermateaceae; genus Pseudofabraea; species Pseudofabraea citricarpa. The sequence continues at coordinate 2,796,127 of JAPWGK010000001.1, forward strand.
GGCTTGGGTTGCTTTGGAGGCTTGATGGCGAATCTGGCGTGGGCGGAGTGTCGTGGTACGAAATACCTCGGTCACACCTGATGTTTGACGTCGTTCGCGTAAATGCAGGCGCTGGGCGTGATATCAAGAGAATGAATGATGAGCATGCCGCTGGGGACTACATGTTCCTTATATACAGCACACAGCCCTCGCCAACGGACTAGATGCTTGATGCGACGCTGCTCGAGATGCCGAGGTTTCGCACATGGTGAGTTGCGAGCGGTGGCATGCTGTTCGTTCAAGAATCCAGTCTTGGGATTGGTTTTGGAGGAGTTTTGGGGCAATGAACAGACGACGAGAGCTGCGAAGACAGGGGACGAGCTAGAAAACTGCCGTCGACCAATGGCAGGTCTTGCGAGTATTCTGACCTCGCTCGCTGCAAGGCTGCTTGACTCGCTTAAACAAATTCCGGGGCAAAAGTCGAAAAAGTCGGGAAACGCTGACAGGCCCCGAAAACGGACCTCGACCTTGACTCACTGCTGCCAAAACAAAACCAGACAATTCCCCATCACCGGCCTCAGCTACATCTTCAACTTCCAATCATCCGGAGCCCAGAACACGAGAAGGGGATTGCGGATTGTGGATTGCGGATCGAGCAGGCGTGTGGCAAAGAGAAGATAATCCAATTGTACGCAATTGACTTGCTACAGTCTTCACCATGCTTCTCCCCCAGTTGAGGATGCGGGTCAATGCCTCTGTGCTTTCAGCCAGAAGAACATCTCAATATATGTAAGTCGCAGCTGGTCGTTCACTACATGCCAGCTTCAATTGACATCCTATAGCCGTTCCCTATCATCCACATCCTATCTCCGTGCCAATGACTCCGAACCAAAGCTCAACAAAGTCTCTTCGAAAATCACACAACCCAAGTCGCAGGGTGCGTCACAAGCTATGTTATACGCCACTGGTATGACTGAGGAGGGTCTGAACAAGGCCCAAGTCGGTATCTCGTCTGTGTGGTACTCAGGAAACCCATGTAACATGCATCTCTTGGACCTCAATAACCGTGTGAAGGAGGGCGTGGAAAGATCTGGACTGATTGGCTATCAATTCAATACCATTGGTGTCTCTGATGGTATATCCATGGGTACGAAGGGTATGCGTTACAGTCTGCAGTCAAGAGATTTGATTGCCGACAGTATTGAGACTGTCATGGGTGGCCAATGGTATGATGCAAATATTTCTATACCAGGTTGCGACAAGAACATGCCTGGTGTGATGATGGCAATGGGACGTGTCAATCGACCTTCTCTGATGGTATACGGTGGAAGTATCAAGCCAGGTTGTGCGAAGACTCAAAACAACGCCGATATTGACATCGTCTCTGCTTTCCAGGCTTATGGCCAATTCATCACTGGTGAGATCAAGGAAGAAGAGCGATTCGATATTATTCGTCATGCATGCCCAGGTGGTGGAGCTTGTGGTGGAATGTATACCGCAAACACAATGGCTACTGCAATTGAAGTTATGGGTATGACTCTGCCAGGTTCTTCTTCAAATCCTGCCGAATCAAAGGCCAAACACCTTGAGTGTCTCGCGGCTGGAGGTGCTATTAGGAAATTGTTGGTTGAAGATATCCGACCTCGCGACATCATGAATCGCCAAGCCTTCGAGAACGCCATGATTCTTGTCAACATTACCGGTGGTTCCACAAACGCAGTTCTACATCTCATCGCTATCGCCGACAGTGTAGGTGTCAAGTTGACCATTGATGACTTCCAGGCAGTCTCAGATCGTACACCCTTCTTGGCTGATCTTAAGCCATCTGGAAAGTACGTCATGGCTGATCTCTTCGACATTGGTGGAACTCCATCTTTGTTGAAGTTCCTTCTCAAGGAGGGTGTTATTGATGGAAGCGGTATGACCGTTACCGGAAAGACCCTCAAGCAGAATCTCGAGAACGTCCCAGATTTCCCATCTGACCAGACAATCATCCGCCCATTCTCCAACCCTATCAAGGAAACCGGCCACATCCAAATTCTTCGTGGATCGCTTGCACCCGGTGGATCTGTCGGAAAGATCACTGGAAAGGAGGGTCTCAGATTCGTAGGAAAGGCTAAATGTTACGATGATGAAGATCTCTTTATTGAAGCTCTTGAGAGAGGAGAGATCAAGCAGGGAGAGAAGACCGTTGTGGTTATCCGATATGAAGGACCTAAGGGAGGACCTGGCATGCCCGAGATGTTGAAGCCTAGCAGTGCTATTATGGGAGCCGGTCTTGGAAAGGATGTCGCTCTGATTACTGATGGAAGATTCAGTGGTGGATCTCACGGTTTCTTGATCGGACACATTGTCCCTGAAGCTCAAGCTGGAGGACCTATCGGATTGGTACGAGATGGAGATACCGTTGTGATTGATGCTGAGACGAGAGTCTTGGATCTGGAAGTTTCAGAAGTCGAGTTGGAGAAGAGAAGAAAGGAATTCGTTGCGCCGCCGCCAAAGTATACCAAGGGTACTCTTGCCAAATACTCGAAGCTCGTTAGCGATGCTAGTCACGGATGTATTACTGATGGAGTTATTGCATGAAAATCTTTCTGGGGCTTGGTCTGAAAATTCTGAAAATTCAGGTTGTACACATGTTTAAATAATATCCAAAAGTTGGTTTCTAAAGCACGGCAGCGGAAACAAAAATCAAGATCGCATCCTTTTATTGTGTGCGCCCTAGGTATCTAGTATCCAGTCTAATGATCCAGTGTTGCAAGAAGCAACCAGTGCTTAGCCCAATCCAAAACGTCATAACTTCATGTCTCTCACAACTCCGTCTCTTCCTTGCTACTGGCATTCTTGGGCAGATACTTGATCCCACTTGCAGGGCAAGTTCCTCGGCCACCCTTGCCAGCAGGAGCCGTCGCTACAAAGCCACCAGTCTGCAAACTGCCCTTGACATTAAACGAGTACCAAGCCTGATTCAGCTGTCCTCTAGAGCAGCCCAGAACGACCTCACTCCCGGTAACCTTCAGCAGAGCATCCTGAATCTGCTGAGCGGTATAGGTTTCCGTCGTGGACGGGACGATGCCCTCAGCCTGCAGGGCCTTGAAGGTATCCAGCCCTTTAAATACCTCCACCGCCCGCGTGAAGAAGTCCACCACCTCGTCCCCGGCCGAGTACGAATCTCCGTAGCACGAGGGCGATAGCGTGTTCACGCATGTGCCGTGCTTGTTCCACTCGTGCTCCCAGAAGTTCTCGGTGCTCCCCCGGTTCGGCAGCCAGTACGTGTTCATCGTGTCCAGCAGCGCCGTCTGGCCCGCCGCCGTCAGGATCGCTGTGATGTTCTTGTATATCGGGGCTGAGTTGCAGAAGGTCGGGTACGTGCCATCGCAGTGATCGGGCCTATTGTTTTTGGGGTCTCTGTTAGCCTCTGCTCTTTCTCGTTTCTTTCTTTTTTGGATTGGTTTTTGGGCTTTGGGCTTTGGGCTTTGGGCTTTTAGGGAGAGGGCATGCAGAGAGGAAATGGATGCTATTTACCATAGTCCGTGAAGCGTCCAACTGTCGGCTGGTCCTATCGCAGGTGAGGCATCCCAGAACTGCGTCGATAGTAATTGTCCCCCCGGGTAGATAAAGCAGCAGCTATCTCCCGCGGCGGTGCTGTTGTGACATGATACCGGGCCGTCGACGGGACACGAAGGGGCATGAGCGAAGGGAGTAGACGTGAAAGGTTGGACTCGAGCTACAGCTTCTGAGTGTGTTGAGAAAGGCAGCTGGGCGAGCAGGCCTGACGCAAAGGTCATGAGTGATTTGAGCGACGGGAGTGACGAGTTGGTGGAAGCCATTTTTGATGCTGGGACGTGATGATGATGCATAGCAAGCAGAAAGGAGAGAAGGGGATGTATATATAAGGAGGTGGATTATCGACACCTTATTAAGACGTTATATCTTATCCTGCACACCTGTACCTATAGCTTCTATCTCAAACCGGAGAGCTTGCTTCGCGATGCCTCCGAATCAGCTGCCCTGGTCCAACGGTCGAACCCGCCCTTGATTCGCTACTGAATCCCTGCTATCAGTACCTGCGTGCCTGCGTCATGCTCGCATGGGTGATTGTCATGTGATTAAGTGGAACAAGCTCCTTGAAGGACGACCACGTAGGTAAATCTATATTACACCGCTGGTATTGTGTCTTTAATAAGCCTAAATGCCAAGAACCGTTAGGTAGTCTATAGATACAATAGTGGACGCCCTTTTGACAAGCGACCTTGATTTTGAAACGTCGATTGAAAATTTTGAAATCATATTTCTTTGAGTATAAATTATGTTACTAGATATCATCTGAATCAGGTAAAAAATAGTGAATTTCTAAGAGGTAGGAATCAGATTGCCTAAATACAGGTTTCTATAATTACTAAGCTATTATTCATCCCCTCACATGATAGTCATGTGAGAGTTGAACTTATTGCCTATTTGTCTCCTCCTAGCTAGATAGCTTCAACCTCAGTGCCATCTTGCATATTCCGATTGGATTGGTATAGCGTCTTAGTCTCCGCACAACAAGAGATCGTACAATCATGGCTGGGAATTCCGATGTTATTGGCGGCGAAAAGAACTTCTGGCTCTATTCAGAAGCTGAAGGGTTCGATCTTACCCACCCTCCTACACCGACCTCCCCACGTATATATCCGCGAATACCCCTGAATACAAGAAAGACGCGTGTTGGCATCGACCCTTCCAAGACCGCTCTCGTGGTAGTTGATCTGCAGAATTACTTCTTATCACCAAGCCTTGGTCGCCCTCCTGACGCCGTTGGCATGAAAGTGGTGGACCAGCTTTTGAAGTACGCAATTCCAGCTTGCAGAAAGGCTGGCATACCGATCGTATGGCTAAACTGGGGTTTGACCCAGCAGGACATCGACGAGATGCCACCCACGATAGTCAAAGGATTTGCGGCGGACAACAACTTCAAAGGCCAGAGAGAACTCAAAGGATTGGGCTCAGAAATCGGGCCTGTCAAGCTGGAAGACGGTTCTGTCATTGATGGCGGTCGGGTACTCATGCAAGACTCGTGGAACTCGGCATCCTATGGATCACTCCAGGACGTGCACCAACCTCAAGATATCCGGATCAGCAAAAATCGCTTGTCAGGATTTTGGGGTGGTACGATAGTTGAGGAGGCTTTGACTTCGCGCGGAATTAGGACTTTGTTCTTTGCAGGTGCGAACACTGATCAGTGTGTGGGTGGAAGTCTTCAAGATGCTTTCACAAAAGGTTGGGACTGCCTCCTTCTAAGCGACGGCTGCGCAACAACTAGTCCAGAATTTGCAACACAGTGCATTGAGTTTAATACTGACGGAGGCTGGGGATTTGTGCTTTCTTGCGAAGACCTCGCTAAAGGTGTCGACGATATTCAGACCTCGCCTGAGTAGTTTGAAGTGCAGCGCAAAAGAGGTCTTTCTTTTAGTCTAGCAAGATCTAGCTTTTTTAAACTAAATCAAGCACGACTTAAGAATACGTTTTAGATTTGCTCGAGTCAATTTAGCTCAAGTACTAAAGTAGACGACAATATCTAAGATCGTGAGCTCGCAGAATATCAGACTACATCAACGAGACCAGTAGAATATCAAATCTTCCCAGTCCTCGTCACCCAATTCCTCTACTTGACGACAGTCACCGGGCCTAAGATCTTCCCAAATCTCCATGGCCTGGTTGAAAATCTTTTCGCTTTCCAAATCATCTCCCGCAACCCTCAGCAAACAAGCCTTCTTCCATATTGCACGTGCAGCTTGGGCTTCTCTGTGCGTTGCAGCAGTGAAAGCATCTATGGCTGCATCAATATTTTCCCTGGTGGTCGGTTCGTCATGAGTCAATTTTTAAGGAAGGAAGCCGGCCTACGAGCAAACTCACATTGCTTTCTTGTTATTTCCCTGCCGTAGCCAGTCTACGCCTATGCTGTAGAAGCAGTCTCCAGTGAAGTAGTGCTTCGCCCCAAGAGTCACTTTCATGTTTTCAACAGCGCGCTCGTGATAACTCAGTGCTTCGTTATATCGCTGCTGCGCATTGCGGATATTACCCATCGCACGCCAGATGTGCCCAGACCTATCTACTATGAGTATGGGAAGTTTGGTATTTGGGACTCACTTTGCTCACTCGGTCGTCGTTGTATCATCTTTGCCAAGAAGTCGCTCGTGCTCTATGAGCGCCGGCATTAACACCTTCTCTCCCTCCTCTGGTTGATCTTGTTGCAAGTAAATATATGCGAGGGATATTGAAGGCCAAGTCCCGCTGAACTTGGGTCGGTCCTTCAGGCTCGCGTATGCGGCTACACTCTTCTTGAAGTTGTCCATTGCTTCTTCAACTTGGCCTTTGTTGATGTGGCAAATTCCTAGTTGGTTGTATGCTGTGGCCAAGGATAATGCCTCCGATTTGAGATTGAATTTCTGGACGCGATTGAGCAGGATCTCCACCCATAAATTTGCATTGTCCATGCCGTCTGATGAACCAGTCATAACTGCCGCGAGGGATAAATTGTGATGGGCCTCGCCTAACCAGTGGCTGGCTGCTTGTTCTTCCTCGCCATCAGCTCTATCTACGACCTTCTCAAGGATAACACGAGCTAGGGATGCGAAAATCTCTGTTTGATCTGGAAGACCGCGTTCAAAGATGTACCTGCAAGTTTTGTGTCAGTTTGCGGCCACGAAACATTCTGCTGGACAAAATTCACCAAGCGTAGCTGCAATAGACGTATCCGATATCTGCCGTACCATTATACTTCCCCTCCCTTATATCTGCACCGAGGAGAGCTTCGAGTCTGCAAATATGCGGTGTGTACTTTTCGGCAACAGGAATTCGCCACAACTGGTTTCGGGTAGGATCCGTTCCGCAGACAGAGGGCCATACAACAGACAGCAGTTTTGCGACGGCAGAGTGAATGGCGTGGAGCTCAGTCTCTTTCATCCTCTGTCTAACTACATCTTGGACAAGACGATGTATGCGCAACTCATTCGCTGCCATATTTCTTGCAACCAAGGATACATGGATAAGTTCAGCACGTGCGTCAAAGTATTTGTTTTTCATGGCTGGGTAGTTTGCCAGCTTAACATTTTTCATACCATCCATGAGCAGCTTTTCGGGAATTCTATCCGGGTCAAGTACGGACAGTATATTCAAGAGTGCGAATGCAGGAGGACTGAGCTGTTCGATAGCCCAGGCGGTACTAATTGTGTATTGGTAGCTTGACTGCATTCCACTGAACTTGAGACCATGGAGGTCTTTCGAGTCTTCGCTATACCACTCCTCGAAATCTTGCAATGTGAGGTGTTTTTGCCGGATTATCCCGCTCATCTGAGAGATTGCAAGTGGGAGTCCACCTAAACGTTTGACGATACGTTTGCTAATTTCTATCGCATCAACTTCCTGCTGGCGTCCAGAAAGTTTGCGAAGCATGTCGGCTCCAACTTCTAGAGAGAAGGGCTCGAGATCAAGACCAATCCCCAGACGATAGAAATTTTCCTTGATAAATGGATATCTGCTAGTGACAAGAATACAGCCTGGACCTTGTGCCGGAAGCCAGTCATATAAGATGTCCGGATTGTCGGCATTATCAAAGACTATCAACCATGTGGCTTCTACCTTCTCGATATTTCCGTTCTTTTTTCGATAGCCCACGGGAGCTGCTAGCCATGACTTCACGACTTCGCGGGCAGATACGTCGTCAAGACCATCGGATACTCCTTCTTTCCCTAGTTCTTTAGCAAGGGTGACGAATTGAGAACCAAGCTTCCGAGTAGTATCTGCATAGACCCAAAAAACAGCATCGAATTGGCTACTCCTTGAGTAGAGATATTGTATAGCCGATTCGGTTTTGCCAATTCCACCCATGCCGCATAGGACATACGACTTTGGTTTGGAAAATCCGCCATCGCCATGGTTGCATTCATCGTCCAGTTCTGTACCTTGGGCATCAACAGGACCTTTCAAGCCAAACGCCTGGTCGATCTTCTTGAGGACGTCTTCCTGTCCGTGGAAATCCTGATTTCGAGAAATGGACGCAATATGAGAGAAGGGCAGTTGCACACCCTCGATCCACTGCTGGTCTATATCACTCTCGGTGTCTTTTTGAACTTCTTGATCGTAGATTTTGTGTAGAGCATCGTTACTTGATTCATCTGTTACAGGTGTATGTATTGTTGTATTTGCCTCTAGAAAGGAACTTACACTGCTCTGCGTCCTCAAGTCCGACTTTACATAATCGTTACTGGGAATCTTTCGAAAGACTAATTGGGTATTTGTTGGTGCACAGTGGGCAAAATCCGAAAAGAATTGCGTCAGTCGTTCATAGAAGGGTCCATTGACATCCACGTCACAAAGATCGAGGTGGTTTTTGTTAACTTCGAACAGGGATTCCTTTTGTGCCTTAATCTGCACCATGTCTCGAGTTACAAGCTTGCCACATCAGCTCCCTATCATACAAGCTATGAATTACGAGCTTACCACTATCGCAGGTTTCCTTATCGGGTGAAAGATATTTTCTCGGATTTTCGTCTCTCGTAGTTCGCAAATCGACAGAATTGGTACACTGAGCTGTAAAGCTTCAAACTGTCGAGAGGCTCTTATTATCGTCTCCATCTCAGTGTCACTCATTTCCTGCTTCGAGACGTTATTCTTGTTCGCCTTCATAATAAATTTTACATTGTTCCAGCCTTCGGCGGAAGCAGCCGTCATATGGGGACATCCCAGGAATATGATCCCTGATGTAACATCATCCCCGTAAGCTTTTCGAGACTGAGATGCAAGTGCCAATGCCTAGAACCGTAAATTCATCAATGTGATATATGAGCCGAAGCCTGCCGGGATTTCGAAGCAACATGTCTGATGTTTCTCTTTCAGTTGAACGGGAATGCGGCCTTTAGAGAATGAATTGACAACGATAGAAGATATACGGCTTCTAGTATTGAATTTGTTTGTTGCATCATAAGTATTCTCGATGGCGATGGTGGTTCCCACGTGCCAAGAATTCCGGGGTTTGCAATACACGAGAGCGAGAGCAGACAAGGTACAGAGTGGATTCAGATGCATGTCCAGCATATCGTCACAATAATGCCTGCCTCATGCACAACACCCCTTTCGGTGTAAGTGTTTTGATCGCTGATGCTAAGCTCCACTACCACGTTAATATACAGCATGTCACCCCCGCAGGCAAGCGTCCGCTTAACAAGATATATTGTAATTTCAATCGTCCAAGATGTCCGATTACGTACCGATCACGAGGAGCTTAAATGAGATCTACTACGAAGAAGCTGTGCCGGCCAAAACTACAAGATGGGAATCTTTATATGTGAAATTCAACGAGGTTTATGGCCGTCGTGCTTCTTTCGTGGCTCGGAGTCCGGGAAGAGTCAACATCATTGGGGAGCATATCGACTATAACATGTACGAGGTATGAAACACATGAGCTCTAATTGGACAGCAATAACAATGCTTCCGCAGGTATTGCCAATGGCTATAGAATCTGACATGTTGCTCGCGACTTCATTTTCAGGCTCTTCAACGTCACAGTTCATTATCAATATAGCCAATGTCGATGACAAATATCCAACCAGGACTTTCTCCTTTCCCCTTGACGGTGAAATTGCTTTCGACTCTAAAGTCCACGACTGGGCAAACTATTTCAAGGCTGGACTTTGTGGTGCTCTAGAGTATCTGAGAAAGGACCCGGAATTCAAGCCAGTCAACATGGACGTGGTCGTGGATGGTAGCATTCCCCCAGCTGGTGGCTTGAGTAGCTCTGGGGCATTCGTTGTTGCAAGCTCTCTAGCTGTGCTGGTTGCCAATGGGATCAAAGAGGTCAACAGGCTTGATTTGACAGAGATGGCAATTGTTAGTGAGCGGGCGATTGGACTCAATGGTGGAGGGTAAGACTGCCCCATCCCATTTATCCCATGGTATGTTTACTGACAATTTTCAGCATGGACCAAGCAGCTTCTATCTTCGGCACCCAAGGATCTGCTATCTACGTTTCATTCACTCCCAAACTATCAGCGGAGCCAATCCGATTCCCAAAGATGCACGAGGACTTCTGCTTCGTCATTGCACAGACATTTGTCGAATCTGTAAAGCACAAGACAGCTCCTGTGCATTACAATCTGCGCGCGGTAGAGTGCTCACTTGCCGCAGCTATACTTTTCTCTTTGTCAAAGCTCGAAAATCCACTTACCAAGGATATCACATCGCAAAGAGTTACACTACGGGAGTTCCAGACAACTTACTTCGATGCAAATGTCGACGCGGAAACAACTGGCATAGAAAACCAACTGGAGACACTTATTGCACTTGCTGAGCAGAAGCTCGAGAAAGAAGAGGGTTACACGCGAGAGGAGATGGCCACGCTGCTTTCTATGCCTGTTGAAGAACTCGAAGCACGCTTCATGACTGCGTTTCCAGTGAAAGCGACCTACTTCAAGCTCAGACAACGATCAATTCACGTCTTCACCGAAGCCCTGCGCGTCCATCGCTTTATGAATCTTTTACAGCAAGTGTCTACGAAGACTGACAATTCTCTAGGCAAGGAATTAGGCGATCTTATGAACCAGAGCCAGCAAAGCTGCAGGGATATCTACGAGTGCTCATCGCCCGAGATCGATGAGCTATGCCGAATCGCGCAAGATGAAGGGGCTAATGGGTCGCGTTTGACCGGTGCCGGATGGGGAGGTTGTACTGTGCATCTCATGGCTGTCAATAGAGTCAATGCCGTGAAGGAAGCGTGGCATAAGAGGTACTATGCGAAGATGACTCTGTCACCCGAGCAGATGGATGGGGCAGTGGTTGTGAGTAAGCCTGGCAATGGAAGCGCTATATACTTGAAATAGGATGCACTTTCTACCTGATTATTTCTTGTTTTCGACAGCAATCCCATCGCGTTCAACGAGATCGCCAACAACTTATAAATTACCGCATTGATATGATCCATGTGGTGATGGCGGTTTACTACTTAGTCAGCAATGTCGCTGCAAAACTTAGCACATTGATGGGAAGAAAGAGTTACTCGCCAATTTTGTCGACGGTATATCTTCTACAATAAATATCCTAGTTCTGGTACAAAAATTACAGTTGGAATGCGCCTGGCAGCACTAACGTCGCTGCCTCTTGACGTATGTCAGGCTGGCGGTGCGTTGGAAATTATGCGGGCCTGAATATGCAGCCTCTCTGTACAGCCACACCACTATTGCGGCCGCATAGCCTCATGTTCAGCTTCGTACAACACCTCACATTCAAATTGCTGTGCCATCGACGGTTGTTCTGGGAGAATGTCCAGCTGCCTCTATTCTATATACCATGGTATGGTATCCTTTGCACTCTAGGCCATGTTTAATACATCTCCCAAAGAACTCTACTAATAAAGCTTCTACCAACAGTCCCAGCTCGACCGTGCAAACACAGCCCCGAGCCTTTCATTCCTGCAACGCCGATTTACTCTAAACTTTCTGTCGAGGAGAGAAAGTGACAGCAAAAAATTTATAGAGTCTGCAGAGCAGTTGAGAGGGCCGTTGGGTTTGAATCTACTCTATGAACCCTCCGATCCTCATTTGGATCTTGTCTTCGTATGTGTTCCGAGAGCGGATATTCTTTGGCGCACGCGAGTGGTTCGGAACACAGCAAGCGCGAAAGGCGATATTCTTCCGAATGAGGGACTATTTTATTAGATTTATTACTCACAAATTATCAGGTCCATGGACTTCGCGGCGGGTCGAGAAAAACATGGAGTTATTCTACAGATTTAGCTTCATACTGGCCAAAAGAATGGCTGCCTGGAGAACCCGCTCTGAAGAACACGCGAATACATAGTTACGGCTACAACTCGGATTGGGGAGATCGTAAAGCTAGTCCTCTTAATATTCACGACTTTGCTCAAGCTTTATTAGCAGATCTACAAAACTCACCACATATGCGAAACAATGGACATGTAAGCCGGTATTCGAAGTGTGAATATGCTTTAATGGCAGGCACTAACTTTAAACAGTCTCCAATAATACTCATCAGTCACAGTATGGGGGGTTTGGTATCTAAAAAGGTATGAATTAGCAGAAATATTGCATTTTGGCAAGATACTGATTAGGAACAGGCATATCTTTTAGCAAAACGGGATCCTCTCTATCATGATCTTGCAGTTCGGTTCCATACCATGATTTTCCTTGGAACACCACATCGGGGAGCGATGAGTGCTCAATTGTTGAAAAGCGTTCTGCGGGCCGCCGTTTCCCATGGACCCAAGGCATATATTACTGATTTAATACCCAATTCGGTGACCCTGCAAGGAATCAATGATGAGTTTCGGCATGTACATGAAGACCTTCATCTCTGGTCATTCTTTGAAAGTGTGCCTACTAACTTAGGGGTTACGAATGATTTGGTAGTCCAGAAGGATTCGGCAACCATGGGTAGAAAATAATCCCGCATGCTATTCAAAAAAGACGCTAAAGATTCGTAGGGCTTCCTAAAGAGCATATCCAGTCCCTAAACGCAGATCATCGACATGTTTGCAAGTACAGCTCACCACTTGACCCAAATTACCTAACCGTATTGAATGGTTTGACTGCCACTGTTGATAGCATCGAGAAAAACGGTATGATACCATAAGTTTGACTAATCATGACACAGCCACATAGCTGATAATGGCAGCTAGGCCATCTCACAAAAAAGGACGAATACAAAAGTCAGATGCGACAGATATCTAAATTTTTACACACTTTTGATAGACCCGAAACTGACCTTGAGTCACTTCTCGAACATCGCTTGGATGGCACTTGCCAATGGCTGACCTCTAATCCGACATATGAAGATTGGCAGCATTGCAAAAATGATGCCCCTAAGTTCTTCTGGCTCAGTGGTCAGCCTGGCACAGGCAAATCCACACTCACGGCCCATGTCATCGAGCAGCTCGAGCAACTCGAGAAGCGCGATTCTGATTGTAGTTATTTCTTCTTCAAAGCTGGTGACGAAACACGATCTACTATTGCTGCATTATTACGATCGCTGGCCTATCAAATGGCACTTGTCAGTAACAAAATCCGAGAGGAAATTCTTGCCATGATCGCGGACGGGGAAGAATTTGACAGGGATAATGATCGCACTATTTGGAAGTCGTTCTTCCTAACTCGTATCTTCCGTGTTGAAGTTCAAAAACCTCACTTTTGGGTCATTGATGCGATAGATGAATGTTCAAACCAGTCTGGGCTATTTTCCATGATTTCTAAAATGGAAAAAACGTTTCCGTTGCGAGTGTTTCTCAGCAGTCGTCCGAGTGCCTCGATTGATAGAATGCTCGACAAAGAAAAGATACATGTCTCAAGGGTAGAGACTAGCTCAACAGAGGCGAAGGAGGACATTCGCTTGTTGGTAGATTTTCATATAAAGTATCTTCTGGATGACGACGAATCTCGTACACAATTGGCTGAGCAGATACTCAACAAATCTGATGGCTGCTTATTGTGGGTAGCGTTTATTTTGAAGGAGCTGGAAACCACACACGGCGAGAACCAGATCCAAGAACTTCTCAAGGGTGCACCAGCTGGTATGGACGACCTCTACATGAAAATATTGGATAATATAGCCGTAGATACGAAAAACAAGGCCATTGTAAAGGCCGTTCTGAGATGGGTGGTCTGTGCTATTCGACCGCTTACAACCGACGAGCTTTCAGAAGCGCTACGATTGGATATTCATGAAAACTTTCCGACTTTAGGAAAGATCGTTGGTTCTCTTTGCGGCAATCTCGTCTTTGTGGATACCAAGAAGCGTGTTCAAGTTTTTCACCAGACTGTGAGGGCGTTCCTAAGTCGGGAAGACCTTGAGTCTGAATTCATGTTGGATAAGTCTAAGGAACAGTTTCGGGTTGCCGAAGTGTGTCTCGAACATCTTGCAGGCAAAGAACTTCAGACCTCAAGAATTAGAAGGGGGCACGGTACTACTCGAGCAACAACAAAACGGTCCCCATTCACAGACTATGCTGCAATCCACTTTTCTGAGCATTTGAATCGATCGTCTTCCTCAGTTGACTCTCAACTTGTTCTTGTCGAGAATTTCTTGAAAGCCAACATTCTCACCTGGATTGAAATTGTGGCTCGAAATGGCAGCATGCTTCCATTGACAAGGACAGCCAAGAATCTTATATCTTATGTCGAACGTCGAGCTAAATATAGCTCTCCTTTAGGAAAGACATTTCAGGATATTGATGCATGGACAAACGACTTGATTCGGGTGGTCCCTGAGTTTGGGGATAATCTGTTGGGCTCGCCAATGGCAATACACTTTCTGATCCCTCCCGTATGCCCTCCCATGTCTATGCTTCATCGTCACTTTAGTAATTATCCACGATGTATGAAAGTTGCAGGAGTTTCGGAAACAGATTGGGGTGATCGACTTTCTTCCATGATGTTTCCGGGCACGGTAGCAAATGCCGTGGCATGTAGAGATGGTCGACTGGTTATCGGCTTAAAGAATGGACTAATAATGCTATATCATGCTACAAACTGCGAAGAATTTGGGAAGCTGTTACATGGTGAGCCGGTCCGGCAGGTCAAGTTTGCCACGAAAAGCATTTTTCTTATATCCTCTGGACGAAGGAAACTGGTCTTGTGGAATGCCATCCTTGGAACACAGATATGGCAAAGTCAGATTAAGCATGAGATAATGGTTCTTCAGTTCAATGAAGATGACACGGTTGTACGTGCGGCCACGAAAGAGAATTGTATCACGTCTTGGGACATGTCAGACGGCAAAGCTCTACCGGATGTACCATTTCATGATTATGATGACTTGACATCCTCAAAGGGCTATAAACGTCCTCCGCTCACCGCAGATATCTCTGTCGGGATGAATCTTCTGGCAGTTGGGTATCAATATCGACCAATCGGCATTTGGGATCTGGAGGATGGCTCTTATATCGGCCAGTACAATAAAGGGAAACCAGGAGTCTACCCGGCACCGCTGCTTCTCTCCTTGCTTTTTAACCCGAACCCGGAAGCCAATCTAGTGGCAGCATCCTACTTTAATGGAGATCTGGTGGTTTTTGAGCCTTGGGAGCAACGACAAGTTGCAGTCATACAAGCGGATGCGCAAATTCTTGCGGCTTCGCCAGACGGACGAACTCTCGCAACAGGAGATGGAAATGGTCTACTACAGCTTTTTGATTTCGAAACATTGCAATTGATATACCGAGTCACTGCATATGACCATGATATCAAGGCAATCACTTTTGCCAGCAACAATTTGAGATTTTTCGATATTCAGGGAGATCGCTGTAATGTATGGGAGCCGTCAATCTTGGTTCGTCGCAACCATGAGGAAGACGGATATAGCGAGCCATACGTATATCATGAAAAGATCCAATTTCCTGCGGAGGTTTCGAAGGCTACGATATGGGAGAACAGCCTTACTATTACGGCGCTTGTAGAGCATGACCAAGGGGACTTTGTCTTCGGGGGTCGTGAAAATGGATCGATAACAGTCTTTGACACGAAAACCGGCATAGCTGTCAGTGAACTTCCAGGCCATGCCAAAGATGTCTCAATATTCCTGATGTCCTGGAATGCGGAGAAAAGTCTACTTGCAAGCACAGATGACGGAGGCAGGTTCATCGTAAGAAGGGTGAAATTTCTAGAATCAGGTAAATGGGAAGCCGATCCACCACTTCTCAGCGAGCGTTCCTCGGAGGGAATCGCACAAATACTCATAAGTCCGGATGGAGGAAGACTGCTTATTTCAACTCACTACTCGGATCAGTGTTGGGGCATGGATGGTAGCAAAATCAACAAAATTCCCAGACCACGCACTGAAGGCTCGAGCTGGGTCAATCATCCAGGAAATCCAAAGCAAATCATTCTTATGGATGGGAGTCATGCTCGAATCTTTGAATGGGACACTTTCTTAGAGCTCTCTCCAGTTGTGGGAATTGTTCTCGACACCGGTCATGAATCCAAAATGGTACCTTCGGATATTATACCCAGCCTCCATGGCCACAACATCTGCGTGAGATTCATTGGTATTGGAAGACCCACTATGGTATCAGAGTTGCAGGTCTGGCCCTCGCAGTCTATAGCTCCTAATGCCAAATCTCTTAAATCTGTGGCAAGATACAAGAACATTGGAAATGGCATAAAAGCAGTTGTTGGATCTTTCAAATCTTTTTTTATTTTTCTCGGCTTCGATGGATGGATCTGCTCATTGGATATTGAAGGAACGAGCCGGAAAACGGCGTATATACGGCATTTTATCATACCACATGGGTGGCATAGCATGGGCCCGAGTCCTATCCTTCGCTGCACCGTCCAAGGAAATATTATCTTGGCCCGAGGGGATGAGATCGTCGTCTTTCATAAGGGTCTTGACTTCGAAGAGATGGTGGATCTAGAATAAATTCAATCGGATGGTTCTAATTCATCCATTGACGTGCTCTTCCCTTTCCTCCATTTCATGCCATATCTTTCAAGCACCCAAGCAAGTAGTCCACCAAGAGCACACAATGCTGCATATATAGTAAAGCACCATCCAGGGTTCACTGCATTTGCAATCGGTTGTAAAGCAGCAATCAGGCCTGCCGATGTGAAGCACCGGACTAGATTATACGCAGACTGTGCTGTGGAGGATTTCTCGGCATTTAAATCTGTGAGTAAGGTCCCACAAATCTACCAGGTTAGTTTTCAGAACATTACTCTCATATCGATATGACCGAAACCTACAGTGAATATTCCAACCATGGTACTTCCAGTGAAGAACTGTAGGATCAGGGGCACAGATAGATGCTATTTCAATTAGCGAGCTTCATGGAATCGAGGATATAACACACAGTCCTAGCTTGAAGAGACCATCCGTATCCAGCCATGGCGGCAACGTTTACAGCCATGAAATACCAAACGCTTCTCAGCCTGGCTTTTTCAATTGGAAATCTCAACAGTTTCTCTGCTCGTGACTCTTCAACACCTGGTGCCTTGAGGCTACGATCTACAATCTTGTAGTCCCTGTCGAGAAGTCTCCCTTTGGCCACTTTAGCATCCTATATCACTCGTATTTTCTTTTTCGTCCTTACCCGTCCAAATAGCAGCTATCACTCCTCCTACGCCGGCTGGAAGATACACGAGCCCACTCGTCAAGTAACTCAAGCTGTACTTATCAAGTAGTATTGTCGATAATGAAGTCGCCAACACGCTAAATACTCCATAATAAATACTACCTATAGCCATAACAAGCAAAGAGTTCACATCAAGCAATACCCTCAAGCAATTGATAGGATTCGGCATGTGAAACTTAGCCTGAGATCTGGGCCCGTTTATCTCAGTTACAGCAACACCCAGAAACCGGTCTCGAACCATGGCATATACCGTCTTGTTCAGACCATGTGCCGGGATATTACCGTTCCCCACAACTTCTCTCGCCGTCTCTGGGAAGAACAGAAATGTGCCGACGAGAAAGGTACCGCTCAGGATCGCAAGGAACCAGAAGATCCATGGCCAGCCGGCATACTGCGATAAAATACCTCCTAGAATCGGTCCGAAACAAGGCGCGGCATTCGTGCTATTTCATCATTAGTATCCGTTTTCGCTACTTGATCTCGTTTTGGTCAAGGCAAGGTAGGTAGGTATTCACAAGCCCATCAAGACCCCGACGTAAGAACCTCTCTCGTCAGCAGTCGACACATCTGCGATAACCCCGTACACAATCGTGATAGTTCCTGTTCGAAAGAAGAAGAAAATCAGTTTTCTCTTTAACGCCAATGGGTGATGGCATGACATGGCATGACACGTACCCGAGCTTCCCAAGCTCTGCACACATCTCAAGACCATGAGAGCTGGGTAGCTTCTCTGGACGGCCAGCCCAATATTCGCGGCCAAATAGATGGCAAGCGTCACGAGATAGATAGGTCGTCGCCCATTGCGGTCTGCAATATCGCCTACCAGGCTCGGTGCTATTCCTGCTACTATCAAATACGTCGTCAGCCCGAGATTTACCAGCTCGATCGATACGCCTAGTGATGTCGCTAGGGGCGTGATGGTCGGGTAGTACAGGAATGACGAGAGGCCGGAGAACATGGCTGCGAAAGAGGATGTGAATGTGATGAGCCGCTTTTGGAGGGGCGTGAATGTGGAGAAGGCTACGGGGGAGTCTGGATGAGGGGGAGGGGCTGAGTGGGGTGGTAATTGTAATTCTTCCCTTTTTTCTGGGTTCACCTCTCCTTCTAAATTTCTTGGATTTGGATTGGTCATGGTTGTACGTTGTATGTGGCAGCTTGTTGTGAGAATTGAATTGGGGGAAAGACTTGTAAGCAACCTGGCTGTGTCGCTGTCGCTTAGCAGATGGGTTTCTCAGAGGTGGGATATGTCGTTTGGTTTGTTTCCGGCCATGATCGGCAGTTTTTATAAGCTTGCATATGCATGTTCGGGTACCCAGATAAGGGGTCGCAGGGTTTCTATTTTCCACAAAGTTCGTTCTCTGAAAGGGTAGAACAGATTCCTGTACAGGAGCCTTTTCCTTTTCCTTGTTTCCTTTTTTACTTTTTGATGTTGCATCTTACACACTGGCTTTCAAGTTACTATGGGATTTTGAAATATCGAGTCGAGGTGAGCGCTATTTATTTCCAGACATACAATCTAGAGTCTAATGCACTACGAACAATTTTCTCCTTCAGATGAGGATGCATCTTCTACCGTGGCGTTCAAATTCCTCTCGTTGACTTCGTGTTTCTTCTCCACGCGATCTGAGCTGGCTTCCGGGCTTAGATTTGGATATTTCTCTATACTATTTGTATACGAAATGCTATACCGCGCGCTGGAGGGCGGGCCTGCAGGTGGGCTGGTACATATTGTTAGCCGAGGATTGGTCTATTGCTATGGTTATTGCCCATAATGAATGAGGCACCTGAAAAAGAACGAAAAGTCACATACCGGCCAGATGATGAGTACGAAGAGAAAGAAGCAGTAGGAAACGGGTTTGAAGCTGCTCTGGCATTATAAGAGCGTTGTGGAGTGTGGCTTCGGGTCGCTTCGGCGCCGACATGGCTCAAGCACGACATGAGAACCGAGCAGATGACCCAGGAATTCTGGCCGCCTTCTTTGATGGTGGCTTGGAGCAGCTTCGACTCGCTGAGCGTCTCGAAATTCTGCTTCACGTACGCGATCATCCAGTCCCGAAAACGCTTGCCTTCGACTAGCTTCCCTCGCTCGGCTTCAATGGCAATCTTGATGAACGTTTCTGTGCTGAACTTGGAGGTTTGGATTTTGTTCAAAGCTATCACGCAAAGGCCTTCAACTCTGTGCTCAGATCAGTAACAACGAATATGAGGCAACTATTGTGCTGTAGAGGCGCGACTCACGCAAGACTTCCCGCAAGCTTGTAGACTCGGAAATAGAAAAGGGGATCCTGGGCGCATAATTTCACGATAGCTGCTTCGTTAATAAAGTCGTCATCCGACGAGTTCGCCTCGTCTCTCTCCAGATATCGGATCAGGGTGAATACAACGTCAGGTTGGCAGTTGGCAAGGTAGAGCGCTCCGTCCTTTCGCAACGATTCTGGCATGGAATCTGGGTCTTCGATCCATCCTTTTATGATAGGTGACTTCTCAAGTGTTTCCTTGCGAACATGGAAGAGCTTTTGAGTGTCGGCTTCGCCAGCAATTATCGTCCCCGACGACTGCTGCGCAAATCTACGATATGAACTTAGCTTGAGGCAACAACAATACTCCCTCCGCCTAAACCCTGCGTTTGAATTCTGTAAAGGGAAGGGTGGGTAAGTTGGGGGGCATACTCTTCGGTCGTGACAGGCACTGAGAATCGAGCCATTGGATACCGGGGATTGTAATGGCCGAAACCTTTATCAGGTACTCGGATCTGTGATTGAAAGTCTAGAGAGGCAGTTCAAAACAGGGCGAAGGTATTTCCTGGAGAAGATATGAGGCGCAAGGTAGTATTGTATTACTCTTCTGCCTGGTTGTTGGTGGCACATGCAAGGTCCCAGGTCCTCGCGCAGTATCACTGCAGTGTGGAATTATCCAGTACCACAAAGGCACTTGGATTTGCGGTGTTAACGAGAATAAAATCTGCAGCTTACTCAAAGAAGTTGGATGCGAGCCAGATAAGAAAGACGTAATTCGCGCAAGGCGTTTTGAGGCTGCTGCGTGGAGGAAAGGAGGCATCTGAAAGCGGATAACTTGTTCTATTGTTGACTTAGGGTTACTATCTAATTTCTAACAGTCTGTTCAATCCTCCACCAAATCCAAAAATGGATCAATGGTAGCACTATGAGGTTCATCGAAATATCCATTCGCTTCGGCATACGTCTCGGATAACTTTCTGGTCCCAGCTGCCATATGCATTATCTTGTTCCAGTCCTTCCAGGCCAATTTAATCTTCTTTAATTCATGTGGGTACTCGATGGAAGAAACACGTTTGACCCTTGGTGGTGTGTCGGACTTAATGTTGAAATTTGATTCTATCAATTTTACCAACTCTCTCTTGCGTTCTTCGTCGCATAACCTTTTATAAACGTCGGTCGTAATTTCACGTACCATTGATTTGTATTTCTCAGGAGAAGTGTCCTTGGCTCGTAGGTCAAGTCGGAGAAGCAAAATTTCTTGTGTGGGAAACCACATTTGCAAATTATCGATATCCTCAGGATCTCTAGTAAACCAACGATCTATCATACCTTGCAACAGCTTTGACATTAGCTGTGCTTGGAGAGGTTCCATGGCCGAAACCACTCTCGGAATATCGCAATAATCGTTATATAGCTGGCTGGCTATGTCATGGAACTTGCCTTCTTTGATCATTGTCTCGAAATTGGCGTGTACAATCTCGTTTCTTGTTGCATACAGATCTATTATCACGAGCATTTCGTCCGTGTTAAAGCCAACTGAGCGGCATACGTCAGAGATTGCCATATGAGTCGGGCATTTCCCATGCTCCATTTTCCCCCTACGAACTTGTTTCCAGGCTTCTTTCTCATTTTCCAGATTGTGGTTAATCTCGGTCCAATACTTCCCAGCTGATGTTCTCCAACCAAGGACTTTCTTTGCTTCGCTCTCTCTGCGGAGCCTTTTACATACATCTTCGAACATGTCTCCATACCTTGTAAAGAAGGCGATCCGTTGTAACTCGATTATCTCATCCTGCAAGGTCTGGGCATCGGGAGAGCTCGTAAGTATAAGGCAGGCCGTGTATTGCACAGACTCCTCGTGCATACGAATAAGTGAGATCCATGCTCCTCTCTCTTTATTTCGCTCCTCTTTATCTAACTCGGTGTTTTCTTCTAAGCGTAGCAGATTTTTAATGGCATCTTTATACAATAGAACCGCACGCATCCCAAGGGGGGAGAGCTTGCGCTTCGTGTTTCGGAGGGTCGTGTCCGCGTACTTGAGAGCTTCTCTTAATCGGTTTTCGGTATAATCTTCGATCGTCTTTCCCGGCTTAGGTGCCTCCATTGTCTCGGTGACTGTCGGGGCTCGTTGGCGTTTAACCACAATAGGAGGCGGTGAGGGGACGGAATTACGGGATGATGCAGACATCTTGATCCTTGGGCTATAATTCGTTGGTTTGCAGGATTCGTAAAGGTTGCTGTCCAATGAGAAAGAATTGTCACGAACCCAGAAAAGAAAGAATGGGCGGTGCCGAGAGTTTTAAATACCAAATGCAAGTAGCCCGTGCTAGTAGCCTCGTCCTAGCTAGCCTACCTAGGTAGTTTTTAAACTCCCGTACATCGCTAGAATTGAGAGCCAGTTTATCGACAAGATTTCAAGGCCGCAGCGACCACTACATAATCGAACAGTCGCTGCATTAATCCGAAAGCTGGTATCTACTTTACTTTCAATCGAGTCTCCCGAAGAGCCCGAAAATAAACGTCGACTTCGGCGACCTTGGTCTTCTTCCCTAGGTCCTTCAAAACTTGTGAAATCTCTTGCACCACACCTTCCGGGCATTAAATTATTGACTGAAGATGTCAACTCATACGGATTAATACAACGATTAAATATTTGTAGATTCTTAATATCTCTATTCTAGAAAAGAAGTCTACAGCTACCTAATAATTTCTTTTGATGATTTTTGATCTTATAATATTTATATATTTGAATGACCGTAACCTTCTAAGTAATTATAACCTGTTTAGTTACTTTAGCTTTAAATCCTTTTAAATAATTATAATGCGTTCAATTATTTTGGGTTTTACGATATTTATGTGTTTTGAACAACTGCGGCCTTTTATTTTGTACTATATATACACTTTTAGATGACATGATATAGTTAGTTACTCAGGCTATTATAAAGTAGTGTTAAGCCTACTAATCTTTTCTTCCGTCTCGGAACTCCTAAGCATACAGCTTGAAAAGAAGCCTTCTTATTGGATGAACAAATAAAAAGTGGAAAACAATATAATATCAATTCAAGGCATTTTATTCGAATGAATCTAAATGTACTGAACGCATAGGTTTGCTTCGAAGCATAAAGTTGCAAAGCCAAAATATATCACGACCAGTTTCCCACTCCATGTGGTAGTAGTGATACAAGCGACGATCACGTTTTTCCGGGAGATAATTCCCGTGACCTGCCAAGCAAAGCGGGGTTTATGGTTTCACTTGACTTTATGAAGCTATTCAATCCTTGGGGGTTGACGTAGAGGGGACGGAGTAGTCTCGGAATTGGACGGTGGGTTCGCCGAACGCTTTCCATGACCCAGCCGCATCGGATGTGGGTTTATTGCCCTATCTGCGTGATTATTCCCCGTACACGCCGAACTTGCACTTTACGCGTCCCTTTGAGACTGTAGAAGGCATTGAGCATTGTTCCACCAGTTCCGGAGCTTCCAAGCGGACACGGAATGCCCATATGTCCCTCTTTTCGCAGGCGATTTAGCGAGGCGTCTCGGCTTCGTGCTCGCTGCCCTTATTCTACACCTCGGGGCTATAGCGCGATTGAGTTTGTTGTACGTTTATGCTTTTCAGTGAACGCAAATTCACAAATCTATTCTCTCTTAACTCGGTGTCTTGAAGAATAGCACATTTCATTCAGTGTATGAAAAGAAGCTGGGCGTAACTAAGACAAAGAGAAACGGATGGTCTTGTTATTGAAACTCTCTCGCCGGCCCCACCTCAAAACAATGCAACGGGTTACAGTATCTAGTGCTACATCTAAGTCCCTACCACAGAATGATGCCCCAATTAATGCGGAACTTATCTTCGCTTTAAGTTCTTTGATGGGCCTTGCCGTTTCGCTATCGCTTGTCTTCTATGACCCCGAGCTGGTTCCCGCTGATTCCCTATACCCCGAACGTGTAAATTGCCGAGCTTTCAAGAGCTTACCCCTCATCATCATCATGGTCAATCACACCATACTATACGACTTGGTATTCCCAATCTTCTTATAAGTAGTTCCGAAGCCCTGACTATCCATCAAGGTCCTCTCACATCAACTCACACACACTACTTTCATCCTACCAAATCACTAAAAACACTCTATAAAGTCATCATGGCACCTTCTCTCCATCCTTTGATCGACAACGGCCTCACTAAGGGCAGCGACAACTTCCCCGGCGGAAAGCTGCACTGCAAGTGCTCGAGCAACAAAGTCGAGGTTACTTTGACCGGAAATGTTCTTCACAACCATGCCTGTGGATGTTCAAAGTGCTGGAAGCCAAAGGGTGCTCTCTTCTCCGTCGTTGCTGTCATCCCAGTCGACAACTTGAAGGTCACAGCCAATAAGGAGAAGCTCGCAGTCGTCGATGAAAGCGCTGTCATCCGCCGTCACGCATGCAAGGAGTGTGGGGTTCATCTGTATGGCCGAATTGAGCAGGATCACGCTTTCAAGGGTCTTGATTTCGTTCACGTGGAACTATCAGATGAGAAGGGATGGCAAGAACCTCAATTCGCTGCCTTTGTCTCTTCCATAATCGAGCAGGGCTTCGATCCTAAGAACATCGACGAGGTCCGCAATAAGTTCAAGAGCGTTGGCTTGGAAACCTATGATGCTTTATCTCCTGCGCTTATGGATGCCCTCGCCACCTTCACAGCTCAGAAGGCAGGAACTCTGCCCAAGTTGTAGATATCCAATGACTTCAGTTGGGTCGGGATATTTATAGGAGCTGGTCTTGAGGACAGTGGTTTGCTGGAACTTGATGTATTCAAGAATGAAACAATCAAGCTGTAGTAGTAGCAAGTGGCCGACATAAATTGGCATTGAAGTATAACATGTCACAAAAGTCAATAAGATATCAATTTAGCATTAATGCAATATTTGAAGACAAAAAAGGCACCGAGACTTTATGATTTGATCATCTACAATCACCACACACATGGAGTATCTTGCTCGCTAAGCGATGAGGGTATAAGTGTAGTTCTATTCTACAAACCTAAACCCTCTATTTTTTTTTTTTTTTTTTTTTTTCGAAAAGACACCAATTCAATCCCAGACGAGGTTCTCATAGACAGACTATGAGATTTCACTCGATCCCCTTGATCCCCCAACGCCAACTGAAAACCCCGAAATACAATACAGAACAAGTTACCAAAATACAGACGCAACCCCCACTTATAACCCCAGGTAACCACTCTCGATACCAGAATTTCGAAGCACCTCTTAGATGAAACAATGTTTGACAATAAGAAATATTCTTCCCTGCAATTAAGGCAAACCATTATTGCAAGAAGCTACCAGTTTCCTCTAGTACCTAGTCCGTAGGTAACTAATTAACAACAACTTCAATCTTGAGTTGTTGAGCGTTTACGCCATCGATTGCAGCCATAAAGTGTTTTCGTCTCCCTCTTCGAGAGGCCAGTAAAACTACTGTTGGGATGCTTTAGCTTGCCTGGCCGTTTTATTCGCTCGAGTGCGCAGAGGAGGTCCTGATGTTCTCTCTTTTGGGATACCCTCCCAGGTCACAGGTACTATACGCGGTCGAGGTTCTTCTCCCGAATCCATCTCCTCCAAACTCATCGGTTCTTTGAGGGTCTCCCGGAATACTCCATTTCCATCAAATGCATGAGTATACGCCAATTTGGCGTTATGGATTTGGGTTTCGAGTTCTTGTTTTCTTTCGTCGGAGCAGCCCTTTCTACTCTCGATTTCGAAAGCCTTTCGGTGTCTTTGCCAAACAGATCGCAGCTCACTCTCTCGCTTCAACTGTAAAGGCATGATAGTCCATTCGCCTGCGGTATTGGTCTCCTCGGGGCCTATGTCAACGTTATAAAACTCAGATCTCGCACTGAGGTGATGGCGGATCGTGTTGTAGAAAACGGTGCGGCCACTCTTGTTCGCTTGCGGGTCCCACTCGTAGATGATACATGCAATTTCCCTGGCTGTTAAGAGGTGGCGGGTATTCACTGATCTCTGGAGAACACCATAGATCTTGTTGGCAATTGATGTTCCAAATTTGATTCTAACTCTGTTGGGAAGTTCGATTTTGCTTTCCGAGAAGTTTCCTCGCACTAGATCTACCCTCGGATTCACCCTGCGGTCGATGCGCTTGTATACATGTAGCCTCCTGCACACATCAACTGGTGGATCTGTTATGCGTGTGATAGACATACGACCCTTCCAGTGATCACCTGAATAACTATTAGTAAGGACTGTGTATCATCGCTGAGTACCTCCTAGTTACCAAAAGGGTTTTACTAAAATCACATGAGAGAGAGAAAGAAGGAATTGAGAAGAAAGATAACTCAAGAAATCAGCGTACCTAAACCTCTCTCTTTCTCTTGGCTCGCATCGAGATCTGGTGCTGCATTAGGATCTGGTGCTGCATTAGGATCTGGTACTGCATTAGGATCTGGTATTGCGTTCGGATCTGGTACTGCGTTAGGATCTGGTACTGCATTCGATTCTGGTACTGCATTCGATTCTGGTACTTCATTCGATTCTGGTACTGTGTTAGGATCTGTTACTGCGACAGATTTTGATACTTCAATGGGTTGATAAACAATAACTCGCATCTTTTCAACCGGAGTTCCCCTTAAACACAAGTATATATTTGTGATGTATGACGTGTGGTGTGTAGTGTGTGGTGTGTATAAGCGTCGAGAAAGTAAGCAGAGCGATGTGTGTGTATGTGGTGTGTGATATGTGGTGTACGGTATGTGATTTGTAGTGTATGGTGTATACAAGCGTAGGAAAAGTAAGTAGAGCGATGTGTGTATGTGTGGTGTATGATATATGGTGTATGGTGTGTACAAGGGTGGAAAAAGTACGCAGGGCAATGTGTGTATGTGTGGCAAAAGAAGGAAGTAAGAAGTTGAATATTTATAGGAAGACCTGACTAGGTAGTGTGAATTAATTATCTAGATGGTTGAAGATAGAGTACATGGCTTAAATACAGGTAGTGGTTCTATAACACTTTCCTTCCTTGCTGCCTTGCTGCATCGCTACCGGCTCAAATGTTGCTAACAATAAAGCTATCTCTAAGCGAGGTTGTAAAGTGAACTGAAATCCCAGACCAGAGATACTGGGAACCAACGAGAGGTCCGCATCGATAGCTACACAAGCTAATATAGTGATTTAGACGCGCATTAGTGAGTACCATATATATACATGCGTAGGAAGATTTTGATTACTAGCTACGTGCTCGTGCCAAGCCACCATGATTAGAACTGGGCTTTAGTCGTTCTCATACCCATCCCGAGCATATTAAACATTTATAGATTGGTTTTAGGAAAGTTAATTATATTAGATAACTTCCGTTTATACTGCTTTCGTTATAGTGTGTACGGATCAGGTTGCCAGTTAAGATACATCACGAGCACAAAAGCTCGCTACCGCATTGTAGCCCATAGCTACGCAGCGCCGTTAGAAAATTTTGAGACAGCACAAATAGAAAGCTTATTGGCAACTAAACTGGTAGTAGAGGAAAAGAGAAAGCCAATGAATAGCCAGGAACCGCGACGGCGCGGGGTGTACCTCGGGTAACTTGACCCGGATCTTCTTTCACAAGTACTGTGAGAATATACAGAAGGAGTTCAATCATGTAATAATTAAGTATATAGATACCTACATGTCGTAGATCAGAATGCATTATGTGAGAATAGTAAGCAGAGGAATCATGTGTCAATTTACGGAAGTTGAGTATTCCCGGCCGCCCCACGCCGCGCCCCTACTATCTATCTACTATATATAGTTACCTAAATAACGAAATGTGAGTAATTTGGCGGGGGAATAGGACGCGGGGGGACTTTCAAGGGTGAGAATTGCGCCACTCGTGGCGTCCTGTCTCACAATTTGCCCCGTTATCACAGAGGAAAAATGCTGGTGCGCCAGGGTTTTCTCGTGATTACCTCACCGCGTTGAAAAGGAGGTTCTTACGTTTTGCCATTTTCAATTTTTTTGGTTGATTCTTTTTTTTTCTTCTGGTTTTATGTATCTCCCTTTTTCTTTTATGCGAGCGCATGCATGTTTTATGTCTTATGGGGTGGGTGAATTAAGCGCTTAGTTAAGTTAAGCGAGACGCGTGTGGCCGGATTGTGGTAACTTCATCTTTTGACTTTGGCTTTCCAGCAAGCTTACCATCTCTCTACCCATGAAAGCTAAAACCAATAGTGATCTTAGGGTGCCGTTCTTCTTGTGAGTCTATACTTCATGCCAGTCATTCGGTCACACCAGGATGTATTCACAGCACCCATCTGTAAATTGCGTATATATACTTCAACATTGTGACCAGGCATGCATACCCCACCACAGCACAGGTTCTCAACCACTGAATTCTCTGTGTTACAATATAATCTCGATGGCTAGGCCCTCTTCGACTCCAGAATCCAGAGCCAAGATTTTGCGAGAACAAGCAGAGATTTTCTGATCGGACACACTCACCACATTTTAGTTATCAAATCCACAGGAGCCAAACCAAATTATTCCTATTTTATGATTGATACAAAAGCAGAAGATAAAAAATTTCAAAGTGTTTAAATTTTCTATTCTATTTTCAAAGTGTGACTCCAACTCTTCGAGAGCCTTAATCGCAAGAAACGAAAACCCCCAGCAGACTATCGAAGCTTCGCCAAAGGAGAATTAAAACCAGCTAGTGAAAGACCACCGAGTAAAAAAGCGTATCAGCATCATCGTGAAGAAAAAGAAACCTCTGCCGTTTATCTCATGAGAAACGAAAAAAGAGAGAGAAGAAATCGCTAAACTTCACACCCTTGATAATAGGTATAATACACATTACGTTTCAGTACGGAAAAGATGAATGATTTCGAACGGGGTTTTGCTCCACTATTATTGTGGATGCGAGATCATGTTCGGGTTTGCTCGATGCTGCTCTCGATCCTGACTGCTTTTCTCTCTCTTCGTAGAGCTTCCATCTCTCTACGTTCGCGCTCTCGGTACGCTCTCGTTCCTAGTCTTGGCTCGTCGTCGTCTTCATCATTGGAGCGAGAACTGCTATCGGCCCAGATCTGGGTTTGGACTGTAGAATGATTTGTGAAGGGAAGGGGGCTCGTAGGAGTAGTGTCGGGCTGAACTTGTTGGCAGTTTTGTGCTTCGAGGTCAGAGCAATGTGGAGCAGCGTTCGGAGAAGTGGATGGGGTGCAGCTACAATTTTCTGAACGCTTGTTGAATTTGGAACGTTGGAAGAGAGGGAATGGAAGGCTTAGTTGTGTTCGGAATGGACCAAGAACACCGCGAGTGGGCGATGGATATGATTGGGATGATGGTGTTGACGGACCAGAGATAAGTGCTGGCTCTGGAGTGGATAGTGTAGCGGATAATGGTGCAGGGCTGATAGTATCAGGATGCGTCGAGAATGTATCCGGGGTCAGAGTGTCTCTGCGTTGAACCTCGCTTGGAGATTTTGCTCTGTTGCTCCAATGAGCCAGAGAAATGTGATCAAAAGTTGCAGTGGATCCTTTTCGAGACTTGGAGCTGTTATCATGTCAGTATTGAGCAAAGAAGGGCAAAGAAGATGCGGTGTAAAACTCACTGAATCGAACACTCAGTGACAGTTCCCTGGCTTGGCTTGCGGCTTGAATCAAAGTACCGGAGTGCAAAACCAACAAGATCAAAACGACCGGATGAACTTGCAGTGCTGCCTCGGCGGCTGAAGCTGTTGTTTCGAATTGGTTCATTCAGTCTTGGCCACACTTTGCCCAGTCCGATTCTGAGGAAAAAGCGTCGGTATGCTTCTAAAGCTTCATTGCCCATGCCGAAAAAGAAGAAGACCAACACCGATTGAGCAACATTAGGCCAGCCATCATACTGTAACCCCGGTTGGTCTGCCAGTTTCCAAAAGTCGATGGTAGGCCAAACGTCGGGATCATGAATTCGAGACCAAGAATATGATTCGGAGCTCAAGTTGATATCTGTCAGGTTGAGGTAGAAGTAGTAGGAGATGACTGGCAGATATATGACAAGGACGGAACTCGAGAAAATGAAGAGTCTGAGGAATCGTCGGGAAGTCATGTTCGAGCCAGTTGAGGACAAGGTGTTGGCAAAGCTATTGCGATGCTTGTGAAGACGGTAGGCGACGAGGACTGATAACTTTGTCAGCTGCAATATGAGAAAGCAAAAGGAAAACATACCAGCATAGTAGGTGTTTATCAAGGCAAATATCGGACACCACATGAACATAATCACGATGGTTGGCCAGCTGTTGTCGAGAGTGTTCTCACAGCCATAGACAGTACCGATTGCATAGCGATTTGGCTGAATGACGTAGTGAAGACCAAGCTGAAGAACCGGGACAGCGAAGCAAAAGAGTAAGTCAAGAATGATTCTTCGTTTTTTCGCCGCTCGAGTTTGAGAAATCGGATTGTCGATATCGACAGCTCTGGCAAGGTTCAAAGTGATGCAACAAGTGGTAGTGGCATCTGCTGTGAAGAGTGGGTAAGATATCTTTGCCAAAACATCACAATAGCCATAGCCAGCCCACCACTTGGAGATGTCGTCGTTTGGCCACAAGATAGCATTGATGAATCGAATGATGTTGGAAATTCCGAGTACAACGATGAGACTGCAAAGACCGACGTTCTTGTGTGCCCAGTGAGCTTTGAAAGGGACAATGGTGATGATGAGGGCCAAGACACAACATATTGGGAGTGCAATGGCGTTGATGTTTGTCTCGTATGGACAGGGGCTGGTGGTAGTTGAATTTTCCATCTTGAAAAACTGTTTCCAACAGCTCCCAGAGATTTGTTTGGTGAAGCTGTGGCAGCAACAGCTTGATATCTTGCTGCTGAGATTGCAGTTTGCCCCAAAGGCACAATGTTCGAGTGGGATAGGTCTTCCACTGAGGGGTAGGCAGAGACAGAGAAGACAAAGAAGTAGAGTCTCGACTCAAAGTAGTCGTAATTGGTAATTCCAGGGTTGAAAGGATTGTCTGATGAGTTTATCCACAAGTGTAGAGAGATTGTGGGAAGGAAAGACATGTTTGAAAATGTCCTGGTTATTTATAAAAAGGTTGTGTTCAAGAGGCAATTGAGGAGATTCTCAATAACCCTCAATACCAGTAGAGAGGTGCATCAGAACGGTCATAGCAGAAGGCCTGTCAATAGCCATCGCGACCAGCCTCAATCAGCACCAATAGTGATTCAGCGGGTCGGCCCCTGATTGAGGAGAGGCGGCTATTGAGATGGGGTAATTGAGATCCAGCATGTATCATATTTCTTTTGAAGAAAGCTGACAAGTATTGAGGAGTTGTGTTGTGGCCCGACAGTAGCTCATTTCCTATTGAGGATCCTATTGAGCACCAAATCGGGATTAGGCGAGGGGGCGAGCTACGCGAGACAGCCGCAACCATGACTGAAGATGGCGACAAGAACATGACAGAAATCCAGGTTCTGGTCAGAAAGGCGTAGAAGAAGATGAAATGCAAGCTGTTGCGTATGTCCATCAGCCTGCTTCGGTTGGTTGTTCCTGTCGTGGGATGTGACAAGGAGGGTGCTCGCTCTTTCGCCGGAGTTTGCCTCTACCATCTCAGGGCGAGACTTGCACATTTGTCACGCCCAGGCTGTTCGAAAGACATGCAACATATCTTGAGGTCTCACAACAGGTGTATAGGCTGGTGCCGTGCGCTTCCATGACTCTAGTCCTGCCTGCTAACTGCTGTTGGAGCAGTGCCAAACCCGAGAAGCGTTCCTTGCGCGCGACGGGCCGTATGCATGGCCGTGACAAAGAAAAAATGTGCAGGGCTGTAGATATCAAGCTGCTAATAATGCTTGGTGCCGTGGGAAAAGTTGTCCAGACTCTTGGCTATTGTCCAGCTCAACTTGAATGCTGATCACCTTCGAGTCAATGTAACGAATAATGCTGTGCATGCTGAAAGCAAGGGAAATTGATTCAACGCTGAGTTGTATATCGGTATGTCAGTATGTCGGTATATCCCAATCATTTTGACGGACTTCTGTGCTTTCGAGTTCGTGCGCCAGATGGTAGAGTAGAGCCAAAGGGTCCCAAAGGATGCAGCCACGTGATCTAGGCACATAATAATTACTGGCACAAGTTCGTTGCATGACGGACTTTCTACTTTATTCAAAACAAGCACAACTACTGCTCCTATTCTATGAGCATGATGAACCAGAATTCTTTTAGTCGAATTCTGGACCTCACTCGAGAATGACTTCTTAGTACAAACACGTGACATACATTCACTTGCAAGCAATGAATGGGTCAAAGTTGGCTCTGTATCATCGCCACCTCAAGCAAAGCAGGGAGTAGCTTAAGAGAGGTCAATTGCCTGATATTTCAATCTCCCCTTACACGTCATCACAGGCATGACGAAATAAGGCCGAAAAAGCATTCGTTAATCTCCCCAAGCCCAACAGGCATAACCATATACCTTGAACGAGAATTCAGAAACAAAATCAAATGACATTCTATGTTAAGAGACAACGAAACAAGGTCAATATATCTCTTTCCTCCCTCGATCTCGCGGTGGGATAATTAAACCGCGTTCTATAGACCAAAAGCCACCGAGTAAGCGAGGACTTTCTTTCATTCTTTCGTTCGTGACAAGGCCCGATATGAAGTGATCTAATCTGATCTGGCAAATGCATTAAAATCTTGCCATATTCTCATATAGAGTGATAGAGAGCTGCAGGGTCAGGTATGTATCGATCGATCGCAGTTACTATTCTTAGGTCGAAAAGTGCACAGGTACGTATCATTGCATGTAAGTACCGGCGGTACTGCTGTACTGTGCTATACACAAGACAAAATCCACCGTCCACCAGAAGGAATGAATGAATGAACGAATTAATGGACCAAGATGCAAAACATAGAACATGGCATAACATGACATGGCAGGTGCACCGGTAAAGCATCCCTTATAATTAAACCCAGACTTAAGGTTTGTCTGTTCTCTTCTCGCCAGCTCACGACATGGCAATCTTAAATTTAGATGCAAAATCACCTACTATATCTCGAACAGATGGATTATGAACAAGAGAACAAGGTACCAATCTCCCTATCTAGTGTATCTCCACCGATCGATTTATCAAAGAAGAAAAGGAGAGAGGGATACCCCAAGACGGAATCGGGAAGATCTGACCAAGAGTCCAAGACCGGTAGCTAGGCAGGCACAGCCCGCACCCGCACTGGCACTGGCACCCAAGAAGCAAGGAATCCATCCTTCCCAACTCCTTTTCCTCCCTCGCACCACTTGCTTGCTTTACTCAGCCTTATATGACCATAGAGACCCGACAGCCAAAGCCGAAGCCGAAGGAAAAAGGAAAGGCAAGGAGCAGGAAATACTGTACAGTATATGCGCGATCCTATTTTTAAGCTTATATCCATCCACCCGTCCCATGCGGCGCGCCAATCTGGGAACTAGACTAAAGTAGACCAAGGAAGGATGGAACCGGAACTTAGTAGGTGGGGGTTCGCGTATTCGATAGATGGATAGATGGATAGATAGACAGAAGCTAAGATGTAGCTCGAAATAACCAACGAACGAACGAACGGTGGAAGGATTGAGAGTTCCCCCGTTCCCCGTTCCCCGTTCTCCGTCTCTCTGTTCCTCGTTCTTACATCCCTCTACTATCAAGATCGGATCAGGTCAAGGTCCAGGTCGGCGACTTGGGAGGGGTGGGGGGGCTTTTCTTAAGCTTAGATGCTTAAACATAAACACTTTACTTCCAACAGAGAGAGAGTATGTGTGTGGCGAGTGGTGTGAGGGTGAGGTGGCAGTTCAATTAAAGCTTGCAAGGCAAGGAAGGCACCCAGGGAGGGTATAGTAGCATGTAGCTAATGCACAACACACATACCATACAGGACATGAGAGGAGAGGAGAGGAGAGGATGCAGATCCCTGAAGATCGGGATCTGGTGGTTCCTGTCTGAGATAGATGGACGGGACATCGGAGAGATATATAATTAAACTGTCTGGACTAAATAACAAAAAGGCTTATGGCGATCAAGCTTTCCTTCCCATCCTCACTGATTAAGCTCACGACCAAAGCCAAAGACCAAGAGGAAGAGCGAAGAACGAGAGAAAGAGATGAAATTAATAACAGGAAAATAAAAAAATGTAAAGAAATAAAAAAGGGGGCTTGTAAACTACTATTGCGTGTTTCTCGATCTAGCAAGAAATCCCCGAACTTTCCAATTTGAAGGACCAATCTAATCTAATCTACTCTGCCTCTATCGTCTCTACCCAGTTCACCTTTCTGTATCGGCGTGCCCCGTCCCGTTCGCAAGCATAGAAGAAAAAAAGCAAAGATAAAGCCCGGAGGCTCTTCCCTCTAAACCCTTCTAATCCAGGAACACCGCCGTGATGGCCCACCCAATTCTAAAATCTAGAAGAAGAAAAAACGCAAAATCTTTGATCTATGAAGAAGGCGAGAGAAGCAAAATACACAAAAGGTTCATCCATGAGAGAGGAAACAACAGGATAAATAGCAACAGCAGATGTAGAAGAGATCAAGCTGGCATAGTAAACAAAAAAGTGGAAGATCCGGGGAAGAGATCTTAGCGAGGGTTATTGAAGTGAAATTTGCTTTGCACAGGTAAAACCAAAGAACCAAACAAGGAAAAACAAAAAAAACCAGACCAACAGATCCATCATCATCATCATCAGATGTTCAACATCGTACAAAATTTCCGAACAACAGACACATAACGAGTGGACGTCACGAACACGTTGGCACTTTATTGTTTTGATTATCGTGGCATGTAAGTCGTCTGCGGAAGCGGTGGCCTATCCTCGTCTAAGTAACGCGAGATACTGAAATTTGACTCCCGTGGATAATTGGGCCCCCTTTGTCCTTGTCCGTATTGGTCTTGATTTGGTGCCAAGTATGCTGGTCCTGGTCCGCCATAATCTTGACGTTGCTGTTGTTGAGGCTGATTCTGCTCTGGAGTCACGCTCTCAACAAAAGGTGGACGATATGGTGCATATTCAGCCCGAGGAAGTGTGGCATTTGGCGCACCCTGCTGCATATTCGGATTGAACTGCTCGCCTGCTGGAGCTGGTGGTGTTTGAGCCGTAAGATCACGGGTTCCAGCCGGTTGGCCTTGTGTTGGTGGTGGTGGGGCAGGTCGATACATTGGTGCCTGTTGATATGTTGGAGCTGGAGGCTTCTGCATCGCTTGGTCGAAATATCCTGCTTGTCCTCCGCCGTTTTGATTGGGTCCCTTTTGCATCGATGGATCAAAATATGCTCCTGCTCCTCCTCCATTTTGCAAAGGTGCTGGTACCAATGGAAGTTGAGATGGCGTGAATGCGGGGTTTGGTGTGGAAGTGCCAGTGGAAATCGGAGGCTTTTGCATTGACGGATCGCTTGAACCCGATGGCGTTGGCCAGTAAGGAGGCGGGGTGAAAGTAGTGTTGCGATAATTGCCCATCGCACTTGGAGGTGCAGTAGGTGGTGCTGTTGATGGAGGTGCAGTCGTGGGAGGCGTGGTGTTTGCTGAGCCTGGCGGACCATGCTTCTCTGCGTCGCCCTTATGCGCTTCCTCTTCCTTGGGCTTTTTCTTTGCTGCGATCGCGAACATAACAAAAACGGCAATCATAGCTAGTCAACATGTTAGTTCTAGGACTTGGTCCGATTTAATGCTTCCATACCAACGAGTGCGATAAAAATTCCCACAATTAGTCCACCAGGTACACTAGATTCTTTCTTCGCCGCTTCGGTACGAGTAGCATCTTGTGTTATGCTACCTGGCGTGATGAGTGGAAATCCGAAAGCTGCAGTGGTTGAAGTGAGCTAGATTTCAATTAGCTAATGGAGTCCAGCCCTTGTTAATCGCGCCGACATACAAATCCTGTAACGGACGAAGCAGCTGCAACTGATGATAGCAGAGAGTTCTGGACGGGCGCAGCAGTGAATGAGAGAGTAGGTGAAGAAGATATTTGAGATAGTTGAGCCGCGGGGCCAGCAATTGCAGCAGTAGTGAGAGTAGTGGCCACAGAAGATGGTTGAACAGCGGGCCCGGCGATCACAGCAGTAGTGAGAGTGGATGGCAACGAGCTTTGCACTGCGGGAACCGCAGGCGCAACAGGAGCCGGAGCTACAATCGCTGCAGTAGAAAGAATGGTTGATGCTGATACCGGTACTGGTGATGTGCTAGCGACCGCCTAATATCTATGTAAGTGATCAATCCTTCAAGATGGGATCAATAGTGCTCACTGGATTCAAGGTCAATGTAGGCATTATTACAGCTGAAGAAGAAGAAGAAATGAGTGTGGGAGCAGGGACTGCCGTCTATTATCCAGTTAGTTGACGGATTCCACCCATGGCACCTCGCCTTGGATTGACTGACAGTTGAAGAAATGGTTTGTCGCGTAGTTGGGTAAAATCCTGCTCTGGTTGCTGAGAGAGTTGGGTTATCCTCGTCCGCACTACTTGGACTATCAATCTCGTCGGTGAGGTCTTTCGCGCGTTCATCAAGTCCCTCTGCCTTCTCAGACTGTAGTTCCCTTCTTTGACGGCCTCTAAAAAAGCGGCGATGGCGAGCTCGTAGTGCTGCAGCTTGATTTGGAATTGTTTGGTCGTCCCTCAATGCGACTGTGCCATCTTGACTACGTTTGTCACGTATCATGGCTGCGGACTGCCTTTACATTTACGCTGGGCCAGCCCTGCTGTGATAATACGCGTTGTAACCCTCCCGAAAGTGTCTGGATCCAGCAGACAGAAATTAATTAGAATCGAAAATATGTATTAAGTTCCAGAACCAGAGAAGGATGTTAAAGTGAAGGAATGGAGGATGGCTCGCGGCTAGAATGGCGGCAGTAACCACGGGCGGATGCCAAGTCCAAGGGGGCTGGAATCGCTGGATCCCTACGACAAGTAGCGAGATGCCCAAACCTCACACGGCCGTTTTGGTCAGATAGCAGACTGCCACCCGCCGTCGATGGTTGCCCTCCCAGTCTCCAAACGACGTAGCGCTCGTGTCAACTTGCGCCGTTTGTCGAGTCCTGGCCCATCGCTATTTTTGATGATCGCCAACTGCATCACACAAAGGATTCCAATCTTGTTCCAAAGAGATGAACCAGGAGGACCAGCGCCCATGACGGCAGCACTGAGCACTCCGAGATAGGCCAAGAAGCTCCTGCAGTCCCCACCGCATGTGTTGCTACGAGTTACGGCGTTAGAACAAAAGTCAGAATCTGGTGCGCTGATGGAAAGGCTGTTGTTGCACCGGAGTGTGGCTCGACAGTGGTCCCGAGTTTTTGACTGGACGGAGTATTTCTCTCATCCATGCAGAGCAGCGAGCCGGCCTGGGACGAATCACGGTTGCTTCGATTCGATTCATGAGCCGGGCCTGAGCTGGGGGCTTCATCTGACATCGGCAAATTGGACCTAAATATAGCGGATCTCCAATGCTACTCGACGAGCTCGTGTGAAAAGAGTTCAAAAGACAGCCACATCTAACATCAAACATGCTCGGGAGTCGGGGAGATCGCCAAACCCGGTGCTGGATGGAGCTAAGCGAAGCATTGATGCTGTTGATGCCTCTCGCTAAGCCATTGGTAAAACATCTTGGCGACGACCAAAACGTCTTGGGCGTCTCCAGACTCTTGCCCCAGCTGGGGGAGACGTCACAACGTACAAGACCAGCGACTGCACTCATCAGTGAAAAGCCTTGGAACTGCTCCATCTTGGAAACAAAGAGGGGCGCCCTTTCTCGTCCTCTGCAGATGACGAATAGGTAGCCGATGCCAACGCAACTCGCGACAGACTCTTGACTCTCGACTGTCAAGTGCCGGTGCCTCCGCCTGAGATGTTGAGAAACAATGCTGGGGACGGTGGGAGACAACCAGGTGTGCGCGATGCCAGAGACTGGCTACTGGGCCGCTGGGTTCTGGTCAAACAGACTCGAGATCGGGTGCTCCACTCTACCATCACTGAAGGCGAGGACCCCGCGCTCTCCACTTGCGAGATTTCGAGAAGGTCGGCACTGTTCGAGACCCAGTCGCAGCGAGGACCGTGAAGTTGGAGATATCTCGAGTGGGCTCTCCTGTCGCGCAGAGGTGGCGAGGAGAAGTGTGTAGGAGTGAAGGTCAACAAGAATGCAAGAAGAGATGGGCTGATGTCTTGCGCCTGCAACACGCCATTCTCTCTGCACGTGATGGTCGATTTCACCAAGGCCATTTAATGAAGGGGGCCAAGCAGGTCCAATAAGACTTCCAAGAACCCAAGAGATGCCGTTTCCCTCGTTCTTCTGGGGAATATCCAGATGATAAGATGATGCTTGTGTCCCCCACTTAGTTTTCCTTAGTATTCACAAGAGCTCTTGAGGTTGGGCAGAAAAGCTTCTTCCAACCGTCATCAGCACATCTCATTGATTGCAACGCTTCTGCCAATTTTCAATATATTATATTCTTTGTCGCATTTCACTCGTAGCAATTATGGGAAAACATGGCGGGTGCTCAAAACACGTAACTACTCAGGTGGCGATCATCTTGCTCTTCTCCATGCTCATCTTCTTCAGCAATTCCCCAATCTTGACAAAGCTAATGGGCTTCGTCAAAAAGTCATCAAAGCCAATTTCCTCTGCTCTGTCCCGGTCTCTTCGACTAGCTAGCCCGGTAAGAGCAACAATATATGCATTCTTCTCCATGCTGTCCGCGAATGTTTGCTCTAGGTTTGCATCTTCGCCATCATACGGCGGAGGGCTTCCATTTCCTAAAGCGCTTTGCGAATTGTCAGCGTGTTGCAGACTTCTTTCGAAACTGCGAATCAGCCGCGTGGCCTCAAAGCCATCCATCTCAGGCATGGTAATGTCCATGAAAATGATATCAAAGGGCTTGCTGCTAGAATTCCGAACTGCTGCAACTGCTTCAACCCCATTCATTGCTGTGCTTATATTATCACACTTGCGTTTCTGCAGGTAGCGTGTGAGTAGCTGGAGATTTAGATCATTGTCGTCGACGGCAAGAATATTTAAAGAAACCTGAGCAGGCTTAGATAGACTTTTTTCCGATATCTGCTTAGGTGTATTTGTGCCGCTTTGGGTTTCGGTGCTAACATATTTTGTGGATTTTCGAGTTGTTTGTGGAAGTTTGGGCTCAAATCCTGGTGATATATCCTCGAGAGACAATCTCTGGAAGCTGGCCATTGTCTCAGCGTTCATCTGGTTTTCTGTCCTATCCTTATCTTCTCCCTTGCAACTGTCTTCTTTCCTTTTCTGGTCACCTTTCAAGACCTCTTCTTCACCTGCTTCATCGATGCTCAGAACGTGATCCGATTTTATCGCATAAGGAGTTGTCAAGAGGGGAACAAATCCATAATCGTTTCGCGCGCTCATAAACTCCTCAGGGGATGCCAATGGTGTCTGTGTTCCAACATCTTTCCTAGTCTTCGAAGTATCATTTCTGCCTAAATTCTGATCAAACAATGCCAAAATACATCTTGCAAGTTTGAAGGGTCCGATTGGACTCGATATATGGCCAACATGGTGTGAGCGAGATCTGTCGTCTTGGGGTTTCGCATATGCCATTTCTTCATGCACAACAAGCACTCTCTTGGCATCCCATTCCAAGTACGATGCTTGATCAGTAATGACAAGATCAGCGCTTTCGAGATCTTCATTGGTGTTACGGCTGCTCGGCTTGAAATCGAACCATTCCAAGCAATATTTCTCGATGCATTTCCACACAAAGTCTTTGTGTCGAGATTCCTCGCTGTGCTTGCATCGAACCATGTAAACCGTCTTGCCAGATGCACGTCTTCGAAGTTCGGTGATATGATAGTCACCCGAGGATGTTAACCGGTTGCCAATTATCGCTTCGTCTAGGTCTTCTGCTGCTTCCAAAGGTAAATTTACCTCTACATCAGTTCCTACGCCTAGTTCGCTTCGCATATGTATCTTCCCTCCTAACTTGTTTACTATACTCCAACTGTGCTTTGGTCAGCCTGATGAATCCAGGTGGCTGTAAAAAAATAAAAAATAAAACTTACACAATTGATAGGCCGAGCCCAACACCAGGAGCAAATGTGTCCTCTTGTGCAAAAGGCTGATATAATTTGCGTTCCATGTACTCTCTGGACATTCCTTTGCCCGAATCTCTAATATGGAGAGAAAGGATCCCACCCGAACAGTTGGCTGTTTTCGAACATGGGTTGGGATAAGATGCATCTGACTGCTTGACTCGCAGTTCCAACAATATATATCCATTTTTGGTATATTTTTGAGCGTTGCCAAATATATTCATCACAATGCGCCGAAGTGCTCCTATTTGGAATTAGCAAGATATTGGCAGCATACTTTGATGGATATGTCATATAAAAATGCCGACGTACCTGCTTGCAACTTGTAATCCCAAACACGGCGCTCAACATCTATGATAATCACTACTAGAGATTCGTTGGTAGCTGGAGGCATGTAGACTTCTTGCGAGTATGAGTGTAACGGCATGCCCTCATCTGAACCTCGATACTCCTTCGCTGCTATCATCCCATTTACAACATCTTCGCATAAAAGCGCCAGATTTGTGACTTGGTACAGTTCATTCGATATTGCACCTGTACGACTATGAGCCTCATACCAGGGAGAGCTTTCGACAGTGTAAGGACGTACCTTGTTGATTGCCTTTCATCTCGAAGGAATTGATCTTAGAATAATCCAGCACATGGTTTATTGTATCCTGAAATGAAGTCAGAGACTGAGGAAAGCAATCAATGCAATATTTATACGCAACAATATTCTTGTCATGCTGCGCTCAACGGATGGTATTTAAAAAGACGCGAAGCTTACGAGAAGAGTTCCACCGCATTTCCTGATTGTGGATATAAACTCAACTTGTGACCCATCCAACTGTGATTCCTGTAAGAAGTCGGCACTTGCAAGTATTCCGTGGAGAGGGCTACGAAATTCATCTAAAGTTTCTGATATTAGCCATGAACTGTGAGATAATGTCTGGTTACTAACGAGAGATGCTGCTAATGAAGTCCGACTTCATCTTGTTGGCTGCAATTGCATCAAGTCGGCTAATTTCAACCATGACTGAACTTGTGAAAGCAGAGAGATATGCGATTTCGGAGTCGACAGTGAATACCGGAACAGCCGATTGGGACCATACAAAGCAAGCTGAGTACCAACGATCTAATCAGTTATTGTTAGCAAAGACACGGCGGTTGGATCCTACTCATCTTACCACCACCAGCATCCCACAGGGGTAAGAAAATGATTTGACGAGCCTTCGTAAAAATACTAGACAACATAGCGGCTTCTGCCTTTTGCTTCTTGATATCTACCGAAGGTACTGAACGTCGTCTTCCAGATTGATTGAGTCTGGCGCGCTCTTCTTGCTCTTGTATTTGTTCCAACGAAGAGAAGTAGCCCTCTTCATCTATATACCAGACGTTCCCTTTTGGATACGTATTGAGAAGGGTCTGTAAGGTCTTCCCATCTAAGACCTTTGTTTCGGGGTCCCATGCGGCAACCTTTGCAGCACTCATGGCTTGAACCTTTGCTGCACGGTATTTGTCGTACGAGCTTCGTACTTGACCTTGAGAGAGATGCCTATGAGTCTTTGAACGAACTTCTGACAAAGCAAGCTTTGATGTGCTTTCATTAGAGTACTGACGGTCCTTGGGGGCCTGTTTCTCGGACTCCATCTGTGCTACATGAGCACCCATGATGGTTGCACTATCATTGTAAGCATCCGTATCGTCTGTATCAGTATACCCAATCGCGGTATCAAGAAAGACAACACCGCCCACGTTGAGTTCAAGAGACTCTCGAAGTATTTCGGCGGCATGGTCCAGCGTCGTGCGGATCTGGTCCAAGATTGATGATTCTTCGGTATTGCCAACGATATTCCCACCAGTGGTTTCTGGACTCTCATGGTCATCTTTTTGCTCGGGTGTTTTTTCAGAAGCCTCCCCAGAATCATGGGGAGCGCTTGGCCCACTCAAGTCTGGATCATTCTGTACTTGAATGTCTACATCCTGGGCTGTCGAATCTCGAGATGTTCTTTCTATAAACCTTGCGATGCCCTTACTCATCAGAGCCACACGACGTCGCTCGGCAGCTTCTCTTTTCATTTCTAAATGCTTCATGATGTTCTTGGAAGTTGTTGCAAGATCTATGGTCGCTTGTCAGCCTCGGAATTTTTAGCACGTCGATTTTAGAGACAAACATTTCCTATGTTGCAGTGACAGACCATCACGAGTTTTGTTATCGAAAACAAAAAAAGAGCCAATGTTGATGCCGTGATCTGTAGTGATCGGGGTACCAGCATAGAAGCGATATGATGCCAGCGAGCCATCAACAACAGGCAAGGAGGCAAATCGTGCATCCTGGGTCAGGTCATTCACACAAAAGCACGGATACGGATCATCCTCATTATCAAGAGCTAAGGTATTCTGGTGCTGACAGTAAGCCAGTTGCTGAAGAAATCAAAAGGTGGCAAGTTACCTCACACAAGCCGCCAGGCGTGCCCACGGAGGCACATCCGAACCACTCGTCAACAAGGGATACATCATCCTCAGCAATACGTTGAGCTCCGCCTAGGAAAAATTGCTCGCCCCGATCAATTAAACTATCAGAGGTCAAAAGACGTCCTCGTTCTCCGAGACGATAGCACGTTACCTGACCATGGCATGGGCTCCATTGAGTCGCCATAACGCTGACTCTGCATATGCGCCGAGAGCACCATCATCGTTGAGACTGTCATTGAAGCCTTCATTCGAGCCCGAGATACTCTTCTTTGGTGCGAAAAATCTACCATCCCGGCAGTGTCAATTTCAAGATTCATGTACATATTCTACCAGGCGGCGGAGGGGAACTTACTTGCGCAGTTCGAGTGCGCGTTGACTCTCCAGTTGCTCGTGATCTTTGAGGGGCGATGCGGCTTCAGACTCGCAGTTTTGCATGACTTTAACGATGGTCGAGTTGTCCGACGTGCCACTATCGAGACTCTGCGAGGCAAACTCTCTGGAGGCGGACATGGTAGGGCCACAGGATGATCATGGAGGATGGGGTCCCGTACCGCACCGCACTGTATCGTGTGTTTGTTGGTCCAGGGTCCAGGTGTGCAGGTGTGCAGTGTGCACTGTGCAGGAAGGGAACTGGAGATTATTTGTTGCAAACGAAGGGTCCATTGGGGCCTGGGCGCGCCACTCTTACTAGCTCAAGCAGCAAAACCTGCAATGGAACACGAGAAAGCACCAACACCAACAACAACAACAACAACAACAACTCTCATGAGCCTCTAAAAACGAAAGCAAACCCAAACATACTGTATTACATAGGGGTGCCGCGGGCAGCGAGTGTCCCGTCTGCAGCAAATAGCGACTCAGGCGGAAATCCGGCGATGCGGGATGCTCTTCACAGCTACTTGGTGGGTGGCAGCCATCGAAAGAGCAAAGCAACTCAACCCTGGTCCTGGGTTCAGCAACTGAGTCTTACAGGGTAATGCCCGCCTCCCCGGCACTCACTCGAGAATTTACTTACCTTGTACTTCCGTACAGTGTTAACAATCTCTTCGGCATCTGAGGGAATCCCTGAAACAGACATGTCGCTTGTTTGCCATCCACCATTCAACCATTGCCATCGCAGCTCGGGTGGAGAAAAGCCACATTCCCCTTAGTTGGCAGCATATACGGAGCCCGAGAGTGCTTATTATTTGGGCCCATGTGTTGTCCTGCGCTCTTCATGACCTAGTCTCTCAGACTCAGATGCTCAGATACCATACTCCGTCACTCAGTTCCTGAGCTGCTTGCGGCACTGCGAGCCAGACCTCACTCCAAAAATCCGAAAGAGTTGTCGAGACACAGCTGGAGCTTCTGTAACAAGTCGCTGGGAGAAATCCGCATTTTTGACTTCCCGGCACTCGCAAAGGTGGGCGATTGGTCCGCATCGCCTTGTTTGCCTGGTGCTGGTGGCGACCAAACTGATCAAGCGACCGGAGCACTTGCGCTGCTGTGTTATTGCAACGGCATATTCAACCATATCCAGAATGCTGTGTCGCCAGCTGCCAGATCATGAGAAACGATCGCTATCCTGCACTGCAAGGCTACACGCACACAACCGAACACCAACAATGTCCCACGATTCCAAGTGATACTGTTTAACGGCATGGGATTTATGGGAATCTGGACGTTGTGTGAATAAGGTTATGGCTTTCTCGTTCCGCGGGCCAGATTCTTGGTGAATATCCAATTTGGCTTGCCCGACTTTATCCCGAATCCATTATGGCCAGTCTCTCAATTCCACCCATGTTCTTTCGCTGGAATATTCGGCATAAGGAAGCAGAGGGCATCGATGCCAGGGAGCATTTAAACTCTTGCGAGACACCTTGATCAGCTGGTGATAAGAGATTACCAGAAGATTTTTCCGCTTTCGAAGTCACAAGTAGCCACTCTTGTGATATAAGAATCCTTACTTCGACTGTGTCGTCCTCGAGTAGTAACAATCTTCGGTGGGCATCAAAGTAGAGTGGGTATGGCCGTTTAGCGGGCGTACTATGTTTGCAGCAACACGCACACAGTTCAACGTCTCGGAACTACGGGATACCGGCTGCTAACTTACTTTCTATTCAAACAGTTTGATCCCGCAAGCTCTAACACATGAGAAAGGCTTGTATTCTTTTCGCCTTTCGCAGCTGGAAATTGTGATTGAGTTCTGTTGGTGGCGATGATCAGGATTATCTCCATCGTCGAGAGCAGTATCACATGCAAGGCATGCTGTTCTGATCGACAAGTGGAAATATTGCAGGTATCAGAGCTGTTGCTACTGTCCCTGCAGTACATGGAAAATAGCCAGCTGCCAATGGCAGCAGCAAAGTAAGTCCTATCAGACCATTTAGAAATCGACGTACTGTTTAGCTTCAAGCTTTGTGGGCATTGATAACAGAATGTTATGTAGGAGCGCTTTAACACTACCTTCTCCATCTTTTCTATTTAAGGGTAGCCGGAGCAACCTTTCACAACACTTCCTTAAAACTTCTGCAAATGTGCCAATGGCTATCACTGCAGATTGGATAAGCTCCTAGAACGGCCACAAAGTGTGTTTCATTGCAAAACACAAAGTAGTGAATATAGCTATAACAAGATTAGCAGCTCATTGTGTTCCCGGCCAGTTATATTGTGATTGGCATGCTGCGGTGTTTGTTTGAAAACGACTTTGTGATCATTGCTTGTGGAATATAAAGGATGCTACATTCATCGAACGGATCACGAGAAGGATTTGCCAATGATCATGATGATAGAAGCGGCAAATGCCAAACAAGCCATGAAGATATGGTCCAAGTATACTCAACAGTGTCCTACAGGTTTGTAGATACGAAAGAGTTGAGAGGGTCGGAAGTTAGCTGACGGCCGAAATCAAGGAAATGGATGATATCATGTGACTTATTACATGACTTTAGCAAGCTTATTATTG
The DNA here is from genome assembly GCA_029641185.1 of Pseudofabraea citricarpa. Classification (NCBI taxonomy): domain Eukaryota; kingdom Fungi; phylum Ascomycota; class Leotiomycetes; order Helotiales; family Dermateaceae; genus Pseudofabraea; species Pseudofabraea citricarpa. The sequence goes on from JAPWGK010000001.1 coordinate 2,840,876, forward strand.
GCTAATCGCAACATGCTACAGATTGCTGAGCTCGAGATTTAAGGGCTTTATGACGCTACTAGGCTGGATAACAGTTTCTATATCAGTAAAGCTAGTTCCTGAACAATCCATCGGCATCCGGCAATCTCGGTTTCACAACATCTTGATGCTGACAGAGGTACACTGCTTTGTTGCAGATGAAAGAGTAGCTAATATCATACAATCGAATCATCTTCTCCCTCCACCTTCCTAAGTCGTTTGTCTCCATGTATACCACAGTATTCGAAGTACACCATGGAATTAAGAAGAAAGTTGCCTTCTAAAGTGTTTTGATTCGTCCCATATGTACAATCGACTCCAGACCCAATCTCCTTCAGTGATGCTCCTCCCCGTGTGCCTCTCCGTGTCCGTGGTCGTCCTTGAGGAACAAGTATTCATAACCACAGTATGCTGCAAAGGCTACCGTCGCAATGCCCAAGCCAGGAAAGCTGCCCTTAAATCGGTTGAATCGCGTGAAGGGTCCAGAGTATCTCCATGCCTCCCTAACGATGGCAAATCAGCAAGGACTTTTTGAGATAGCAGAACATGAACACCAGTCACTCACCGTCTTGCCCATGGATCATTCGCAGGTGCCCCGCTGGCTGCTGCGAGGGCTTTCGGGTCGAATCCCGTGAGGTTTGCGCGTGGGGCTCGTAATACTCTATGGGAATTTTAGCAAAGGCCAGTATACAGGTGTACAGTGTTAAATTGGCCACACGAACCTAGTGAAACGCATCTTGAGTTTGTTTAGTTGCGTCAATGTCTACTGTCCAAAGCTCTAAGGTTGGATGAATTCACACTAGTGGGCGGCTATTAAGCGCCGTGGCGCTTAACGCATTTGCCGTACTGGTCTATGAGAATGGATCTCAGTGACGATCTGGATAACGCCAACACGACTTCTTAAACCAACCCAAGAATTGAGCGAAGACGATCTGCGAACAAGAATCACCTCCGAATCCTTTACGTCGGCATCTGTTCTGAGTCACAAGCCAATAGCTCCTCAATCGCGCGTCCCTCACGCTGCGCCCATGAACTTCGAACATCTTCCTCGATCTTTCTGGAATAGCATACATAGCACGTAAAATCAGAATGCCTCCTCCGCTGCAGCGCTTCGGCGCGCCCAACAATATGGCGGCGCACTATCAACAATACCCAGCTCATTCTCAGGCGCACACAGCTGGCCTCCCCCCGCCCTCACTTGCATCGAACCCAGGTTTCATGAACGCGAATTCCCTGCAGAATCCGTTCGGGAATGGAAATTCTCTCGGCATGGGTGGTGCATTCGGTGCGGCGACTGGGTTAAATCTGGCTGGCGGGAGTGGACTCGCCAGCCAAGCTGCGCAGATGAGCTTCGCACACGGGGCTGTCCTTCAGCAGCAAGCACATAATGGTATGGGTTCTCCAGGAACGAGAGCGATGGCGAATAAGGGTAGAATAAGGGATGTGTGGGCGGGGAATCTTGAGGAGGAGATGGCTATGCTACGACAACTAGTGGACAAGTATCCATACATCGCCATGGTCAGGAAGAGACACTCTTGCGCGAGATATGATGACTGACAGGCTATCAGGATACGGAGTTTCCAGGACTTGTAGCACGGCCGATGGGCGCCTTTCGCGGGAAGAGTGATTACCATTACCAGTGCCTACGATGCAATGTCGATCTACTGAGAATTATACAGATTGGTATCACGCTATTCTCGGAGGAGGGAGAATCACCACCGGCCACACAGTCAGCGGACGAACTTAATATACCTGGAGGGCGTAAATTTGGTGGATTAGTACAATTACCGGTGGCGTGGCAGTTCAACTTCAAATTTTCTCTGAAGGACGACATGTACTCGCAGGTGTCAATAGATGCACTACAGCATGCGGGTGTGGATTTCCAAAGCCTAGAGCGGGATGGGATTGACCCTTTCAACTTTGCTTCTCTTCTTATAAGCTCCGGTCTTGTTTGCGATGAGGACGTTCGCTGGATATCGTTTCATGGTGGTTATGACTTTGGATATCTCACAAAACTCCTGATCTCGAAACCTCTACCTGATGACGAGGTTGAATTCGACATGCTCATGAAAAAGTTCTTCCCCAGTATTTACGACATCAAGTACCTTATGAAGTATGCAATCAGGCAGCACGGAATGGGCCAGCTTACACCTTCGGATAGCCAGACGGCTGAGATCCTCCAGAAGTTTGAGCAGAAGTCTGGTCTTGAGAACATTACCGAGATATTCAAGATCAAGCGTCAAGGTGCGGCACATCAAGCTGGTTCAGACTCGTTAGTAACGGGCAAGGTCTTCTTCAAGATGAGAGAACGTATCTTCAATGGCGATATCAACGATGACCATCTGGGAAAGGTATGGGGGCTTGGCTTTCCTGATCTAAATCCCGTGACGCATTCTACGCCACAACACTATCACCAACAGCTACAGGAGAATACAACACCGAACCAGAACGGATCCAATTTCACTAACGGTACTCCAAGTACGCCTAATACTGGAAATGCGGGACTTGTGAGCACACCAGCACATGCAAGCAATGGAGGGAACATTGGGCCTTTGACACCCGGAGGTGGTGGAGGCGTGTTTGGACAATTCCATTTCAGTAGTAACAAGTAGATAGGATTAGTTGACATGATGATTTGGGAAGACTTTTCTTAGTTACTCGCGGTCATATGGCGGTTTGCGAGGAGCGGAGTTTATATCTGGCGCGGATGCTTCTGAATCCTGGAGGAGTTCATGGAAATTCTGTGTCTGGAATTGTACATTAAAATCAGTAAGGTGCATGGATATGGATGCGGAGCCGTTTCTCGATTCTCGATTCTCGTATGTGATTTACTACCGAAGCAATATTTGTGAATAGTGAAGGGGAGTTAGTCTTTTGGTCTTCGATAGGATGTTCTGACTGACTGACAAAGCAATTACTATATCATTTACCCTCTCCAAAGCGGCCAAGTCACGAGCAGTCGGATTTAAGACTGTTTAATCGATCGGCTCGGCTCTAGCTGCACAACGTCATCGTGGTTGGATTTTTCGAATCCTCCATCTGCAGCTGCAGACTTAAAGCCGCTTCTTGGTATTGCGAATCTTCTTTCCCCGTGGGACATTATCGGACCATCGTGCTATATGATGCAATGTTTTCCTGAGCTTGTCTCCGCTGGACCCGTTGTATCGGTACAGCATGCATCGCCACGAGTAAGGTAAGGAAAGGTATAAGTTGAGTTCAGATTCCACCCAAGCTTCGACATCTCCATCTCTCTTGTACCCCTCACTGCCGTACTCAACCCCTCATTGAATCCCTTTACATCCTCGACCACCAAGCCAAACAAAAGCCCTCTTCGAGTGTTTCCACAGCTATCTCTATCCCTCTCTCACACACAATGGCTTCCCCGCGTGTTCTCCTCCTCGGCGGCCATGGAAAGATCTCTCTCCTCATGACGCCCAAGATCGTCTCGCGCTCTTGGAGCCTCACATCTGTAATCCGCAACCCAGATCAGAAAGCGACGATCCTCGACGCGGGGAAGAACGGACCCGGCAGCATCGACGTGTTGATTGCATCGCTGGACGACGTGAAGACGCAAGCCGACGCCCAGAAGATCCTCGACCAGGCGAAACCAGACTACGTCGTCTGGAGTGCTGGTACGTCTCTCCCCGTCTCTCGCTCTCTCAACTTCCAAGGCTAATTTGTATGTGATGTGTAGGCGCGGGAGGCAAAGGCGGTGCAGCGAGAACATATGCCATTGACCGCGATGCGGCAATCGCCTTTATCAAATCGAGCATCGCGACGCCGTCGATCAAGAAATTCCTGCTCGTGTCGGCGCTGTCGTCGCGGCGGGAGAAGGCGCCGTGGTGGGATGCTGAGTGCTGGAGCACGGTGCAGAAACTGAACAACGACGTGTTGCCGGATTACTACAAGGCGAAGCTGGCGGCTGATGAGGTGCTGACGGTTCTGGGCAACCAGAGAATGCAGCAGGATAAGAGCTTTAGCTATGTCTTGGTCAGGCCGGGCATGCTGGCTGATGACCCTGAGAGTGGGAGTGTCGAGTTGGGCAAGACGAAAGCTAAGGGCAAGGTAGCTAGAGGCGATGTGGCAGACGTGGCTGTGAGGTTGTTGGAGAAGGAGGGCGTGAGTGGTTGGGTGGATGTTCTGGGTGCGCCTGGCAAGGAGGTTGGAAGTGAGGTGGAGAGGATTGTGAAGGAGAAGGTGAACGCCGTAGATGGTGAGAACTTGGAGGCTATGAAGTCGAGTCTTTAGGATCGCTATGAATTAGATACCAATGAAAATCCGTAATAATGTCTCTGCTCCCATGTGATATTCTTATTGCATACTAGCTTGTCTTCGAAGCCGGCATAGATGCCATGCCTCCTTGATAGTTTTCAGCATAAAGTACCTGCTCGCTTATTCTTAATTGACTCTGACGAACACCAGGCCACGCTACAGTACGAAAGCTAACTCTAAACCCTAATGCAAGCTATGCATCGATATCCTGTCCTGCATTTCCATACGAGGAAAAGCCATAGAAGCCATATCACTACACTCTTTATAAGCCAGAACTCTGTTCCGCCATAAACTCTGATATATCACGCTGTACACAATACAAAACAACCAAACACCTCGCTTATATTCTCTTCACTCCCCTTCCGCTCCCTCACATAAACACTTCCCTTCCCTACCTTACCAGTCTTCTCTTCAATAATCTCTCTATCCCTAAAATTCTTCTTCCAATAATATCACGCTCTCGGTAGGCATCCCGATATTCCTCAACCCTCTGGAAAAGAAAAGGCAACGAAAGAAAAAAAGGAAAAGGAGAGAAGTTTTCAAATCCTTTTCTGTGTGTGTCTTTTGGACCTCGTTACTCAGATTCTGCCAGTCACTTAGTTCTCGTCGTCATCGCAGCATGTGCTCGTGCAGAGTCCGCAGTCGAGGAACCAGGACATTTTTGCTTATTCTTTTTCTCTTTTGCTGATTCTGGGGGTTGCAACACAGTCCTATTTGTTGCTCCGATGAGTTTTTTTCTCTTCTTTACTGTGGTGCTTTGGCGAGTGACTTTGGTTTCTTTTTGTTGTGGTTGGTGGTTTTTATTTGCTTTGGAAAACTAGATGGTCTTTCTTTGCGCTTGGGGATGAGGTCGGGGAGGAAGGAGAAAAAGCTTTGCAAGGTAGCGATATGGGGATTTATATATGTGGCGGGGATGACTTGGGATGATTCACGCAATTGTTTGCATGTAAGCTGACGTGAATGACTTCTCTTATTGGTATTGGAGATATGATCCACTCAGCAGTCATAAATATGAAAATAACAGAGGATGGCCTTCAAGGAGTACACATGGAAAGCTTTCTGAATGTGAAAGATCATTTCAAATTGGCAGGTAGGAAACACCAACTAAAACTACACCAATTCGTGATACGCAAATAACTAGTCATACAAGTTGGCGAACTCATTCAAACAAGCGCTATGTCGATTCCCATTCTCCTCCCTCGGCCTCGTCGGCCTCTCTCAGTATACGGACAAGCTCATCCTTCGTGGCGTGGCTCCTGTGGTGAATGTCTCGCCTCGTGCAAAACCGTATGAGTGCCGTAACATACATGTCCTCGTATTCGATCTCTCCCGTATCAAGCCACTTGATCATAGAAGCTTTGGGGCCAAAACCCGGCATCTCCCTTTCCCTGCATATCGCCTGGAGTTCTCGTTCGGATTTGTCAGCCCACTCGGAGTCCTGCCACTTATAGTCACAGATATGCACGGGGTGTTTATTTGTTCCGGCCAGTCGAGCTCTGTAGTCGAGAGCACGCAGTTTCTCCTCGCGTTTCAAAAGCTTCGACGCGATCACCGGCTGCCCAATTCTGGTTTCCAGCTCAACCCTCGTGTCCGCATGTTCTTTCCGGATGAATTTGACATGGCCGCGCGTGGTTTTGCGGTCATCGGCCAGGAGGCGTTTTATTTGTGCTGCCTTGGTACCCGAGGTTGGTAAGTTACGATGTTCAAGAATGCCTGAGAGTTTATACTGAGTGAAATCCGGATATGGGTTGTAGCTCTTGTCCATAGCCCGCTCGTGTCTCGAGATCAGTTCTTTCTCGAGGTACTCGCACAGTGAGAGCTTGCCGTAGAGTTCGCCATCTTCTGAATTCCCCGTGTCTCGATCATTCATGTCGTTGATTCTCAGTCGTTGGATCTTGACCTCCTTGGAGCCGCAGCTCGACATTCTGATATGTCGGTTCTTGAGTCTTTCAGACATTTGCTCCGATAGCAGAGTTGTGTAGTCAATTGAGGAATTCTCCAGTCGCGTAATCATCTCTTCCCTGGTCCCCAAAGGTGACATCCAGCGTTCGGTTAGAAAGCGTCGTAATTTGCTGTTGTCTTTCGTACTGTAATCTATCTCCTCCTTTCCAGAAAACGCAGATGCTTCATCTCGAGTATTTGAACCTCGACCGAGGCCACCAGTCGGCATTGAAATCTCTTCCTGGTCATCATTTTCGGATTCATATCGTTTTAACCTGACTGGTTCATCTGACATTATCGTTTGCTTCTTGCGACCACTCTTTTTCTGACTCTTCTTGGTTGCTGCTTGAGATTTACCTCGACTGCTTCGTCGGGGCAAAGTAGAAACAGAGTCCGATTTGCTTTTGTTTCCTATATTCTTGGAGCTTTTCCCTGCTTCAACCTTTGCAGCTTTGGTTGACGCGCTGGAGGACGCGTTCGGATCAACTTCAGCCAATGGCCGTTTTGCACGAGGCATTATTGCAGCTTGGATGAAAAAGAAAAGTTGTTTTTAATCATTCGAAAGTACACAATGATAGAAGGGGAATTGATAAAAGTTGAAGGACTTCTTTGACTTGTTGTGGTGGTTGTGAGAGTGATGAAAGGTAGAAAGGGAGGACGAAGTGCCTGTGCTGTTTCATCCCCGCGTGTGACATCATATTTTATGAGGTCACTCGATAATAAGTTATACATGTCAATAATAAAACAGCTGTCGCATATCCCTTAGAGACTTAAACTCTCACACAATTAAAACATAAATTACGAATAATATAAGTCAGGAAAGGCTTACAAGTTCAACCATCTTACCTGACAGAGCCGGTTCAGTATCTGATAAAGACACAAAAACTACCATTTCAAAACGGGATGCAATAACTTGAAGCTCTAAACCACAACATATCGGAGTCGAGACGAATAATGACCTATACAGCAACAGTGAATATATTTACGGTAACCTTGATGGTGAGGCACTGCTAATCCTTAAGAATTCGCGAAGAAGAAAATCCATTAGATTCTATCAGACTACGAGATGTATGTAGAGGATCCACTACTCTTCTTTGTTTTCTTCGTCGTCTTCTCCTTCTCCCTCTTCTCTCTGACAAGAGGCAATGACAACAAAATAAGCATTAACAGCAGAATACAAAATTACAATAGCATGATAAGAGTCACATGGTTTCGATTGAATGACTGACATAAGTTAAATTTCAAGTTGCAGTCAGGCGCAGTTGAAAGATGTCGCAGTATGAGGAAGTGTTGAGATTGCCTCACATTAGCAGAAGGACAAGTTACCTAAGAAAGATCGACAAAGCTGAAACAATTGTATTTCTCTACTTCTAGTCATCCTTCGTGATACTTTTCGTGAACTTCATGTACGCATTACTCATGACTCATATACCCATATACCTCAAAAATCTCCGAGGAATGAAATTCCCTACCAATACTCCAAAACCCAAAACTTCATATAATCGTATATCCATATGTCTCAAGCCTCTCCAAGGAGGAATGAATCTCTTTACCAGAACCCCCAAGATCAAAAGAAAGAAAAAAGCTCTCGACACCGACCAAACCAAGTAACTCCACCGTACCCTCATCCCAAAATACCATATTTTCAGTTCAGACCGAGTCGAGAGCGTTCGCAGGCAGGATATCCAAAGCATCATCACGTTTTTCTTGCAGAAGAAACTTGCTCTTGCTGCAGTTATACCTCAACTCTTTGTTGCCGCCCATGAAAGGGATGAGCAATTCGTAAAGGTATGGGCCACCAAACCCGCCTCGCACCATCTCACAATCCGCAGCGGCAGACGTCAACAAGCTGACTTTGTTACCGAACTTATTTGTGTGGAGTCTATACAGGCGTTTGCAAGTCAGGCCGAGGCAAACGCTGTGTGCTGGATTATTTATGAATCTCCATATCCGTTTGAAGATTTCCAGGGGAAACTTCTGAAATAGAAGAACCCCTTGGAGAAAAAGTTTAAGTGCCTTTTCATCGCTCAGAATTTCTTCGTCCAAGTTTCTCGCGATGTTCACTGGCTGCTCGAAGTAGGATGATCGATTGGATCTTCTACCAAAGGCTTTTCGGCGTGCACGGTATGCCTCCCATGCAAGAGGACCCAACACTGGTTTTATATGCTGCCCTGCGAGACCCCTTGGAATTGGATGTATTGCTTGAGGCATAATCTCTAGGCTGTATAATTTCCAGATCTCATCTTGCTCCTGGGTATCTTGTGTTGAATTTGCTGGGCGAGATGTGAGACTTTTTGAAGATGTCTCTGGAGGTACGTGAATTGACATTGGGAACTTTGAATGTTGATGTCTTAATGGACGAGAGTCGTATATTGAATTTGCTGGGTCAGAATTGAAACTGGTTGAGGGTTCTGCAAGGGAAGAGATGTGACTTGACATTGGAAGCGTCGAATGTCGATGTCTTAATGGATGAGAGTTGTATATTGAATTTGCTGGGCGAGACGTGAAACTAGTTGAGGGTTCGCCGAGGGAAGGGAAGTGACTTGACAATGGAAGCTTCGATTGTTGAAGCGTTGAATTTGCTGGGCGAGACATGAAACTGGTTGAGGGTTCGCCGAGGGAAGGGAAGTGACTTGACAATGGAAGCTTCGATTGTTGAAGCGTTGAATTTGCTGGGCGAGACATGAAACTGGTTGACGGTTCAATTGGGAAAGGGACGTGACTTGACATTGGGAACTTCGAATGTCGATGTGCTAGTGGATGGGAGTCTTGTGTTGAATTTGCTGGACGATATGTGAAACTGTTTGACGGCTGTTTGGAAGGTACGTGGCTTGACATTAGGGGCTTTGGAAAGTAATGATGTCGAGGTGGTATTGAAGAGAGGATAAAAGGATGTGGGTATCTATAGGAATGGATAAAGGCGATATTGCTTGGGCATGTAGGTATTCGAGATGCATACCTGGGTAGGCATGCTGTTGTTGATGCTGTTGTTGATGTTGATGTTGATGTTGATGTTGTTGTGGAGAGGTTCAGAAATGAAAGGAAAGTTGGGATTTATACTAGTGAGCGAACTAAGTTGTAGTGATTTCACCGGTCCCAGACTTGCACTTGGGACTTAGGGCTTTGGAGGAAGGAAGGAACGCTTTTAGAAGGGAGCTGGGTGGTAGTATCCATTGTGCACTGTACACTTTGCCATTCTACCTTGGAAGGTGTGTAGGTAAAAATGTATTGGTCTATAGTTTGGAATCGCTTCAGCTCCTGTGAATTATGCAATGCCATGAGGATTTGTAGAGCAGTACCAGAAATATTGGCAGAGGAACAATGAATTGAATCAGAACTTTCTATTTGTGCTTTGGGGTGGTTCAAACCGAGCTGTAAAAAGTAGAAGAGAGCATTTACAGTACTTCGTTCCCTCAAGCAAGCGATGCACCTTGCACCTGCCTGGGTTTTGTTGGGAATACCAAATGTCAAATGCCAAATAACCAAACATCAAACGTCCTTGAAATTGGAAAGAACGACATTTTATACATACCACACATTAAAATATAGGAGCAACACTGGTCGGTTGGTCTCTACATTTTGTTTTCTACGCCTTCATCTCTGCGACGAACCCGTGGCCTCTACCAACTCTCCGGTGTTTGGGTTGCGAACTGGCCCTTTGAGCATGTCTCCTCAGTCAAGCAGCCTCAACCAATGCATCCAGTGCATCGCTCAAGACTGTCAATTCTGGACTGACAGCCTCTATGCTTCCAAGTGTCAGAACAGCCCCACGTTGGGCGATATTGATCAACTTTTCATCTAATGGCAACCCTTTGGCCAATCCTGCAATAAGTACACCAAGGAATGTATCGCCAACGCCATTTACACTGACCACGTCTGCAGTGAGCTTCAAAGCTGGGAAGACGCGCATATAAACACCGCCAACCTCTGGGCTGCCGTTGGTACAGCGTGATAATATATATGGAGCTGCATCAGGGTTCGTGAGTCTTGGATCCTCTGGCTTGAGTAGCTCTGTGAGTAGGACTCCTTCTGAACCAAGTTTTGTGAGGATTGTTGGTATGAAGGGGAGTAACTGAATTGTCTCAACAGGAATTCCCATATCGGTCAGCTTGGCGCCCGCCAAAGCAACGAATCGGTCGCGAGCTCCAGTGCTTGGAATACCGAGAGAGTCGATTATCGTCCACCACCTTTCCGAATCAAACAACTCGTGCTTTTTTGCTGCTGCATGCATTGCCTCTAATTCATACTGGTTTGGGGATGCCAGGTCGACTTTGTTATGCGGAAACACTTGCAAGGGCTCTTTGCCCACCGGCTCTACAAGTCCTGCAGCTTTGACTGTAGAAACAGGCTCAAATATGACCTTGGCCCCAGCAGCCTTGGCCGTGCTTGACAAGTCACGAATCGTTTTTGCAGTCCAATTCCCGTCGACCACCACCCATTTTGGGGAGCCTGCCATGATGTTTCGAAAAGAATCCTCATAATCTTGGGTCAAGATACTCATGTCAGCCATAGCGATAACAAGATCTTTCTTTGCATCGTTCACAGCAACGTATTCAGCGGTTGAATTGAGAGGGGTTCCATCTTTAGCAAATGCTGGGAGCTTTTGCACCCCTGATGTTGAAAGTCCTTCACTTGTCATCTTCTCTAAGACCAGCTTCCCAGGACTACAATCATTAGCGCTTGATCATCAACTATTCCTGGAATACATACGAATCGTCGGCAATGACAGTGTGAAGCCTGACAGCTAAGTTGCCGCCAGCACGATGGATTGCAAGTGCCACATTGTGTCCCACGCCTCCGATAGAGCGTGTCAAGCTAGCTATGTTGGAGGTATGCATTTTTGGAGATACATTTATCTCACTCTGCCCCTGGCTTTTGCCCTCTCGAGACGAAGAATAATTGCATGAGAGATCTATAGCCACAGAGCCAGCAACAACGACGTCTACAGACACGGGCTCGACAGTTGGCTTAGTAGTCTCGGAAGCATCTTGACTACTAGTGGAAGTAATCTTTAATGTTAGTAAATAAATAAACTGGTTGGATATGAAATCACATTATCATCTACTCACTTTGGTGGCTTGATGGCTGTTTGATTCTGCCAGTGAGCGGAAACTGAGTCCACGGTATTTACCAGGCACATGATAAACTTTGCGTATTTTTCGTTGCAGGGGCGTTTTCCTTCGAACATCAGTTTTATTTCAGCACAAATTACTACGAACAATGCTCACACTTCAGAGCCCTCTAACTGTTCCCGAAGTGCCTCATATTCCACGGCAATTCTCGTTGCTCTAGTCACATTTGAGTCGATGAGTGCCCTATTTGCTGGAAGGCTGTTTCCCTTCGTGAGCTCTTTGATCCGAGCAAGAATAAATGGAGTATTTCTATGTCCATGAAACCCTTGGTCAGCAGCTTCTTGTACTGCCTGCTCGATGGCAATATCCATTTCAGCTTTAGGAATTGAGAACTCCTCTGGAATTGGGTTCGCAAAGAGGAGCCCCGAAGGATTTGGGAATGAGTTTTGCGAGACTAGAGTGGTTAGCAGGATTCAAGGATTCAAATCTGGAATACGTACAAATCATGGCTGCGGCATCTCTTTCGTTTTGAACAACCATAGGGCTTCTAATGCCGCTGTCACGAGTCCAGAATGCTGGGAAATCTATGTCCCCAGAACGGCCATCGGCAAACGTGAAAACACCAGTTCCTTGAGTTTCAAGGTACTCCAAAGTGCGAGGGATATCAAGAAAGCTTTTGCAGCCGCTGCTTACAACAGCCACGTTGGTTCTTCCGAGTTCGGTTAAATCAGCAGAAATATCCATGGTATCCTGACCACCACGGTGCACTCCACCCAGTCCACCAGTCCCAAACACTTTGATTCCTGCTGCGTGTGCGAGTATCATAGTTCCGGCAACAGTAGTACCTCCATTCAATTTCTTGCCAGCAATTCCCTGTAATCGGTCAGCCCCAGCACAATTGAATAGATACGTTTGAAGCAATCATCCGTTTCCAAGGCTTAAACTTCACTGGAAATTTCCGGGATTAACTGACCAATCCAAGAATGTATGGCAAATCTCTCCTTGACACCTTCATTGTACTCGGGTCACCAGCCGAAGTAGTTATTGTGAGTAGATCGTCTGGTGACAAGCCAACATGAGCCTTTCCCTCAATAATTGCAATGGTTGCAGGAACTCCTCCATTCTTTCGTACGACAGACTCCAATTGCATAGCAAGGGCAACATTGTCCGGATATGGGAACCCATGAGTGTATATTGTCGTCTCCAGAGCTACTACTGGCTTCCGTGTGGCCAATGCATCTTCAACTTCGGGTGAAAGGACGAACGGGACTCTGCTTGAGAAACATCTTGATAAGTTCCTGCTTGAGACCTGGGTAAAGCTTGCCCGAGGGACCTTTGATAGGCTAGCTAGACGAAGCATCGTGAAAAGAAAGGGGGTAACGAATTGGGTGTGCAACTGGACCTAGAGTTTGCAAAAGGAATGCATGCCGCTTATGCACACTCCCAGAACGTCTTACTTCAGACAAGAATATATGGTATGAGAGGAAGAGCTATGTAGACACTGACCACGTTGTGGAGTCTTGGCTCTTCGAGAGTGGGACGTCAATTTGATATCACGTGTCGGGATTTATTGATGATCCGGCCCGGTCAATCTAAGACCGAGGCAGATACGAACATGCGACTCTATCTGATACACATATTGGTTTCTGAATTCCAAAAGGACGATTTCACGGTCAATGACCGAGATCCAAATGGCAGCTATGATAGGAGCTATCAGGTGAGGTCATGCTACTCGGCAACAAGACCCGACGACATTCATGCAAAGAGAACCCGAGACGTCCAATACTATTCCTTGTCATCCGTATATCATCATGCCGATATTAATCTGCTGTCCAAGACTTCCTTCTTTCTCTTTCCCCTCATCACTTCCCACTTTCTTTAATCTCCTACTAATGTGAATGCTGGCCATCAACCTACACGATGAGGGTTATCTGGACGAGAATACCGGTTCTATGCTGTCTCTTCAGCGCGCTCGATGCGCAGACCATAATTAATGGCCAGATTTTTACACCAGGAATCGCAATTGTCGATGCGCCACAGCCAAATACACCGCTGGGTGGTGGTATGTCATTCCCAGTCTAAATGAGCAAGAGGCGATACTAACATCGACAAGACAATTTACATGTAGCGCTTGATGTCACCTCAAATGGCCAGCTCCAGCTCCCACCATATCCGACAGATCCCATTTCAGCGATTTATAATATCACCATCTTCCTGTCTAGTTATATCACTGGCAAAAACTTTACGGTTTCGAATGGTACGGCGACAGCGAATGATGCGAGCTTGGGAGAGATAATGCAGCAGGAGCCCGGAAGCACTGTGAAGCATGTTAATTGGATGTGGCCGGATTGCTTGGTCGGGGATGGAGCACCTACAAGCTCAGATAGTGCTAGAGGCAGCTATAATGTATGTATACTAGAGCTATGACGAAGAGGGGATAACTGACAGGCGTGCTCTAGATATCCATACGGCAGAACTTCCGCTTGAACGGTGCGGATCAGTATACGATCTTTGATCTTCCTATCCAGGTCACGAACTCCATCCAGGAGACCTTTATTCGACCGTCATGCGATTCTCTGAACAACGCGTTGTTGTCTGAGTCGGAGCTGATTGCTTCTGCAAGCAACTTCACCTCGATCCTGGGTACGGTCATACAAACTGGTACTGATGAAGATCTTGGTGGGTCAAGACCAGAAGCTGTGGCTACGGATGGGCTCGGAGGAGCTGGTATGGTGGATTGGCGTGCTGGCGTTCATTGGGTGTGGATTAGTGCATTTATTTTGATGGCAGTGCTTTGAAAGGCATGCAAAGGATACCCAAGATATTATGTTATATCGACTAGTAACGCGAATGTTTCCAGTATAATAAACAGGTACCGTAAAGGCTCGTGATTATAAGCATACTCGTCAGACACTATACTGCCGACATGGTATCGAAAGTGGTCACATCTTTGCTCATTTTGACATCGCCGTTGCACTCGCCCTCTTCGGATTTTATTTTGCTTGATTATTGGGTTACGTTTTGGTAGATTTGAGTTATGAGTAGTTTTTGCGTTGGTAGATGTTCTTGTGAGGCTTTTTGGCATGGTCTGTTCACTCTCGTACGTTCGTGATTTGTCCGAACTCGTACTGTTATCAAACACTCATATATCCCTCCCAGGTATAATGATGGAAAATCGACAGACTTGAAGAATTCTAACAGGGCGGCGTATTAAACATCTTCTTAGCCTCTGCATTGGCTCCTGTCAACTTCCTGGGAACTCTCGTAGACCACTTGAACGTTAAGAAGACCGTTGTACAATAGCCAACCATAGTTCAGGGTTGGGCAAAAGGGCCCGCAAACGAAAAAATAAAATGGAATCACCATTCTTCTCAGGGTCATCGCCCCAATCAAAAACGTTTGGGGTTAAAATCATGGTGTCTTGTATTGGGGTCTATTTAGCAATCAATAGCAGTCCACGTAAACATAAATTCAGAAACTGCTAGTATTTTATAGTAGCTACCTCAAAATTCGTCATCAATCTCTAAGATCCCGTCAGTAAAAACTGTGCGCTTGTAACAATTCTCTCCTTGCTATTGATAGTCAAGATAAACACCCTGTTAAAGTCGCCTTCTCGTCCATTATAACTTGTGCTTAAAGTAGCTCCGGAAAAGAGCTCGACAACTCTCTCACCGAATGCATCGAGGCAAATTCTATGTAGCGAGATTGACGTTCGAGTTCATCTCGATGAAGCCGTTTTCCACTCGTATTATTGTATGCGTCTAAACCTGACGTACGTCGAAGATTTTTCAGAATGTAGCCGAGCATGGTTCGCCTTCTGGATCATGAACCAAATCGATTATTTGATAAGCGATTAAAGCAACAAGAGTAATTTATTCATGGCATCATGATTTCAGGGTTTCAATATACCAAAACTGTGAAGTAAAAATTTGTGTGAAACTGCTGTGGATGATGGGCAGATGCTAGATAATTAAAGCTTGGTTAACCCCTGTAGGCATGTTGTGGTTACCGCTAGCTAGAACGGATCGGCCCGTTCAGTCTACCACAACCACACCTCAGTCAGCCCTTCTGCAATGGTTGATTTTTCGATCGCCTTCTCTTGAAATTGCATCCTTTTAGAAATTATGCTCTTCTTGCACCATGATGCTAGAAGTTGTATAATGACTAAGTGTTTTCAAATGGCCATAAACATATCCTAATTTTATATCCCTCAGGTTTTGTTCACTTGCCACCTAGATTTTTTAGCGACGATGGGGTTGCTATTGAAATGAGCTCAATGCTCGACTGAGGCTTCTTTAATATCAGTATAATAGCTGGATTCATTTTTGGTGCTTGTGAATCTTATTGTAATTCCTTTAAGATGCTGGCGGTTTCTCCGTCCTCTTTGTTGCTCTAAGCGACGGGTACTCGTCTACTCATTGTTGCCATTGAACACACTTTCGTCAGATGATTCCAAGCGAAAGGGATTCCGAAATTGATAGAATTTTTTTCATCATCATACGCACACGGGGTTTAGCTCTAGCTCAATATGAGGATACAAATTTGCATAATAACAAAATTAAGAGCCTTAAAGATAACTACTAAAGAGAATAGACCAAGCAAGCCAGCCCTTCAAGAATAGATTTAGCGAGCTAGGCTGCAGAAAACTTGAAGTTCTAGCAAGACTACCCTATCACTCATCATGGTCGGTGGATGCAGCAAGCTCTTTCCAGTCATCCAACTCCTTCTTCTGCCTCTCCATTACACCCCCGATGAACTCGACGGCATCCCTTCCAAGAACAAGTCTTGCAGGCAATGGCTTTCCCGCGGCACGACCAGTACCAGTGAGAGCCTCAACAATAACTTGTGCTCCCTTCTTAGGATCACCAGGCTGCTTGAGATCGTACTGATCATACAATCCTTTAGCAGGGCCCACGATAGCCTCGAGATCATCAATGGTTTTCTCTGCGACGGTCTTGTTTCCCAAGCCGGCCGTGAGAAAGTTGGTGCGGAAATAACCAGGCTCGATAACAGTGGCTTTGATGTTGAGGTGAGCAACCTCCTCGCGAAGAGATTCTGTCAATCCAACAACGGCGAACTTGGTCGCGCAGTAATAACCTGTTCCAACGTATCCAGCCCACCCAGCAATGGAACCCAGGTTCGCAATGGTACCGGATTTTTGAGCGCGCATGTAAGGCAGAACAGCGCGAGTCACAGACATGAGACCAAAGAAATTGGTACCGAATTGTGCGCGAGCCTCTTCGTCACTACAATATATGTAAGCCTTAAAATATACGAATGGGAATAATGTGCAATAGTTACCTAGCCTCTTCAGCAGCACCAACCAACGCATAACCAGCATTATTGACCAAAATATCAATTTTGCCATAGAACTTGACAGCCTCGGCTATAGTGGCGTCGATTTCAGCCTGCGAACCGTTGATGTTTAGAGATATAGTTGCAGCTCCGAGACTTTTGAGGTCGGAAAGCTTGGAGGCGTTGCGAGAAGTAGCAATGACCTTGTCGCCATGGTTGAGAGCTGCTTTTGCAATTTCATCGCCAAAGCCTGACGAGCAGCCGGTAATAAGCCAAACAGCCATGGTGGAATATAAGATTTGGGTGAAATTTGGAAACGTGTTTGAGAATTTGATCGAAGTAAGGCTGAAGCTGTTGAGTGTGAGTTGGAAGTGAACTGAGTTGAAAAGCAGAGGAAGCAAGTCGTTATATACACTCTGAAGGCAGGTATTCCCGACGGCGTTAGTCGTTAACGCACCTCAATTCTTCGGCCAGGAAAAATGCGATAAAACCGATACGACAAAGCGAGAATGTCAAAATGGAGGATCTAAGATCTGACGTAGAGTAAAGTACTTACCTACTGAGTCTACCCAAGCACATATCTGTGCGGGCTTGTAGGCATTGAAGGCTTACACCGAGCCAAGGTAGCAGGTGAATGGTGGAAGTTCAACTGCATGCAGTAAGCGACCACAACAGCACAAAAGCATCAGGGTAAATCAACATTGTAGATAGAATCTCCGCAAACAAATCCGAAAATTATATTTCCCATTCAAAAGTCCGAAGATCCAAAATATTATAATGCTAATGGATATCCTTGGCATCTATTGTAGACGTTGTTGTAACAATATCGCCGAATTATCGGCGATGCTGTGTCGGCGTTTAGCTGAGGTCGTCCCGCTTCAAACACAGGCGTCATATGCACAAAAGTACACATCAGCAACCGACAGCAGCCACATCAGCCACATCGGAACAGGTTCAATATGACAGGGCGAGTGGTGTTATGAACCATCTATGAAAGGGCCGACGACAGTTGCAGTACGTGGAAATGGCATAGGGAAGCGTAGCGTTTCCATTTGGCACCGCACCTCATGAAGTTGAGAGTACCGGAACGGATAAACCAATGTTCCATCTACACCTCGAATTGTTCTGACCACATCACGCTCAGCGCAATCGCAGCGTACCAGAAAATATAAAGTCGTCGCAGACCTCATAACTTCTAACAACTTACAATCATGGCGCCCAATATGTCCCTCTTCTCCGTGAATGCGATCATTCTCCTCAGCACTGAAGACGGATCGCGCGTCTTTGCCAAATACTACAACGCACCCCACCACACCCCAGGAGCTGCGCATAGCCCAAGTATGTTCGAGTTCCTGTCGAGGCTGTACTTTCAAAATTCTCAATCAGCATTGCTTTGATAGAGTGATTTGTTTGGCCCGCTACCATATCGCAATTGCTTCTCTCGAGTGCCTTGCTAATGCTTCCGAACAGCAACTCCAAACCCATATGGCGACAAGAAGTCCCAGCTCGCATTCGAGAAAGGTCTCCTCGAAAAGACCGCAAAACAAACTGCCGATATCATCTTGTACGATAACCGGATCGTGCTATACAAGTCCGAGTCTGACATTATGATGTACGTGGTTGGTGGCGTGGACGAGAACGAGATCATGCTCTACAATGTTATTCTGGCCGTACGAGACAGTCTGCATCTTTTGTTCAAGTAAGTCCTCTTAATGTCAGAGTATAAAGCAAGGATTAACGCAGGAGAGCAGACAAACAGTAGACAAACGCACAATCATCGAAAACTACGATCTCTTGTCTTTGGCAATCGACGAAATTGTTGACGATGGCATTATTCTTGAGACAGATCCAACTATTATTGCACAGAGAGTTTCCAAGGCACCAACACAAGATGTCGCACAATTGAAGGGTATTGATTTGAGCGAGCAAGGAATGAACAATTTGGCACAGTTTGGAAAGGCCAAGTTGGGCGATTGGTTAAGACAAGGGCTGTGAGGATTTGGAGTACAGGTATTGCGTAGAGACAGAAAAGCTATGACTGGGGGTAGATACTGGAGTTTGGGAGCCTGGACTTTTAATGAGGTCTCATGGGTGCATTTGCATTTGCATCTCAATCAGATCACCCAAGAGCAAGAATCTCTTTCGCAGATTACTTGCCTTGAAAATACCTCAAATACCGCATGGTGCAGGACGAATAGGTGGTACTGTACGGGTGATAAATGCTCATACTTTAAGAATAGAGTATGCTCAACCCCATATCAAAGCTGCAGCAATTGATGATCCAGCAGTGGATTTGGGCTACTGATTGTACAGACTATCATCGTTCCAGTCCTACCCAAAGTTTTACGCCATATCTCCTCTTCACCAACAAAAAAAAAAACTCCCTAAAATTGGGAGTCTAAGTATGCCATGTATCATCTATCTACCTACTTGGACCTTCGCTGGGCACCAATAAGATCATGTGATACCAAGTTGATAGAGCCACTTAAAGTGACGTCCTCAGCCTTGCACTAGTTCTAACACAAGGCTGTCAGGAAACATTTTTTTCTAGGACTCTCGTTTTCTGAGTCATCGATTCCCTACACAATCTGATTTACTTACCAATGCATTCATCTACGCGTTGAGAGACCACAGCCTCGAACTTCATATCCGAAGCATGTACAGACAATCCCAATCTTCACTCATACATCACTACCAACGCCGCAGCCGTAGGATACGGTGATAAACCCAGCCCAGCGGCCAACCAGCACGCTGGCATCCCTTGCACAGAAAAGCAAGCCTCTCCTCTCCAAACTCTTCACTGCAACAATGGCGAACGAAACCAGCAACGGCGTGTTGAAGACACGGGTCTTACCCATTCCGAACAATACTGGAAAGCTAGGTCAATTCGCAGACCCTTCCACGCTCGAGAAATGGGTGTTGCCGACTGAAGGGATACCCGCGTTACAAGAAGCCGCAACACGCCTTGTATCGACCTCGATTCCGGTAGCGTTTCCTACGGAGACTGTATATGGATTGGGTGCAGACGCCACGCGCAGTTCAGCGGTCAAGGGGATTTATTCCACCAAAGGTCGACCATCAGACAACCCATTGATCATTCATGTTTGCGACCTGACCATGTTGCGGTCCCTTCTGGCGCCAAAAGCTAATACACCGGCGCAAAAGAATTCGGTAGAAGTAATTCCCACCATTTACCTTCCACTTATCAAGAAATTCTGGCCGGGTCCTCTCACAATTCTTCTCCCGAATCCACAGCCCTCACATCTCGCTCCAGAAGTAACGGCCGGCTTGCCTACATTCGGGGCACGCATGCCAGATTCTGCACTAGCCCTATCCCTTATATCACTTGCAGGAGTCCCGCTTGCTGCACCCTCAGCAAATGCTAGTACGAAACCTTCTCCTACTACTGCATCACACGTCCTGCATGATCTAGACGGCCGGATTGAGATAATACTGGACGGGGGAGCATGTTCTGTAGGTGTGGAAAGTACAGTAGTAGATGGATTATGTTCACCACCTGTAGTGCTCCGTCCTGGTGGGGTAAGCCTCGAGAGAATCCGGGAATGTCCCGGTTGGGAGGGGGTTGTAAAGGGTTATAAAGACGCCAGCGAGATTGGGAACCATGCACCTAGGGCTCCAGGCATGAAGTATAAGCACTATAGCCCCAAAGCTACAGTGATTCTTTACGAATCCACTCATGCTAGGATTGATAATGTTGCCAGCGAGTGTCCGCTGGATGCTGGCGATAGAGTAGGTATAATACGTACCAAACACTGGCCAGCAATCTCTGGCTTGCAAAAGAGCCAGCAACAGAGTAGTGAGGCGTACACCGTTGAAGAAGGGCCATTGGGAAACAGGCAGATCCTACAAATCTCCCTGGGGACAGAGACTAAAGACATAGCGCATAGTTTATTCTCTGCCCTCAGGGATCTAGATGAGAGAAAAGTGGAAGTAATTCTTGTAGAAGGGATAGACGACAAAGAAGACATCGCAGCAGCTGTCATGAACAGACTGCGCAAAGCCGCCACGCATATAAAGTCGGCGACGTCCTAGTTCAATAGCGCGAGCTAGGTTTCAAAAATTCTATTCTTTATCAAAACATATATACAAGTCGTCGTCTTCTTTATAGTGACTCTCGCCCTATCCCATCTAAGGGTCTACACTTCATCATACAAGCTGGCTATATCCACTTCCTAGCTTCCTCCTGCTCTTTCCCTTCCACCATTTCCTCGCCTCGTCGGCCCAGAAGACTGAGCTAGTGAGCATAAACAAAGCAATTAGATCAAAAATCCCCAGCGCCTCGGTCTGGAAGATGTCCTGTAGCCACGGCGCATATATAACCAGAACCTGGCCGCCGAGACTTAACGAGACGGCCCAGTTGAAGAGGGTATTCGAAAAAAGCCCGACTTCGCCACGAAGAACAGACTTGGATTCCGATCGACAGTTCAATGCGTTGAACATGTCGAAGAAGACGAAACAAGTAAAGGTCATAGTCGTGTCACGCTTGTTGACCTCGCCATCCGTGAGCATCTCGTGAGTATAGACGGCCATGGTACCAAGCATGATTATCGTAGCCGAAGTGAGAACACGGCGGATGAGAGGCCATGTAAGCACAGGGGCGTTTCGCTTACGAGGGGGTCGTGTCATAACATCAGGATCAACAGGTTCAACGCCAAGTGATTGTGCTGGAGGGCCATCCATAATGATATCTATACATGTTAGCGATTTATAGACTTAGTGAAGAAGAAAAATTGACTTACTAATCCAGAGAATCTGCATCGCGTTCAATGGGTTTTTAAACCCTAAACACGTGCAGAAGAAAACCAAGCTAAGTGCAGCAGCACTGGTGCTTAGTTGGAACGTAAGGAAATTTTGAATGTTGTTAAAGATGCCCTTTCCTTCTTCAATTGCATGAAGAATTGTAGAGAAATCATCATCGGTGAGAATCATGTCCGCGGCTTCTTTAGCCACATCTGTTCCTTGTAAACCCATCGAGATCCCGATATCAGCCTTCTTGAGGGCTGGCGCATCGTTAACGCCGTCACCAGTCATAGCCACAATGTCTCCACGGGACTGGAGGGCTCGAATAATCTTCATCTTGTGATCTGGGCTTGTTCGTGCGAAGATAGACGTGTTCGCAATAGCAGCTTCGAGCTCTTCGTCCGTCATTTCATCAATCTCATGTCCACTAAGGACCGGTTTTACCATAACAGAGCTAGAGGTATGTTCCCGAGGTGCAGCAATTGCCATACCCAGTTTTTTACCGATGGCGACAGCTGTAGTCTCCGCATCACCGGTAATCATGATAACCTTTACTCCACCACGCATGAGACGTCTGATGGATTTTTGGACGCCGGGTCTTGGAGGATCGCTCATTCCGACGAGTCCAGCAAAGGTAAGACCTTTATAAACATCCTCATTATGTGAAACTGGAGCTTCGGTAGGTTTGCTTGAGACAGGAGTCGCAGCTCTGCTGGTGGGCTGAGTTCTGGATTTTGCATGTCTAGCAACGGGGCCGCTAGCAAATCCAAGCACGCGTAGTCCTTCCTCGGCAAGCTTTTCAGCAGATGTCAGAGCCTCCTGTCTTCGTGTCGAATCAAGGACAACTTCACGTCCATCAGGAGTAAGATATGTATCACATCGATCTAAAATACGATCGATCGCACCCTTAATATACGCCACTTCCTTGATGTTGCTGGCGCTCCCATCCTTCCCCGAATCTGAACCTATCGTGACACCCATCCATTTCCTATCGGAGCTGAAAGGAGTCTCGCCTAGTCGATGCCCAAGCCTATCACGAACATCATGTTCCTTGAATCTGTCCAGCATATCAAGCATGGCGACATCGGTAGGTTGCCCAACCCACCTGCTTCGTAAATAGCTAGCGGGCGAGCGGTCATCATTCTCCGTTGATGCAAGTACAGCTCTGGAAGATTGTGATGGAGCGTGCAGTCGATTTAGACGAGCATTGTTAGCTATATTCCCAATCCGCAAAATCCGCTGGGTAACCGCATTTGGCTTCGCTTCAGTCGCTTCATCATCAGAGTCAACTTCGACTGGCGTTTCTGCATCAAAATGCCACATTTTAACTGTAGTCATGTGATTCATAGTCAGAGTACCTAGTGACAAGTTAGTAAGGCCATAAGAATAGGTTTGGCCTACATACCAGTCTTGTCGCTACATACAACATTCACAGATCCTAGTGTCTCGACACTCGGCATCTTGCGAACTATTGCATTGTAACGTGCCATCCTATGTACACCTAGAGCCAGAGTTACAGTAACGATAATTGGCAGGCCTTCGGGGATTGCAGCGACAGCCAGCGATATTGAGATGGTAAAGATTTCCAGGATTTTCTTTCCCTGCAGATATCCAACCAAGGAGATAACAGCAATAATGGCAAAAGAAGCTTGACTAAGTTGAGATCCTAGGGCATCCATAGAGAGTTGAAGGGGTGTGCGTGGACTTTCAGTTTCAGTGACACTTGCTGCAATGGTGCCAAAATGAGTATTTCCACCAGTTGCATATACGATTCCCTGTCCATGCCCAGATCTAATCAAGGTTCCCATGAATGCGATATTTGTAGTATTGTTCAGCTGAGTATCAGCTCCAACAGTGCCACTTCCGGCCGACGCATAATTTGGAGAGCCTGGTGGCTCTAAGGTGTTCCCTGACCGCATCGTCTCGAGGTAGGGATTTCTAGACTTTGCCTCTGCTGAGATCCGAACTGGCTCATTCTCTCCAGTAAGATTTGATTCATCAATTGTCAAGTCAGACGCCTTCGTGACTCGAATATCCGCAGGTATACGATCTCCGGTTGTAAAAATAACCAAGTCCCCAGGAACAAGTTGCGATGCCATGACTTTGCTTGAGGCTTGCTCGGCTGCGGCATCTGCAGAGAGCCCTGTAGCAGAATCTTGTTGTTCGATTGCTTCGCCAGCCCCGTTTGGTGGCCATGTAGGCGTCTTTGGGGTTGTTCGCAGGCTTGTTGGGTTTCTAGAAGGCTCTCCTCTTATTAGATGCGCGTGGTTTGGCACAAGGTGATTGAGTGCCTCTATAGACTTCTCAGACCTATATTCCTGTATGAAACCAACAGATACAACAATTGTGACGGCAACGGCAATGCTCAGCGCGTCGTCTTTGTTTCCCACAATTAACGATGCTCCGGCAGAACACAATAAAAGAATAATAAGGGGCTCCTTGAACTGCTTTAAAAACCGTAGCCATAAGGGCTCCGGAGGTTCGTGGGGCAGTTCGTTTGGGCCATGATCATGTAGCCTCGAAAGCGCTTCGGCCGGGGTAAGTCCCGTCAGGAGAGAGGTCTGCAGTCGCTGGGCGGTTTCGATGGGAGAAAGGTTGGAGTACTCGTCCGCTATCGACTACATAATATTCAGCTCCTGAAGCTCTAGATGTCTTGAGAGGATATACCTTGGAGACGGATGAGGACGACCGGCCGTGGCCATGTCTGCTTCTTGACCGATCCCTTTCACTTGACAATGAACGTGTAATTGGTTGAGACGATGCCGTACCCCCTACTGGAATATTGCTCATCGGTAGAATACTCATCGTCGGACTGGCAGATTTCGACCCGGAGGCCAGGCCAGCTAGATATCTCAGAAGGCCAATTCAGAGGGCAGATGGAGGACGAGCAGCAGGGTTGCTGTCGTGGGACGGAGGTCTATGGCTGAGGCATACGAAGGCTCGAAGGATGCTAGAAGAAGAGGGCGGAGATAATAGAATGTCTGCGATCAGGTTGAGATGTGAGGTGCTCCAAAGTTCATAAGATATTTACATCGGGGCAGAGTAGCAATTACGTGTCCGTCGCGATTTCCTTTGCGTTGCGCTCAATGGGGTGATAGGGTAGAGTTTCAGTGGGCTGCGGGCATTGACTGGCGCTGGCAGACCCCTGTCACTGGCCTGGGCTAAGCTTTGGAGGACTTTCGAAGTGGCATCTCGAGCATTGCGATCAGCCGTCTATTAATAAGCCTGCTTCTACGTCTTTGTTGGTTGTTTTGTTCTTCTTGCTTTGAGGAAGAATGTATCCCTTGGTCTGGTCTGGTATGAACCTTCGCCATGTGTAAAGTTCACAAGCTGCCGCATTTCAACCAACAAGTCGTAGCCCGGTACCTTAAGCTGTACGAGTTACGAAAGCAGAAGTAGACCCTTGAAGCGAAGGAGATATAGCCAGGTCCAGCCACCTCTGGAGTCTGGAGTAAATCTTCATTCAAGGATGAGCATTCTTAATTGACTCAGTCTTAATTCTTTCAAAAAAGAAAAGATATATCATTACCATGATCATCATCATCCAAAGTAACTTTCTTAAAGCTGATGTCGTCTAGAGTACAGAATACCGAACCGAGTATCACTGAAAACAAAGCATGTCATCCTTCCACTCTTTAAACCCCTCTTTGCTTGTCCAGTATACCTTGAACCGCTTTACCAGTACGATTTAGCATGATATGCCAAATGCAACAGTCCATAGCAGTTCTGCCGGTCACTTTTGGCCAATCTGTTTTTCAAGCATCCTGCTACCTGCTCGCTCAGTAACTTCATATCACGTGAGAGCTGCCAGACGAGCGCCTAAAATTTAGACGATTACCAGCCACTTGCTCGAGATCCTCATCCTTCCCCTCCCCAACGCCGTCGTCGCAAACAACAACTCTCCGCCAACTTTGCTGTTGCAATCACGACAATCGCTTTGCTCGTCCGGATTATCATCGCGATTCGAACCATCATCAAATCGACCGTGTAGGGGCCCCGGAGCTCCGGTCGTGACGCGACAAACGGATCACAACAAACGCGCCCTTGGACACGACCTTTATGTCAGTGATTCTTCACCTCGACATCGACTAAACACCATACTCGCTCACTAAAACCTATCAGTCCTCAATCATGTTTTATTCGGAAACCCTCCTACAGAAGACCGGGCCTCTGGCGCGTGTCTGGCTCTCCGCAAACCTCGAGCGCAAACTATCCAAAACACATATCTTGCAATCCAACGTTAAAGACAGCGTTGATGCTATTATTACCCCCAACCAAGCTCCAATGGCTCTACGCCTAAGTGGTCAACTATTGCTAGGCGTCGTTCGAATTTATAGTAGAAAGGCGCGTTATCTACTAGATGACTGCAATGAGGCATTGATGAAGATCAAAATGGTATGATTCAACCCAAATCTGGTCTTTACATATAACTAACAGTGTACAGGCGTTTCGACTTTCCGGCAACAATGATATCCCTGCGGGTTTACACATGCCATCACGCGACGCACTTATGCTCCCTGATGTTCTCACAGAAGGTGACAACCTCGAAATGCCTCCCATGCCCGACGCGTCGTTTCTCTTATCACAGATGGAAGATGAAAACATTAGCCGGAAGCGCAGAGCCGGAAGTCGTGATATCAACCTTCAAGAAGACTTCAATACCAGTCAATTTCTCCAAGGAAGCATTGAGAACCGTAATTACGACGAGGAGCTCGCTCTTGAACCTATGGATGACTTGGACCTCGGTTTAGATTTTGGACTTGGAGACGATTTTTTGCCTAGCAAGGGAGATGAAAGCATCGAAATCGGACGAGATGCCCCTGCAGCACGAGCTGTATCAGAAGATCTTCTGAGCGAGATGGATATCCAGGTACCAAGTAAAGAATTGGACCTTGGGGGCGATAACGAGCCTTCAATCACTTTTAATTTCGGCAATGACGATGATGATCTTCGCATTCAGGACGATGATGGTGATATTGAAATGTTTAACATTGGCGAACAAACAGACATATCAGCTCTACCTCCAGCTACTATGCTTGGACGTGAAAGAATCTCTGAGTCACCATTATCTGACGTTGATGAGACCATTATTGCTGAACATCAGCGTGCTCTCGATGCGTCAATTTACGAGCAAGTTGAGGAAAGCGAACAATCAATCCATCGAAGACCTGCCCAACGTGCCAAGAAGGTTCTTAAAGTCGACAATGAGACTATGCTCACCAACAAAGTCATCAAAGAGCAGCAAAAGAACCACGACAATATTTTACAGCCTTTATCTTTCTTGCCGCGGGATCCAGAACTTCTAGCCTTAATGGAACTACAGAGAAATGGTGGGTTTGTCTCTAATATCATGGGTGGGGGACGCAGCGCAGGCTGGGCACCAGAACTTAGAGGCATGCTATCATTGGACGCTGTTCGACGGACTGGTGATTTAAAGCGCAAGCGAGACAGTGGTGTAGCGGACATGGGAAGTGATCAAGAAGGTGCCCGGAAGTCACCTCGACTCGAAATCGGCGAACCAGAGGAAGAATTACCAGTTGTCGGGGATGCCGGCCTCGGCCAAGAAGAAACAATTATTCCAGCTGATACCACCGTGGTGGAAGTTCCTGGGGAGGAAGAGTTCATGCAAATGCAAGAGGACGATGGACGCATGAGTGCTGCTCCATCTCCTGGTGCAGCATTCGACGAAACGACTGCACCTTTAGTTCACCCTGCCGACAATGGACCTATCTCCCTTGGAACTAAGCACGCTGTACATCTCCTACGTGATCAGTTTGGTGCTGAAGCTGCCAACAGCCCCAACAAGCGCAAGCAAGCTAGCGTGCTCTTCCAAGATCTTCTTCCTGAAGCTACTACAAGCAGAGCAGATGCAACCAAGATGTTTTTCGAGGTACTTGTTCTGGCTACCAAAGATGCTGTAAAGATCGAGCAACAGGAGGGTCTACTTGGTGGACCCATCAGAGTACGTGGCAAGCGAGGTCTCTGGGGTGACTGGGCAGAGCGAGAAGCGGGTGGCGAGATCGCTGAAGAAGCTAATGCTCCTTTGGAAGCTTCAACTTCTGTTGCGGTTGCAGCTTAAGCCGTCCTCATTTTATTTCTATCAATAGCTTATCGCAATTGACTGGGATAGGATTCTTGTATTTGCATAGCGTTTCAGTGACCAGCATGGCGTCACGGGTTCAGGGGCGGCGTTCGTAGGATTAGGTAAATACCAGTGTTGAATAGGACTTTGTAGTAAATGAAAAATCGTTACCGTTCAGCTTTGGAGATATTATGCTGTACATCTAGTTGCCACAGCTCTCGTGAACTGCCACGCCTCTCCTGAACTTCCATCTAACATCAAATTTCTCTTTGTAGAGTCTGTTTCTTGTTAACAAATGATAGCTACGTAGCTATCACTGTAGCTATGTGTAATTTGAAGTAGATGGTATTATTTCAGCAGAATCCCAAAGCATGTCTTACATGTAGAAACTATATTGGTAACTATCTTTGTTGGTTGCTTGGGGCGCAAAACATGGTGTACTTACCAACACTCACATATAAATTCTCGCTTAACAAAGCCACCTAAACCAAATATATCCTCAACCTTCCCTTGGATTCATCTGTGAACCACCCATGACGAACCCCACTCAATGCCTTCAAACGGCCTTCAAAATGGCACACCGGCTTCCCAGATGCCTCCGGAGGCCAGCTCTGCTCCCTCAATCTATGAAGCCTCCTCCGTAGCTGCCATTCGCGCATCGCTGGCGGCCTTGCACTCCCGCGATTCACGAATAACTTCACGGTTGCAAACCCTCCTCACATCCCAGGCAGATTTATCCCGCGAGCTAGGGCGTCTGGATCTGTTGCGCGCTCACTTGGGTACCCAGGCTATAGCCACTCGTACCATCTCCAATACTATGCTGGATACAGCTTCCTCGACAGCAGCCTCACTTTCGTCCGCCGTCAAAGATTTAGACCTCGAGAAGAAACGCGTAGAGGAGACATTGAACGTTGTGGATAGCGTGGCTGAATTGAAGGCTTGCGTTCAGGGCGTGGTGGGTTCTATGGGAGCTCCCCAAGACTGGGAAGCTGCTGCGGGGTATATTGCGCGTGCGTCCAAGGTTCCAAAATCGATTGTCGAAGGTTCCTTTGCTGCGAGGGTAGTACCAAGCGTCGAAGTCCCAGATAGCCCTGCACAAACACTGGAGAGCGCTAAGGAGAGCTTGTGCGGGCTCTTCTTACGAGAATTCGAAAAGGCAGCCAGCGAGGGGGATGGAGTCAGGGTTACAAGGTTCTTCAAGCTATTCCCCCTCATTGGGCGACAAGATGTCGGATTGGATGTTTATGGAAGATATGTTTGCCAGGGCGTTGCGGGTCAGGCTAGGAGTAACCTGAAAGAGGGAACCGGGGGGCGAGGTGGTAAAGAGGGCTTCTTCTATGCCAATGCCTTGACCAGGCTATTTGAGCATATTGCACAAATTGTAGAGGGCCATGGTGGCTTGGTTGAAAGACATTATGGGATGGGAAAGATGGTCAAGGTTATTGAAAGGTTACAAATGGAGGCCGATGTGCAAGGTGGCATAATTCTCGATACTTGGGGCGACGAGAGAAGCGTCGATCGGAGATTGACGGATGTGAAAAGCTATCCTTTCTCGTTTCTCGTTCAAAGCTTCCTCCCAGTCCAGAGAAACTCCACACCGAGAATGGGATCTCCAGCTATCGGGGGTAGCTCAAATGGACGAGTGAGTGAGGATGAGGGTGTGGATATGAAGGAGGTTGATGGCCTCTTGAGCGAAACAGCAGTGATGTTAGGACGCTGGTCACTATACTCTAGGTTCTTAGGAGGGAAGTGCAGAGTAAGTCGTCACTATGAACACTTTTTCTACTTTCAGTGTCTGACTATCTACAGGACCCAGATGCAAATCCCGATGACCCTCTCAATATACCCGACCTCCTAATCAAGTCAGCTCTCAGCCGAAAGATTTCGGCAAGATTGACTACCCCCTTCAACATCATGACTACATTCTTTTTCCGGCGTTCTGTCGAGAAGGCATTTCAGTTAGACGAGTCACCAACAGGGCTATCATTGAGTTCCTCAAGGCCTATTGATGGCAATCCCCCTTATATCATCTCCGCCGTGGATGATGTCATGTACATCGTCAACACAGTCCTCCAGAGGTCTATCTCAACCTCACAACGAGATGTTATTGCCTCCGTCGTTCCGACAATTGGCCGAGTCCTTGGTTCGGATTTTGTAGGGATGATTCAACGCAAAATGCGTGACGAATCGTATCCCAAACCAGTTATCCAAGGAGGGTTCCCACCCGAAGACAGAATAATTGCTTTCATAATTCTTATTAACAGTCTTGATGTGGCGAATGAGTACATTTCGAGGATCGTGAACTCTCGGCTCGCTTCCCCGACAGAACAAGCGAACGGCAATCCACCATCCGCGTTGAAAGACTTGTTTCCATTCGACCACGACGCCGTGTTCGTGACACACACCCTCGAGAATCTCAACTCAACATTCTCTTCAAAAACCTCTGAACTGCTCAATGACGGGTTGCACGTTATGTTCAACCAGGTGATAAAGCCTCGTCTACGCCCTGTGCTTAGCGACACATTTCGCGATGTTGATTATTCCTTCACATCAGATGAGATTGCCGATATGGCAGCTCAAGACAACGACACAGACGACGATCCTATGGAAGCATTCATGGATCTTGTAAAGAACCGGTTTGAGCATTCATGGGATGCACTCATGAGACCCATCCAGCGAATTATGACACCAAAGTGCTTCACGACGCTCTTAGAACAAACAGCCAAATATCTTGCCAGAGTTCTAGAGAAACGCGCATGGAGTTTCAAAGTTGTCAACGCCATTGGCGCTACCCGAATGGAGCGAGACTTCTCAGGTATTGTAGGTGTTATCGCTCGAGGTGGGAAATACGGACTCCGTGACATGTTCTCGCGAGTCTTGCAGGTTACGATGGTTGTTAATATGGATGAGGAAGAATGGGAGGCTTTGAATGAAGATGATGAAGAGGAAGGCATGGTGTGGATACTGAGTGAGGAAGAGAGGAAGAAAGCGAGGGCGATGGTCCATGATTAAGGTATGACATAAATCAGAAAATAAAGAGAGGCCATTGATGAACACTGCTAGAGTTAGATCTCATTATAATTGAGAGATTGTATGGGGGCTTCGAGCATCTGTCGGCGTCCAAATAAGAGCATATTTTAACGCATGCAACCCAACGTTTACATCTGGCCTCTTAGTGACAAAAGTTACGCGAGTATTTCTGAGAAGCGAGGAACAAAGAACACTTTTATTCTCAGTACGATTACAAAGGAAAGCATTCGTCTCATTTCTATGACAGCAATGGTAATGAAGGGCGATCTAATAAACATACAAACAGGCACCTCCCTCATGCGGCTTCCAGCCGTCCATCCATCCATCTATTCACTTAGCCATCGTGTCTCCAAAAGATACAATTTCGAACCCATATACCATTATCCCTCAATCATTATCTCTTTCCAAAAAGACGGCGATTCGCCAGACCACCCGAATCGTCATGATTCCAATCCCCCATCTGGATGAACGTACAGTTCTGCTTCTTATGCCCGACCTTATTCTCGTTCCCAGACCGGCTAAAAGCCGTACTGTGTGTTCTCTTGCTAGTCCCCTCTCCCTTCTTTTCCACCTTCATCGCTTCTTCTCTGTTCATACTCGCTTCCTCCCTGTACCTTCTCTCGGCTAGGGGCAAGAAATGATGCATGAGCGCCTCGTTGCAGTACCTGTCAAGGCGCTCGAAGTCCCCTCCGTCATCAACTGCCATCCCGTAGCCACGGAACTTGCAGCCTTCAAAGCCACAACTTCCGCCATAGCACGTCTCTTCGCTACAGCCGACATGGCTATGTCCGGTGGGATCCTGCGACGAATGCACTTTTTCGTAGTCATGCACGATAGTTCTTCTCTCAGCCCGAGTTGCAGACTCGATCATACTCCTGCAGAGGGATTGGATCTCATTCCTGTCGTGAACGACATCCAGGCGAGGATTTTGCGCGAGTGTCATTTTGTTGAATCCCCTCATCAGACCCACTTCTTCTCCTCCATGCATATCTTCGTCCCTTGGCCATAGCGTACTGGCAACGATGGGCAAATCGAAACTCACACGTCGACTCTCCTGCCGCTCGCTGGGAGCATTCAGTGACCAAGTAGGCGGCGCTTCCGCATCATTCTTGGTCGCCCGCAGAAAGCCTTCAAACGAGTCGTAGCTGCCACACTCACCTGTACGGTAGATGTTCTCGAGAACACCGCGGGTATTCCTCGTCGACAGTCTTTTCACCACAGCCATCTCAAATTTGTCCTTCAGCTTCGACGGGGCCCAGCGCTCAACTGAGTCGAGCAGCTCTGGATGTTCGCCCAGGAGGTGTTCGAGGATCTTTTGCCAGTCATCTGGACTCAATGTGGATGCGAATTCGAAATCTGGGTTGTCTTCCGTGCGTCTTGTAGGCGTAGTTGTACGCTGAGATCCTGTTGGGTGTGGTGTATTCAGAATAAACTCAACGGTCGACGATGACGATGTCGATATGTCAGATGCGTAGCCTCCTTCTGTCGATTCGGGGAATAATTCCGAAGTCTTGTAAATCAGTTCTAGCTGCTGGGTCTCGATCTCCATTGTATCAATCTCCATTGTATCCATCTTCACCGTCGAGCCTGTATATCAATCGAGAGATTGAAATGGTGATTCGAGCCGAGGGCAACGATGATTATGGCTCTGGGCAGGATGGCCAGCGTGAACCATGGTTTTTAGGTTGTGAGCCGTTATGAGTGAGTTGTTTCGTTTGTTGAAGAAGGCACGGATACCCGACTCTTTTCCTTCCTTCCAACGTCTCCTACCAACTAGGGAAGGAACGAGCAATCGAGGCCGTATGAAAGATTTAGTATGAGCTGATGCCTGCAAAGGTGAGTCTAGATAAAATAATGAAAAGGTCATTCAATCTTTTGATGCACCATGGCATATTCGCAAGGAGTGTATACTTTTGGTCTTTCAAATGATCACCAGTTAGTATCAAGAAGCGAGCATATTATCAGTTTAGTGCAGGAGCACAACTTGCTCTGGATCCAAACAACCATTCAAACCAACGCATGAAGAAATGAAAGTAAAAAGAGCCAACGGCCAACGGACAGTCCTATGCCGCCAACTAGCAAGTGACAAGCGACACAGGAATAGGATACTATTTAAGCAAGGTCGAGGTGTAGCGTTGATAACAGGAAGATGATGGCGATAGAAAATGTAACTACAAGAAGTATATGAGAGGTGAGGAGTATTCAAGGTGCCTCTGGGATTGAACGATGGTCGATGTGAATATTTTAAGTGACGCGGGGCTTCTCATTAAGCTTCACCATGGAGTAAGGAACGGTTAATTGACTGGTAGTGTTGAAGGGCCTCCATCCTCTTCTTTCCCTGTGAGGAGAGGAATCTTTACAAAATCGAGGCGTCTATGCTAGTAAAAGAAGGAAACGGCAAATTTAATTGGTTCGGCTTTCTCATTTATTCTTTTCCCCTTTGATATGCATCTGAATTCCTGCTCATCTTGTAAATTCCTGGGAGAAGATGAGCACTAGTAATCGCCCAGTGTTCCACGTGATCTATTGAATAAGTAGCGACCAAACACAGAATAAAGAAGCCGCTTTCTTTGGGACCTTTTATCTCCAGGTAGTTTTCCCCCCCATTAATCATCAGGATTTCAATCAGTCTAGCATCATAGAAGAAAGCTGGCATTAATTCGGTAGCTCGATATCTAGCTAGGCTCCTAATAAGCTCGCAAAGAACGCCAGAATGGTGTGAGTCGATGATCACCTTAATCCCGCCCATTCATTTTCAACGCCAGACGTGCCCCCCCCCTGCAAACCATTACCAATCACTATTCGCGTTGACCCGGACGAACAACCTATATTACAACACGTTGGTAACCAACTATCTTCCATAGCTAGCCCTCAGAGCAAGTAGCTGCTGTCTCTCTGCTGGTGGCAAGCTGTCAATCACCTCCTGAGGCATGGCAAGAACTTGTTGCATGAGTGCATCGGTATCTGACATGGCTTGCTGTGGCGGTGCTTGTTGTGGTGCTCTTTGTGGAGGTGGTGGTGGAGGATAGGCCTGTCCATAATTTGGTGGAGGTGTTCCTACGGATCCGCCAAGCTGACCAGCCATGTGAGGTGGTGGCGGAGGAAAGCCAGCAGGATATGATCCAGGTGGAGGAATGGAGTAGCTTGGCTGTGATACGGTCACTGGGGTGGGTGCAGCGGCAGCGGCTTCCACAACAGAGGAAAGAGCTTCTGTCGAGACAAGACCCATGAGCAGGAGTGCTTGGAATATAGCATAAGAGAGCTGTGGTGCTTGGTTGAGAAGTTCGGTGGCTTTGGCAGGATCGGAAGATGTGAGAGCCTTCATCTGAGACAGAACATCGAGGAGTTGTGAGGGCGGGAGAGTGTTGAGAGTTCGAGAAATGGCATCGGGGCAAGTGAGCCCAGGAGGTAAATCAACTCCTGTTGGCAGATTTGGGAGGCTTGGACCTGTGTTTGTAGGCATGGCCATTGGTGGAGGAGGAGGATATGAGCCGTTGGTAGGCATGGCAGTGTTCTGGTAGCCAGCTGGAGCAGCCTAAGAAAGAAGAAGGTCAGTGAACTTGTAGCGAGAGAGTATTCTCCTGGTTGAAAGAGAGGTATTACCGCGTCATCGTCCCCTCCGTCATTTGAGAAATCAACGCGCAATTTTCGATTCATGATTTCGAAGTCATTTAGGTTCCTTACTGCTGAAGCGGCGGAGTCTAAGCAAGTGCATGCAAGTTAGTTGTGTGGTCGAGATTGTAGTGGGATGCGAATCACCAACCTGAGTCTGGATATTCCGCAAAACCGAAACCTTTGGGTCTCCCAGTCTCACGGTCGTAGACCAGGCGAAATGACACAACCTTCCCGGCACTACTGAAGATGTCTATTATTTGTTCTTCCGTGAGGCCTGCACAGTGTAAGCGTTTGTTTTGGTACTTGCGCCAGCCTGAAAGGTAGGTAGGTTACCATATGGGATGTTGCCCACAAAGACGGACTTGGACGGGGGTTTGGTTGACATATTGGAATCGAGAATAACACTGCAAAACTGAACTGTGCGAAAGGGCTCGAAGCACTAATGTATGGGGGTTACAGAGCGATTGCGACAAAGCCTTGATCGTGATCACTTGTGGTGGGATTGTCTGTTTTCACCTTCACAAAGGTTTTGGAGAAATGAATGGCACAGAAGTCTTTGAGGAAAAGTGTGTTCTGGCTATCCTAAATCCTGCGCATCCAATTTCAGCTCTGCAAAAGTAGATCCAGCACAATCTCACTTGAAGACTTGCGATAATTGATTGTCGGTTGTTTTTGTCATTGAAGCTTTGACTTCTCCTGTGGACGCGCCCGGCGTCTAGCGCTTAGCGCGCTTGCTGCTGGTTTGTGGAGAAAATGCTCTAGTCTCATCAAGCTTGATCATCATTCTTCAAGTCCGTACCTTCTATTCCAGCCTCCAGCACCCGATCCACGACACCGATCCAACATGTCGAACCCCCAGGAAGCATGGCAGAAGCTGGCGAAGATGGCCAATCAGGCTGGACGAGGTGGAGGACCTTCACCAAAAGGAATGGCCGGAGGAGTTGCCAGTCTACTGTTGCTTGGAGGAGCTGTTGTTGTGGGAAATAATGCACTTTTCAACGTGGACGGTGGTCACAGAGCGATCAAGTATACGAGAATAGGTGGTGTCAGCAAGGAAATCTACACAGAAGGTAGGCTTGGGACTTCCACTACTACCGGTATTTCTGAAGGCAAAAGCTGACTGACATTCTTAGGAACCCATTTCAAGATTCCATGGTTCGAGACCCCAATAGATTACGATGTGCGAGCAAAGCCACGCAACGTGGCGTCCTTGACTGGTACAAAAGATTTACAGATGGTCAACATTACCTGCCGTGTCCTGTCTAGACCTCGTGTCGATGCTCTTCCCCAAATATACCGAACCCTCGGTGTCGACTACGATGAGCGAGTTTTACCTTCAATTGTCAACGAAGTTCTCAAGAGTGTCGTAGCACAGTTTAATGCTAGTCAACTGATCACACAACGTGAGAACGTTGCGAGATTGGTCCGAGAGAACTTGTCAAAGCGAGCGGCGAGATTCAATATCATGCTTGATGATGTTTCTTTAACTGTAGGTTTATTATGACTACGAATCATTATACAAATGCTTACATATTCTACAGCACCTCGCTTTCTCTCCCGAGTTTACCGCAGCCGTCGAGGCTAAGCAAGTAGCACAACAAGAGGCCCAGCGCGCCGCATTCGTCGTCGACAAAGCCCGCCAAGAAAAGCAAGCAATGGTTGTCCGCGCTCAGGGAGAAGCTAGATCTGCAGAACTCATTGGAGATGCAATCAAGAAGAGCCGTTCTTATGTTGATTTGAAGAGAATCGAGAACGCAAGAGCCATTGCTGGTATATTGCAAGAGGCTGGTGGACGTAATAAGCTGTACTTGGACTCGGAAGGCTTAGGACTTAATGTTGCAGAGGGATATGAGGACAAGAACAAAAAGGCGTAATTGAATCGTGGTGTGAATTGGGAAAAGAGAAGAGAGAATCTCCACTGTAAAAATTAAAGCGATAGCATAGCATGTATTTATATTCTAACACGGCTGCTCCATGCACGCCGTCCAATTCGCAACCCGTTTTTAAATTACAAATGGCATATTGACGTGAGATACAAGTCAGCTTTCTCACCTTGCCAGAGTAGCCCACGTGCTATTGAATTTAATTCGTTTTAGTATGACTCGGTCATTGATGTATGCCTCTATTGAAAGAGAAGATATACGGTAGGCAATAGTTGTTTCAACGGCAAGTCTTACTTTTGCCCTTTGCTTCCGTAAGAGTCGAGAATCGACCACGCCATTGTGTAAGTCAAGCCACCAAGTACCCTCTCGGAAGAACAGTCCGGCCGATATCCGGGGATTCTTGACCAGCCTACGATTCTAGGTCCCTCAAGCTCATCTTTCTTAGTCAATCTTCCAAACCCAGTACGTATTTCAACTCATCGACAATCTCAGACCACAATCTCACCACCGCAGGTCCTCCCCGAAAACCAGAGACGCAAAGCATCTTCCGTACCCAGGTTAAGCAGAACCTCCATACATCCTGCCCCTCCTTCGCCCTGCAAGATGTTGATCAAGTAAGCCATTTCCCTCATACAAGGCTCCGAAATATCGCAAAAGCTGACTCTCAACACAGGGTCCGTACCCTCACTGGAAAGGAGATCGAGTTGGACATCGAGAGCGATTACAAAGTACGTGACGAACAAGCCCGATCATTCAGGGCTTCGGCTGCCTAGCCACCTTCTACACAGGCGCAGCAGTTCTGACACCGCATACAGGTCCAAACAATCAAGGAGAAAGTCGAAGAGAAGGAAGGAATCCCACCAGTCCAACAGCGTCTTATTTTCGGCGGAAAGCAGATGTACGTCTCTATTTTATTCTGGACGCATTTTACCCCACCTACCCCTCCTTCCACGTCTTTCGGACGGACTCATAGCTAACTCTTTGTGTTTTCTTTCGTGGTTACAGGGCCGATAATATGACTGCTGCCGAATACAACCTCGAAGGTGGTGCCACGCTCCATCTCGTGCTTGCTCTACGTGGTGGCTCTGCCTAATTGTGCATATTCTCTCGGTTTCTTCGAAGCGCACCCCGCCTCATGCAGCTAAAGGATCCAGCAGCAACTCTCTCAGCAAGACATGTCAAGGTTTTCCTTGCGGGGAGGAGGGAATTAGGCAGGGCTAGAGGATTGGACACACACTTTCTATTTCATGTCTTACACTGGCGGGATCGTTTTTACACGCACAGCACCGCAAACTTACGCTTGACAGCGTGATGAGTTATGGAAATGGAATTCTGCATGTCTTATCTATAAGACCCATGGAGTTTTTTGCTGGTCTTCATTCCAGATCTGCAATAGACGGCATATCATTTTTGCCCTTTTTTTTTTACTTCACTTGCGATTAGTTTGATTTTAGAACAGGAAAATCTTACTGATTTTGCATGCATCCTTTGAATTCACAGAGCATGGTGAGATTAGTTTCAAAGTGGTTTGAAGAACGTTCAGGTTCTCGTATAATATTCAGTTTACAAATTCAAGCGTGTCTAATATCAAAGCGCCATGCCGTACCCAGATGCCTAATCCCCCATAACGCCAATCATTTAAACCGTATACAAGTTCGACTATCTAAGTCTTGGTCTCTTTGAGGCACCACGGTTAAAAACATCTACTTCTGGTCGTTTCCGTGGCATCATTGGTCTTGCTCCATGTGCTGGACCTGCTGTTCTGGACGTAGATGCTGGGGGCGATCCTCGATTTGATGGACGTACTGGCGCTGGTTTAGATTTTGAGACCATAGATGAGATAACATCCGATGGCTTGGAGGTAGTAGAAGATGATGGTCGAGCAGACGAAGACTGAGGTATGTTACGAGGTGCCGGTTTTCCCCGTGATCTTTGCGCTGGTGTCTCTGAAAGGAGATCGTCATCATCGTCTCCACCGTCATCCTCATCAGATGAGCCAACATATGTCGCCTTAAGTCCTGAGTTGTCTTGCTTGCTTCCACCCATTGCAGCTCTCAATCTTGCCTCTCGCTCTTCAAGTGACGGTCCACTGACACCCCCAGTAAAACTAGATGATCCACGCTTCCTGGACAATATCCTCAATGCTGGCTGGGCTGCTGTACGGTACTCTTTCACCATTGCTGCAGGTGCTTGTTTGACTTGACCGATTCTTCCTCCCAACTGGCTCGTGGGCGTAATCAACTTGCTTCTTTGACTGATCTCCTTGGCCTCCCTTCGCGCTCTGGTGAGGACACTCTTGCCATCCGTCAACTTGGTCTTACTGCCAGCATTCCAAGTCAAAGCGCTAGGAGCTTGTTTCCTGAAGCCAGTACCTTTTCCTTTGAGCGGCACACCTCCATTGTTTGCAATCATTCTTGGGTCACGAGGGATCTTGGGTAATGTCCTCAAGTCCACGACTCTGCTGAGATGTGTCTCCCTCTCTCTCTTGATTCCCAACATGCTCTCCCTCAACATTTCTTGGTCTCGCTCAAGTTCTTTCTGTTGCTCTTTGATGTACCGAAGGTAAACGTCGTACCACTTGCGGGGATTCTTGGGGACATAGTTCTTCTGGCGCCAGTTGGGAACATCGCGTGCGATGAATGCTTGCCAGAGCTCTGCATCTTCGCCCTGGATCTGAGGAGAGTTGACTTCGATTTCGTGGAGTTGCTTTGCAGAGCTAACGCATTTCAAGACTGGGCGGATGGTTCTATACTCGAAATCGCCAACATCTGTGAGGACTGCGTGGACAGGTCAGCGATGGGCACGAAGGAGGCTGACGATATACATACGTCGAACATTTCGAATGCATGCTTTGATACACGAGTCAATAAGACGAGGTGCCGGCATCTTCGTATCTTGTCAGTGCGACTTAGTCGTCGTTGTCGAAGTTCGAAAGTTGGAGAGAGGTTGTGGTTTTAAGTGCGCCGCAGATGGCTAGGGAAGATAGATCAAGCTAGAGTGCGGGACAGAGAGGTTATACAAAAAGAAGGCCGGCCGGAAAAACCACTGATTCCTAGTCACTCTGCATACTGCATTGAAAGCAAGTGATTGTTCGCAACGGTTATTGATTCTTTGTCTGTACGCAAAGCACAATAGAGAGAGATCAGAAGGCTGAGAGTTCAGGTCAGGGTCTAGATTGACGTATCGCCTCAAGACTAGCGGCCGCACCCGACTTTGGCTTCGATTAGTCGCGACGACGCCAAACATATTTCTCCCTCCCATCGCAACCACATTCAAACGTACACAGTTGTCCAGTATGTCCTACCAACTTCTTGATCAGCGCGAGGAGGATGAGCTCCACAAGTCTCGACTGCTCAATGTCGAGGAAAAGCCCTTTAAGCGCATCACCAAGCGCTTACTGACCCCGGGATCACTCGTATCTACTCCTACGAAGCTTCCTACTCCACCTCCCGACGGTGCAGACGATACAGCCTCCGCTGAGGCAGACCATCAAAAGTCCCTCAATCAGTTCCGCGAAGATGTCCTGCTCGACTTTGCCGCATTTAATAGCAGCATAGCTCGCATTCAATTCCTTCGCAACAGCAATGAACGTGAACGCGAACGGTACAAGGCTGATAAACAACGAATTTTGGAGACTGCACAGGCAGTTCGGGACAATACTGCACAATTAAGAATACAGCTACAAGCTGCAAAGAATACTTTGGAGCAGCGGAAGAAGTTTGACGAATTGACGGAGAAGATCACGAACAACAAGCTGCTGAGGCCAAGACAGGACCAGGAGATTAATCTGCGCAAGCTCGAGGAGGAATGCAAGGAACTCGAGAGGGAAAGTTTGACGTACAGTGAGACATGGAAGGAGAGGAGAGAACAGTTTGGCCGTATTGTAGAAGAGGGAATGCAACTAAGACGCCTGATCAGAGATGAGAAGGAGGAGGTTGAGCGGCGAGAAGGCATGAGTGGCGAAGGCGGAGAGGGAGAGGGAGGAGACGATGGGGGATCTGATGGCGGCCAAACACCAAAGCATGCAAGCCAGAACGGTGATGCCACTCCTCGGCCTGACGGTTCTCAGAACACTTCGGGTGCTGGATTAAAGCCACGAGCCTTACCTGCCGGTAATTTATCAACATCTGGCAGTCGAAGTAACAGTCGAGCACCCTCGCCAGCTGTTTCAGAACGCCGAAGAGAGGAGATTGAAGAAGGCGAAGACGCATCTATGGCTGATACACCAATGGCTGAGCCTTCACAGGTCACTGTCGACGAAGGAGAAATTGAGGACAAGATGGACACAACGTAGTCTATCCACCATTTTTGTACGATATGTGTTGTACCATAGAGAGCCATAATGATACCCCATGAATCTGTGGACAACATTCCACGAGCAGCCACACTGAATCCGAACATCCTCCATAATTTCCTGGGTATCATTTTCCATATCTCTGCTCATCAATCATAAACCTCTAATTCCCCATATCCTCCCCGAGCACATATCCAAATCATGACTCCTTTACAGCAGCCTTTGCCTCAGCTACCACATCCTTTGCTTTTGTGATTTCCTCGGGGTTGGCATCGTTCTCCTGAGCAGTCTCTAGCTGGTCTTCGAGCTTGGCGAGTGCGTCTGCGATACGTTGACGGAGCGGTGGGAAGACAGCTTTAGTCTCTGCAATAGCTGCGCGCTAAAATGTGCGTCAGTAAAGAGAACAGGGCATTGAGGCGACTCAAGGAGGAGAGAAGAGAGCAGCCAATCTGGATGCTTCACCCCACTACGTAAATGGCGGGGTAGCTTAAAATCAAGAAAGATCCCTCCGAAAGAAGTGCGTCAAACGGATCCTCTCCTCCCCCAGCTTGGTAGACATTGTCTAGCCGGCCGTCGAGAAAACAAAACTGCCTTACCTCCTGGTTCAACGAATACTCCTTGTTCTCGTCTTCCTCGGTGCTGGCTAGCAGCTTCTCCAGTCGTGTTTCTTGCGAGGACAGCTCTTTGTGGTATGAAGCTTCTTCCTTCACGAGGCGCTGGACAGAGCTCGTGGCGATTGCGAGGGGACTAGGTGGTGCCATGATGTATGTCTGGTGGTGTAATTGTGTGAGAGTACTGTACGAGAAATGAGGCTGCGGGAAGTTTTGAGGTGCAAGCAGGTTGTATCTCGCCTCGCGTAGTTCTACTTTGTTGTTCAGCTCGTTATGGATGACCAATCAGGAAACGGGATGCTGCAAGAGCACTCGTACACTAGTTTTCTTCGAGCCGATGAGTGCCGTCTCAGGCATGAAAATAGGTAGATATGTAACAGCTCCGGTAATTTTCAATTGTTTTGTTTTTCTGGGCATTCTATACTTTTGAATTATGGCCAGTACCTTATAGTTTTCGTATTCTTTGCAATCACCATTATTGGCATTAGACAACCCAGCCCATTATTATTGCCTTGTGAGTTAAGCGACATGAACATGCAAGGTCTGCCATAATCATCGTTGGGTTTTCCCAGCCTCGTTTCATTCACAATCATTCACAGTCGCCTTGGGCAAATGAACGAACCACACCACATTTTTTGCGATCTAGTTGATTACAATGAGCTGAATCTACAGAGTATGGATTACACGAACTCTGCCAAGTAAATCTAGCCTAATACCAGCACCCTTCCTGTTACTATTTAACCCGCAGTTTGGTCACCTGTTGACGAGACTCAAGAGACATCCTCGGCACGACTGGATTACTTCAATCTTCCAAATTGATCGATTTGTGGTTTCTAAATCAAGTTCAGCCACCCGTAAAAACCGTAGGTAATCTTCATCTTGCAACAATAACGACAACCACAAACGATACAAAACAAAAGCCCTTGGCCACTCGAACAGCTCGCAAGCTATTGCCCAGAATGGACGCTCAACAGCCTGAACCCGACGATCTTACCACTTACTTCAGCCAGTTTCAATCAGGCATACTCTCGAAATTGGAGAAAGTACAGGAGTCCAAGTTGAAAGCTGAAACTGAAAATGCCACACTGCGATCAGATATTTCAAAGCTTCATGCAGAGCTTGAGCAGATAAAACACGGCAATGAAGTCGCGGTGAAGACTTCTGAGGACAAAATCTCAGGGCTGCGACTTGAGCTACGGAAGCTGAAGCAAGCATCCGAGAAAGATGCACAACATGAAGCGCAACACATGGAAAAGCTTCTATCACAAGCGAGAAGTGACGGAGAAGCAAGTGGTAGAGAAAGAGCTCTAGATGATATCGAGAAAGAGAGACGCCTTCTTTTAAGGAGTCATCTTGAGCACCTTGAACAGGCTAGAGAAGAGGCTAGGGCCAAGGCCTATCAGCAAGGTCTACAAGAAGCTGGAACACATGAGCACGCCAATACTTCAGCAGCAATTTTAGGCAACCTCAATCAGCAGTTGGACGACATACGGAAACAACACGCTAAAGAATTGAGCCAAGCAAAGAAATTGTCTCGTCAAGAAGGGCGCGAAATGGCCTATCGCGAACTTTCTCTCGAGACGGGTGAGGCCTTAGATATCTTGCTCGATGCCAATAGCGATCTCAGCGACAACATAAAGGTATTATCCAAACTCTATACATTTAAATAGTAACTCGATACTAATCGTCTCTTTCGTACTCAGATCCGCGAGCTGAGGATAATTTTTCAAAACTGGAATGACATTCCACAACGCGCCCTGCCCTCTTATTTGCTACCAGAGGATCATGCACTGGGAGATAAGACTCTGTACCTTCTGGCTAGGCTGAGTAAAGAAGTTGACTCCCAGAAAGCTGGTGTGCTATTGAAACGCGAGGTTTATCTTCGTCAAAAATATCTGCGTGGAAGTGTGGTGGATCTTGTCGTTACCAACTCGGACATTGAAAATGTTCTCGGCCAGATATGCACAGAGCCGAATGGTATAAACCAGAGTCATCGGTCTCCTTCGACGGGTTCTGTTACAACAGTCAACGTGCAGACACCAAATCCTTCCTCGGATTCTGTTAACCAGCAAAATCGATCTCTTGTGTCGGCGCTAGAAATGAATACAGCGAAGTCAAAGTCAAAAGATCAATCTATTGGTTTGTTCGTTCCTTCCGATGAAAGCAACTCTACGGAAGATAGAGCACAGAAGCGCAAAGGCATCAATGAAATCGATGGCGCTATAAAGCGCTTCAAAGCAAGTACCCGACTTGAAGTCCTAATAGAGGCAAAAACGCCTAGTAACAAGAAAGAATCTGGAGCAAAGCCTGCACTAGCAGCTACTGAAGGCAAATCTCAGGCCATTATGGAATTGGAAAAGAAGTCTATTGTGATTCACGGCAAGTCTTTCCGGAGTACTAAGGACCTTGTTCGATATCTAGATGGCCTTGATACTGCAGACGAGCAGTACGCTGCACAAGCTTCAGCATTGGAACAACTCACGTCGAAGTTGAGGTTTCTTAGTTGTTGGGTCAAACCTGTCTGGGATCACACGTTGCAGACAAGAGCGTACGCCAGTTGCACATCCAAAGAGTCACCTTTTGAGCGATTCGAAAAGGTTAGAGGTATTGTTCTGACGCCCACTGAGACCCGGAACCGTGAAGACAAGAGCATCCAGAAACTCAAGAAATTATGGGCTGATGATATTCAGGCTCTTGAGTGGGTAGAGTCGCTGCAGTCAGAGAATCATAGCACCACCTTCTTCTCTACCATCAAGAAACTGGCAAGAGCAGTTGTCTCGAAGGACTCAGTTGTATTGAGGATTAACCATGCTATCGTCACTCGCTTCGAGCGGCACTCGATTGGCATCTATCCAACACCAGCTATATTGACCATAGACGTAGAGAAGGCATTGCGTATGCAAAATGATCCTCCACCAGTGCCGCACGCGATATATACCAAAAAGTCACTCAAGCTAGATCGGTTTGGGGTCCTCGTATATGATGGATGAAGTGGATATAGAAGAAGTTATGGATGAAGAAGCGAAGGAAGAGGATCTGGATAAGGAGGACTTTGATGAAGAAGAGTAGAATATTAATAAATTCCAAGGAAATACATCAAGCAAAAACTTTGCAGCGGGCTGAATCTTTGCGCTGCTTGTGTTCAGCTGACATTTCAATGCCGTGCCTTCCCTCCAGTATAAATCAAAATATAAGAGGCGCGGCCGGCGGAAGTTTACCCCGTTTACCTGTACTGCAAATATCAACATAAAATACCACTGAGTGTGCGCGTGTGTGCAGGTGTGTGCAGGTATAGGGTGAGGAGTGGAAATTTGGAAGTTGCATCGGAACCCGCAAAAGACCATATGTTTTATTACCTGTAAAGGATAACTGACAACAGCAGTATAGCTGACAACGGTGCTATGAATAACAAAAACGATAACAAAAATGGGACAGATCTGATATCCTTTGAGAAAAGGTTATTAACACTAGGTATGCTACGGA
The DNA here is from genome assembly GCA_029641185.1 of Pseudofabraea citricarpa. Taxonomy (NCBI): domain Eukaryota; kingdom Fungi; phylum Ascomycota; class Leotiomycetes; order Helotiales; family Dermateaceae; genus Pseudofabraea; species Pseudofabraea citricarpa. The sequence continues at coordinate 2,885,233 of JAPWGK010000001.1, forward strand.
TTATTACTCTGCTAATAGGAGAGTCCGGAAACAAGGAGTTAATTTATAGTTATTTGGAGGCAGATTCGTGATTCTGATTTTCTTATATTTTAAGCTTCTGCTTATAAATATATCTATTATGAAGAATATCTAATATATTTTAGGCACTTTGGATTATAGCTACTAAGTTATATCAACGATTGTTTCTACATTGTTTAGATGTTCTTCTCAGACGAAAGTAACATCCGGGACTTGGACCTAATATAATTTAGCACGGCGAAATTTGGCATTATATGCAGTATACTTCGGATACAGTTAACAAATATCCTTCCTAGGACTTTTGAAGATCAGTTAATGCAGTTTTGTCTTATCTTGTCGCGAAATCGGGATATTTTTTCGTGCAGCTTGCAGCTTCAAAATACGTCAAAGATGCATGTTCTGACGTGCTCGCTAATTCAATGCCCGAGCATCCATTTTCACCAACTCGTCGGCCCTCCTTTCGGTATTTGTGTCGTGATCCAGGGGCGTTATGAGGAAAGTGAGTTTTTGGGAATAAAAAGCCCACTAAGAAATGGGTAGGCGCATGTCTGATTGCTTCCAGGTGTCGAATCTGCCGTCAGATCCCGAGAGAACGAAGTGCTTCTTGGCCGGGGGCGTCTTGCCAATGTTTATCGCAAGATAGGCTCCACAGAATTCGTGTTTTTTCTCTCTCTGTCTCATCTCAATAATTCGTGCCAATGGTGGGGAGGACGATTTTCAGTCTTTAAGAATTCATATAAGGTTGCTTGATTGCCCGGCCTGGTTCAACTCGACTAGCCAGTGTTTACCGGACATCGCAATACGAATCCGCAACGATGCATGTCAAACGACAAGGCCGAGCATGGTATCACTGGTACGCCGAGGATGATACACCAGAAGAGCGAAAGCTAATTCTCAAACTCGATGCTCTTATCATCCCTTATGCCGTGGTCGCGTATTGGATCAAGTACATTGATCAGTCAAACATCAGTATGTCATCACTGCCTCGTCATATTTGCTTCAGAGGTGTACTAACTAAATGCTTTCAGATAATGCCTACGTTGCGGGGTTGTCCGACGACTTGAGCTTTAATGGAAATCAACTTGTCAACCTGCAGGCGATGTACACCGTCGGAGCAGTTGTCGGCCAATTGCCGTTCATGTTCTTATTCCCTATGTTCAAAATGAACTACATTATTCCTTTCCTTGAGGTCGGTTGGGGTATTTTTACCCTCCTCCAGTATCGGACTCAGGGATACGCAGAGCTGATGGCATTTCGCTTCCTTGTTGGTCTGTTCGAGGTTCGTCTACCAAATTCAGTGTCGGTGTTCAAAAAAATCTTTCTAACATTAATTAGGCTGCTTTTTTCCCAGGGGTCCATTTCGTATTGGGAGCGTGGTATAGAGGTGACGAGCTGGGCAGAAGAGGAGGTGTCTTTTATGTTGGTCAAATGCTTGGTACGCTCACTGCAGGCTTGATCCAGAGTGGGGCTACTCAGCACTTGGATGGTGTCCGCGGTCTTGCTGGCTGGAGGTATTTATCTTCTCCGCAGCTCACATGTGGAAAAGCAGCACTGACCGGTCACATAGATGGATGTTCATTATTACAGCTCTAATGACCATCCCAGTCGGAATTGCAGGAATCTTCATCTGGCCCGGTACACCAGCGCTGCCCAACAAACTTTTCCTCTCCGATGCCGAACTGGAATTAGCCAGCAAGCGACTTCTGATTTCACGACCACCCCCTCAGGAGAAGAAGACTCGAGCCCAACTTGTCCGGTCTATCTTGAAAGATAAGAAGATCTACTTATTAACCATTTGGGCGATTCTTTTCTGGAATGCTGGTGCCTCGGGATATGGAGGATACCTCCTCTGGCTCAAGAGTCTCAAGCGATACACAAGCCCAGAGGTCAACCAGCTCGGTTCTACCGCACCTGCTCTAGGTATCTTCTACGTCCTCTTCATCAACTTCGGATCCGATTTATTCCTGGGCCGTACAGGTGCAATTGCTTTCGCACACGCTTGGAACTTCACCGGTATGGTCATTCTAGCTATATGGTATGTTCCAGAGCCCGCAAAATGGTTCGCGTTCAACGTCTATTATTTCCAGGTCGCCATGTCGTCCGTTCTGTATGGTTGGGCCAACGATATCCTCCGCCATAACTCCCAGGAAAGAAGTATCATTATCGTCGTCATGAATCTTGTGGCACAGAGTACTACCGCTTGGATTCCTTTGTTTGTCTTCAAAACGGTCGAAGGTCCACGTTGGTTGAAAGGTTGGAGTTTCACTGCCACATCGTCGTTCCTGTTGGTGATTTACACTGTTGTTGTCATCAGGACTCTATCGAAACGTCTAGAGTGAGTCTCTTTCTTCCTCTGATTTACCCAAATATGAGATGCTAATAAAATTACAGGCACGAAACTGCTTTACAGAACCCTTTGGGCTCTGATACTGAAGCTTCATCAGTGCAAGATGTCGAGAGGGTTTCTGGAAAAGATGACCAGCGGGTTATAGCTAAGCCAACAGTGAACGAGTAATGTCTTTAAAATGTATGATTCTTTTAACTAGTACCTTGTTTCATATCTCGAGTAATAGTATTGAAGACATGTTGTACGGAGTATCAATTCCCAACCAAAAGCTTGACTATCAACTATTCGTGTAAACCTTTTCTAAATATATAGATCCTTGACCATGCATTTATAATCCATAGTACTGAAACCAAGAGTACATAAAGTAACTCAACCCAGCCACTCCAAACCCAAATCGGAATTTTGCCGATAATTTCACAGGTGTTTCGCTCTCTTTCGCACCGAGTCGTTCTCAAGCGGAAAGTTAGATACTGAGGGTACATGTACTCTAATAGCCGATCTCTGATCATCCTTAGGAGCTAAACCGTCGTTTCTTTTGCCCAGATGAACAACGTTTCTCTGTGTTTAAACATTTAGCGAACACCACCACTTGCAAGAGAGAACCAACGCTTACCGGCTCATTTTGTACGAACGTAGGGGGTGAAAAACGATTTGCCGAGCTTCTTTCTGGTGATTTGGTCCACAGCTTTGACGTCAATCTGTGCTTAGGCATGGCAAAAGGTGGTTCCGAATCTTGAGAATCCTGCTCCCGTCCAAAGACACCGACGCTTGCGTCGAAAGCCGCCTGGGCCCTTCGAAGCATGTCCACTTCACTCTCCAGACTCCGTTTCTCTGCCTGGCTCGATGCCAACTCTTCCTCCAATTGAGAAAATCGAGCTCTGGATTGCTCTCCATGTTGCTGATCTGTCTGGAAAGTTTTGCCAAAGTCGGTCAAGTTTTGGATCAAATTATCTTTGTACTTGATCTCTTTGTCCTTGTACTCGATCTCTTTCCTCTGATTGGTGATATACTGAGAAATGTTTTCGATGATCTTGATATCGTCCTCCTGCTTTGTTGGAATGAATTTTGAAGGTTGCGTGGCATGGCCATCCGTTGAACAGGCGGGCTCAAACCAACCTGCGGGCGATGATGCAGCGTCGTCCGCATCTTCAGGGGCAATGGCCCGCACAGTCAAATGTCCATTTCTCAGTGCTCTTGAGAGCTTTTCGCAGCTTTCCAAGGTCCATTTGGACAGGCCACCTGTGGGAAATGCTGGGTACTCTTTAGAAAATACCCAGCGGAAGTAGGTTGGGCCGTTGAGATTGTCTTTCAAAGGATTGACGGTGGTTGAGGCTGGGAATTTCCTTCCAGTAACACTTTCTGTATTTGACAAGTTACTCCAGAGTATTCTTTCGAGTAGAATAAGTTCAATGAAATAAGCAGAACAAACCAATTTTTTCAATGATTATCCTTCTTGTATTATTCTGTCGCTGTCTTTTCACCCGACTGATTGGGACAGAACTGCTAGTATTGGAAATTACACTAGCCGCATCGTGCGAAGACATTATATCTGGTGGATAACCTGATCCCAAGATACCTAGAATAATTATAAGTATATTAAAGTAATAAGAGATACGATAGTAAAGCCTACCGTTAAGAGGTATAGGTTTAGAATTGCTTCAAATTATAAATCTAATAACCAGATTTGTGATTTATTTTTATAATAGCGAACCTGTTGATGTAAAGCTAAGAGAAAGAAGGCTCAGATAGCTGACAAAGGACCCCTAAAAAACAGGTACAAGGATACCGATAGCAGATCAACCAGTTTGACCACTTACAGCTACACGGGAGGCTTAGTCCTTGTAGATTCCTCAAGCATGTAATATTAATGCGTGCCTGGCCAGATTGCCAAGATACGTGTGGTACATTGCAGGAAGCGAGCATCATAGCACAATGCATGGCAGTAGCTAGGGAAGCCACATGAGGCAATTTATGATAAGTGTGCAATTGGTCGGGTTAAAGGTAGTTGTGCCATTGAGTACCGAGTATATTCTTGTATGAGTCATACTGGAATAGAAACCGGGCGATAATGAGGGGGAACTGATATCTTAGGCAAGAGAGCGGCGAACCAATGCAATGTGGCTCAACCCTTCACATAAATGACGCTTTTTTCTCAGGGAGCCTTGACGTGTAAATGGTAGGTGCTGTAGAGAAAACAGAGTGTGAGTTAGGCTTCCCTTCCCGGTAGTTCGTTTCCGTTCCCCGGTAGGAAAAGAAATCATCGCTTAAATCTATCTCTTACAGAAACCTGCAAGCCACACCTGCAGGCTTATCACGATCGGCTATCTTCCTTCTCTTCTCTTTACTTGGAGGTCAACAGGCGCTACGTTGAGAGATACTTAGAAGTTTTCAAAATTTAGAGTTAAATTTAAACTTTACATTTGATTTTCACCTGCCAAAATATAAGAAGTCTAATAAGAAGATAAGTTAATTCCAGATAAGCTCGCTTAACTTTTACTTTACAGAGTAGGTTATATACCTACTCGAGTTATCAAACGGTCTCTGAGTTACAGAAGACGAAAATCTCCACCGGAGCTTGGAGCAAAGTCTAGGCTGTTCTCATACCCTAGTAATCACCTTGTTATTACTGCAAAGTCTCCTGAGGAATATTTCGGCCCCCACAATTCGATGTTGATAAACAGACGCGTCGGGGGCTCGACGCGGTGAGGGAAACGGTCTGTGCTCAAGTGGTTGCAGAACATCGAGTCATATGATTGGACAGAACTCCACAGGCGCGAAAGTCCCCGGTCGCTTGAATGCACCCTCCTCCTGGTTAGAGTTTTAAGAAATGCCACATCGAAAGGGGTAGCGAACCGGAGTGTGGCATTCTCTTGACTTGGTTGACGTCCCGAACAGTCGGTGCTGTTTAGTTGGAGATTCTTCACGACTGGAGCTGCTTCACACATGCGATCTTACTGGTTCTCGCTTAGCTCACTGACTCAACTCGGGCGTAAGCATAGATTCAACAGCAGAGCTCACGCATAGTGCCTTTGCTAAGGCTGCAATCACCGCAGGAATCAGCAAATCAGGGTAAACATAGGTTCTAAAATGATATTTCAGAGGCAGTGGCGGCTTTCAGCTCAGAGGCTTCATGCTTGGCAATATCAGAATTCTTGATTCCTGGCATGAGGGATTTGTATATTACATCAGGACTGCACGATCAGCAGAGCCATCTGCATAATACTCCAAATCGGCCAAACCGCTGCTAGGATGATTTCAAATTCTCTTGCCTTAACCACCGCTCCCTCTTCTCGCCCCCCTTTCTCTATCTCCTTTTCCTAGGCCTCGATCGACTACCGATCGCTGCTTAACGGCATTTCCCTTTTCAATTATTCAGCAGAGCCATCTGCATAATACTTCCAATAAGCCAAATCGCTGCTAGGATGATTCCAAATTCTCTTGCCCTAACCACCGCTCCCTCTCCTCACCCCCCCTTCTCTATCTCCGTTTCCTAGGCCTCTATCGATTACCGACCGCTGCTTAACGATATTTCCCCTTTGAATTTTTAGAGAAAGAAGTCAATGAGAACCAAGAGATCCAGGCCGTCAGATACCACAAACACAGGATATTGAGACTTGGGGCATACTATTCCCTTCCATCAAATGCCTGAGAGCTCTCCCAACTACCCACAAACAAGCACTTGCCTCCTCCTCACAAACTGCAAGCACTTATCAACACTTTGCTGGCTTTGGTCACCGCTCTCACTTTGAATAGCTAGTGTATATATGCGTATTAGTTCTAGCCAAGAAGAGCAAAAATAATAGAAAAGTGGTGTCTAACTAATTAAATATGTATGTATGCCTTTATCCCAAAGTGCAGCACCAGAAAATTCCTCCCAAAATTTCTATACCCAGATACCTCCCACAAGGGCCCAGAATCGTACCTCGAGTGCCCGCCTCAATATCGTATCCGTTCCATAATGACGGGACTCTTTGCTCCCAGGTCAAACACCAGGGCATTCTTATCATCAATGCTGACGCCTTTGTCTGTGATAGTAACCCCGGATTTTCGCGTATGTGCCACTTCCTGCCGACTGACTCCCCCCTTATCCCTCGGAATCCACAAGACGGGGCATTCTTTCACGACGGCCGGGGGGAAATAGGCATCTCTCGCCGTGTCCCCAGGGTACTCAGGATCGGGTAGGTCGTCCGGTATAGCTTTTCGCAGGACTGTGAAGTCGGAGAAGATCTCGGGATGCAGCCATTTCAGCAGGAAGTTCGGTTTCTTGTCGGGATCGGGCGAGACCCATGGTGTCCAGAAGTCGATGTAAGATATGAACCCCGAAACGTCGATTCCGGTTGATTTGGCTCGCTGTTTGAAGGATTGGGATAGGAAATTGACTGTCATTTTGCCAGCGGCGTCAGCACCTTCGACCGCACGAGAATTTCCCCTTTCCTCTCGAAGATACTCGGGAAGGTCGGCATCATTAAGAGGTTGAAAGTTATCAGGGTCTTCGAGATCTGGGATTGGAGGTGCTTGCATGTGAGCTTCTTCGACCTCGTCATAGAGGCCCTGAGCTGCCAACGTCTTGGGGAGATTATACAATAGTGGGCCCAGAGCGTCGTTGAGTGACATGTGGATCAGAGCAGTGAAAACGGTCAACATGATCATCAAGACGAGGGGACCGAAGGCTGAGCGAAGACCAAAGAGTCCGAAGAGACATACTTCAGCGAGGTAGACACCAGTAAGCACTTGCTTCAACGCATGGGGGTAGAGGAGCCCGCGTGTATCAGTCTCAGATCCGTAAACATAGACGAGGTTGTAGTGGTATACGCGGTAAATGAGATAGAAGCTTATTGTAGCGAAGCCGAGAACCAACGGAGCTATGCAAGAATAACTCATGGCTATTATTTTGGTCAGTAAGCGACGAACTTTTAGCCTCATTTGAACTTACCGATGACAGCCATGTTTGTGAACACAGGATATATGCTTCCCCACCTCACGATTCGCATTCTGTGCCATTTAATTGAGATGAACCGAGGATTGGTTGATGTCTTCAGGATGTGAAATCTGAAAATGCTGGACAGATGTACAATTCTAGTAGCACTCATAGCTAGGCCCTGAAGAATGAAATATGAGACATAAAAGTTTGATGCCTTTGGAAGGTTCGCCGACAACAATTCTTTAGCTGACATGGGGTTGTCAATGATATCGGTTATAGCAGCTGAAGCGGCTGAAGTGAGGGTCGTGATAAGGAATACCTGAACTACTTGGAATATGAAGTAGGTCTGCTGGACATACAACTCAACCATAGATACAGTTGCGATCCCAGCTTGTCTCGCGCATACTTTGATGGTCAGCAGGGTATTACCGTAGGATAGCGCGCGCAACTACTCACTTCTCATTATTCCAGGTACCAATCCCATCAAGAAAGCCAGAGCTATAGCAGGAACCAACCCTGTTAAGACCCCTAAGATTGGTGCAGGAAGATCCGTGATCCATTTTAGAAAGAAAATGTCGGTAAGAGAACTAACGTTCGAAATGATGCCAACGATTGCTGCTGGTATAGACCAGAAGACTACCATCACCGCCACAAAACCACTAACTAGGAACTTTCGGACAATTCTTTCCCACCAATAGATACGGAGCGATGGCCAAACAATCTCGTTAGGCCGAATTCCATTAACATGAGGCGTCATATGGAACGCTCTGTGGTGTGCTAAGCTTTGATAGGCACTCTGGGCATTGACTTGAGAATCGAATTCAATGAAAGCAGCTGGTAAAGGTCTCGCATTGCCAGCTTTATGTTGTCTTGTGAGCTTGCTGATGCGTGGATTCAACTCCTTCAGTCTATTACGTGTCCATTTGATAGAATCCACACTCCTTCCATAATTGGCAATAGGGCGATGGGTAGGCCGTCGTTCTTGTGGTATCCATTGAGCTGCAACTGAGCCATTGATATCTGGGGGTGGTCCATATCTCCCATATCCATGAATCCCCCATTTCAATTCAAGTGTTCGGTCAGAGTATGGTTCTGATGTTGGCGATTGTATTGTATCGACGTGCGAATTCAAGCCGGGCCCTTCTGTCGATTCTTGCACCTCAACGGAGGGCCGAATCCCTGTTAAGCCTACACTTTTGGCAAAACCCGAATCCTCAGCGGTGGATTTATCAGTGTCGGCAGACTGTCGAAAATTATCCGTATCTCGTGCTTTGATGCCAATATCCGCTTCGATGTCAGGATGACCAAATTTTTCAGCCTTAGCACGTTCCAGATTCGCCATCTTGATCAATTCTATCTCCGCTTTCTCCAAACGCAGCGCAGTTTGATCCCTTTCTTTAACAAGATCTTCTAGATCGTCAGTTACTCTTGGAATCCAAATGTTTCTGACCGAATCTCCAAATATCTTCCGCAACTTTGCGTCGTCGAGCAGTTGCTGTGGAACACAGGTGAACAAGATTGTGCGGGAGGATATTCGTTTTGCGTAGTAAGGAGAGATAAGGTAAGCCTGACGTAAATTAATGTAGTAGACACACTCTCTTGATACCATGTATAAGACGAATCCTAATTGGCAGTTAGTAACGGAGCATACACAGGTTGATTCCAAGGTATACAGACCAAAAAAGACCCATGCAAGTAAAGCATGAACATAGTACCAGCTTGGATTATTAACATTACCAAAGGTAAGCATGTCCAGCTGTTTATTGCCAATTCCTCCTTTGGCATGTAGAGGAAGGAGGATTGGCCATGTAATACAACAGCCAACAAGGCATATCACACAAAGAACACGCAGAAATCGAAGGAACAAGTAACCATCCAGTGATGATTGATTGAGAACATCCGTGTCTGGGACTTTCAACCAAGGTACCACCCAATTGAACCATCCTTTGGGTAATGGCTTGCTTTGTTCACTGCCAATAATAATTAGGACTTGAAGCTCAATATCTCTTAAGCATAGGGACGTAATTCTACTTACTGAGGATAAAGACTACTTAAGAAAGTCCTCGGGGCATAGACTCGAGGACATCTAGCTCTTAGCACCCAGAAAATTAGGAGACAAACGGCCGCATAGACAGTAACAGGGACCAAAGTTGAGAACATAGATTTGAAGGAATTAGAATTGGTGGGCGTCGCTGAAGCAAAGACCTTTGAACTTGTGGCATTATCCCGAGCTGATCCAACTCGAGGATCATTGTCGTCCTGTACGCACGAGCAGATTAGCTATGTTCTCCTTATCGCTGACGGAAAATTCTACCAGTTGGCGCCTCAACGTCAAGGCGTAGACGAACTCAGCCAGGTCTCGAGTAGCCATGTTGCGATAATATCACGCGCCCCTAGGGCAACGGGCTTGAGAGGAGATCACGCATACGGGATGGCCTTCACAATCGGGTTCGAAGTCGGACTGATGAAGTTGCTCACGAGGCTTATGGGATGCATATCAGGTGCAGATTGTGACCGTATCTCGCTTAGATGACATTCATCCGAAAGTTCAGGGGTCGCCGACGAACTAGCCGAAGCTGAAAAGCCGAGACGTCGTCCACTTACCAATGGTAATCCACCTTGGCGTGATAAGCCGAACCTAGCTAAGTAGATTTTCTTCCCCACAGCCCCTTGCAGACTTGACTTCAGCTGAAAGGTTCAGGAAGCCAAGCGATGACGCCTCTTGTTTAGCAACAAAAATTTGCTAGTCGTGGCGATCAATTACCAAGCGCTGGAAACGGGGGTTTTAACTTCCGAATCGCTGACAGTCATCCAATAGCAAGCTCGCTGAGCTCCCGACGTAGATGTTCATCAACGGTAGTCCCGGTTGACGAGGAAATACTTGAGGCTAGAAGAAGACACCGCAAGGCCTTGGGTGAAGTCTATGAATCACCTCGGAGATGTTACATTTTTATAAGACGGCGGTCTTTGGGAATCTTTTCTCCGCTTTTCTCTTCATCGAATAGAAATATAAGGAATAATAGACACGTGCTCGGCTACAGCCAGGAATGTCTTCCTCTTGTAGTAACCTCTTTCTTCATCAGTATAATTAATAACTTTCGACAACGGTATTTAATATATAATATAAGTCGACCCGTTAATTAAGTTAACTAGCAGTAACTTTGTGATCGGCTACTGCCTGTATAAAGGCCTCCCTCCTATAGTTCCTTTTTCTTCCTTAGAGAAATCAACAGCCTTCGAAGAAGAGCATTCAATTTACAGAGTTAACACGTGGTGCCTATTGATCCGTTGATTATAGTTAACTGATATTAATATAGCTAATTAGTTTACTTATAAGCATGAAATTAGCGGTGTGATATTCACCTCTTATAACCTAGCGAAGTTTATAGTTATAGCTTATTTACTCTCTATAGCAACTAACTATATACAGTAAACATATAGCCTGGAAATCTTTATGATCCTTTAATAAGACTTGCCTTAACTTACTTTCGTATAATTCCAACAAGTGAATTCCTATATAAAATTGAGAGGCTAAGAACTTTATCAATTACCTTGATATAAGAGCTATATAAACAGAAACCAAGTAGTTTAATACTAGTATTATACTTAAATACGTTGGTCGCACTTAAGTGGATAGCGGCAAGTTTAAAGAGTTATTTTCGGAACGGATTATCCTTTGACATAAAATGTCAAGAGAACGTGAGTAGTAAAAAGAGCTAGTAGAGCAAATCTTACAATTTACAACCACGTTATTCTCTACACTAGAAAGAAGTTATTTATGAAAGTAGAGACTTGATTCATGCTAATAGACAACCTATTGACTCAAGTCTCCTTTGCTTCCACCCACGATAATACAGCGCCTACTCATCTTCTAAGAGCTAGGCATACTAAGATACACCAGAAGCATTGGCATTTCGAGCAGCCATCACGCGCCTAAGAGAGGTTGCTTGAATATCTTCGAGGGCTTCGTAATTAGCAGAAATTGTGTCGAGCAGCCAGTATTTGCATGTTTCCATCATCCTCATTTCTTTACAAGCAGGCGTCATAATAGCATCCTGCTGAGTTTGATTGATACCAACCGTATCCATCATATTGTACCACGCACTGTCATCGTCGGTAGCAGACGTATCTGCACCGTCTCCATAAATATGGGCTCTGAACATGCTCTCGAATGTAATTGGTCCACCGTCAATTTCTCTGCCCTGATCATCGCCGAGATTGTTCCACCGACCCCATATTGTCTCCGCGGCAGCATCAGTGAATCCGAGATAGGAAAGGGTTTCGCGAGAGATGATATAATCGGGGATCGTCAGATAATGATCTGCCGAGATGGATGTGGATGTGTTTGGTAGGCTTGAGTTAGGCGAAGATGGAAGCGGCAAATCGCGATATTCGTCCTCGCTGGATTGGTAGATTCGACGCTTGTGCACCCGGCGCATGTTGGGGATTTCGCAGAAGATAATAGTGCCCTCGCGCGTAAGGCTTTCAACATCCTCCGGATGAAAGACTTGGCCGCGTGGATCAGTGGACCACGACATGACTGGGGTGGAGACGGTTAAGTACTGATGATCGCTTGCTGACTTAGAAGAGAGTGACCACCCTGGTCTGCTGTTGGTAGTGGGTAGTGGGTAGTGGGTATGCAAACAAGTTGTAAAGTATGTCTTGGATGATTCTAATTTGTAAGAACGAGCATTTTATAGTAGTTGCTAACCTTTTATTTCTCTTTTATAATGTAATGTCACATGACATAGATTGTACAGATGTACATATGGCTCGGTGCTATATCATGTGACCAAAGTAGCATTTTGCGTCTTTGAACTCTTCTGTTCTTCCCCATCATCTCTTTACTACAAACCCTATCGCACTCCAAGCCCTCGACTCCGGTCTGGTCACTGAGCAATGAGCCTACACATACAAAAAATGGAACCAGTCAATCTTGTTATGCCACCTCGTCTCCAAGCGCCAACAGGGAGCACTTGATTGGACATACCATCCACCCAATTGCAAGAGTTTGCAGATACACCATCCGTTCAGACGGTCGCTCCGAACACATCAAACAGGAAGCTCGCTGAAGGAGGGAACCCAACACGCAGCACGGTACCGCACCCGAGGACTGAAAGGTCAACTCTTAGCGGAAGGCAGGGGCAAAGTGGCCATCAACAATGATCAGTCCAGATGAACTTGTCTGTGCCCTGAGAATGGCATCGGCACCATTGTGTCACCCCTGCACAGGGCGACTGAGCGCTCCTAATCCAATTTCGCGCCGCATACAAACGTTTCGCCTGTGCCACCGCACCCGAATCACGTTCGTCCAGGGAAATGGTTGGTTAAGCTTATTGCTCGGGGACCACGGAATATCAGATCATGATTCGCTGTGCTTGATTTAAGGTGCTGTACCTGGCGACTATCAAAATATCAGACCGTCGAAGTTTCATCGCATATCCCTTGGAGCGGCGTGGGTGAATATGGCCAAAGATGTTTGTTTCCTTGCGCAGTCCTATGATACCAAGCAAACTCAGTGCTTGATGCACAATTCCATGGTGAGGCGCCGTGAAACAGATCAAAAGTAGCCCTGCAGGAATCTCAGCCGCCGTCTAAGTATATCACTCGTGTGCTCCCTTCTATTTCTCGTCTTTCTCTACCATCCGCTCAAAGCTCTTCAAACCTCGTCGCTCATTTCCCTTTCGTTCTATACATTCATTTCTGATCTGCTGGACAGCCATCTATTCTTTGCAAAGCACTCTTGTACAAATTAGAATTTATTTCGCATTTTAGGTCCAATTTCCTTCGGGCAATATGTTGAACCCAGCCACATCTGTCCTTATACTTTCTTATGCAGCCTTCGTGTCTGCTCTTCCAAATCTGGAGTCTCGTGCTGTAGCGTCTCTGAATCAAGCGGCCTTTGAAGAGGCTCAGCAACGGGATGAAACTGCCACAAGGCTATTCTCCTCAACCTCCATCAAGGTAAAATTTACCCTCGATATTTGGAGGCAGCGTACCTAATTTATACGGGTTTAGACATCAGACGGGCAGTGTCTTTTCGTAGATGAATTATCAGGGGATTTCCGAGCCAACCTAACCCCAATTCAAGTCGCTACCTGCGATGGAAGTGTCAGCCAATCTTGGGATATTATTACTGCAGGAAAACACAATGATCAGCCTGGAACGATTCTTGTTGTTAACTCTCAGGTAATGGATATTGAAGTGGGTGTGGAACAATAGTTGACATTGTTTTAGACACAAGCATGTATGAACTTCGATCCGCGACGTGCCGCTGGAAACCAGGTCATCATGTTTTCGTGCGGAGGGCGGGCAGATGGAGGTAGGTCTCCTTGCTTCTATACAACTTATTTACTAATTTTTGCAGGTGGAGAGGTGACAAACTCGCAGCTCTTTAGCTTTGCGGGAGGAGAGGAACCTGTTCAGCTTGAGCCCGAAAACGCAGCGGGCACATGCTTCACTGTGAAAAACAACGTTCTGGATCAAGCACCATGCCAGGACGGTGAGACAAGTCAGACTTTCTCTTTTGGTGGAACAGAAAATGAAGCTACGCCATCATCCGCCGTGGAAGAAAGTCCAGCATCAACTACTTCAGCAGCAGCAACAATAGAATCTCCCTCGACCACAGAGGATTGTTTTAGCACAACAATGGTAACCGTTACCAGAGGTGCCGGGGCTTCTACCTCAGCCACAACTACACCAGGTGCTGCAATTGAAGACAGCAACCCCACCACTGATGTTCCAGTTTCACGTGTTGGGGGGAGGCTCCAACCCTCCGCAGCAGCGGAATCAAATCAACGTGACGCCAATGCTGTCCGAGCCTTCTCTTCTGTATCTCTCAAGTCATCAACTGGCGATTGTCTTTCCGTTGACCCCACTGCTGGAGATTTCCGACAGAACCTTATTCCCATCGCTGTCACACCGTGTACAGGTTCTGCGGGTGAGAAATGGGATCTCATTACCTCGGGTACGCATAACGATGATACGTCTGGAAACAGCACCCTTATTGTCAGTGCTCTCACTCAAGGCTGTATGAATTTTGATCCCAGACGTGCAGCTGGTGACACTGTCATCCTTTTCTCGTGTGGTGGACGCGCGGATGGTGAGGGTTCGACTACGAACTCGCAGCTTTTCCCCTTCGTCGATGGACAGAATTCGATTGTAATTACACCAGAGAATGCTGAAGGCACTTGCCTGGTCGGTAAGAATGGCAAGTTGGATAGTGCTAGTTGTTCTGGCGGTGCCGAGCAGAGCTTCACCATTGTTTGAAGGGAAAGAAAGTCCAGAACGGGATGTTCCATTTAGGGGCTTCCAATAAGGTCTGCCCACAAGACGTGTGTAATCTCCTTATTTGTATTCTTGACGCTTGTATTATATCACTATGAGTAGACTTTTATTGTTTGGGTGGGACTTTAGAAAGACGATAAAGAAAATCTATAGGCTCTGCTATAACCACCGTTCATCTCTTCCTCTCATTCCATGCCCTTGCCAAATACTCATCACAGATCCCCTCTCGCCAGACCACTCTCTTCAGTCGTACTCTAAACTCTTCCATCCGATCCTCATTCCCCGTCTCCACTTCCTCAGCATTTGGAGCAGGAAAATACCTCTCAAGCACGGGGAACGATGCCGTCGAAGCAGCGATAAAAACAATCCACATAAATAAATCATCATTCTCCTCGTCTCTGTCGGCCTCTCTCGTATCATAAATATCAAGAAAAGCAAGCAGTTTCAACAACAGCCGATTGAAAGCCTTTGCGAGGATGGGCACTTCACGAATCATCAGTTGCAGGTAGAGCATCGCTGCGACGGAGAAGGCTTGATCGATTGTCAAGGGATTAGTTTCTTGCTGGTTAGTTGAGGTCAAAATGTTGTATTCGGTCGAGTAAATCAAGTCACTGATGGTTTTCTTATCGCTTGCTGTCAGGCCTGGGAGCGTCATTGATTGGGTTATTGAGCGCAGGTTGACGAGGATTTCGTGCTCAGTTTGGGAGAAGCGAGCTGTGAAGGTTTCCTCGTAGGGTTGGCTGTGCTGACACAACTCATTTTCTCTAACAAGACAATTTGGTGCGGAGATTGGTTCTGGACTCGGCAATAGAGCGTGGCCTGATGACTGCCGTGAGATGATGGATTGCACGGAGCTGGCTTGCGAAAATGAGGGGATGGCGAATCTCAAGGCTGAACTCCAGCGGGTGCAGTAGAGCGTATCGGAGCTTGTATGAATTACTTAGTTGCGCAACAAAATCAACGACAGTCGTTTTGCACTCACTATGCTAACAAGTTGAAAACGATGCCCTTGAATGCTGATAGGCCACCTCGCATAGCGACCATCATAGCCAGGCCGTCCATATGTGCTTTAGAAGCATCATAACTCCCACTCATCGACTTTGAGGACCAAATCAGCGTGTACATTATTTAAATTTGGAAGGGTTCATTGATTCATACCTCCCAGTTATTCAGTACTGCAACAGAAGCGATCGTCCCGTCGCTAAGATGCTCCCGCTCATGCAACAAGCGATCATTGATGATCTTTAGGGTCTCGCCCTTGTACAGCAGTGCGTCGGAAGAGTTTGGCGTGCCCCAGAGCAGATTCCGATGTTGCGCTACGCAGTATAACGTGGCGTTGAGAATGGCTGCGTCGCTGAAGCTGAATGATAGCCAGGAACTATTGTAGTTTAGTGCGAAGACGTTCATTTTATACCGTGTGACATCTGATCGTTCTGTCAGTAGTTTTCTGTTTCTTTCCCATGCCCTTTCTCAGGCTCCATGGAATACGAACAGTGATGGACCAGACTCTGTATTGATCCTCCTTGTGGTATGGGGAGTGATCCGAGATTGTTCAATTGGCTAGTCGCTAAGTTTAAACTTTGTTTTGCCAGGCTCAAGGGATTACTAGACGAGCCTTCCCTCGCCAAAGGAGTCTTTTGCTGAACAGCTATTTCCTTAGAACCGGTAGGTTTCTCGTCCGTTTCTTTGGATTTTGTACTTTTTGAGCGTGGCTTTCTCGACCAAGTAGACAGCTTAAACATTCCCGGCTTCGAATTTACTACCGCAGTAGGAGGAGGTTGGAGATCGGGATCTGGTGTGTTTCTCCCATCTAGGAATGATCGTATGGCATGAGATCGTACTGTGCGAGAGAGCTCGGCGCTTGCATTAATAGACTGTGGCTTTTCAGTTGTGGTGATGAAGCGAAACGTGCCGCTTCCGATTTTGCTTTTGCTTTTGCTTTTGCTTTCACCTCTGCTTTTTCCATTTCGGGGAATTCTGAGGGGTCGTGCACCCGGCTCTTCGCCTTCTGTGTCGGCCATGACTCGAGGTAAGTTATATACTTGAAATATGACGCCCAGGTCTTTGGGATAATTGTTTCTACCAGAAAATCAATTCGGGCACTTATTGGTACCCGCTGCGGTGCGCACGTCTCACGTGTTGCTTAGCAAGCAAAGCTGCAGATGTTGAGTAATCATTTTCAATGTCGTGATGTTTATCAAGATTCCGATGGAGCCTTAATACAAACGCTCCTGGGAGCACTCACTTAAATTGAAACCACGAAACAAAAAATATCCTTCTAATCAAGTAGAACTTTATAAGGAGCAAGTGAGAAGCACGGGATCCTGAATCACTTGATATAACTCTCTAAAAGTTAAGCGAGACACGGTTGAACGGGCAGGTCGTGACGAGTTCAAAATCGTAACCCGACAAGCTTCCAGTAACCTCTCCTACTGATGAATTCGATTAAATCCTGGCCAATCGACTTCCTCAACGAAGCTCATAACTTCGTTTGACTTTGTACAACGTTCAAAGTACAACGTTCAACTTCTACATCGCTCCAAATCAGTTCATAGGTAAGCTGTCTTGTTTAACTTCCCAAGAGGTTGAAAAGAGGGAAGGCGAACAGAGATCCAGAGGCTGGGCAATTTTAGAAGAAGTTTGTGAGATTTAGGAAAGAGCCAACACCTTCTTCTGGGCCTTCATAAAACAGGAACCTCAATCCCATCATCAATCGTGAGCGTTGCCGAGTTGATTACTGTTTATAGTTTTAATTCTGTAGGCCCAGCTTCCTAGAGTCAGATCCAGCTGACTTTCTCACTCCTTGATCGAAAAGCTACGATTGGCAGGTATAACTGGTGAACGATTTTCTATATCCGTTGAATCAGAATACTGGTCCGATATCTATGCAAACAGTTATTCTAAAACGCATATAAGATTTTATAATAGGCTTGAACGAACCATCAGATGCATTTCTTTATAACGAGACACGAGATTGGCTTTGAAAGCGCTATCTAAATCTTCTGATATTGATTGACCAGACTTGAATATTTTGAAAGCTCACAGACGGCTGGTAAAATATGAACATGATTTTATGATTAGACTTTGACCTAGGCCTCACTCTGTTCACAATCTTGGAAATATGAAATCACTTGTCTGGTTACTATGGTCTTGCAGGACAGTTAATTAGGCAAACCGTAAGCACATTTGGCAGATACAAAGAACGAGGTCAATTGGCAGCACTTTAGTGTTTGTATTCGCAGAGTGTTTTCATTTCTCAATCGCTAAGCAGGATATTTGATTCTATCTGGACTGTGTCATTCTTTGCCCAGATTGCTTCCTTAAACATCGCTAAGTTTTCTCTTTCTGGCTGTGTTGGATAGAGGTCCATGTAGTTTTTCATGGTTCTCAGCAAGAATTCTCATATAGCCCTCAAACACATGACGCATGCAGAGGAGAAAGTTCTCTTGCTTTTGTTCAAACTTCTTCTGTGGAAGCTTGAGCATTGCCTGAGCAGTCATATGTTGACATTTCTCCCACTCCACGATACCCCAATAAGCAAGCTTTGAGGCCTCGAAATGACTTATAATCACACCATCAAGAGGAGTGCAATGAATAACTTCCATCCCATCAATAGTGTCTCGGTACTCGAAAGGGCTGGGTAGACTTAGGATTTCAGTTCGACATCGTCCAACGGTGTCGCTGTCTTCCGCACCAAATTTCTCAATGCGTGAGTGTTCGTATTCGGACCATTGAGTAACTGGGTCATGATAGCCATACTGAGCACCTGCAACGTCTAGTGCATAGCTCTCATGGCCGTGCTTCAGCGTCACCTGTAGAATGTTGTGTGTGAATATGATGGCTTCTTCGTCACGTCCAACTATCACTACCTCTCGCTTAAGGTTCTTCTGGATCGTACAGCGCTCAGCGATATTCTCGACAATGTCTATGTTTGGTTAGTAAACTGCTTTGAGAAGAATTGTTGCTATACTTACCGAATATCAAGTGTTGAATGATACATTCGAAAAAGGCGGCAAAATCAGTACCAGCTCGAAACGACAAAATGGCCTGCTTGCTTTGCAGATTCGTGACCATGTTTGAAGGGAATGGATGGTAGTGCTCATATATACTAGTGGAGATAGATTGTGGGATGTCACTGAGGTGCATATAGAGCTTTCTGTCTATCTCCTCAATCTTATCAATCGCCCCAAGAAAGAGGATCTCTCTAAAAATATAGAACATCTTCTGGAGTGTATCTCCTGCGCGATACAAAGCCCTTCTCGTCAGGAGGCGCTTACAACCTTCTTTGTGGTTGCTCCAATCTTGCTTCTGACAGCTAGAGCTGCAGTAGCTGGCCTTCGTGATTGTATCACCAGGGAGGGCTGGGGCGTCAATGCAAGCACCACAGAATAAATTTGCCGGCTTCTGGCAGTGAGCACATGTTGTTGACATTGGCGACGTCGAAGACATCCTTGAGATATCTTGACAATACGAGATGTATGGCTATGGATGAGAAGTTAACGAGTGTCTATTCAAATAAAGACGTTCATGCACTTACCTTGATAGAAACTGAGCTTTTGTCAACCCCGTCGTGAGGTTGGAAGGTTGAGAAGCTGTAGTGGATGAGGATTTGAGAAGACTTTATTTCACACCGCGCCAGACCTAATAGTGAATTTACGCAAAACGCGTTTTGGGGTTATTCGCGAGGCAGCCTCTCGAGGTGAATAAAGAATCAAACATGTTTATCTCTGTGCGACTTTCCAGGTATTTACCTACCCATATATCCTCCTCGGCTATTTATTTCAGCCTTCTTCCATGGCTGCCTCTTTTTACAATCTACAGACACGTACTGAACTAGAAACCTTAACCCTCACTCGATGCATTTTTTGTAGTATCTAATTAAGCACTTATACGTGACCCAAGCATCTAGACTTCCAAATCATAAAAGTGATGCATAAGCGATACTCTTGAAAGTAATTTTGATTCTCAAGAACCACAAATACTGAAGCTTGGTTGCATATATCCCCAAACAGACAAGTAACATGCATTACTGCAAGGAATCTTACATGACCCACTAGAATTCTCAAGAGTTATCCAACAGATACGAACACGGAGAATTAGCCGAAGGAACTCCGACGTCACATTTAAGCAGGTGGCACCATTGATTCCATTCATTCCAACTCGAACAGCATCTTCTATCCTCGAAGAATTATGGCCAAAATTGTATGTGTGATTGGCGTAACAGGTAACCAGGGAGGCTCAGTCGCTCAACGGTTCCTCCAAGACCCCAATTACCATGTTCGTGGCATAACGCGCGACCCCTCATCTCCAACAGCAGATAAGCTTGCCGCACAAGGAGTTGAAGTGGTGCAAGCGGATCTTAACGACGTAGAAAGTTTGACAGTGGCATTTACAGGTGCAAGCCTTATCTTCAGCGTTACGAATTACTGGGAGCCCTTTTTCAGACCAGATTGCCGTATCAAGGCTGCCGAAGCGGGTATCTCTTGTCGCAAGTATGCCTACGATATAGAGGCGCAACAAGGAAAGAATATCGCAGATGCAGCAGCTGCAAATTTTGATAGTCTCGATGTCAATGGATTCATCGCTTCGACGTTAAGTCACGCTGGTAAATGCAGTAACGGAGTGTACAAGGAGCTATATCATTTTGACTCCAAAGCTGATGTCTTCCCGTACTACGTCAACGAGAAATATCCGGAATTAGCTGCTAAAATGTCATATGTCCAGACCGGCTATTTTATGTCCAGTTACAAACTCCTTCCAGAGTCTTACTTTGGCAAGGTCTGAATTTCTCGTCCTTGTTTTATAACTTAGGTTGCTGACAATTTAAAGGGACCCAATGGCAGTTTCCAAATGAGCTTTCCAACTGCGCCGGAAGCTTTGGTTCCCCATCTAGATGTCAACAGGGACACGGGGAATTTCGTCTATGCTATCTCGCAGATGCCGCCTGGTAAGAGTTATATGGCGGAAGGCAGCACGTGTAGCTGGACCGAGTATCTTCGAATTTGGAGTGGGGTCACCAAAGTAGCTGCCACCTATAAACAAGTCACTATTGAAGAGCTCGTTGAAGCGGTGCCCGATAAGGAATTTGGACGAGAAGTCGGCGATATGTTTTCTTACTCTTCGGATCCAGGGTATGATGGTGGAGACGAAACGCTCTTGAAGAAGGAGGACATCATCAAGGTAACTACAAATATCATATGCCTAAAATCCATGTTAACGTTAATACAGGCCGGTATTGAATGTCCCATGACTAGCCTTGAAGAATTCATGAAGAAAGCAGATTGGACAACCATTCTTTCGCAATAGCCGAGCATTCCGAAACTTTTAGTAGCCATCTCGCCAAAATAATACAGTTCAATTAAAACACGCTGAATATCAATAGTAAATGTCATGCATTGCCTGGGCTAATCTTTCTGACTGCGGCAGCTGCTGGTCTCCCGTAGTCGCAGGAGACTGATCTGGCGCCTGAGATTGGCTGGCTGGGCTCATATCCCAAGAACTTGTCTGCCCTCGAAACATACCAGCATTTTGAGCTTCTCTGCTTCCCAGACCACTATCTTCGACTACGCTGCTTGCTCTTTCAGTTATATTGTCTTCCAACCCTTCTGTTGGTCTGCCTTGATATCCGAACGAAGACAGGCCAGGAGAACTTTGAGAACCACCATCGTCTCTCCCATACATGGGTGTACTTGTTATTGGAAAATCAGATGTCAGACTTCTGTGAGTAAGGTCGCCAATTTCTCCCAGCCTATTCGGTTGTGTTTGGTTTAGTTCATCATGGATTGACGCATCTGCTGGGTTCGCCGAGAACGCCGTTCCAGTTTGGCCCTGGACACCTAAAGAAAAATATCAGCACTCAGAAGACTTGAATAGTGACTGAAGTGGGGGGAATATGCTCACTTTGACCTAAGCCACTATCGTTGGCTATATTGTGGCGCCATTGCTGAATGCTTTCTAGATCTTTCAACGAGTATTTTTTCCATTCGGCCATCCGCGATATTTTGTTCACATTGGCAGGTCGTGATGAAATGCCAGCCATATCAGGTACTTGGGGTACATAATGGCCTCCAGATTTCAGAACTTGGATCTCCGAGAGTGCATTATATAATGCAACTTCAGTCTCATTTAGCCGCTGCTCGAGAGCATTTATATACCCGCTTGGGATGCCTCTATGTCAAAGAAGTCAGAAACGTGCCCTATTTTTCTTTTAGAATTCCTTTGCCACGTAAACCTCTTGTTATTTTCGCCATAATTACAGAGCGAAGGTGCAGAACCACACTGCGCGCAATATGGTCTCGAGCAGCACAATTAGTTATAAAGATTTCTTTTTGTTGGAATTGTACATCCATACCGTTGTCGATCACACTGCACAGACGTTAGAACGTGGGGATAAAAGGGTCTCTCTAGCTCTCGTTACCCTGCATTTCTTTTTCTTGCACGGCTCACATGCCGAGGACTCGTTTCTGGACATGTCAAAAGCCGGGGTCGGGTGTAAATGAAATACACTGCACAAGATAAGTGGAAAACGATTGTCCGGTCAGTTTTACGTGTCTCCCTTATGTCTCTGCGGAGAAACGTTTCCCGACTCGACCTCGGTAAACTAGCGATCAAGCTAGCATTCCGGGCTTTGTTTCTCCGGAACTAAGCCCCTTCCCTAACCGCATTGGGACAGTATTGGCGATTAAGCGATACATGGAGCTATTCGCAGTATTGAAATGATGTCCGGTGACAATGAAATAGGAAGTCCAGCTGAACAGGTTTATATACAATGCGTATCACCATGTCAGATTCGCATGATGTTAACTGCTTGAGAAGAATCGACTTACACCAAATTTACAATGGCACCAGCTCGCATCATGGAAGAAAACTCGATCGAAACTCACAACGAATCTATCACGTCAAGTAAGACTAAAGTTGGTATCAATGGTTTTGGTAGAATTGGTAAATATACTGTTACCTTTTTACAATAATTGAAAACTTACTAATTATCCAGGTCGCGTTGCATTTCGGGCTTCCCTTCTTCAAGAAGATATTGTCGTTGTTGCAATCAACCATACTTGTGCATCGGTAGATGATGTAATCCACCAGATGTCCTTCGACTCAACACATGGTCCATTATCCAAATCGCAGAACTTCCACACAGGGGATATTGTGGCAATTGATGAACAGTCTTTGGCCGTACGAGGAAATGTGGTCCGTCTAATTTCAGAACGCAACCCAGCAAATATCAACTGGAAGGCTTTAGGGGCAGAATATATAATTGAAAGCACTGGGAAATTCACAACTACAGCTCTCGCAGAAGCACACACCAAACTTGGTGGTGCGAAGAGAGTTTTAATATCGGCACCGAGTAAAGATGCATCGACTTTCGTGTTTGGCGTCAATCACCATGAGTATCCATTAACGAAACCTTCTGTCATTTCATGTGCGAGCTGCACCACAAATTGTTTAGCTCCTTTGGCGAAGGTTCTGGATGAAGAGTTTGGGATTCTGCAAGGCTTGATGACGACTGTCCATGCTTCGACACGCTCGCAGCACGTTCTTGATGGCTACAGCAAGCGAGACAGACGAGCTGGTATGGATCCAACCTTTTTTATCAAAGCTCTTCGATTGCTAATATTCGGAAATAGGACGAGCTGTATTAGGGAATGTTATACCAACCACAACAGGCGCCGCGAAAGCCGTTGCCACTGTTCTTCCGGCTTTGGCAGGGAAGCTGACTGGAATATCACTCAGAGTACCCATGTAAGTGTTTAATGCCTGGGATGAATTGCCTTATACTTGCTAAAAAGTCGCCAGCTGCAACGTTTCACTTGTCGACCTAACCTTGAACCTCGAGAAACCGACTTCCCTACCCGAGATTATTACAGTACTTGAAGCAGTATCCATGACCACTCTGAAAGGTGTACTGAGTGTTGAATCGGACGAACTCGTCAGTTGTGACTTTCAAGGAAACTCCCATAGCTGTGTCGTTGATGTCAAAGGATGCGTCGAACTTAATTCTCGAGTAAGTTCTTTCTACTGCCAACTTGCCAAAAACCCCAAGTAACGGGCTAACTACCTATATAGTTCTTCAAAATTTTGGCCTGGTATGATAATGAATGGGCGTATTCTTCGAGATTGCTTGATATGCTTGCATACATGGCCAAAGTTGATGCGGCGTCGTCCACATCGTCGTCTACATAAGCGAGGATTGATTTTAATTCCTGTTTTTGGGCAACACCTATACAGCATAGATATAGATAGACCGGATCGCCTTGCTAGAAATTTCATTGAATATAACTTGTTCGTAAACCTCATCGCCCTAATGTGTTCCTCTCGGCTTAGGATCAAGCAATGGAACATGGTAATTCTTTAGCAGAGCGAGTAAGCCCACAATTTATCCTACTACTCATCAGACACCATAATCTATTGTGTAAATACTATAGCATATTAAATCCCTCGAACTTACTTTCACATGCTCGAATGCTTTTTTAATTTTCTATCTATTCTTGGGCTGTCGAGTACCTTACGGCGATTTGAACCAATTTGATTATAAGAAAGAAATCTTACTTTGCAGCTAGGCAATATATAGCCAGTAGATAACCAATTGCTCAATGGTTTTGAGACAGCTGAGTGCTGATTTAGTTTAGACTATGTTGGTAAGCGTTTTTTTCTCGCAGCGTTAAAAGTGGTTGTGAAAAAGCATGGGTGTTTTCTAGAACTGACTGCGGGGTATCGCTAAACACACCCTGAAAAGAACGCGTGTTTAGTGTAGTCTTTTCTGCCCCATACCCCCAACATCCCGCATCCAACCTCGCATCAACAACATCATTTCGCCAAGTCCAATTCGTGATACCCTGTCCATGGATCATCTGTCACCGCAAGTTCACAATACAAACAATGGAACAGCATCCTTGAAGCGGCGGCGTCAATCCTCCACGTCGGCAGATTCGCCACGGGAGTTGGGTCAAATGCGAAGCCGTCGCAATACTAAATCCGGATCTGTCTCAGCAAGCTTCGTCGGCAGTGGAAGTGGTATTCATTTTGTTCGAACAGTTCGTCGAGCATTTGCGCGCAATTCTTTGAGGCAGAACAATGCCGGGAATGAAGCTACAGACAGTGAACTGGTTCCTGGAGAGGATGATCAACTAGAGTCTCCTAGCACATTATGGCGGGCAGATGAAATATTGCTTCCAGAACAAGAGCCGCACTCTGTTCAAGATTCCCAGGCTTCATCACAGTATACATTTGATGACTTAGTCCGTTGGTCAAGATCATACTTTGACTACTGGCACCCGCCATTTCCATTCCTTCGTGCGCTTACTTTTTTAGAATCTCTTGAGAAGGCTGCAAGGGATGGGCTCCAGTCTCTAGATCACACAGAAAGCACCACCATCCGTGCTTTGATGTCAATATCACTGGCTGATCGTCGACAGCTGCCAAAGGGAGAAGAAAGACCAATACCAGCCCATCTGGTATTTCAAAGTACCGACGATGCCATCATGGCATTGCAGCCGCTAATAATTTTGCCATCGTCTTTACCGGCCCTACAAGCCATTGTCAGTGTGCAGATCTTTCTGATCTCTATGCTGCGACTGAATGCGGCATCCAGAATTGGCGGTTTAATTGTGCGCATGTCCTTTCACTTGGGACTTCATCGCTGCCCCACGAGGTTTGAGCAGTTCTCGGGAGTAGAAGCAGACATTCGAAGGAGGCTGTTCTGGTCTATCTACTCTTTAGAAAGGTACATTTCACAGTCGCTAGGGCTGCCATTGGATCTCAGGGATGACGATATTGATGTTTGCTATCCCGACAACGAGATTCACGTGGCTTCGGCCACTGCACAAGGCGGTCAACCTAGTGGTAGGCCTCATATTGGTTAGTATTATCCTTTGGCTAGTTTTCTTGAATTATTAATTGATCGATATTTAGAAACACATCTGCTACTTCCGACCTTTCTTGCAAAGCATGGGAAAATCAAGGGTTTGATTTTAGAACTGAGGAACAAATCCGTCCTTCATAGCCGTACCGATCCAGACGAAGTATCTATTATCGATGCGGAAATCTCAAAATGGTGGAATGAGGCTCAAGAGCTACTAGATCCCATTGGACAGAATGGCCATACGTCTTGGAATGAAGGCCAGTCATTGGGAACACCTCAAACAGAAAGTCGTACCTCTCCGTCTCTCAAATCGTCCCACAAGCTATTTCTATTGGTTCAGAAGCATGAATCTGTTATACTATTGAGCCGTCCTGTCATAACGTCGGGTTACAACACGACTGCATTTGCTGCTGCTATGCATAAATGCATTGGAGCATCGAAGGCAATTATTATGAACGTCTATCGACACATCTTGGAAGATGCACAGACATCCAATCCTCCTGGGAAAAAAGATCACAATCCTCTTGTCTGGCCTGGATTTGTATGGCTCATTTGGCAAAGCGGGCTAATACTTCTCTATGCGGCCTCAGAGGGTCATTATTCTGTGCAAGTTGCTCAAAGGTTAGACGATAAGTCAAGTTACAATCAGAAAATCGGCTAACACATTCCTGGATCTAGAGAAGCTGATAGATGCGTTGCCATTCTTGAAAAACTTTCCTCGAGGGGGAATTTTTGGCCTATTGCGTGCGCTTCTGCTATTAAGGAACTGCAATCATCTCTAAAACAGAAAACACTTGAAGAAACCGTCAATCGTCAGCGTGGCATGACTTCAAATGGAGGAATTCAACTAGCAAACTCAACGTATAGATCTACCGAGACTCAGATGGAAAACTTTATTCCACGCAATAGCAATTCGACGCAAAACATGAACAGAGATGGCGTCGTTCCCTCAATTACTAATGATGCTAGGCCACAAACATCATCTAGTACGCAACCCACAGACATGCACTTCAATGTCCGGGGGGATAACAGAATCGATAATAGCCCGGGCGCAATCGTATCTCCATCGGTTCAATCTACGCTTAACACTGCGTATAACATATCATACGACGGCTCGATGTCAAGTGGGGCTGTTCAGGCTAATTTAGGCACGCAAGACGGGTTCTACCCCAATCAAGATACAGTCGCCAGCAACGATATTTGGGCCGGGACAGGCAATGGGATGATATTTCCAAGCGATCACGGAGATGAGCTTTACGACATTTTCCAGCTCATGGATGCATCATATTTGGTTAGCGGACAAACATCACAGCTATGATTGACTTCGTGTCAGCGATTGGGCACTCCTCGTTGGTTATTTATGTCACAAAAACAACGAAGTTCCCAGGTTACAGATCTGTGTATGCAAAAGTCAATTGATCTAACTAAAGCTATGTACAAATAAAGTAGCGAGCACATATTCATTCAAATCAACTACTCAAAGAGCCACTATGGACAGAAATTTATTCCTGCTCTTCGCAAGAACATTCATTATATAGTCATGAACACTTCCACGTCTGTCTAGTAGGCATAGAAAAGTTGTGCTTCAGAATTGGATCTTCTGATCTTCTTGTTCTTTTGAACAAGCCAGAGTTTCAAGGCCCATGCACTGGCAATAGTTGCAAAGGCGAAGCCTGAGTTGGCACCCATTGCTGTCAGGTATTTTGGACCATCGCTCTTGGGGTAGAGGTATGCGGTATAAATATAGGAGGCATTTGCGAATACGTTGACGAAGCCAAGAGACACTGCCTTTTTCTCCGTGGTCTGACCCAAGCAGGCCGAGACCCAGCCGAGAATGACAGAGTTGACTGCATACGCTCCTGAAGCGAATAAAAAGCATGCAACATAGCGTGCTCCGGTATTCATGGTGACACATGAGATAATGAATCCCACAAGAGCTGCACCCATGCAGATTGTAATGTGCCATGTCTTCTCGTTACGTCTTCCAGAACTCCAGCCGACAAAGTATCCAAAGAAACCGGATACGAGATAAGGAGGACAGGTGAGCGCCAAAGTGATGGTTCTTCCGAATCCTAAAGAACCCACAACGGTTGGGAAGAAATTGTTGAAGGAGCAAGCAGAGAGATGCATATTTTGCATAAATGCAAGAATGTAGAGCAACGGATCGCTGAAAGCCTGCTTCAATCCATCCATAGCACCTTTATTTGCTGCTAATCCAACAGTGTCGCGTTTAATTCGTTCAGAAGCAAGTTCACGTTCCTCTGGAGTGAGCCATCTTGTTGTGAGTGGATGGTCTGGAAGCAGGAAGAGGGCTGCACCAGCAACACCGAAAGTTACGACGCCCTCGATTATGAAAAGCCTGTTGCTAATTAATGACGGCTCTTCCTTGGATCATGTGCTACTTACCATTGCCATCCCTTCAGCCCCTGAGCACCATCGATGCTGGAGAAGGTCGCCGCAGCTATAAGACCGGCAAAAGAAGTAGCGAAGATGTTTCCGGAGTACAAGATAGAAATTCTGGTTGCAATCTCTTTTCTGGTATAGAAAATTGACAAGAGGTATAAAGCTCCGGGGTAAAAAGGTGCTTCGGTGACTCCAAGGAGGAATCGAACGACAACGAGTCCTTTGTAGTCCGTGACAAGGGCCGTGCATGCAGAAACGACAGCCCAAGCTGCCATACAGAAGCCCATATACAATGAAGGTCTGATTTTCTTAGAGCTCATCAACATATTCGATGGAATCTGCATGATCAGGTACCTGTGGACATTAGCTACAAATGCGACGGAAAGATTGATGCGGGAGAATGCTCACCCCACGAAAAGAATGGAAATACAGGTATTGTATTGATTTCCCTTGAGGCCAAGATCATCTTCCAACCCATCAAGTCTCGAATTGGCAATCGCATTGCGATCCAACTAAAGGGCACTCGAATTAGACCATGCGATTCAGTCTGGAAGACTATTTCTTACGTAGTTGAGAAAGTACATGCACCAGAGGGTGGGCATAATTCTCCAATCCAGCTTCTTCACCAGAGCGATCTCAGCAGGGTCTGTTTTGGCGACGGCACCTGCATAATCACCAACAGGCTCATTCTTAAACTCGTTGCTTTTAAGCTCCGGGTCTTCAAGGTGTGCTGCCATGACACTTTTTTCGTTATTTGGAAGCGACATTTTTATTCGTGGCGAGCCCGATGAAAAGATTTGTTGCTGAAACCCTAGAGATATCAGACGAAGACCGGCGTGGAAATCAGGACCTGACTATCGCAGAGAAGGCAGAAGTGTCCTGAGGAATCGAAGGAAGGGAAGACGCCTCTCGATCTTTATAGCTCTCGACTCTTCCTGATGTTATCTCTTCGTGTAGAGTTTCTCCACCTCCACCTCCGCACAATGCTACCCCATCCCATCAAAAAAGGGTGGAAATACAAAATCCCTTGAGCTAGTTCCAAGGCCGAAGGCATGGACCCGGGGAAACGTTCTCTTGGCCTGTCATGTTGACGCGAGAATCTGGGGTTGGCCCTATCCCTCTGCCTGGATCTCTCCAGGCCGGGGAAACGAACACCGTGTGGTTACGTGGAGAGAGTAGATGCGTGTGGGGACCCCGACTCGTACAAGCTCGTTGCTTGGTTGGTATAAGCGTGACCCTTTATCTCCCCGCGAACTTCAATTGGCGTCGCTTCGGCTCATAACCGAGCGTCTGGATGTGGGGGCTAGCACCCTCCTGAGGGTTTAGATCTCACATGGTCTTTGGCCGGTTCAGCCTCTCCTGTAGGCTGGAAACTTTAAATCAATGGGTTGGATGAGACCGATCTGCATCAACTTAAAATATCAAACCGTACTGGAGAGAGGATGTGATTTTGGTGCTACAACTAAAAGCATTTCTTTAAAGCTTCCTCTCCCGCATGCTTAATCTGTGCCTCCTGGATTACCCTGGTTATACGTGTGAACACTGGTTATACCTCCCTGAACGAGCCATGTCTCATAAATCACAGAATAATCTAAGGTGCTTGCAATGCCTCGTATGTTTGGTAGCATAGGCTTTAGAAGCTTTACAATAAATATGTCAAATGAAATAAAAACACTATTGCTATCAAGTATGTTATCACGCTGATCGGTAGCCATTTACCGATCAGAGGTTCGTGGTTGGGAAGATATCTGCTTTCAAAATGCATGCCAATTCATCTGGTAGATACTAGGAAATTCCCAAAACATAAATTCGAGGTCTTTTGTCTCATAAAAGTTTACAGTTACAAGGTTGGAAGACAAATTTGCTACGCCAAAGTTGAATCTTGGCAAGTGTCAAGTAATGTTCGTGATTCTTACTATTGAGTTTGATAGAGAACCCAAGAAAAGCGACTTCCTAGCTCCCAATTCTCCGGATAATGCTTAAACGGCGTTTCTTAAAAATTTGCTTGTGACGTTAGCCCACGCAGCGCAGATTTCGGAATATGCAAAACCACACACATTCAGAGTTTCCCGTCCGCTAAGCGATGCGGGGAAACGTTCCGGAGAAAGGAAAGCCGGCCAAGATTTGTGGATTGCCTCTCTACCCCACTAAGTCCCGCGATCCACACGAGCAGTCGAGGCCGGAGCTAGAAAGCTATCGCAGTTGTGAATTGATAAAAGATTGACCCCTCTTCCGTCTCTTGTTCGTCCATCATCTTCTCGCATTCCCAACTCTGAATCACGTAACAAACCTACCTCTAAAACGCACAGTTCACATCATGTCTCCCAGCATTGTTCAGACCCAGCGATCATATAAGATCGCCTCGATTCCAGCCGATGGAATCGGCCCAGAGGTTATTGAGGCTGGCGTCACTGTTCTGAAGAAGCTCGCGTCGACTCTAGGCACGTTCGAATTGGAGTTCGAGAACTTCGACTGGAGCTCGGACCGGTACAAGAAGACGGGGAAATACCTCCCAGATGACGCCCTCACGGTCTTGAAGAAATTCGATGCGATTCTGTTCGGTGCTGTTGGTGCTCCAGGTAAGTTTTGGGCATATCCTCAACCCTTGGGATTTTTTCACTTGCTGATCAGATGATCAAGATGTTCCTGATCACATTTCTCTCTGGGGTCTCCGGCTTGCCATCTGCCAGCCGCTGCAACAGTACGCCAATGTCCGCCCTACCAAGGTCTTCCGCGGCACTCAATCACCACTGCGGAACTGCAAGCCGGGAGACCTGGACTGGGTGATCATCCGCGAGAACTCAGAGGGTGAGTATGCCGGACACGGCGGACGGAGTCACACGGGCAAGGCTTGGGAGACGGCCACCGAGGTATCCATCTTCACCAGACACGGCGTAGAGCGGATCATGTCGTTCGCCTTCGAGACGGCGGCTAAGCGGCCGAAGAAACACATCACCGTCGTGACGAAGAGCAATGCTCAGCGAAACGGCATGGTTCTCTGGGACGAGATTGCTGCTGAGACGGCGGCGAAGTTCCCCGATGTCAAGATGGACAAGATGCTCGTAGATGCCATGACGACAAGAATGGTTCTAAGCCCCGAAAGCATTGATACTATTGTAGCTACCAACCTTGTAAGTATTCCTCTGTTCTTAGTGAGAGATACAATGGCTGATTTTTGGGCTCTTAGCACGCTGATATTCTCTCCGATCTCGCTGCTGCCCTCGCTGGATCGATTGGGATCGCTCCAACAAGTAACCTCGACCCCACAAGAGAAAACCCATCCATGTTTGAACCTATCCACGGCTCTGCATTCGACATCACCGGAATGGGTATTGGTAAGTTCACCTTTTCTAATTCTTGAGCATTTACTAACTTAGCGTCCAGCAAACCCAGTAGCGACTTTCTGGACTGCGGTCGAGATGCTGAAGTGGCTCGGCGAGGATGAAGCTGGAGATCTTTTATTAGATATGGTCGAGAGCGTCTGTGAGAAGGGGGTGATGACAAAGGATCTCGGTGGATCTGCGAACACGAAGCAGGTGACGGATGCCGTGTGTGAGGAGATCCAGAAGAGACTTGGTACCAAGTCAGTGTAGATTTAATGTCCCTGTATATATTTTTTAGAATTTGATGACGTTTATCTCGATAAGAATGTGAGAGCTACTACTCAGCCATGCTTTGAAATTCTTCAGTTTATCTCTGTTCTAGTTCTTGACCGAGCTTTTGCTATCTATTGTTTTTCTTCGACCAAATTACACAAGCGAGCCACCTTAAACGTGATCAGTCGACGACTTGGTTGTTCTCGAAATATAAAAGATATTATAGTTCAGTATCTATCTTGCAAAAGCTTCATGATAAGAACCGCGTTAGAAGCCATCCTGGGACCCGTTGTAAAAACAATCATGGGAATCATATGAGACTTTTAAGAAGTGCAAAGGAACCAGTGTGGGAACCATGACCAGAACCATGAGAAAGATATTAGAAACCACACTAGAAACTGCACAGGCGGCTTATAACCAGCTCTGATAGAGGTGAAATCCTTGCCTTGAGAATAACACAGCACCGGAATTTAGCAATGACGAACGCGAGGAGGAGAATATATATGGGTGAGGAATATCCACAAGCGAGGCGACGAAAGTCCAGGTGGCAGGATAAACCTTACGCGGCAGTGGCGGCAGTGGCGGCGATTCCCCACAACCAGCAGAATTATGTGGTTTTGATCGCATAGCTTCTTCGGTATGCTCTGGTATGATTAGGAGTAACGTGGTACAGCGAGCAATAACGTGGGTGGTGAAAAAACACGAGGCAGCGAGGAAGAAGTTGAGGATTGCAAACAGGAAGTTGTTGTGGCCGGAGAGGAAGCAAAGGAAGAAGGGCGAGGAGAATCGATAGGGGTACCGAAGCTAATCGCAAACAAGAACAGAGTCATATTCCATCGGTTCTCGAATCGAATGGTCTGAAATTCAAGGTCTGCTCACGAGCATCTTGGTTGAAGCGCCTTCAAGCAGTCCAACATACCTATAGCAGGCAAGCGAGAAGAACTAGTCAGGACTAATCACTTATGATATACCTACCTCCTATAACTGGAGCTCGCTTAAACAGATCTCGCACAGCAACGCGTATATAAATTAAGCGACGAAACACGCCTTCTCAGCAACGTATCACCTCACCTGCCCGAATAAGTCGTGCCGATCTCGCCCCACTTGATATTACTAAAGGTCACAGCAGTATCAGGCTGGACCTGACGAATGACGCTGGGCGCACCTTCCGTGGCACTACACGGGCCAGCATTGCCGCTATCGAGCCAATTCATAAAGCCGCCCTCGTCCCACCAGATGCTGAAGATGAGGACCATACCTCTCGCGAGGGCGTCGCCCATGCCCTGCATGGCGCCGAGGTCCATGAAGCGCTCGGCGCCCGTCTTGACGCAGTGGTCGTCGTTGATGAAGTTCTGCGGCGGCGCGCCCGTGACGTTGGCCACGGCGTTCTGGATGATCCTCCCGTCCTGCACGTACAGCCGGCGGATCTGCTTCAGCACGCCGCGCTCGGCTGGGAACTGCGTCACGACGGTGAAGGGCCGGCTCGTGTTGACTTTCAGCCCCGGCCCGTAGAAGTTGCGATTCCCGAGCCCGTATGGGTTCTGCCCGCAGCCGTTCTTGTCGCAGACGCCGTCGAAGGCACATTCGGCCCCCGTGCACTTGTATAGGCTGGTCTGGTTGCATGTGTGCGGCGCGATCTGCGTCGCTCTTGCGTTGGCTTCCCAGATGTCCATCTCGTTGCAGCATGAGCCCTTGGCTTCAAGATTGGCCTGAGATCTTGTCAGCGTACTCGTAAAGCAGAAGCCAATATTGCCATCAGGAGAGAATCACTTACGACGCCGTTGATGAACGGGGTAGTGAAGCATTGAGCATCGCAATACCCAGTCCCGTAATAGGCTCCCCCGGGATTCAGTCGGCTCTGGCCACCATCCTCTTCCATCTCCGAGAGGTACAAAGCCCCGTTCATGCCACAGGGCAGTTTAGACACGTCGACATCAAAAGCCAACTCGCGGCCCGTCAGCTGCAGCATCTCGTACTTCTTCTCGTTCTCGGCTAGCAGGTAGACTCTCGGGCTAACCGACGACCCGTCGGCCTTGAGCTGCTGCATATAGAGATTGCTGCCCTTGGTCGTAACGCCATAGTTCGTGTAGTTGCTGATGCCCTCCACGATGCAGTTCTTGGCACACGTCGCTTCGTCAGGACAGACGGTGGTGTTTGGACCGTTTCCCCAATCGCCACACCCTAACGTGGGATTGTTCAATTGATGGACCGGGTGAGCGAGCGCGTCGAGCACCAGGGCACTGGTCTGCTTGACGCATCCTCTTTTCTTACTACATTCCCACGTATCGAGTTTAGGATGTCTCTCAGGCAACTTGCCAGGTGTTTGGGCCGCCACGAGACCCAGAAGGGAAGCGAGCAAGAGGAAAGACAATGTGGGCGCCATACTTTGCGAATGAGAAGAGAAAATACGAACCGACGGCGGAGAAGAGAAATGGAAATGGGAGTCGCCGTGCCCTTCTTATACCTCCAGACACGCGCCAAGCCGCATCCCGGCTGATTCGAGAAGATTTCCATTAGATTAGGTAGAGATTACGGCACGATGCGAGCGATCTGTACTGTACCTTACATGGTAGGTCAAGTGGGCAAGGCAAGAATCCAAAGGTAATCTGCAGATTTGCAGGACGAGATGCGAGAGAATAATCCCGTCCCGTCCAGGCTGCTCGGGCCTGGCTGCCGCGGCAATGATCAGAGAACTTCTTCCTTGGCATACAGGCAGTTTTGGAGAAAGATTAAAAACATACCGGTATCGTTGAGGGAGATTGGAGAAGGTGTCGTGCCGGCTTTGCGGGGTACGAAATTAGCCTGACTGGGGTCGAGGATTTTCGACGCGGAGAAGTCGAAGTCTTCCGTGTGCCTATTTCAGATTTGTGCATTCAACGAAAGGCTACTTTGCTGGGTTCGGGAGAGATAGAGAAAATCACTATGGTAAGAGACTATGGGATTTTCCACTTTAGCTCGTGCTGATTTCTTTCTTGTGTCCTCTTTGCGGTAGTGTGATAGAAGCAGGAACGAGGTTCGATCTGAGGGCGGGGGTTATTTGTACCCCTCGCTCGCTTAGGAATATGCGGAGGACCCGAGTCCGAAATTCTTATCTTTTTTCTTGTAGACCTCTTTCCTCTTTTAGCCGGCATGATTATCTAAGGTGAGTATCTTTTCGTGAAATCTTGCCATGTTCCTCTGTCTATGATGTCATAGTCTACGGTATCACGATTATAGAGGGCAATTTCTTTGGGAGAGAAATGGCATGAGAACGGGCAAAAGATATCGTGTTATTGTCATTCACGGAGCTTTCTCCAGCTGTAATGCTACCATCAGTTGCTTAAAAGGGCTCTTTTCGGCACGCAAAGCATGTGACTTTTACTAGGGTTTCTGGTATAGAATAGCAGATACAACTCAGCTCCATCTAATAGCATAACTGCGACTCGCACCCTTGCACCCTTGTAGGTATTCCATGCTTATGTTCACAGATATATAGGAACTCCTCAATTAAGGACCAAATAATGCCAATCATCAAAACAAGCCAAGTGTTTGTTTCGCGTGCAGGAATCACAGATACATAGGAGAGCTGGTCCCGAGTATCCAAGTACCTACCCAAGCGATATGAAGCCGCCAAGCTACTTCGGTTGCAGCTATCATATACATATACAAAACCCAGCAACAGCAAATCAACGAGCAAAGAAAGAAAAAGAAAGAAAAAGAAAAAAAGACTGCAACGACATGAGATTCCAACAGCACCTCGATCTTTGCCAAGACAGAAAGAAAAGAAAAGAAAAGAAAAGAGAGAAGAGGGCAACGACGCAGAGCATCTCCTCCGAAATATGCCGCAACTGGGTGCGATCCTTCTCCAGGCTGAAAATGACGTGCTGACACGGGCTACCTGGCTACCTGGCTACCTGGCTACCTGTTTAGCTTCACAAGGACATGCTTGAACCAAGGGCGGGAAGAAAAGAAACCCCGCTGTTGAGCTATAGCACCCGAATCCACACATACGCACATGCATACATACGTACACATACATATCTAGCTAGGTACATAGACATAGACATGCGCACACGTATAGGCAGGGAACCTAAAGGTAGCTAGCCATAGGTATGATCCTGAGGAATTGCGAGAAACAAGTCGCCGATCCCGACGAGAGTGGCACAAAGCTCTCACGCCTATGACCCATTCCAGAAGTAAAAAAGAAAAAAGAAAAAGAAAAGAAAGAAAAAAAAAGAAAAAGAAAGAAAGAAAAACAGGAATCTTTACCCGGTATATCCTCGAGTAAATATCATTCAGCGATAAGACTCTCCCTTTCCACTTGACAAAAAAAAGAAAATTCCTATGTTCCTTTATTTTTTTTTTTTTTTTTTTTTTAATTCCATCTTCTGAATCACTTGTCCATCTAACACCTCTTATTATCATCTACCTCGCAGCCCGCCTCCCTCTCTCGGAAGGAAAAAAAAAAGAAAATAAAAGAAAGAAAAAGAAAAGGGGGGCTCGCGTAACTTCTTGGATCCGATCAAGATATTAAGCGAGCGAGCGAGTATCTTCAACTCCATCCAAGCTTCTCTCACCCTCCCGCTCTCAAATCAACCACTCACTCTCTACCTACCTAGGTAGATACGCTATAGCATACATCCTATACTCTCTCTCTCTCTCTCACTGACACACAAATCAAAACCAAAGAATCAAAGGACCCAAGATCCGACACCGTGCTTTCCCTCTCCTTTTCTCATTCCTATTCCCACTCTCGATCACTCTCGCTGCACACGCAAAACGAAAGAAAGAAAGAAAGAAAGAAAGAATAGGAATAGGAAAATCTCCCTCCCCCCTCTTTTCCCTCCTTTCAACCTAGTTAGTCCCTAGCAATCTCGCGCTCCGAGTAACCAGAGATCTATCTATCTACCCGGTCCATGACGATGCATACCTAGGTATAACATGGCAACGATACTCATCTCCCCAAACAAACAACTCAATCCAAACCAACCACTCACTCGACGTAGCTATGTTCATAATTTCAATTATACATCTATCTGTCTATCCTCTGATACCCCCCTCTCCTTCTCTCACTTCTCTCACTTCTCCCACCCATCTACTCATTCCTCATTACCTCCCGAGTCCCATAGATTTCTCCTGCCCTGCCAACGCACCAAACACACGAGAGAAACAAGTTAATAATCCACGAAAACAATCTACCGACCAACATCCCTGCTCCACAATCAACAACCTCAAAATTCCACTTTCACATGCCCAAGAACACCCAAATTCCACCTCGTACCATCTCATACCCATCCATTTGCTGCGTACATTCTCTCCTTCCCACATTCACTTTCACATTCACAATTACACCATTAAACCCCACCACAATCTCCTGCTCCTCACCAAGGGCGAAAGACAAGAAGAGCAAAGCGCGAATTTATAACCACGATTTTCAAATCTGCACTCCGTTTGAAAAAATGTGTAATCTTTAAACTGTGCCGCGCTGATGCTATGCTGTATCAGTAGAAAACCGGTCCATGTCACTAGTACGTCGGCAGAGGGAAAGTAGGCACGGTACATATGTATGAGAGACTAGGTAGGTGGATCCATCTCATCTCAGGTCACTTATCATGCCACGATAAGATTGAACAAGGGCTAGCAGGATAATTCTGCTTGGTAGTGACATTCGAAGAGTGGTGCTCGCAACGAATGCGCCGCATCTGTGGAATGGACCTTAAAAGGCTCCTACCTGCATGACAGAGATGGGGTCACGAGTCACGACTCGTCAAGATTGTACCGCAGATGGATAAACAAGATCGAGGGTGAGCTTCAGCTCCGCAAGAATGCCATGATATGAAGGACTCCGGCTCCGACAAGAATTATACACCGACTAGGGACTGATAGCGGACATAGCCGGAAGGCTCTGGGTTGTTTTTGTATGTCGGAGGCGCCACATTAAGTGGCTGTGACGATCGAGATGAATCTGATTCTTGAACAAGCCTCCAGTCGGTCACTAACAAATTACTGGTATGTGTATAGCGAGCATGGTGCGTACAAATTCTTAGACGAACTCAGAAGAGGAAGACGAATGCAGATCAACAAGGAATAGAGCTCCACGAGAAGAACAAAGAGAAGAATGTGAGAAAGAAATAGGTTCGGGAGCAAACTCCTAACTTTGACACGAGATATGTGAGTTAAACTTAACCTCACCGTTGAAAAGCCCCATAACCACCGATTGATATCCAAGGGTTGTCATGGTCATGATAGGCTTTGATTAAGTTTCCCATCAGCTGCACCACAACTCGTGGGCTTGACAAAGTTTGCTTCGTTCATCATAAACTTACTGGATGCATACATTTCATATGCAGTAGGTTTACGCTTGAGTAGCACAGACAATGATCAGCCACTTGAGATGAAGCATACTGAGCTTTAATCGTGTAGTAACTTCCACGGAATCATCGAGACCTTCCACCATAGAAACCACAGGAGACCCCGGATATGCAGGCAGAGCGCGAAGAATGCGGAAGGCTTGACTTACCACGGGGGGACTGACGGTGAAATCTCCGAACGACATAATCTGCATTCCACTGCCCAGAACCCCGAATTCTCGTGCTTCCAACAGCCGCGCAACGCACGCCGTGACTGCCCCCGTTGGACGTGTTCTGAACTGTTCCAGCGAGGCATTCTCACATTCACGCCACGGGGGTATCCGGTACGCCGGATTTGGAGAAGTTACGAGTAGGATGATTTTGTCTTCTGCAACAAAGTATCAGACGTCTGTGCCTCATCATTCGTCCGACCAGGTCCCGGCAGATAGATTGAAGACGTCTGTGTCACACCACATATTGGGAACAAGAGGATCATAACCCCCGGCAACAAGGCTCAAGCTGGCAGGCAACGCAGCACAGGCATCGCGGGGTCGTTCTCAAGCGTTTCAAACCCTTGCGTCCAAAAGGTTCATTGAACTCAGGTCGGAAATCGGATGGGAAGGTGAAGGTGGGCGAGGCAGTGAATCTTCCGTGAGGCAACGAGGAAGCGGGGCTCGGCTGTGTATGTGAATGTGACGAGAAGAAGGTCTCTTGCAGGAGGCCCTTCGGGAATCTCGCTGAGCAACGATGCGGTTGCTGCGTACATTAATCAAGTAGTGGAACAGTTGGAGCCGCGAAGAGCTGGGCCACGATGAGCTCATCGAGCAGCATCGGACGGGCGGCGCGGGGGGGGGGACGAGGCTGTTTATGCCTTGGTCGCAGAGACACTGGGCTTTCTTGGTGGTGACCAGGAATCCGGGGGGGTGATGTCAGCAGTCGTATAGTGGTGGTGGTGGTGGTGGTGTCTGGGGAAGCACCAGAAACAAAAGACGTGAACAATAATATGCTTCGAAAGGATTTCTGATGGATGAACACGTGGGAACAGGAGAAAAAAGAAAGCTCAAGAGGTGTGTGCCCGAATCCCAACGACCGGAAGAAAGTGTTCGAGTTTGGATGCTCGAGGCTTGTGATGGCGGGGTTGAGAGCTTCAAGCCCCCAAGAGACCAGGTGCCGGGGTGCAGAGGAAACAAGAGGAGAGGGATCAGAGCTGAAAAGAAAAAGAATGGAGATGGAAAATGGAAATAGACGAAGAGCGAGGAAGCCACCGAAATGTCAGCCTTACCGCCTTAGGAAACCGCTGGCGGGGGGGAGCGAGCTGACACCCACGTGACCACGCACCGGCTTCGCCCACCCTCGTTTGTTTACTCTTGGCGCTGACACGTCCATCGACCAGTCATGTCCGGTTGACAAAGTCTTCCATCCTCCTCGGCCCGGTCTGTGGTTCCTGTTCTGGCGACGGTCTCCTCGCTTGCTCAAACATTCGCAGGCACAGACAGATGCAAGGGCTCGCCGACTTGCCCGCTGGGGTTGTGAACTTGTGATTCGAGGCCGCTGGTCTCAGATGTCAGAATGGTGGGGATATCGGCATGGCAGCGAACGGTGAGAGTGAGAGCGAGCCTTGTCTCGTTGAAAATGAGATAATAGCCTTGTGGGCAGTGGACAGTGGGCACTGGGCACTCTGCACGCGTGGGACCGACCAACGTACGTACCATGTAGCATGTAGCATGTAGCATGTTACTGCCGAGCATCGATGCCAGGTAGGTAATAATCTTCTCATTTTCAGGAGCCGCTATTTTTGTGCATGAAGCTATTCGTAATGGACGGATGACTCGCTTTTGAAGCGATCTGTGTATGTACTTATGCTATGTATGTATGTAGGTATGTGCTGCAGCCCCCGTGTCAAGGCATGCCGGGTACAGATGCTGCACACACAAGAAAGCTTCCAGAAGCCACGCTGCGCTGGCAACATGGGAAATAGGTAAACAGATGCGTGTTCATAACCTCATTTCGTCTTTGCCATCTCATCTCTTCGCACTTGTATATCAAGAGACGACGTCGCCTCCCATGATGTCAGGTGTCAGGAGAGCATCGAGAAACGGGAGCAGATCGAAGGCCTTCTCCCTTTTCGGTCTTTAGAGTTGTCGAGGGGATCCAAGTCTGGATTCATTATTGGGGAGGGGAGACAAGACAAGTAACAAGGTACCGGGCTTGTCTCGGCCACGACGAACAGACGAGCAGACGAGCAGACGGGCCGCGTCTATTGCACGAATGAACGACCCCCGGACCGCGGCTGAGCGAGGAGGCGGAAGAAAGCAAAGGGCAAAAAAAGTGGTGATATGGAGACGCTGGAGGCCGGACTCGAAATTTGTCAATTTTGCAGTCAAGGAAGTTTCTGACAGAAGCTCCTCTTTGCTGCCGTTTTTTTCTCCCTCATCTCCATTTATCGCCCAAACATTTGTCACACGCCCGTCGTTGTGGAATCAGCGAGGTAATAGGGTGAGCGACAAGGAAGCATTAATTGGCATTGGCATTGCCTGCTAACCAAACCAGCTCGGGAGTCGGGCTTCATTCATTTTCATGCTCGCTCTTCTCAAAGATGGGCTGAGCAGGATCTTGAGACTGGGTGCGTTGGAGGAGGTGGAGGAGGAGGAGGTGATAGGATAGGCTGGCTGGCTGGCCCTGAAGCTATGAGGCTATGAGGCTGCTGACATCAGACCCTTCTTCTTGGAGCTGCTTCTTTGGCTCGTACGAGACTCGAGACTTTCTCTCCAGTACGAGCGAGCGGGCGGGCTGAATTCCCCGACCGGGGTTCGCAGATAAGGATTCATCATGGGAGCTTGTCGTGCATGCAGCAGCAGCAGCAGCACACTGCACAGTAGTAGCATCACCGTGGCTTGCAGTGCGTGTTGATGCTGTTCGTCGATGGTTGACCCGGTGCACCGCGTTTTGCATTTGTTTTGTTTGTATTGCTCTGGGACGGGGTGACGCGACCAAGCACCGCAACCAAGTTTCTTGCACATTTCCATCCGTCGCTTGCAAATATCGATGTTTCTCAGCTAGTGCAGAGCATGGCAGATGGGCGGTTAGGTTAAGCTGTGTAGTACAATCAGTTGCTAGCTAGCTATGCTATTCATGACTTTCATAACTCTCGCTCTATAGGATAATTGGAATGGAGATCCTGTTGGGTCTTGACTCTTGAGCTGGAGTCTGGCCCCCCCGTTGCCGTCGACCTCATTTCCCGCGGGCTCCAGCACGAGAATGTTGATTTGTCGGCGCTTATTCCGCATGGCAACCGACTGGGCGACTATTTACAGTTACGTGCAAACCCAGCTCTTATTGCAGAGCTTATTTTTCAGCGACACGCTGTGCTGCGAAGAGGATAGTGCGAATGGCCGGCCGATCATTGGATCAAAGGGGTCAATAGCTTCTCTCGTCTTCGCTCAAGGGAGAAATGATTAATGCTCGAGGCGAGCTGAGCTTGATTGATTGATTGTTTGATTGATGTATCTGGTGAAATCCTGCTTCCGGCCGGCCTATGATGCCATCGTTGCTGCTGGCCAACGCGTCCCGTTTGTTTACTTGGACGGCCAGCAAGCAGACAGACCACCGGACCACCAGACCACCAGACACAGTAAGGAGAGAGATACGGGGGGACGACAGGGCTGGTTTGTGAAGGAGCAGGCTTTTGCTGCATGAGGTCGCAGAAAGGCCCATGAGGTTTCCGGTTTGGGCGACCGAGAGCAAAGATCGCTGCGAAGATGGGGAGCTTGGGGGCCTTGGGGGAGGGATATTATGGCATTGAGACGATGCTGGCAGGAGATCAAGCAGAAAACGTGAGATGGGTCCTGGCGGCGGCGGCGGACCTTGCTTCCTTCGTGTGGCCGGCGACGTCTGATCTCTTCGAGTCAATTTGCCTGTAGAACTCCGGCAATATGAATTGAATACAGCGCGTGCCCTCCCTAGAGAGGTGCTGTACAGTCACTACAGCGTGCTCTGTGCTGTACCGTAAATGAGATGGGGACTCGGGGTGGGTAGCAAACACACAGACGAGAACTGACCGTGGTGGGTGGTGGATGGTGGATGGTACGGTAGAGTAGAGTAGATGGCCACCATGAACGGCCTATATCTGAAGTCCTGGTCCATACAAACAGGTCGGTTGGGCCTGAATCTTATTCTCCGAATCGAAGGCATCCAGAACGGTCGAAGTTGGACGAGATATACTGTAGGAATACATCATCATCGGCTTCTGAGTCTCTGACACGGCACAGGCAAGCAAGGAAGATGGATGGGTGGGCGTAGAAATAGATTTGATAGATAGGATACTTACTGTACAGTAAACGCCAGACCAACGGGAATCAGCAGAATTAGCCTTTGCGTGCGGTGGCACTGGAACACTCCTATGGAAAAACGACGACGTCGCTCTGACAGGGTAGAAGCTGGAAGTTGTAAGCTGGACTGCAAAAAGCAGGTCGGGACCGGGGTGTGACAGTGATGGGTGGGTGATGGCGCCAGGCGGTGTTGGGGGTCTGATTCGCTGTCCTGCGGCTGCAGCAGGGCTCGAGGCACAGGCGCTACTGCGCGGTCCTACAGCGCTACAGCGCTACAACTTACAAGGCTCAGTCAGGCAAGGCACTACTGTGGGAATACAGGGTAACGAGGTAACGAGCTATCAAGGCACCACCTGCACGACCAGGTCCATCCCCGCCATAACGGAAACGCGAGACTAAAACGAAAGAACAGGCATCACCCAGCTGCTGGATACAGTGGACAGCAAAGGACAGCACCCAGCTCACACCCTAATTGACACCCTACAGTGTTGCTTCCCATAGCCTGGAGACACCTGCCAGTGAATGCCATCTGCCCCCCATACCGCTG
The DNA here is from genome assembly GCA_029641185.1 of Pseudofabraea citricarpa. NCBI lineage: Eukaryota > Fungi > Ascomycota > Leotiomycetes > Helotiales > Dermateaceae > Pseudofabraea > Pseudofabraea citricarpa. The sequence continues at coordinate 2,927,873 of JAPWGK010000001.1, forward strand.
CTGCAGCACCACCACCACCTCCTCCACCACCACCATCACCACCTCCCGTAGAACCACAGAACCACAAAACCACCATCATCCATAGCGACCTCATACAATCTCCCCGACAACACAACCTCAGGTTGCCCTGCCTGCCCTCCCTCCCCTGCTCCACCCTCTCCCGACTCTCTTTTATCTTCACGTCGCCCACCTCTTCTTCCTCTTTTCCTCTCCCCCATCCCTCAGCCCGTTGGAGCATTAATCATTCGAAGGTCTCCTCCCCACCTTCTTTTGTGCAATCTTCGACAGAGGTAGCTTGACGACACCCAACGACCACCACCACGACGCCGACGGACACTTCGACTCGACACCACACGACTCGACCACCTCCCCGACCTCCAACGACCGCCGTCCAATCGTCGGATCAGCAACCCAAATCGACACCGCACCCCTTCGATCACTGGCATACCATCCCTCGACGTTCCTGAGAGCCTCGATGTATCCGACATTCCAATAGCTCCCCACCAACCTCTCTCCGCTCCGGCCTATCTCCAGCGACTCTTAATAATATCCTGCAAACGACGACCGAATTGATCTTCAGTCGTTGTCTCTGCCCACCCTCCCCGTCCAAGTCAACAGTTGCATATCCAGCCCGCATTTCCCTGCAGTGGAGAAGCTGGTGCTCGAAGGTCTAATTGTTTGCACAAAGACGTCCTCGCATCCTCACCTACCTGATCGTCGACGACCACAATCATGGAGGCCTCATCCCCATTAGCTGCCATGCAGCCCACGTCTTTTATGCCGACCTGGGGACGTAATGACATGTATACCTCGCATCCTCACTCGCATCTATCGGGGAATACCACTTTTGGCCCGGGAGCCTTCAACTTTCGGGATCTGAGCATGAAGAGATCAAGCTCGGATTATTTCACCATGAAGCCGGTTCGAGGCTCGTCTCCCACCGCCAGCCTTGCGGCAGATCTCTCGCAGAACTTCCACATTGACATGAGGTATGTCGAGTAGGAAGATCTTCGCTGCGGCTCGCACTGACTTTCTCTAGCCCTCAATTACCAACGCCTCGCCGATCACTCTTCACCTCGAATCTTTTTGGGACATTTGATGGTCGGGGTGAGTTAGGGAGATGAAGATAGTACGAGGAAGGAAATTGACATTGGCCTAGATTGTGTAACCACACCTCCCCTCCCCTCATCTTCGCCCGGACCTCTACACGAAATGATGGATATCTCACCGCTTCCCCACAAGCAACCATATTTCTCTGCCCAAATAGAGATCGAGTCTCCTACACCTGGTACGACTCCCACAGAAGACGACATCATGCAATCATCGCCCCCGAGATCTGCTCTGCTAGAGGCCCCAAGACCAACCAATGGCGCTGAGTATGTGGTTTTCCGAGGCCATCCCTCTATCTCTGCTAACATCCCACAGGCGTCGCAAGTCAATCCTCCTCAGACCTTCCCTGCTCAGAACCAAAGGCTACTCTACGAACTCCATGCCTCGTCACACCGAAGCCCAGCTCCCCCCCTTCAAATTCGGTGCTGGAAGCAGCAAGTTGTCAACCTCGACTTCCATGTCGTTGGGCGAATGTTTTATGGAGTCCCCCCCTCAAGAGCGAAGACCTCAGTCTGCCAACAGCCCCTCGGTATCTATCATGGGCCCTCCTCGTTCGAAGCACGCTTTTGGAAGTATGAATGGAAATTCGAGAGTTAATGGATCACCAATTGGACATACGAGAAGACCGTCGAACCCATGGGTCCGCCCACGCAAACAATTCCGTCGATCACTGAGCATGTTCGAGAGCCCTGGCGACATTGTCAAGGGGAAGCCAGAAGCTCACACCACCACTCTCCAATCGGTCATGGACATTGACGAGCCAATCCAGCCCGTACTACCTCATTTCTTCCAGGAGGGACAGCCAGATAGCATTCCAAGAATTGGCAAGGAGACTTTGCTGGAGGTTCTCGATGGGAAATATGATGAGCAGTATGATCAGCGTATGGTCATTGATTGTCGTTTTGAGTATGAGTTTGATGGTGGCCACATTGATGGTGCAGTCAACTACAATGACAAAGAACTTCTGGCCGGTCAACTCTTTGATGCTGCTCTGCCAGGCAAGACCCTCCTGATCTTCCATTGCGAATACTCTGCCCACCGAGCACCCATAATGGCTCGCCATGTACGAAAACAAGATCGTGCAACTAATGTTGAACACTACCCCAAGCTCACCTACCCCGAGGTATACATCCTCGATGGTGGATACAGCTCTTTCTTCTCCGAACACCGAGAACGATGCTTTCCTCAAGACTATGTTGAGATGGATGCCAAGGAACATGCCTATACGTGTGAACGAGAAATGGGACGACTCCGTCAGAATAGAACCAAACTAGGCCGCGCACAAACTTTTGCTTTTGGACAAGGACAAATGGATGATAGCCCCACCGCCCCCAACCGCTCAAGAAACAACAGCAATAGTGACATGTTAATGATGGGCACGAATACGAGTTCGCCGATGCTGGCATATGATCGAGGACACACACGACGTATGGTATCATACTAATCTCTTTGCATCTGGTTTTGGCGTTTGGCATTCAACGGAGTTTTTTCTGGAGTTTTCTTTGGTGTACGACTTGTCACCGACCGACCTGTCGACAACCATCATTCGACCTTCAACCTTTTTCTTACAACCCTTTTACTTTTCTTAGACGCTCGTTATTATTTGCTATCCCTTAGCGAGCGTTGCATCTCGCGTCTCCCTCCGTCTTCGAAAGATTGAAAGCTCGCGGATACCTTTTTAGTTTTTTTTTTATCTGCTTTTCTTCGGCGTATCGGCGAGCATATAAATCTGCATCCGGCATACTTTTGAGTTAGCGCTCTTAGAGAGATCCAACATGATCTCCCCCCTTCTTGGATTCAGGAATTCGGAAGCGACATTCTTTTCGTGAAGGCATCGCCTATCCATCCCCCCGGTTGCGAACCACACAAAAACAACCGCACACACACAGACCTTACACACGATCGCATATGAGAAATCACGGTCAATTTCCTTACGAACAAAGCCTTGTCATCGGCTTGAAGGTTCTTCCTCATGCTCTCCGAAATTCGAGCTACCGATCACCTAACACAACTTGCACATATCCTCATCAACCAACGGCGGTACCAAAAACAATACTGCTTTCTTGTTTCTTCTCTTCGATTCAACCTTGTATTGACTCGACTTTCCAACACTATCCGATCTTAATCCACCAATAATTTGACTTCAGAAGCCTTTTGATTGCTGTACTGTCGAATTATCCTGCACTAATTGCGGTTTCTCCTGTTACCTTTTTTTTGCTGCACTGGCGAGGAAAAGAAAATTGGGCATGGCAATTGGTCTGCTATCATTATTTCTTTCCAACAGGGTGGGGGATATTAGATTGAGATGGGGGAACGGATGGGTTTCTTTTTTGAGCGACAGAGGAAGTTTTTTGTGTGAGTGAAAAGTAGAGTGAACAGACAGTGAACTGTGGAGATAGAAGCACACCTGTAGAAGAGAAGCCGAAAAGGCCTCATACATGGCTGTTGCAGTTTGTTGATATATCAAATGAAAACCTTCAAAATCATCTCTTTCTCCTGTGTGCGATTCTCGAAAGTGATCTGGCCTTTTTGGAGTTGTGCAGCAGCATTGGGCAAGATAAAAAATATGATTCATGGTGGATTCAGCCTGGTGAGGGGTGTTGGAGGGGTAAGTAAATAAAAAAAGTTTCCACGGCTACGAGGCGGGGAGACGCGAGGCTGACTGACCACTGACGCGTGCGAAAGTCGCGTCGCGATCCAGGCGGCGCGATATCCTCACCTCTCCCCACCACACAGCCTCTCATTCGCAAGAACAACAACCAACAACAACCACGCAACCAACGAACCCCGCACTACTGTAGGTACCTTTTTTTCCTGTCTCTTCCGCCAACACGATACAGTAGCGCCATCGACCTGCAAATCATACTTACACGTACGTACCTACAGCACAGTAAGGTACAGCATCGGATCACATCCACATCGTATCGTATCGTATCGTACCGTATCGCATCACGATTCTTTTTTTCCCTGATCGCTGGGTCTCCAATCATCGCCATCTGCGAATCTGATTTGCCGCTTTCTCTCTTTTGGCTTTTGGATCTCGTCGAGTTCCACTTTCGACGACACATCTCGGTTTCTGCGACAGGACTAAAAAGAAAAAAGACAGCGCGACACACGACACAAAAAAAAAAAGAGGGAAGAAACCCGAAAAAACTGAAAGGAAAGGCGGATAAAAATACGAGATGGACATCGACGACATCCTCCGCGACGCGACCCGTTCCACTGATGACGGCAATGGCACCCTCGACCCCTACTCAGACGCGCAGAGTAAGGAGGCTGACCTGCGAGCGCTCACGCGCGCGTGGGTCAACGAGCGCTGCAGCCCCGAGCTGCTATCGTGGCCGGGCGAGCAGCTCGTCGAGCGCGTGGGCGAGCGGATCCGGAGGCAGATCGAAGCGGTCGAGATGCTGACGGGCGACATGGACGCGCGGGCGAACTTTGGGCTGATCGTGCTGCAGACGGAGCTGGAGCGGTGGAAGTTCCTGATGCGGGGGCTGCTGCGGGTTCGGATTGCCAAGGTTTGTTCTTCTCTCTTTGGATTTTACGAGTGATGGATGGATGAATTTGCTGATGCTCTTCTTTTCTTTTTTCGTGCAAGTAGATTGATCAGTATACCCTCCATTACCTCGCTATCCCCATGCTCGACCGCCTCTCCCAGACGGAAATCGCTTACGCTACGAGGCATCAGGCTCTCCTGCACTCTCACTACCTCGCCTCCTTCCTCTCCTCCTTCCCGCCTCAGCTTCAGAACTTGAACGATACCGCCGGTGGCATGTCGATGATCGGCGGGCCGGATGAGGAGACGGGCGTCTTTGCACGCGCCGTTGTCGATGATGCTTTCTTCGAGGGCAGGGGAAGGGATAAAGATGGCGAGGTCGAGTTGAGGAGGGGTGAGGTGGTCGTGGCGAGGTGGAGGGATGTTAGGGAGGGTGTGGAGAGGGGCGAGTTGGAACTCGTTTGAATTCGAGGGGGTTGGGTTTGGGATTGGGATTGCTTTTGGGAGGGGAGTTTGGGGAATGGGGTGGGAAAGCAGGGGAAGGATGGTGTTAGGTCGTATTTGATTGATGAGAAATGAGAAAGAGGAAAGAAGAATGAAGAATGAAGAAAGATACCCCATGTAGGTGTGCAGACCAAGGCACTTATTTACTCACTCACTCACTCATCCGTCCCACCTATTTAGTACTGCATGAAAAGGCACAGTAGAAGGATTGTTCTAAAATACCAATAAACCACACATAGACAAGAGCGACCACATAAACAGACAACCATTAAACACCACACTCTAAACTCTTCCATGACCAGTTTCTTTCTTTTTTTTTTTTTTTTTGGTCTTCGCTTTCCTAGCTCGAGCAAATGGACGACAGACAGACGGATAGAAAAGCGTGTGTGTATATGTATGTATGTAAGTCAGTGCCCGAGAGGCAGAAGAAACCCCACGTGAGAAAAAGAAAGCTCCCTCCTTCTTTCTTCTTCCCCCTTTTTCTTCCCTCTTTTGTTTTTGCTGTTGCCGTTGCTGTTGCTGTTGCTGTTGGGCGGTTTGGAAGGTTTGGAAAAGAAAAGAAGAAGAGGAAATATATGTCGCTCGTTGCTTGCTTGCTTAGCGCTCACCGGCCCCTGCCTTCTTTCTTTTTCTTTTGGTTTTTTTCTTTTCTTTTCTTTTCTTTTCTTTTTCTTTTTCTTTTTCTTTTTCTTTTTCTTTTTGAGGGGGAGGGGGTAGGGGGTTTATTGGCTGGTCCTCTGGGTTTCTCTGCCTCGAGTTCCCTGGACGCTGGCTGGGGCTGGGGCTGGGGCTGGGGCTGGGGCTGGCTTGTGTTTGGATTTGGGTTGGGGTTTGTTTGGATTTTTCGCTAGGAGGAGAAGGAGACGAAGAAGAAGAAGAAGGAGAAAGAGAAGGAGAAGAGGGTATTGGAGTTCTTGAGTGAGAAATCTCACGGATGATTTGTACGAGGTGCTTTTTTTTATGATTCGAAGGATAGGACTTGGAATTTCTAAATCCTGAATCCTCCATTAGTGGTTTAGGTGGCCTGGTTCGATTTTCGAGAGCTCGACGATTAGGATCAGTCTTGGGAAATCATGGAATTTCCAGGTGGTGAGAACTCCCTCCGAGGAGAGAAAGTTTACCGTCAAATGTTTCAGGGGTGATTTGTATTTCATTGGGCATTGAGTCGACATAAGTTTTGGTCGCGTGTCACTCACAACAGAATCATGCTCCTTTCCTTGCTCGCTCGCTCGCTCGCTTGCTGTGTCAGAGGCATATGGAATCTGCAGTGGTGAACGGTAAACGATAAATGCTGTTTCTGTTAGTAGGATGATCAAATAAAGAGGGCATTAATTAGGTGTCTTGATAATATTTTATCAGCTTGAGATAGGAGTGAATAAGGTAGCAGCATTCAAGTGCTTCTCGTATGTAAGCTCTGCTCGCGTAATATGACCACGGTTCAAGCTCAGCGCTGCTCCTCTCACGAACTAGACCACTGTCGATATATAAGTACTAGAATAATACACTATTCTTCTGTAGTATATTAAGATATACATAATACAAAGACTACTTACTAATTTAGCACACCATCGCAGACGGCTTGCGGCGCCGTCCTGAAACGAACGTGAGCTAGCAGAGGCCTAACAAGACTGACACGACAGTTGGCGCCACTCCACCTCAAAAATCTCAAGCTCCATCTCTATTTCTTTCCGGGAAATTTAAAGCCGTGAGCCCAAAACGCGACACAGAGCCCAAATGGCGAAGGGCAAGGGAACTCAGGCGCAGACCAAGCCAGACGCGCTCAAATCCTCACCTCTGAGAAAACTCCCTGATCGAGTCATAGTCCAAATCGCTAAATGCCTTCCTCCGGCTTCGAGAATCGCGTTCGGTCAATCTTGTCGCCATATCTACTCTGTCGCCGGGACGAGACATATCAGTAGACCTCCCTGGGAGGTGCTTGAGCTAGATGATCCGGACCATCTCGAGTGTTATTACTGTCGAGATCGGCATGCGATAGACGGGATCTACGAGTATGTAGGTACCTACCCGAAGGCCAAATCCAAGCCGTGCTGGAAGATGAACGAAGCCGCGCGCACGGCACGGTACATGCATCCGGATTTCAGCTTCACGGTTTTCCGGATGATCATGAAGCGCTACCGCCAGGGGAAGGATTGGGACCAGCTGCTGCAGCTTCTTGCATACCGGAGCGGGCCTGTCTTGGAAGGCGCCCAGGTCAAGCAGGTCATTGCTACCCCGAAGATCGTGGGCGGCAGGCTCCTCATGCGTCTGCACTCGGCATACGTTGTGCCGCCGAAAGGGCCAACGCGAGCATACCTTCTGTCTAGGAATCTGATGAAATGCCCTCACTCGAACCAGTTTGGGCTCAGGAACACGTCCGTCGCGGAGCTCTTGAAGCGAAGGTTTGAGGAATTTGACACTATCCCAGAAGAATATTCAGAGCATGTCATGAGCCGTCGGTGTTATTACTGTCCAACTGAATTTCATTTCGGGTTGCAGCACTTCGAAAGCCAGGGGGCACTGTTATTCATCACGAAATGGCAAGATCTTGGTACTGGACTGTCTCCTCTCGGTTCTGACCTATCACCTGTTGTTGAAAGTCAGCGAGACACTTATTCTCCTCGGAAGGAAGGGAGGATAGCTTACGAATCACCTCGTGATAGATTTGAAGGACGTGCTCCGGACGGAGACTTCCAACCGACTTTTATCATCAACAAAGAAGAAAGGAAGGCGCTGTTCAACAAATGCGGCACTAGGCTGGTGCAGTTTCGGAGAAAGAAGGCTTCTGTCCGTTGGTCGCTGTGGGGAAGTGGCCAGTATCATCCACAGGACTGCAGAGTTAAGCTGGAAAAGCGCAGCGACAAGGTTCTGGCTGTAGCGTTATACATGGAAGGTGCAAGACACAGAATCTCAAACTACGGTGGCTTTCGTTCGGCTTAAGCCCGGTGCTGAAGTGCTTCTGGACGACGATCACAGGACTGGTGAACAAATAAGTCTAGCGACGGGGTCAGACGTGCAACAAAACAGTAGATATAGCTTCACACATCAGTAAATAAGTCTAGCGACGGGGTCAGATGTGCAACAAAACAGTAGATAACTTCACACATCAGTCTTTCAACAAATAAGTCTAGCGACGGGTCAGACGTGCAACAAACAGTAAATAACTTCACACATCAGTAAATAAGTCTAGCGACGGGTCAGACATGCAACAAAACAGTAGATATAGCTTCACACATCAGTCTTTGAACAAATAAGTCTAGCGACGGGTCAGACGTGCAACAAAATGGTAGATATAGCTTCACACATCAGTCTTTTCGGAGCTACATGCCTCTTTGAATGAAGCAGATATAGACATCAGAATCGAAGTGCACATGATAAAAGCTTAGTTGGGGATTGGTTAATTGGTCAGTTTATTCATACCTTCGATATGTGCCTGCGACTTCTCAATTTAGAGGCTTCGGTCACTTCATTTATCTCGTGAGTTGTGACAGCCAAGTAAGTTGTGGCAAGCTGACAGCTGACTACTGTTGTAGCTTCCTTTTGAAGTCGTCGTTACATTGTTGAGCCTCTGTAGCAGTTTCCATCGTTGATGTGGAAGTGCCTGCCTCTTCTCTTGAAGCTGATTCGCACATGATAAAACCCCCGTCCTCGCCCAACTTTTCTCCTCTTCTCTTCTTCTTTTCCAAATTTCTTGTGCACTTTCAAAATGCATATCATTTTTGAATACATACTCGCCAGTCTTTTAATCATTGTTGAACTCCTCGGAGTCATCTACCTCTCCCTCCACATCTACGCGATCCTTCAACCTCGGGGCAACCTGAGCTTGAGGATCCAAGGTAGATATACCCCTCCCCCTAAAGATGGCTAATGTGGTTATAGGGGGCGCCAAGAGGCCCGATCTCTTGGGTCTGACCGAGGATGGCACAGTGACTTGTCACCCTGCCTAGGCTAGACGGCTGGCAAAGTCGAACTCCTACCCGTACTTGGTGCCGGCTACGAACCTTCAGCTCCAGAGAGTCACATCTCTGGATGTCTGGAGAGCCAACAGGAGTCGCATAGCTTCCCTTGATAACATTGAGTGTAAGTCCTGACCTATCCTTTCCTGCACAGTACACATGCTGATTGTCTTGCACTACACATCAGAATCGCCAATATGACGCTTGTGCCCTTTCCAAACTCCTTGTCCTTTCCCAACTCTCCCAAAAGAACAATTTAATACACTGATGGCAATGGCAATCCCGAGATTTGGTGTGATTTTTGAGACGGCTTGTGGGGAAGCATTTGGGATTTGGGGCAGGTTCTTGATACAACTGAAGCAATTCATCTCATCACACACTATCTGTTGTGTTTCTTTTTTCTTGTGCACCTTCCCAAAACATACATCGTCTTCTGATTCTTTGCTTTGCGGCCTTTACTGTGCCTTTAAATCTCATGATCTTCGCTGATGTGACTGGTGCCTGCTAATTATAACTTGTTAACCTCACTTTCCTTCTCATAACATATCATGGTAGTCGTGTTCGCCGAAATTATTATTCCATCTATGCCTATCTCTAACACTATAACTTTTCTTTAACTTTTGCTAGAAAATCCATCTTTACTATCTTTTTTCTCTCTCTCGTCCGACAACTTGCAAAGCCGTGAATCATGCTAAGTAGAAGACTCCTCTTTCTATCGTTGATTCACGTCCATTTCTGAAGTGTGAGTCTATACAAGTTACGTGGATAGTATTTCGATTCACGTTTATTTCGCAAGTGCGATACCGCACAAGTTACGTGTATGGTTTTCGATTCACGTTCATTTCTGAAGTGTGATTCTACACAAGTTACGTGGGTAGTATTTCGATTCACGTTGAGTTCTCAAATGTGATTTTATATAAGTTACGTACAGAGTATTTCGATTCACGTTCACTTCTCAAGTGTGATTCCGCAAAGGTTACGTGTATTTCGATTCACGTATATATTTTCTACCTCACACAAATTTTATAAAAAGCCGCCTTTTTTACTCCTTGTTCTTACCTTTCTCTCACTATCACGAACAAAACAAGAAGCATCTTTTCAGCAATTCCAAGCACAAATACAAAGCACCAGCAAAATCCTTGCCAGAAGTCAACAAACCAAAATGTCTTCTTCATACCCCTTTCCACATCAATATCCTTTGGGTAATTTGAACAATGGAAGTCATTACTACTCCCTCAGATCTTCCCAAATTGTAGCCCCTGGGCTTAATCCGACTGTTTTCAGCGACGTCGATTTGTCGGGTTTACCTATCTTCTTATTCTCACCTATGGTTCTTGACATTCTTATGAAAGAACACAACCGACGTTCTGAATGGAGTCGACTTGGGTTTGGATTTGTTGAACCTGCCTTTGATGATCAAAGAACCTATGCTGGCACCCCTCTACTTGGTTTCGGCTTCCGCCATATCAATCTTTCAGGCTTCCCTGCCTCTCTTTTTTCAAAGGAACTTCTTGATCTCCTTGCTTTGGAATGCCGCCTACGACCTGCTCAATCCCATGTTCAAGATTTTCGCCGATTGCTTGATCGACCTCGGCCTTTTAGCAACGGTCGAAATTCTCAGGCTGAAAGCCCGTATTCTGGATCTACTGGTAGCCATACAGCTGGAGCTGAGTGCGGTTCGTCCAAGTCTGACGACGAGACTCAACCTGGAGATACAGCAGATCCTAGCGAGGATAAGCTTGGATATTACCTATCACGACTAGCAATCGAGACAAAGAAGTTGAACGATCTCATCGAAGAGCCTTTACGCTGTCTGTGGTCACAATCCAGTCGAGCTCCACCCAAAAAACCACACTTTTCTAGAGATTATACCCTCAAACCCCGTGTGGACAGGATGGAGCAGACAACACAACATCAACAGACCCACAGTGAAGATGCTGACGACGAGTCTTATGGGGATTCTCTTGATCTTGAACGTGATTTCGATCCTGAATATTTCGGCGGAGACTTAACAGCAGAGCCAGACGCTTTTGACCCCGAATATTATGGTGGAGTCTTGACACCAAAGCCGGATACTTTCAACACTTGGGACAGAAAGATGGGCAAGCAGAAAGAACGAAGTCAGTCAAACCCATTTCCTGCAAGTGGGTCTAATTATCAACCTCCAAGTGTTGCAGATGCCGATTCAGTAAGTCTTGCCTTTGCCAATTGACGCGCTTCGCTTTTGACATTTCTCGCATGCTAGTTGTGTTTCTACTGAGATGTTAAAGTGAATCACCTTCTCACAGTTGATTTTAGGCCAAGTCAGACATCGATGACAAGTACTCAGAACTCCCCTCAAGTAACAATCAAACGGCAGTAGAAATCGGGGATCCGCACAGCGAGACGAATTCCGATACCACGTCCCCTTCTACGTTCAAGCACTTACACAAATACCTCTTCAACAAATACACTCAGCTACTCCCACACGAAGACAAGAGCGTCATCGGTGCCAAAATCCTCACTGACATCCACTGGCTCAACAACCTTTCACTCACCCGCAACAACTCCCAGATCTGCGCTTCCGATATCAAGGAGTTCTTTGCTGGCGATAGATTTCCGGCTCCTTACTCGGCTCACATCTTCCAACCTTGGTATCTCGTCTCGGCCCTCTCGGCTAAGTACCTCGCTTTCTTCACTTTTCTGACCCAGACCGAGGCGACACAGAAGGCGACACAGGATATCAAGTGGTGTAGAGAACGCAACACCGCGGTGGGTGATGGTACCATGTTGCTTTTTTGGGGCCTGTCTCCTAGGGATTGGAGGTCAGGGTAAGGTAAAGAATGGATTTGAGTTGTGATATGGTAATATGGCTGGGTTTTATTTGAGGAATTCTAGGTGTATCATGGGGGTTTCAAGGTATTTTTAAGTAACTTTGTACTTTGCATGGAATTTAACCCCTAAAGAATGACGGTTTTGTGCTTTTACTGCTGCCATTGTAGACATTTTGAAGATGTTGATGGAGGCCAAGCGCCAGTCACGCACGAGAGAGTGATTTCATCATTCATGCTCAGCCTGAACTTCTTTACAAAACATCTCTTTCTTTTTCAATCCATTTCCAAACAAGGCTCAATCTGCCTGTTTTTTTCTCGATTCTGGCTTTCGGAAAGCCCGATCAGCTACTACATAGCCACTGATGAGTTGCCACCCTCTCTCTACCTCCATTGGCCGAATTTATGCATCATACTGTTGTGCAACAGAACATCAAAAGTTCACAGGCTCCCTTACGGTTCGAAGTGTCCAATCGATTCCGCCCGTAAGCCTTACGTTTGAAAACTGCCCAGGCTTTTAGGCACTCGGCAATTTCTCTGTCTCGTGGCTTAGCTTCACTTTCACCGGTTCTACTACATTCTTCAGATAAGCAGCATCCGCCCTCTAGCATCAAGTTTCTTACATAGAAAGCGAACATTACCTTCGATACCGAAAACCCTTCAACTCTACCTGGATCTTACGCGTTCTTTCTCCCAAGAATATTTTGGCTGTAGCCTTATCTCGCCTTTCACTTGCCGCTGTGGCCCAGGAATAGTCCGCGTGGTGAAGCAAACACTAGCCTTGCCAGGTGAATCTGATTGAAAACATGGCTTCGGCCTTTGGATTTTCAGTTGGCGACTTCATTGCCGGTATACAACTACTGAACAATGTTCGAAAAGCACTGAGCGACTCAAGTGGTTCTGAGGCGGATTTCCGATCCGTTTGGCAGACGCTACAATCTCTCGAGGAGGCTCTCTGTGCTTCCGAGGTCGTTCAGATACAATGGAACAGCAGCGCCGTGCTTGATCTCGACAGAAAGCGTTCTGTTGCTACAATAAATGCTTTAAATGCTGAACGCCAAAAATGTCTCGATTTGGTGCAGAACTTCTCGAGATCGTTACAGCCATACGAAAATGCACTTCTCAGACAGAGCAAACGAACATTTATGAGGACATCAAGAAAGATTACATGGTTATATCGAAAGGAGGAGATAGAAAAGTTTAGACGAGACCTGTCTGGGCATCTTTCAGCACTTCAAATGTACACTAATGTTATCATGAAGTAAATCGGCCCAAATATGTCGTGTCTGAGCCTTGGCTAACCATATTTCAGAAACCACATGGACATAAACATGAAAGTCGTGCAGATGGAAATCTCGAACCTGAAAGTGCAATATACGAGTACCAAGATACCATCGAGTCTGGGCTATGCCTGGTCAACATCACCCACCCCTGAAGAAAATGTCATGCTGTTTGACGCAGTTGGGAGAAATCTGTTAATTCCAATGCTTTTTGTTGCCTCGCCTGGAGTGAGTACTTCCCACTCAATGGAAAAATTACTTTCGCTGACAATATTTCAATAGAGATTACATGAACTTTTACGATTGATGTACAAAGGTGTACCTGGGAGCCATCTGATTTTCAGAAGGCGATATGTAATTACCGATGAAGATTCTGACGGTGCTATATTGGATATGTCTACTTGGACACACAGAATCCGCCCTGGAATGAGATTAGGCGTCAGCGCGATTTTGGATGCTTCCAAATCTTGGAATATCCACCAATGCCCAAAATGCAATGAGTCGGTTCTAGGGCATACACTTCCGGGTGAAAGAAAGCGCTGGTAGGAACCAAACCACGATAGCTATTATCTTGGCTGTTTACTGATTTGATCATAGCGTAAAATGTCAACTGACCTTCCGGATATTTGATCAAGAGAGAATTGTTGAAGAAACCGAGGAGGCCGAAAAAAAAGAAGAGGCCGAAGACGCTCAAAGCCAAGCACTCAACACAACAAGTCAATTTACTTCAAATCGCCAAGTCCGTCATGACCTTAACGGTCGCCTTTTACCCGGCATAAATTTATCGAAGTTCCAAGACGAACTCTACTTCTCCAGGATTCAGTACAACCGCGAAGTTATACGCATAAAAAGACTAAAAGCTCTTGATAGCTCTCCTATCAGTCCACAGGAGCTTGAAATACATGAGAACATTGACCCTGCTAAGCTGCCACCAATTCATAAAGCAGCGGCCTATGGTCTGGTTACCGAACTTATAGATCTTTTGGCATCAAATCAAAATATCGACCTTCCACTTGAAATGGATTATAGCTCAAGATGTCCAGGTTTGGTTCCAACATTTGGATTAAATATCAATGGAGCAACCCCATTGCATATTGCTGCCTGGTTTGGGAGAAGAAACGTCATTGAGTTTCTCCTCGCAAAAGGGGCAGATATAATGTCACGGGACAAAAACCTTCAAGAAGTACTTCATTATGCAATTTCCGGAGAAAGGCAGAACGGGATACCTGGTTTGATAGCGCGTGGTGCTCACGTTGAGTACAAAGACAATAACAGTTTTACACCATTACATACTGCTGCGGCATGTAGTAACTCAACTCTATTTTGCTTGCTTCTTGAACATGATACCGATATCACCTCAACCACCAAGTACGGGGAGACACCTCTACATATCGCCTCTGAATGCGGAAATGAGGCTATTATCAAGGTTCTTCTAGAGGAGGAGGCCGATATAACAGCCAAAACCATCTCTGGGGAAACAGCCTTACATTTAGCTGCGAGTAATAACCAATCAGCTGTACTAAAACAGTTACTTGCGCATGGAGCAGACTATAACGTTTTTGATAAAGATAAAGATACTCCTTTGGGTCTGGCAGTCTTCAATGGTCATAAAGAGGCTGTTGATATCCTTCTCAAAGCCAGGGCAGACCCAAACACCTACAATTCAGCGAATTACACACCCCTGCACTACGCATCGATATTCAAGCATCTTTCTATCGTGAGGATGCTACTCGATTACGGTGCAGAAGTTAATGTTTCATGTGATTCAAAAAAGACTCCTTTATATCTTGCTGCTGATGCAAACGATCAAGAGGTTGTCCAACTACTTCTAGATGCTGGTGCAGATACGAACGTCTGCGATAATATTCACGATACGCCTTTACTCATCGCTGCAGATAACGGAAATGAAAATATTGCTCAGATATTGATTACTAAGGGAGCGAAAGTAAATCTCTCCAACCAATTCGGGCTTACTCCACTCCATGTAGCTGCTATTTCAAAACACTCAAACCTAAAAATCGTCCAAGAACTATTAAAAGCAGGCGCAGATATTAATTGCCAAAACCAGTACGGCAATACACCTCTCCATTTAGCTTGCTGGAAACAGGACTTAAGCCTAAAAATCGTCCAAGAACTATTAAAAGCAGGCGCAGATATTAATTGCCAAAACCAGGACGGCAATACACCTCTCCATTTAGCTTGCTGGAAACAGGACTTAAGCCTAGAAATCCTCCAAGAACTATTAAAAGCAGGCGCAGATATTAATTACCAAAACCAGAACGGTAATACACCTCTCCATTTAGCTTGCTTGAATGGCCATCTCCATATTATAGAGGTCTTACTTGGTCTAGAGGGCCATGATCTTAACGCTAAAGGATACATGGGGGCCACCGCCTTACACTACGCTTCGCACAAAGGCTTCGATGAGATTGTGAGAATTCTTCTATCAGCAGGATCAGATGTTAATATTCGCGATAATTATGGGAATTCTCCACTTCATATAGCTGCGTGTTCTGGTAGACTGGAAAGTGTGAAGCTTCTGCTTAATCAGGATAGTAGTTATACAGATGCACAGAATAACTGGGGATTCACAGCCTTACACTACGCTTCGCACAAAGGCTTCGATGAGATTGTGAGAATTCTTCTATCAGCAGGATCAGATGTCAATATTCGCGATGATGATAGGAATTCTCCACTTCATACAGCTGCGTTTTCTGGTAGACTGGAAAGTGTAAAGCTTCTACTGAATCAGGATAGTAGTTATACAGATGCACAGAATGACTGGGGATTCACAGCCTTACACTACGCTTCGCAAGAAGGCTTCGATGAGGTTATGAGAATTCTTCTATCAGCAGGATCAGATATCAATATTCGCGATGATGATGGGGATTCTCCACTTCATATAGCTGCGCATTTAGGCAAGCTGGAAATTGTGAAGCTTCTGCTAAAGCATGATAGCTGTCAAATAAATGCTCAGTGTAATGCAGGCTGGACAGCTTTGCACGAGGCATCAGATGAAGGGCACGATTCGATTGTTGACCTGCTTGTTCACAGCGGTTGTGATGTCTTTAAAACCACCAACAAAACAAGCGCAACAGCTCTAGGCTTGGCGAAAGATAAGGGATTTACTGCGATCTGTGATATACTTGAGCGGGCTATGTCTGGAATGGAGTATCAGGATCCTGATGTGCAGGTTAAATTTCAGAAGGAAGGAAAATCTTCTGTGTGATACTGGTGGTTCCGTGTCCTGGGTTCGCGTTCTTTAAGCTCTGTGGAAGATAAGTAGCAATGAAATAATATTTAGGTCTCCATCCTCAGATTTATACCTTTGCAGATGCTGCGAAGATCAAGCGTGTGACGATTGTCACTTATCTTTAGGTTGTTAGTCACGATTGTTTGACGAGGCACATTAGCGACGAGATTTTATTTCCTTATGCATCAAAGCCACAAGGTAGGCGACCAGAGCATTAGAAGTCCTTATCCAGATCAAATTGAGTGAGCATTCCCATTGGTAAATCATATTAAAAACAGATTATTTTGGCAAGTAGCTACAAAGATTATTTAGTCAGATCTTCATACTCATAACAGAATACTGGACCCCGTGTTGGCAGTGCTTGTTTTAAAGTGATATTTCCAGCCACTTTTCCCATGTTAATCTTGAAATCTAACGTCACATTTTGTCCACTGTAATCGAAAGGCGCGATGGGACCTCCGACTTCATTCTGCCGGGCTGGAAGATCATATGACTGCCACAGAGTAAACAGTCTATCAAGGTTTCCATGGTGAAGGTAGAAAATGGGATCTTTCATGATCTGTCAGTATGTTACCATATCTATTAATTTGAAAAAAGGACAGACCTCCGGGGCTATTATACGCATCTCCCATCGTCCCCAAAACACCACCGACTCCAAAATGGCCACTTCCATGAATATTAGGCGTGTCGAAACTCGGTACATTCTCAATTGCTCTCGCGAAAGTCGTATAATCAGGTTGTGCCAAAACATGATTTACTAGATCTTGCTGCACCCATACGTTCATAATCGTTGGTACAAAATCTCGAGTTAGACAATGCGGTTCTGGGTAGTTGACTTTGAAGGTTGGGTATGTGAATGGTCCATCGGCAACACAACCACCACCGGTACCGCCGCTTATATTGAATGGATTCGTCTCTGGAGTACGTTCAACGTATGGTCCATTGCCGCCAAATCCTGTATCAGGGTCGAAGACGGGACTGTCAAATACGGACATGCTGCTTGCATTGGAGGATGCGTCGAGCGACCAGTTCCAGTATCTGAGGCCAATCAGATATGGTGAGGACTTCAAGAGGCAAATTAACTCACGGTTGTCCCCCGGTATACCCGCATTCTTCCCTCAGAGTTTTCTCATACTCGGCAACGAAATATCGATGCCAGAGAATGAAATGTCCCTACGTTGGAATCAGATAAGCACCTCAAAAGGGCTTCCCTTGCTTTTTCTGAAAACATACAACCCAATGGATATTTGGAGTCTGGTTATTATGCACTGCGTGCAAATCATCAAATCGATTTACCGTGCCAGGAATTCCAGAAATAGCAGGCTTAGTCGTAATGCACAGTACAGCATCGATGTAGGATTTCTTCTCAACGGCGGATAATGTTCTCCTGAGATTGATATTAGGTATGTCTCACCGCACTCCAAGCTGACTGGAGAGGTAATTTTACCATTCTTTTCTTATCGCGGGGCTGTGACATTTTCCTGCAGTTGACTTCTCGTAAGCCGCGGCCAGAGCTACTAAGTGCCCTATAGCGAAAGCTAGGAAGGCGAATAGCTTCATTTTAAACGATTTGCATATCCCACGTAGAAGAATCGGTCCTGAAAGTTCTTTTTGTGGGGAAACTGCAATGTTTAATAGACATATTTCCTTGGAAATATTTCTTCCCTTTTTGAACTCAGAGCCGATAACGGGTCAGATGGCACGATTAGCTGCAGATTCGTTACGTGGACATGAATCTAGAATTACAGGTTGCAATTTTTCAGTTGTTCGGATTGGTTAGGTAGATGGGGGTTATGCAGTCATCACTTGCTGTAGGGCAGAAGTGCCCTTGTCTTGCATTAGATTCATGTAGTTGAGAATCGCAACGGTCTTTTCAGGATGTCTACAAACATCTCGAACGTGGACAAAATCCTATGATTTGGTTATGATGAAATTTGTAGCACATATACTTTATTCTTTTTGATCTACCAGGAGTTGATTGATGTTTCTTGAGTGACAGATAAATCCGAATGGACATGGATGCCATGATCCCCGCAAATGCAACCATGTATTCTTGGCGAGCGAGTGGTCCGTTGTCCCTATACCCTGTCCCCAAGAACCATGTAACTTAGCCCAATAATTGACACTTTGATGTTCAGAGGGAATCTCCAGTTATTTTCTGTTTCGCCCACACGTGAGAAACGCTGGGTATCACAGTAATGATTCCCAGGCTTGGTCCAGGATAACTGTCGCCAGCATCTGGAGAAATGCTCCGGATACGCCTCGTGCCGCCGACTGGCTCATGCACCCTGGCCCTAATAATGGAGAAGTAAAAACATGACCAGACCTCCAATTTTAGATTGATCTCAGGGGACGCCCTGCCGAATGCTTGTTCGAATTTAGATATGGTTGAATGGTTCGATTCGAAGATGCAGTGCGACCTGCAGGCTGCGCACCGAATAACGTTCCTCTCTGTCGCATTCATCACACCCGACCTGCCCGATTGGCAGTTGGTCTTCAGATGGGGAAAGACTCTGTGCTTTTAACATCCGTCTTTCCCTTCATTTCCCTGACGAGTTTCAAACTGTCTTGATAGAGCGGATGGTCTGTACCCAGGCAATCCTTCTCTATCTCCAGTCCCTTTTCAGCACAACTTAAGGCCTCTTCGGATTGGCCAAGCAATCCATTCAATCTTGCAGCTTCTAAGTACCTATGTTTTGCCAGCATCAGGGAGAACACAAAAAAAGTACAGAAAGAAAAGAAGAAAAATACTCACATTGTTGCAACTTCACGACCGGCAATGCCCTCTCCCTCGAGAAGGCTTATGAACAGCCGAATAACGCGTAACTCCTCTTCTGGGTTCTGGATATTACCCGACCCAGAGAGTTCAGCAAAAGTACGCAATACGTCGTGCATTTTTGACCGACTCTTCTCGCCCTCTTGGCCAGCAGATGAGGTCAAATCACATGCAGGGCAATCGCACGTAAAAGTATAGCCGCTCAAAAGGCTGCTTTGTCTTGAAGCTTGGAGAGCGCCATGCTCACGCAGATAATTGAGGGTAAGCTCCTCATCCACTTGAATATCCCTGATGGCGTGTACATTGAACTTGCTAAGCACATCATGAAAATTTCCTTGTGCATTCGGAATGCAGGAATGATTGATGCGTGAAATACCAGGGAAGACAGCTTGTTGGAATTGAGCAGTTCTTCCCAGGTTGAATGCGTTGCTGCGGAAAATGTTGAGCACAGCTACATGCTCTTTCACAGAACGAGGTCTTGGCATTGAAAAGGAACCTTTGCCCCCTAATTTCGTTTTCAGATCAGAAAAGGTCTGCTTGACGATATACCAGAATGCTAAGTTCCATCTCATTACTGCCATTTCTTTAGTAGGGTTTGAAGAGAGATCGAGGAGTCTTGTCCGGTCTTTGAATGAGAGTTGTCTAGTTGCCCTGTATAAGGCGCTGGTGTCTTGATCTTGGAGAATTGCGAGAAGTGGTCGTTCTGAGAAGATGCGAGTGCCACGGGGAATGAAGCTTTTGGCGAAGACACCAAGGCCTTTTGCGCCTGCGACGCGCACCTCCCACATTGTAGAGAGGAAGGGATGTCCTGTAAGTATGACTGTGGTTGGCTGGCAAAACGTGTCGTGATGAAAGAATGCTGTTTCGAGAAAGCATTGATGGTTCCTCTGGCACCCCTATTCCGGCCGAGAAAAACCCAGGACTCGTAACGCAATAATGTATACACTTTTTATTTTGTTTTTTATTTTGTTAGTTGAATCTATATGTAGGTGAAGGTTGTGTTTTCATTCATATCAAACTAAGGAACAATATACTCATCGGGGTATTGTTGATATTGATAGCTGACTCGCTTGGCAGATGGCTTTCTAAGTGAAGCGAGCTCTTGCAAGTGGTTGAGATATACAAGCAGCTTCATATAAAAGAGTGAAGCTTCTACGTTTTGTATGGCTTCTTGAACTACGAATAAGCAACTTTTGATTCCCAATAACCTTTAGACATCACATGGCGCTGCTTGTACCGATGATTTATCATCAAATCTATGTAGGTTTAGTTGAATTTAATTTCATCTGTACCCCTCAGAGAAACTGAAATGAATCATTTCCAGAGGGGCCCAATCAAGCACCTTATCACTTCAACTGCTCAAAGGTAAATGCAACTTTACCCCTGAGATGATCATGTGACACCGGCAGATATTCCACGGCCTAACCGAGGAAGGCAAGTCAACTGGGATCGACATAAACTTCCGCATAAAAGAACGTTACTTCACGGTTAATCATGTCATGGTACAACCATGCATATGCAGAGGAACCAAGATAAGCTTTCAACTGATTGTCTACGTAGGTGACCCCGCGCGAGATGTTCTCCATCAT
The DNA here is from genome assembly GCA_029641185.1 of Pseudofabraea citricarpa. Taxonomy (NCBI): domain Eukaryota; kingdom Fungi; phylum Ascomycota; class Leotiomycetes; order Helotiales; family Dermateaceae; genus Pseudofabraea; species Pseudofabraea citricarpa. The sequence goes on from JAPWGK010000001.1 coordinate 2,948,644, forward strand.
GGTCTTATTTAAAGTCGGGAGTCCCGGATGTTGTGACGATACTCTTGTCTGCATTCTACACTCTTTTCCGTTCGTTTAGACAAAGAGAATCATGGCTTCACTCTCAAGACTCGTTTTTGTACTGTCATTTATATCCCTCTTTTCGTCAGTTGTGGCTCAGAATGATACGAATTCAACATACGATGTTCTAGATTATGTTGATCAGCTGATCGGATCTAGCAATGGAGGCAATATATTTCCAGGCGCGACTCTGCCTTATGGTAAGCTTTGAAAAAATGCTTACCATGAATGGCAAGTTGAAAAATTCTAGGAATGGCCAAGGCCGTGGCGGACACTGATTCGGGCAGCAACCAAGGCGGTTTTACTACTGATGGTAGCAATATCACTGGTTTCTCGAGCATGCACGATTCAGGAACGGGTGGCTCACCCTCCTTGGGAAATTTTGCTTTGTTTCCATATACTTCCTGTCTTGGTGACGAGGTAAATGGTTGCAGGTATCCGAAGAAAGATCGCAAGACACAGTTTCTAAATGATTCCTTAACCGCCTCCCCGGGGTATTTTGGTCTCGAACTCGTCAGTGGCGTTCAGGTCGATATGACTGCAGCTCAGCATACGTCTTTGTTCCGGTTCAGATTTCCAACTGCAGATGCCAGCGGCAACGCTTCAAGCCCTTTGATTCTCATGGATTTGACAGACCTGTCCGACTCGCGCCAAGACAACGGCACAGTATCCGTGGATGGCGATACTGGGAGAATTACTGGAAATGCTAAGTTTTTACCCAGCTTCGGAAGCGGGAACTATGTTTTATACTTTTGTGCAGATTTCTCGGGGGCTACCATCCGAGATAATGGAATATTTGCGAATAGCCGAGCTAGCAGCGAGGTAAAAGACTTGACAATCTCACGTTCAATTAATGGTTATCCTCTTCCAGGAGGTGCTTTCGTTCGCTTCGAATCTCCTGGCGATAGCCCAATTCTTGCAAGGGTTGCAACGAGTTTTATTAGCAGTGAGCAAGCTTGCTCAAGTGCTGAGAGAGAGATTCCTTCCTTTGATTTCGAGTCTACGCAGAACACTGCAAGGGATATTTGGCGCGAGAAATTAAGTCCAATCACAGTCTCTACCAATGGCATCAACTCATCGACTCTTACAAATTTCTACAGTGGAATTTACAGAACAATGGTCAACCCGCAAGATTATACAGGAGAAAATCCGTTATGGGAAAGTGACGAGCCATATTTTGACTCATTTTACTGGTAGGGTATCACTTCTATATTAGACGTTTTCAAAACTAATCAAGTTGCAGCATTTGGGATTTATTTCGATCTCAGATGCCATTCCTAACTATATTAGATCCCAGCACTGTTACACGGATGATTCGCTCTTTAATTGATACTTATGTGCATGAAGGATGGCTCCCAGATTGCCGAATGAGTCTTTGCAAAGGCTATACTCAAGGAGGCTCGAATGCTGACAATGTCCTCGCGGATGCATACCTGAAAGGGATCACAGACGGCATCGATTGGAATATTGCTTACGAGGCTGTTGTCAAGGATGCAGAGGTTGAGCCCTATGCATGGTCAGTTGAAGGACGTGGCGGTCTCGATAGCTGGAAGTCCCTTGGCTACATCCCCGTGCAAGATTTCGATTACAAAGGCTTCGGAACCATGACCAGAAGCATTTCAAGAACTCTTGAATATAGTTACAATGATTTTGTCATTTCCCAAATAGCAACAGGACTCGGAGGCCTCGAGAGCGATGTCGAAAAATATACTACTCGCAGTGGCAATTGGCAGAATCTGTTCAAATCTGATCAGACCTCGTTCGTCAACGGTGCCGATACGGGCTTCGTAGGCTTTTTCCAACCACGATTTTTGAATAGAACTTGGGGCTTTCAGGATCCTCTGAAATGTAGCAATATCGATACTAATCCCAGCAGTGTTTGTTCACTGCAAAACACAGGAGCCGAAACCTTTGAAAGCAGTATTTGGGAATATGCTTTGTGAGTAGCTTTTCCTTGCTTTGAGGAATCTGAAACTGATTTATGGCAGCTTCGTTCCCCATGATCAAGCAACTCTCATCAGCACCTTTGGCGGACCTACTGCGTTTGTCAACCGGCTTAATTATCTTCATGATACCAAAATCACTTACATAGGGAATGAGCCGTCTTTCCTTACGGTCTATCAATATCATTATGCTGGCCGACCTGCATTATCAGCATCACGTTCTCATTTTTACATACCAGCTTTTTTCCAGCCCACGTTTGATGGACTTCCAGGCAATGATGATAGTGGAGCGATGGGGTCATTTGTTGCTTTTTCAATGATAGGCCTGTTTCCAAATCCAGGACAAAATGTCTACTTGATCATACCGCCATACTTTGAAAGTGTTAGCATCAAGAGCCCTTTGACCAATAACACAGCTACGATTCGAAATATCAATTTCGACCCGACTTATCAAAACATCTTCATTCAAAGCGCTACCCTAGACGGAGTACCATATACCAAGAACTGGATTGACCATAGCTTTTTTACCGAGGGCAAGGAATTAGTTCTCACGTTGGGGAGAAATGAAAGTTCTTGGGGGACAGCAGTGGAAGATTTGCCTCCAAGCTTGGGAGAATATGAAGGCTTTGGAAATGCCACAAGCGCTTTTCCTTCCAAGTATAGAAGAAGAACGGCACTTAAGCTTGCCGAGCAGGACTTAGGCGTCGGGGCTACTGTAATGTCCGACGGGTCTTATTGGGCAAATCATGGCAAGGCGTGATATCATGACATTAAGCTAAGGATGTTTGCCAGAACGGCTGTTTATCTTCTATCCAGAGCCTTAATACTGACTCGCAATCAGAATTATGTAGCATTCTCATTAACATATTTACACATTTATACACACCGTTTCAAGATTCTTGGTTCAAAATATTAAATCTAGCGAGTTGCCAAAAGCCTCAAACTCTATTTCGGTCAGCAAGAGAGAGATATCGGAGTTATTCTGAAAGCTTGTTTCGACGATCGAGACACCAAAGTAATCCATCCGGCGGAAGTGTCTATCCATTAGTGTGATTATCTTGCATGAGTTCGGTGACTGAAGAAGACCCCACTTTTACACCCGCTACCGGAGCCACTGCATGGAAATAAAGAAAAGAGGCTCCTCGCAACCTCCAAACAGAATCATCCAAAAACAAAGCAGAATTGCATCCCCAGTAATATGGAGGACCTCAAACTAGAGGAGGGGGCAACGAGACCCTCGATACCAGAACCTCCATATAGCATATTTACGACCTGGCAGAAAGTCCTGATCGTCACGCTCGTTTCTTTCGCCGCGACTTTCTCTTCTTTCTCCGGCAATATCTACTGTACGTGCAATTTTCCCAGCAAAGTTTTCTTTGCCATAATTCAAGAGTTTGAAACGTTGTTCACTGAAGTGAAATTTCTCGGCGCTTCCGCAATCATGTCTCAGAACCTTTCAAGCTTTTTAGAACGAGCTATGCTAACCCCGAGATCTTGCGATTTAGACCCCGCTATTCCATCGATCTCTCTAGATCTCGATGTTTCGGCCGAACTGGTCACGTTGACGGTTACTTCATACATGCTTTTTCAAGGCCTATCGCCGACGATCTGGGGAGCTATTGCCGATGTCCACGGCCGACGAATCACGTACATCGTCACGTTTATAATTTTCTTCGGCGCTTGTATAGGTCTTGCTCTGACCAAGAATTTTGCGCAACTGATCGTGTTGAGATGTGTTCAGAGCACGGGTAGCGCAAGCACCATCGCTATAGGTGCCGGTGTAATAGGAGATATTACCCGTCGAGAAGAAAGAGGTGGCTTTATGGGTATCTTCCAAGCTGGTCTTTTAATTCCCAATGCTGCTGGACCTATTCTCGGAGGTGTCTTTACGGCGACGCTAGGTTGGAGAGCCATATTTTGGTTCTTGGCTATTTACAGTGGTGTCTTCCTGCTCTCACTCATCTTGCTTCTACCCGAGACTTTGAGGTCCTTGGTTGGAAATGGCTCTATACCTGCAAAGGGATTAGCGAAGAATCCGATCTCCTATATTCAGCAGTTGAGAAAGAAGAAAAACGACACTGGACCAGACCCACTGGCTCTAACCACTGTGAAAGAGAGAAAGGAAATGGATTTTCTTGGTCCTTTAAGACTTATATTTGGAGTCGAGGTTTCCTGTGCCATCATTTATATGGCCTCGTACTATACTGGATGGCAGATGACAATTAGCGCTATGTCTACCCTATTCAAGCGAGCTTACGGGCTGAGTGATCTGGAGATTGGCTTCACATTCATCGGCAACGGCGTCGGTTGTATTGTCGGTACGCTGACTACAGGAAAGCTCCTGGATTTCCAATACCGAGGACTTAAGAAGCAGTTCACTGGAAACTCTGCAAACTTTCCACTTGAGAAGGCTCGTTTCCAGACTTTGTGGCTTTGGAGCGGCTTGCAAATTGCGTCGATCCTGGTCTTTGGCTGGACGTTGGAAAAACGTATTCATGTTTCCGTGCCGATCATTTGTACTTTTGTTCTTGGATGGTCGACTACTTCGATTCAGAGCATTGTGACGACATTCATGGTAGATGTGTTTCCCGATCGAAGTGCTAGTGCAGTAGCCTCGTTGAATTTGGCGAGATGTTTGATGGGTGCTGGTGGAACGGCAGCTGTGCTGCCTTTAATTAATGCTATAGGGGTCGGATGGACGTTTACTTTCATTACAGGCATGCTTTGTCTTGCTGGTGGATTAATTGTCGTACAGATCCGATACGGAGCACGATGGAGAAGGCGTCGCGAGCAGAAGAAGTTGGAACCTATCTCATAAAGAAATGATGGGATATTAGAAATATGAAAGCTTTTCTAGAAGAACCCTCGCCTGCTTTTGAACACTGAGTTAGCAGATACCAGCATTACTTCCCTCAAATGAGGTATGCCACGTGGTGTACATAAATGCGTTGAAAAAAGCCAATGTTTCGATAAGCGAGAACTGCAAGGTAATCGGAGATTCTATAACAGAGCATATGCTTTCTAAATTTAGTAAATGCAATTGCGGATTGGAATATATCAACGGATTTCAAATTCGAGGTTGCAAGAAAAGCCAGAGTGACTTAAGTGGCGTCGCTTGTGGCGCAGTCGTCATTGCTCGCTTACCTACGAACCCATGAGGGGTAATTCCCGCAAGCGGGGTACAAAGTTGCAGAGCTTCGTGAACAGCTTGTAGTGAACATAAGAGCTTCATAAGACACGGAGACTACTATTTAAAGTTGGGATATTTCATCAGAAAATCCGGCTTGCTGATTGGGGGAAGAAGCAGAGTTCTAGAGGCTCGAAATCTACTTTCCTGGTTCTATGTGGAACCACTAAGATATGCCTGCATTACACAGTAGCTTGTTACCCTGGTTTAACGCAGCACGAAGCACGAGCTGAGCTACCTCATGATGCTCAAACCTGTTTGATATATCACAATTCACCCCCGAAGCTAGATAACATTAGTGAATCACCACTCGACCAAAACCTGCTCTTCTGCCGTGTCTCGCTTGACGTATGCCAAGGTGATCCTACACCCTGTCAAGCTGAAAGCGCCTACCTCAAAACTCACAACAACATAAACCCCTCTTACAAACAACAACCTCGATTCTCCTCAACACGAACTTCACCTACCCAACTATCTACTTCGAACTCTTACACATCAACAGACATAATGGATTACCTCAAGAACCTCAGCGGCGGAAACAACAATGAGGGTTCCAGCCAGAACCAGGAGAACGCTCAGCAGAACACCCAGCAGGGTGAGGGCCAGAAGCAAGAGAGCGGCGGATTTTTGAGCGGGATCGGAAATAAGTTGAACTCTGCAGCTGGAGGCGGACGAGAGAGCGAGAAGAACGAGGACATGCTTGACAAAGGTTCGTCATCTTCTGCTATTTACTCGAGTACATTCACTAACTTCTCGTGCGTGAAATAGGAATCGACATGTTCCAGGAGAAGGTTCTCGGTCAGGGTGCACAGGACAACGAATCAGCCGTCGAGCAAGCCAAAGATGAGCAGATCTCGGATTTCATTCGTGGCCAATATAAGGGTGCTACTGGAAAGGACATCCCTATCAAGGACAAGGAGACTAGACTTGGTTAAATGGTGGTGTCAGGCTTGCATGTCTGCATCGGGCTAATATCGGACTGGGAAATGCGTGGATGGACATGGGGATAGGAATGGACATGACTTGCTCTGCGGAGAACGTAGTTGCAACTTTACGACGAATACGAATTGCATGGCTTTCAACGTGATATTAAAGATCATCTATGTTCTGCTGCTATTTTGTGATAATTCTCCCTGTTATTAAATCTGATTTTCTTTTCCTTTTGTTTTTTAAATACTGATTTGGGGCAGTAGTCATGAAATTCTACCACAGTTTCTTGCTTTACACTCACTTACTGTTTAACATGCACTGGCAGATCTATTCTGAGGCAGATGCTACCAAACCCAAGGAAGGCCACCTACTACTTTATTTTATGTAGATTTCTGCTGTCTGAGTGGTGGATCATGTGAGAGTCCATCATGCAACGAAACGCAGCCTTAGCTTAGTCGAACCAAACAGTATACATGAAGTGAGCTGGCTGTGCGGACAATCGTCATGCAACGAAAGCTTTCTTGCCTTGGGATATCATTAAAATGACTCATGTGAGCATTTGTCATGCAACGAAATGTACCTAGCCTTAGCACAGGATCAGTGAATTAGCTATGCGGATAATCGTCATGCAACGAAACATAGTCCTAGCACAGGACCAGTTAATACTAGTTAATCAGATGAGCGGATAATCGTCATGCAACGAAACAGAGCTCAGAAACTGACCAGTGAATCAGATGTACGGACAATCGTCATGCAACGAAACCTCTTTGATCCCTGATAGACATCTGGATATTATTATAGTGAATAATGTGAGTTCGTCATGCAACGAAGAGTTATCTATATACTAGAAAACCAGTGAATTGTGTGTTTGAATGGTCGTCATGCAACGAAATAAATTTGAGCCCTTGTAGATATTCTAGTGGTGAGTCTTACAAGTCCGTCATGCAACGAAAACCTCTGTTTCTCCTTGTAGATATTCTAATAGTGAATGTTGTGAGTCCGTCATGCAACGAAATACAGTCCTGACTCAGTTGAATTCAGATAACCAGGGGAGTGAGCTTTGCGGGTGATCGTCATGCAACGAAAATTCTACAACTTCCTACAGAAACTATAGCAGTGAGTGATGAGTTCTGCGGGTGATCGTCATGCAACGAAATCAAAGTCAGGAATAGTAGACCAAGTCACTCTAGTGAATCATGGTCGTCATGCAACGAAATCAAATGATAGTTAGCCGGTAGCCTTGCGGATAATCGTCATGCAACGAAACCAAGGAAAACATTAGTAGACTGACTGCTCAGTCTAGTGAATCATGTTCGTCATGCAACGAAATCAATATCAGTAATAGTAAGCCAGTTAGTCCAGTGAATCTTGTGAAAGTTCGTTATGCAACGAAATTGAAGTTTCTTTGTGGAGTATACATGAGGGTATGTACGAGGTATAAATGTTAGACAGTTCGTTATGCAACGAAATCTAACAGAGCATGTATATATAGTAGGTAAGTGTGAATCTTGTGAAAGTCCGTCATGCAACGAAAATCCAATAGAATATATACTTCTATGTAAGCATGGCAGGTAAAAGTGAATCTTGTGAAAGTCCGTCATGCAACGAATTCCAAATTTCTATATAAACATAAAGCATGCATGCATGCATAGCAAGTGAAAGTGAATCTTATGAAAGTCCGTCATGCAACGAAATCTAACTTTCCATAAAAAGCATACCTGCATGAATATATGGCAAGTGAAAGTGAATGTTGGGAAAGTCCGTCACGCAACAAAACTCACAGCCATCGTCTATATCCAGAAATGGAATTAGCCGTAAATAAACTGTGATTTTGGGTTCCGTGTTGTAAGCAAGCGATGTAAGCGAGCACTCTGTCTGTTGGTTGAGAAACTTCTGAGAGAAAGGCTTTTGTTGTTTAGTATTACATATTACCTGTCATGGTATCTCTCGGCAGTTGGTCGCTTCTCGCAGGTCTCGGAGATCTCACAGGTCTGCCAGATCTGGCACACCTCACAGCTCTCACAGACCTTACAAAACCAACACATGTTAAAATCCTACCACACACCAATTCTAATCACCTAAAATCACATTTTCAAAACACAAGGACAAAACGATTCATAGAACCATAATCAATTGATGTTTTATGAAAAATGAAAAATATCTACAAAAGAATCCAAAATTCCCCTCCAAGTTTTGTTATTATTATTTTATTTTTACTTAAATCAAGGCAACTCGGCATTCAAGACCAGGTTCCTGGACGAGCTACCCACGAATACCTGCTTGGGATAAGGTGAGATGATCCAGTTCTGGCTGGCGGTATCCCAGTTCGAGATGTCTCTGCGTGTGAGGTCGAACGAGACCTGCTGCGTCTCGTTGACGGCGAGAGGAACTTCTGAGAAGCCGCGGAGTACGGTAATAGGATCCGTTGGGCCTCCGAGGGAGAGGTACTGTTATAGATGTTAGATGATATTATGCTATGGGGTACTTAGAGATGGGAAAGGCTTACCAATTGAGGAATCTCCACGCCAGCTACGGAACCAGTGTTCTGCACACTGGCTGTTACGGTGTAGATGACATCGAAGAGCCCGACATTTCCTCCTGGAGCTCCACCAGCTGGGACCAGGGGCTGCGATACATTGTCCCGTGAGTTGGGTGGTGCAAGATCATCTTGACCGGTGATGATAGAGCCGTTCAAGTAGGGATAAACATAGAAGTCGACAGCACGGAATCCGGGTGGGAATTGGTTGTTGTCGGGATTATAGTCAATCTCGCCATACGTCGGTGCTTCAGGTGTGCTGCCTTGAGTAGGTACGTATGTAGATACATTTAACTTCTCAACGCTGATACTGGAGTAGTTGAAGGTGGTGTAGCTGAGTCCAAAGCCAAACTCGTAGCTGGGCTCGATACCAGCTTGGTCGAAGTGTCGGTAATCGATGAAATTGCCTTCCGAGAAGGTCAATTGAGGTGATTGAGAGGGTGCTTCGTACAGAACGTCAACCCCCCAATCGGTGCGGTTCTTTCCCCAAGTGAAGACGTTCTTTGCCTGTGGGTTGACTTTGCCGTAAAGTACATCGGTGATGGAGTTTCCAGATTCTTGACCGGGAAGACCAGCCCATAGAATAGCTGTGACGTTGGGGTTGTTCTTGATATCCTCAACGATGACTGGGCCAACTGTATGAAGAACAACAATTGTGTTGGGGTTGAAAGATGCAACATAAGCGATCAGCTCGTCACCATTGCCCCACAAAGTGAGGTTGTTACGGTCTCCTTGGTTACCATCCACAGTGATGTAAGCCTCACCAGAATTTGCGTTAGCGAAGACAATTACGGCTTCGGCTCCAGTAGCTGCGGTTGCAATAGCCTCCAAGTCATAGTTGTTGCTGACATTCGCAAAAGTGCTCGCATCGGTAAGTGCTTGTTCACGAAGAGCTGTGACTGGAGCGATTAGGTAAGGGTAGTTTGCAGTACCGGATCCCCATCCCATAGCAAGAGTTCCAGCATTGCATCCTCGATCATTGCAGGCATTTGGACCGCCTGGGTTGTCATGTGCATCTTCTCCAATAACAGCAATACTTGCTGGGGCACTCAATGGAAGTGTATTGTTGACGTTCTTCAAGAGTACCGTAGACTTGGCACCGATCTCCCGAATGAGTGTTGCATGATCCGCTTGAACATTAACATGGAAGTTAACTTGTTGGAAATCTTCCTCGGCTAAAGGATGAAGGAAGCCGGTAGTATTGCGTGTCCATGAGTTGAAGTTGACGATTGGCAAAACGTATGGGTCTCGGCCGACTTTGTACATGGCTGAAACAATACGAACAACCATGTCGTCCAATCGCCATTGTGGGATTGTTCCGTTAAGCACAGATTGGGTGAGATTTGTTCCCCAGTATGTGTTATCAGAAGCCAATCCTTGATCACCTGCCATGGAAACATCCAAACTATCTCCAAATTAGCCAATGCTGTGGATTTAAGCTTGTAGATGTAACTCACCCAGCTAATGCAGAGGCAACTCCACTGTGTTGACCCCACCAATCACTCATCACTGGTTGTGTTAGCAAACAATGATGCAAAATTACAGTAAATCTTACCAAAACCTTGGAAGTCCAATTCATTCTTCAGCAAGTAGTTGAGCGTATAGCTGTTCTCGGAACTATAACTGTTGTTGACTCGGTTGTAGGAAGCCATGACGGATCCAACACCGGCTCGAACAGCATCTGCGAAAGGCCTGGCAAACGTTAATTACAGCAATTTGGGCGTAAAATAGATTATCGTACCAGAGATAAAGCTCATGCATTGTCTTATCATCAATATTGGCGGAGTAGGCAAATTCGGTGGATGTTGCTTCGCGGAAATGCTCTTGCTCGTTACCGATGTAGTGCTTAGCGCATGCCACCACACCTGCATCTTGTATTCCAGTGATGGTCTCCATCATACCGACACCAGTAAGAACTGGGTCTACGCTGAATCCTTCCCAATTGCGGCCACCTAAATCATTTTAACACCATGTATGTACACACATCGGGATAAAGGCTTACCAGCAGGAACACGACCTAGAGGACCAGCAGCCTTGAAAAGAGTCAGAGAAGTTTCCATAGACCAAACAAAAGACTTACAGGGCCCAAAATAATATCAATTCCTTTGCCAGCGAACTCATCTCCCATAGCTTTCCCTCGAGCGTACATCAAGTCAGTACTCCAAGTAGCAGCAACATTCATTCCAGAAGGGAAAGCCGAATTCAGATCAGCTGGTAAATATCAGCAATTGGTTACTTCACATAATTTGGCAACCTACAGAATCTGATTCCCAATGGCGAATCTTGGAGACAGAAGCCTCGAACACCAAGACGAGGAACACCGCCCGTATTTCCAACACATGCCTCGCCGTTCCATCCAACTCCCGTCGTGAGATTGACCTTCTCGAGCAACGTCAATTGGCTGACGAATGCTGTCGCTTTGGTATAAGCATCCTCCCAGCTATCAACCCCTCCATAAACCCAAGGAGAGGGGTATTCCGGGGGAGAAAAAAAGCCCTCGTCCTGAGCAGCGACTGAACTCGCCAGGACAATAAGAGCAGGAAGGCAGATATTCGACCACATCTTGAACCGACTTTTTACCTATACCGCGACTGAAGAGCTGGACCCGGGCAATCAAAGTGAAGGAAGGAAGAGGTTAAGGAAACATCAAGAAAAAGGTGCAAGCAAACGCTAGATAAAAGAAGGAATCGGAGTCGCGGTAATTAATTGGGAGATCCAAGAGACCTGACCCATCCTGCAAGATTGAGATGAACCACTACTGCGCTTGATGCACAGCATACCCCATTCATTACTCACTGTCTCTACCAAGGTCTTGGTCCACCACTCCTACAACCCTGGCGACGTTCTTGGGGCTCCAATGTTTCCTGAACCTTAACCCCTGAGAAAGCCGCATGGCACGTCATGAGCCACATCCTGGGGGAACCAAGGATCCGGGGACGTTCTTTTTCTCTCTTTGCGGAGGCTGCACTGAGCCCAGGCTTTTGCTCGGACCGATTACACAATCAGATGGACATGAATTGAGGAGGAGATGAAGGCATCCGCGGCAGCCTCATGCAGCGTTTGCTGTCATCGTGATGGGGATCGTCAGGTGGCCCCTTCAATTTGCGGGGTCGGTTCCATGTTCCCCCCGGAGGACTGGAGTTATGCTCGTCGTCCCCTTACTAGGGTTCTGCCAGTAACATTCAATTGTTTTAACATTTTTTTTTTCATGAGGAAGGCAAAAATACAATAACAAAATCCAACCAGTTATTACACATACTTGATAAGATTACTCAAAATATAAAATATTAATTAAAAGCTAAAGTCTGAAACCCGAAGCCTAAAGCCTAAAGCCTAAACTCTGAAGTTGAGATTCAAATCCCTGGAGTATAAAAAGATACCTAGGTACATATAGTAGTTCTGTAGGTTATAAAGCTCGGTGCTTCCTGGCCATTTACCGCACCATAAATACTTGCACATATAGATATGCCAACCTAGTAATCGGGGGGAAGGCGACCATAGCTTTAGCCCTCCAGAGATCCATGCGTAATAGACTGGGGTACTCCGGGGAATTGGTTGGTCAAGCAGTCACATACCGATGTTTAACCGACGACGCCCAAGAATCGGATGAACTCAGTGCTCAGATCCTCTGTGGTACCGCAGCAATATGTATGTGTTGTACTATATTACCAAATCAAGGGTAACGTGGTATCGCATATGCACATGCAGATGCACAAGGTGAGACCATGTGCATGAAGAGTATGCAAAGTTGGCGGGAGCTTGCCGAGCACTAGATGGCGATATTCGGTTTGCAGTAGCTACTGTAAGCTGCTGGGGGCCAGGCTCCATGTGGACGGACAAGCATCTGAATTATGTTTCTCTCTTTGATGCATTGTTCGCATGTCGTTTGTCGGAACGATTCGGTTGCGTTAGACTTTATAGATGAGTACATGATTTCTGCGAACTGTAGAGATTGGCCGCCTGTTTACTCGCGTAGCTACCGCACAAAAGTCAAACAACCCCCCACCGCCCACCCTGGCAAAACCTAACCCCCTAAGATTTACGGGTTGCTTTATGAGTTCCCTATTATGAGTGGTTGGATATATTTGGTTTACCTCGTCAATCTCTCGCATTTGGCATAGTGTAAGATTCGAGAGCCTACCCGAATCTAGGTGGGCAGTTTTGATGGCTATTATTATCCAAAAGAAATAGTAATCCGTATTTTCACTCTCTTAACAGGAACTTTATACGTAGTATAAACTTAGAGGAGCCAGCTTTAGCCAAAAAGGAAGAGCTTACATCGGATGCTTGTGGAAAGTCTACAACTAACCTGCGAAATTAAATTACATCTTCGGATTAGTTATTTAGCATAACTCTTTCTTCTAGTAGTGTACTATAAACAGAGTACTTCCACGGCGATTTTTGGTTTCAACTAGTAGAAAAATTATAAAAAGGACAATTACATATAGTATGCGAGTCACCTTTTATACTTTATACCAAGGAAGTATACAACTTATTGATAGCTAGAGGATTATGCCTCTATGCCCCCTGAGCTAGCCCCCATTCAAAGATGTCTCCAAAGCTGAGGTACTATTTTTCGGTTGGTAGAACTTATAAATAAAAGCTTCCATCTATCACTCGAGCTCTAATATACCTATCTAAAACGGAACAAATTTCAGGGGTACGTTTAGCGACGTGTAAGAGCTTGCAAGCTTAGCAGGCCGACGAGATTCTAGGTATTCCTGCATGTCGGTCTTTGGTTCTAGCTCGACGCGTAGAAGATCAATCGGCTTAAGCACGTCGACGACTTTTGGAAAGCACTTGCCTCTATCTAGAAGATCTAGAGGGAAGTATATCTGTAACGCGAACCTACCAAGGTAGCTTATTCTCCTTATCGTCCATCCGTCTATCTATCAATTAGCAAGACAGAGAGCTATTAAACAACTTCATTTCTATCTCTCTTAATATAATAGATAAATGAATAACAAATAGAGAGAAGAAGAAAGAGAACAAAAAAAGGGTTGTATGAACTTCCTTTTATAAGAGGGAGAGAGGAAGGAGGAGCAAAAACTCCAGGACCCCCGATAGTCGGGGATCCCTTAGAAAGCCTGCTGCGAGAGAGGCTTTTGAAGGTGGGGGGGCTTATCGTGTTTGTTGTATTGGCGTCTGTCAATGGGCCACGCAGTAATCAGCCGATTGATTAATTTTACCTCGATTGACAGTGGCGGTAGTTGTGGTGGTGGTAGTTGAGTGTTGAGTTTTTTTGGTCGTGATTATAGTCGTCTTACTTATTTATATTATTTATTTATATGTTAGTACCCCTTAGTACCCCTCCTCTTAACAGGAGCTTGACCTGATACCACTCGACCATAGAGTAGTCTGCCACTCTTGTTTGTTGGGCAAACTTGGCCTAATCGGGTATATTAACCTAGGTCGCTTGGCAGGTCGCTCGGCACGTGAGAGGTACTTGAAAGCAAGTTTATCTTCTTTCGTGACCGATTTATCGTCCGGATCAAACCTTTGATTAAAACTGCGAAGGCAAATCTCATTCTGATAGCATCTAATAATAAACGATTTGGAAACCGTAGTTACAACTCAATCTGTTATTAGCGTTTCCCTGAGTGAAGGTGGTCGCCAACATTATATCTTCTGCGAGAGTGTGTCGGCTTGAAAGGAAGCAAGGTAATGAGTTTATTTTGATAGAGGGTTTGTGGGATTTGGTCTTGCCTTGTGAAACTCCTAAAAAGCATTTCAATTGGCTTGAGATTGACAAAAGATAGAGAAGGCTTCGAAGTCCACGAAAGCTATTCTATGAGAGTGACTTTGTCCCAGGAAAACGGGAGGGAAAGAAGCTGGAAACTCGGGCACATGTGGCAGTGTGCGAAGTGGGAGTGTCAAGCTTCAGTCCCGCAAACTCGCCATCGGATTTTAAATTTAACATTTGAGTCTGTAGTCAATAGTGTAGTCCACCGAGTGACGATTCGCTTCAATAAAAAGATACAGAACTCGCGCAAACGATATATTCAAACACAAGCATCATCTAAATACCCATCATAGCATGCAACCGTTGTATGCCTACTCCCAGCTATTTCGCTCCAGAACCTGCCCCGAAAACAAACGAGAGACGAAAGGCAGCCGCCGCTAAAAAAACAATGTGATGGAAATGCCGAAAAGAAAATTTTGAGTCTCTGCTTGCACAGAATTTTATCTATCTCCATGACTTTTTGGATAACGAGTTCGGGCTGTACGGAGTTACGACATAAGGAAATGAATAATCCTCGAGATGCTTTCTATCCCTCGCTTAAGTGCAAAATACGATGCCTCCTTCCATGCAAGATTTTTCCAAGATGACTACGTACCCGACTCGGACATAACTATTGTTTTAGCCATCTTCATAGTCGAATGTCTTGCTAAAGTCTGCTGTATTTTGAACATTGCGTACCGTATCGATCAGGATGCGAAAAGGGCCAGTCGAAATCTGTAGTAAGAACCGAGCAATGCCGCGAGTCTGCGTATTCATGTTCTGAAATGATATAAAGCTTATCTCAAGAATACGGTTAATAGCGCACAAGACTCAACTGCGATGGGGGCTGCGACTAGTGTAAAATAATGATGAAGAAGGGCTCAAGAGCAAAGTCTTCCACTGAATGTTCTTTCAAGAAGATAACATGCTCAGAATTAGATTGAGCAATCTAAAACAAAAATTCGTCCAAGAACAACTGGAATTTTGACCTAGAATTTGGAGTTCTTTATTTGATGAAGGGCAAGCCCAATGACCAGTGGATAGGTTCGTTCCGTAATCGTGAGGGGACGAGGTGCGTCTTGTCCCAGTCGAATCTGAAGTGTTCTGAAAAATAAAGCCAATTGATGCCTGCAACGATATTTCTGATGGAAGCAAACCGTATGATGGGTTTTCCCAATTCCCATAATGGCAAGAAAAAATGTTGTTAAGACAGTCGGATTCTTCTGTGCCAGATCTCGATTTTTTAGGTAGCCTTTGAGTAAGGCTCTTTGAAGTACATATTGAGCGATCCTCGGTGTTATCCACTTGATATCCCAAGTAGTATTGGGTTGCTTCAGGTCTTCTCAACAATGTATGAGTTGTACAAAAACCATGGTCCATAAACCAAAAGAAATTTTTAAAAGAAACAAAAGAAGATGGATGTCCCATCATTGTATAGTTAATTATACAACGTGGCTCAAAGTGGCTTGGCTGGATCAAGATTTGGATTAGGCAGGAGGTTGCCCATCGTGTGCAGTGCTGTGTGCCCTCGATATTGGTGTGCTGATACGATACTGTACAAGTTGGTAGGAACTAGCTGAAGTTCCAATAAACGTATGCCACCGTGACCCAGGTTCCAAAGGTAGGGGCGGCCGAGGGACGATATGTATGTATAAAGGTAGTATAGGTACGCAAGCTCCGAGAGATGGGAGGTCCAACAGAACACACTCAAATATGTGGAGATACATTGCATGACTACAGCAAAAGATCAGTTTCCTCTCCATACACCGGTGCTGCTGCGTGTGGAAAGAAACCCAGTTCGAGATCGATTTCAGTGACATCACTCAAGGAACTTGGATGTCTTATGTTCTGAGACCATTCACCGTCCATGTGGGAGAAGAGGAAGGCAGAGGGTTGGCTATCAAGGTACGCCTCAATGTCTGAGTCAGCACGGAAGCTCCTCATCGAATAGAGTGAATTTGAACCGGCAGATGCCCCGGAGAAATCTGGTAGGCGAACGGCGTGTTCGGATTCCCCATAGATGAATTGATGAACCATAATCAAAACCTTTGGTACGACATGAACGGTTACTGACAGTGTCAAGGCAACCGACAATGGGATGTATGGTGTGAATTGCTCCAGTGAGGTTTGAGAAGATGTGGCTGCGAGTATGAACAAGACCGTCCCGCCGGTGAGGGTATATGGGGAGTTTCTGTGACCCATTAGCACTCGAAAATTATAACCAGCAATACTATTTCTTTACTTGACAATATCGGAAATGTGCAAAAAGCAGAAGGCCGCCAGCGAGAGTGAGAATACACCTAGATCCCTAATAAAGTTAGAATGTGCTACACGAGATCACATGAAACAAGAATCCTTACATATAGAACATGCCACGAAGTCCGAGCGATGGAGGGTGCAGCAATGGCATAAACGCAGCTGTGCCATTCATACAGCCGCAGGCAATCTTCTTCATATTTTCAACATTGGCAATCGCATGTTGATTCCGCCCACGATCAAAGACCCTTACAACCATTGTCGAAAATCCAGCAGAGATATTGGAGAACACACTTAACATAGCTAAGGGTTTTCCAGGAAGTCAAACCAGAGGCGGGCCAGAGCTTAATTCGAGAAGGGGTGCTTGAACGACAGGGACAGAGACCACGAGAGAGCTAATTCAATGCGGGTGAACTATCGTATATGAGAGGGTTCGTGCAAACGTTTAACGTTAAACAAAAGGAAGGCGCAAGCATATATGTTACCGCGTCGATGGTTCAATAAGCGAAAGAGAAGAGCCTCGAGGGCCAAAGGTCGACGAATTAGTAAGGAAGCAGAACCTTTCCCAGGTTCAGGCTTCAATGCATACTGCGGGGTGCGAAGTAGTCTTGGTTGGGATTGAGGCTTGGGCCTGCGGAGTGGACAAAGCCGATTGTCTGCTGTGAGCTGGTTCAGGAGATTGGCAAATGGAATACAAAAGGAATACGATTGTGCCAACGCGAGGTTTTTTCATCTGGTGAGGTGATGCCACGATAGTGAGTGCTGCCTAGAAGGCGTGGTTGTCTTGGAGTTAGACAATTTGCCTTGGGTCGCAAATGGTAGCCTCGTCTCCTGCTCGCCAATCAACTCTGGCGAGCTCGGTGAGATTGAGCCCAAGAACTGCCTGGGAAACTGCCTACAGCCATAATGCTGCCCAACAGTCTGCCTCGATCAAATCGGATCTTGTGGATCGCTGCATCGGCGCATCGCTTTCATGTCTTGCAAAGCCTCGGTGAACCGATTGCAGCTATCGTCGCTTACTGTTATTTCGAAAGGGATGCTACCGGCCGCTCGTTGTCAAACAACTCCCAATATAGACTTCCAAAGCGACAGGGCGTGTGAAATGGCTGGAGACCTTGCAGAATGTGACATTCGGGCCTCTTTATATGACTCCATTTCAGCCCCAGCCGATGTGGTCATCATGAAAGCCTTCTTTCGTGTTTGAACACCATTTATAGAGAATATCTAGCTCTACTCCTTCACTAGATTAATACAAATTCTTCCCAGCGTCTTTTTTATATTGAGGAACAATAGATTTCCTAATCACATTTATCATGGATGCAGAAGCTTGTACATCTCACAATGAGTCTCATAGGCGTTCTATCGCATGGGATAGAAGCATACTCTGCGAGTTATTCTTTGCGGCGGGTGCTTCTACCATAACGACATCATATACCGTTCATCATGAGCAACGTGTAAGAATTTGAATCCATGTAGCGAGCTCCACAACTTTCACTAAGCGATGTAGTTACTCCCAGATGCAGATTCTGAGCTACAAAACCAGACCTTCGAATCAGAACATCTAAGCTTTATTCTGGATCCTTCACCAACTTTGATGTTCGGTGCTTGTTTGATCCTAGGTTGCGCGTTGTCGTCGTATGCTTATCGTCAGCAAGAAAGTGACCAATACCAAACGTTGATATTCGTATTTGCGGTAACTACTGCATGTACGGTTGGGTACTTCCAAGACATCAAGCCGAATCTGGTCATGCTGGCACTCATTCCATGGGCGTTATGTATGGCAATTGTTGTGAGCACCGTTTTACATTGGCTTCTGCGAACGATAAATCGAAGAGCCATATTTCAGGAGATTGAGAAGGAAATGTTGACAAAATACTGAGGATGAAAGGGTGCCTAGAGTTGCGTGGTGGAAGAGTCTGGTACATGGCAGCCCGTTCAGGACGGTAATACCCCTATCATTCTTGCTGCACTAGAGCGAGTACACTAACACTCTATAGAACTTTCTGGGTGTTGCGAGAATGAAACTCAATAATTTCTGATAACTCTCCTTACGATTGCGGCTTTCATTTTAATATGGCACCCAATCGATACGTTTATATCTTACCTATCATGAGAACAAACTCGGCAACTCATGGATACAGTGTATTGCCAATTCGACGTGCTTACATGCAAGACATCTTGTCTTGATTGCAATCGGATGTAAAGTTCTTCTTTCCATCACTTATGATGCGAAAATACGTTTCTCTCATCTTTGATGACAATATCAAGTGAGTTTATACAGCAATGTTTTGCCTTGATGTCGCAACATTTTGGATTCATTGTTAGTTTCGGAGTAATATAAGAAAATTGTGAATTGATTCGCCGAGAATGTCATGCAAAGGATTGAGAACGTAAACTGAGAAAAACTGGAGATGCAGGATCGGAAATATGCTAAGAACCACGATGACTGGTCTTGGTATATCGATTTTCTATTTCACTTTTTTTCTTCAGTAAGCTTCAGCTTCTCTAATGTTTCTTCTGTGCTTGGGCCAACGTTGACCTTGTCAGCGCCTTCGCCTTCTACATGTCCATCTGGTTGTGCAACGACGCCCTTCTTTGCAGCTGCAGCAGCGGCCGCAGCAGCCGCACGCTTTGCTGGATCACCTTTGTCTTTGACCTTCTTGACTTTGACTGCGGCTTTCTCCGGGGGGTAAGCTTGAACCTCGATTGCTTGCCATTCAGGCGAAGCATCATACTCAGCCTTGATTGGTGCGAGGAGCTCATTGAGATGTATCGTAAGAGCGGATTTGAGCAGCTGAGGAGTAAGCTGCGATTTGTTAGTGTGGCAATTCAATAGTCAAACAAGAAAACCTACGATGTCTGCAGTATAGTCGTCCTTTAGTTTCTGGGTATCCTCGTAGATGAGTGGTTCTTCGTCTCTTCTCTCAACCACGAATCGTGGTGTTTTGCCTGTCTTCAGAGCCAAAGCCCGGAAGATAACGTGCTCAACAAAAGCGATAACACCATTGCCTTCAACCTCTTTTGGAACACACTTTGCTTTCTTTAACTTCTTCTGGACATCCGATGGGCCATCCAGGAGGTCAATCTTTGAGTCTGCATCGCTGGCACTCATCTTGGCTGCCTCTCCCAATCCCGGAACCATCGTGTTCATGAGATGCGCTCGAACCTTGTAACCAATCTTTGGTAAGTTCTCAATGGCGAACGTGAAGATCTTTCGTTGATCAATGCCGCCAAACTGAGCATCCACATCCAAGTGCTGCTCATCGAGTGCTTGCATCAACGGGTAGATTAGACCTCCCAGTGTTGGATCATCTGTTTGCTTCACAACTTCTGCACCGGCTTTCTGGGCAACATTGATCCTAGTAATACCCTCCAACTTGAATCTGTCCAGCGTATACTCCTTGTTGAATTGGTAGGAGCTTCCCAAAACAAACTCCAGTCTGTTCAGATCAACACCTATTGCCTTCAAGGTTGACTTGATTACGGCCTCGTAGTACTTGGCGCGGTATTCGACGAGTTCGAGAGGAGCCTTCATGTTGTCCAAATAGCCATGGATGTCTGCGAGCAAAATCTTGACATGGCATCCAGCAGCGAGAAGCTCAGCAATCTTCATCATAGGCACAAAGTAACCACAATGAGGACGTCCTGTAGTCGCAGTTCCCCAGTACACCTTCAATGGGCGCTTCTCTTTCAGAATAACATCGTCGATGATTTCGGCATTTAGGACTTCGGCGAGGTTTGCCTTGATGAGGGCGATAGAGTCCTCGGGACTCAGTGTTGCTGCCATTTTTGTGGTTTTTCGAGGGAAACGATAACGGCGATAGAATCCTCGGCACCCAATGCTGCTGTCTCAGTGTCGCTGCCTTTTTTTGTGGTGTTGTTGAGAGGAGACACAACTTCACAAAGTTCAAATGTTGACTCACTCAAAACATGGATAAATAAAGTGGCATGAATTTGGCGGGGTGTCAGACAGGAACATCAACCCCGGTCGCCGCAGTCGCCGTACACGTGATATACCAGCTGGTGTGGGTCAAGCAGTAGGTATCTATTAGAGGTGAAGACACAATCTTTCTCATCCTATTCCCAGTCACATTTCATTTGGAGGTCTAATTATGACGGGACTGTGATGCAAAGGTATGATGCTTCGTTCGAATGCAATATGCTACTCGCAAGCAACAATCATGGCCAGTACTTGAACGCAAGGAAACTCTATTTTTGTACAGAGGGATATTGGTGGTTATACATAAACCCCATAATTAGTACTCATTTACCCTTACGGACCCAGCCCTCTACAGCTTCCCGCCCAGCTCCGACTTTCTCGTCGACAGTATCGACAGCAAGCTTGGTGTGCACCCTCGCCATATACCATGCCTTCTCGATACCCTCTCTAGTTCTGATATGTCCGTCTGCAATTGCTGGGAACCTTTGCTCATACTTCCACAGAAGGTCTGAGACATTTCTCATCGTAACGGGTAGAACAACCCATCCGGCACCAATTCCAACTGCCAAAGGAACTGCCGCTCTCAGCACGATATTCCTGTTTCTTGAAATAATGCTTCCAGTCATAGCTGCAACAAGGACATAGACAGCGCCGGGCATCAGTTTCTCCCCAGATTCTCTGGATGGTGCTAGTGAAGCAACTGTGCTCGTGAAGCTTGACTCGAGGTCCAACGCCGAATCCATAACCTCATTGACCTTATCCTCCACAGCGGCCACATGAGCATGTAAGAACACGCGCGTCTTTCCTATTTGAACAGCGAGCCTGTCCGTAGGTGTTGGAGAGGCGGATTTGCTCGATTCTGGAGAGCCCGTAGATGGTAAGGGCTTTTCGGATGGAGGAGCTGGAAGAGTCTCGAAGTCATCGTAGATTGGTTTCCTAGACTGCAATACATAAGCGCCTGTAATCCAGCGGACACATAGTCATCAATCGTACCTCTTTACTCTCAGGCGCCTCGGCGTATGCGGTTGTTTTTGGGAAGAGAGCAATACCAACTGCGAATGCACCAACTGCCGCAGGCGTCGCCAGGCGCTATGTAAAGTCAGCCAGATGCCAATCGTGATATCGAAATTACTTGCCTGTCGTAGTAGTAGTCTGGAAGCCATTGCTCAATTGCGGCCGATGTAATGGCTCAATCGCGTGGTGGTTGAGCAGCTGGTATCGGAGGATGAGGCTTGAAATTCGGGTCGTTCGTTGTGCACGCTTATGCAACGAGCATAAAATACATAAAATATATCCAACCGACGGCTAAGATCGATCAACCTCACGCCACTACTTGACTTCTACAACTTCAATGCGCCTTGGTTATGAGTTTGCTGAGAGGGAGACTATGGAGTGCAGGACATGCTACCAGGGGCTTGGTTCGTCCCTGGGTCTGCGCAAATTGTGTTCGATATGAGTCTCGCCGTAAACTAGCAACCGCGGCTTCACAACTCTACGAACCACGCCCTGTTCCTATCGACAACAGTGCCCCTGGAGCCGTACACGATGACAAGACCCTGCGGCAGATTTTTGACTCTCCTGACTTCTGGAATGACTTCTCGCACTCTTCACGCCATGGTCACGGTCGTCGAAACATGGGCCTCGTCCAAAACCGATACCTTACGGAAGCCAAAGGCTTCGAGCAGTTTGCCAACACGAGCCTACTGAATGCCAAGAGAGTTGTGGATAAAGTATTGGGGGCATCATCTGTGGAGGATTACAAGGCTATAGTGCGGGATCTGGACAGATTGAGTGATATGCTGTGCCGGGTTATCGATCTCTGCGACTTCGTCCGAGCTACTCATCCAGATCACAAAATACGAGACGCTGCAACAAAAGCATATCTGAAGATGTTTGAATACATGAACATTCTCAATACAACTCCTGGGCTAGATAAACAACTAGGTATAGCTATGAGCATGCCAGAGGTTGTAGCTAGCTGGAGTGAGGAAGAATTCAAGGTAGCAGATATCCTTAAGAAGGATTTCTCGAAATCTGCCATTGACCTACCACAAGCACAGCGAGATCGTTTTATTACACTCTCCCAGGAAATTACCGAAGCGGGGAATGCATTTACGGAGCACATCTCCCCTGCGGAAAGGGAGTTGAGGCTCGAAAGTAGGACATTGAAAGGTATGGACCCGACGACTGTAGCAAGTTTGGAGACAAATTGGGGCAAAGTTCTACTGCCAATGGTCGGTGGGTATGCAGGTTTGGCTCTACGAACTGTGCACAGTGAACCAACCAGGGCCACGATCTTCAAGGCCAGCCGCACATCATCTCAAAAGTCCTTGCATTTCCTTGATCAGATGTTAAATAAACGCCTGGAACTCGCAAAGTTGTCGGGATACAAGTCTTGGGGCCATGTTGCTTTAGAAGATAAAATGGCGAAGACACCAGCTTCAGTCTCACAATTCCTGGGGGCATTGTCCAAGGATAACAAGCCGCTGGTTGAAGCAGAGGCTGCGGATCTACTGAAAGCAAAGATGGCAAAATTGGGAGATTCCAGCGCAGCTCTTCAACCTTGGGACAAAGACTTTTATATGTCTCAAATCTCTTCATCTATGCGCTCACGAATACGAAGCCCTGATACCTTGTCGTCATTCTTTTCCCTTGGGACCGTAATACAAGGACTCTCAAGACTAGCCACACGCCTCTATGGTATTCGATTTGTTCCATGCGAGACAACCCCAGGTGAGACTTGGCATCATGATGTCCGGCGACTAGATATAATCTCAGAGACAGATGGTCATATAGGCGTACTGTATTGCGATTTATTTTCGCGTCCTGAAAAGTCACCCAATCCAGCTCATTTCACACTTCGATGCTCTCGAGAAATTGCGAACATTGAGCTTGAAGAAGCTGCTTCAGCCCTTAACCCTCTGTTCTCATCACCTGAGGAGGCAGCCAATGATGGCATGGCTATCTCTAAAACCTCAGGGAAACTGATGCAACTGCCTGCAATCGCTCTTATTTGCGATTTTGAGAACAGTCCTCCCAATATGCGTCGGCCATCGCGCCTGAGATTCATTGAAGTGCTTACGCTTTTCCACGAAATGGGCCACGCACTGCATTCTTTCCTCGGCAGAACAAAATTACAGAATGTCTCTGGTACTCGTTGTGCTACGGATTTTGCAGAGTTGCCCTCGATATTTATGGAGAACTTTGTATCCGACCCCTCTACTCTCATGCTTTTTGCTCGCCACTGGGAAACCGACAAGCCGCTACCATATCATATGATAGAGGAAAAATTGGCCCTGGATAAGCGATTTGAGGGAGCAGATACCGAAACACAAATCCTGCTCTCCATGGTAGATCAGGCATACCACTCCGATGCGCCGGAGAACAATTCATTCAACACATCCGAAATCTTTCTTGATATTCAGAAAAGACATGGTGTGCTTCCGGCCGATAGCCCAGGAACAAGCTGGCAAGGAATGTTTGGTCATCTATTCGGATACGGAAGTACCTACTACAGTTACCTCTTCGACCGCGTTCTCGCCAAGCGTATATGGGAAGAGGTCTTTGCATCCGGTCAAGGTGGTGCCTCTCTCGACAGAGCCAACGGCGAAAAGATGAAGGAGAGCGTTCTGAAATGGGGCGGTGGGAGAGATCCTTGGAAATGTCTTGCCGAGGTTCTAGGTGACGGCAGAGTCGAGCACGGTGGCGGACAGGCCATGGCAGTTGTTGGTAGCTGGGGTGTCCAAAAAAGACAGAAAGCTGCTTGATAAATATGTATATAGTGAGATACTGGCTGTAAAATACATGGAGGGGAAAGGGTTGCATATCAGCAGGCATGCGGTTGGCGTTACAAAAGCGGCACAAAATTGTAGAATATCTAATAGCTCAAAGGTCAAAGGTCAATCAGTCAATGTAAAGGAGGAGATGCCACCGGACGTTCATCGCGCTCTTTACCGTCGAAAGCATTGTGATTCTATAGATGGTCTCGTACTGTACCGGTGCGGAATTTCTTTTCTGCGGCCGGCTGGGGTTTCCGACGACACAGCAAGGGATGGCTGCACGCCAAGAATATAATGGAATGACAGCATCAAGATGAGACGCAAGACACAGAGATCGCTCCTACACCTTTCCCTCTTCAGTGGCATCCTCTTTCTTGTCATTTTCCTCAATGCACCTCCCCCAAAGAACAAGACGTTTGCGTGGAATGAAGTTCGCTACAGAACCAGCTCGGCCACGCTGCCCAAGACTCGCGGCATCTGCCCCGGGCTGGTTGACTTGGCAGGACGATCAAGCAATTCCAAGCCGGTATTAGTGGTGTCACGCGTTGCTGCTGATGGGGATCCCAACTGGCTCGAGGCCTTGAGCGAACTCTATCACCTCTGTGTCTACACGGTCGACGCGCCGGTCGACGCGAATTCGGCGAACCTACAGGTGCCCGCAAACCGTGGACATGAGGCGATGGCATACTTGACCTTCTTGATCGACAACTATGCAAATATTCCAGCAGCCGGCGCAGTCTTCGTACACGGCACGCGCTGGGCTTGGCACAACGACTCGCCCGACTACGACAACGCAGCTCTGCTCGCCGCCCTCAACATCTCGGCGGCGCTTGCTCCTTGGGGATACCACAACCTGCGCTGTGATTGGAGCCTCAGCACATGTTTTCCCTCGGCGCCCCCACAAGGGAGCTTGGAGACATCATTACAGGCTGTCTTGGATCCTTGGGACTCCCGCGCAGTGTCTGATGCAGCGCTGCCTCGCGCTCTTGCGGCCCTGTTTGGTGGCGGGAGTGGTGATGGCAGTGAGATACTTGGTCGAACCGATGCTGTCCGCTCACAATGTTGCGCCCAGTTTGTCGTTGCACGCGATCGGGTGTGGCAGCATTCTCGCGACGAGTATGTCGCTCTACGACAGTGGCTGCTTGACGGCATTGGCATTGGCATTGGCGACAACGTGCCTCATAAGTATCCGCCCAGTAGGAATGCTGCACCTATCGACGACCGTGTTGCAGGCCGAATCCTATCTTATGTGTGGCACATTTTGTTCATAAACCAGGGTAAATCCAACACCCAAGCTTCGTCATCTGCTGGCATCGAATTGGAGCAGCTGAATACGCAAGCATGTCCGCGCGCCGACGAGTGCTACTGTCGTTTGTATGGACGTTGCAATCTTGAGCACTGCATCAGTCCTGGGAGTTGTGCCGGGCAGTATCGCTTGCCACCAGATTTAAAACTTCCCGCCGACTGGGTGGCCACGCATTCGTGACATGCAACAGTCCATGGGCTGGGGCACTTTTTATGGTTTACGCTTCTTGATTTTGACTGCGGGTACGGAGTAATGCTTATCGATTTATTTTGCGAATACGTGTCACGTACTTTTCACATATCTTGCTATTGCTCTACAGAGAACGTGCTTGGAAATGATTGTATTATATTGATCAGAGAGACTCAACACTTCAGAAGACTCAATTCCATAGGTCTTGGACCACTTCCTTCGATTTAGCGAGAGAAACAGATAAGACTTCAAGAAATGTAATCCTGCTTCTGTGATAAGGGATGACAGGTGTAATTGATGTACTGCGGCTTCGATTTGGGCGAGGCATTAGACCGGCTCGAGAAAATCTACCTCAAGTCTGTTCCAACTCAAAAATAGATTTTCTAGAGCCGGTCTAATACCAGCAGATAAAAGTATGAGTCCGTCCCTTCGACCGAGATAAGATGGGTAGTCACCACCACCAATGAACTCGATCAAAGACTACCGCGAACAGATGCATACTCCTCGGCTAGGCTATTTCGAGAGCAGCACTTATAACCTATTGTTCCATCAGCCATCCGCCTACAGAGAGAGCAAGACATTCTCGAAGTAAACTCACGTTAACAAATCATTACATTCTAGCTGTACGTCAGGGAACCCTATGCACCCGCTTGCACCATGATTTCAACCTTAAATGCTGGAAACATCGTAAGTCGAATGGAATAACTGAACATGACGCACCAACAGGTCTCGACGACTAAAGGTCGAACGCGACCGCCGTTGGTGTGTTGAACAACTTTCCACTGGACAGACATGTACCTGGGCAGCATCGTCATGTTGTGAAGCAAAATGTCTTCTCAAGTCCTTCCGTAGCTGGTAGCTCCATGCGCACCCAGGAACAGAACACGGGTGCGCATGACGATAGACTTGATAGTGATGCCTTTGTGAAATTTTGATTAGCTGCAGAACTCTTCAACTTGGATTAAAACACTGCCGCCTACCTTGCTTTTATCAAAGTAGGAAATTTTCGTGGGCAAAGAGGGCATTGGTGGTTCCCATCATGAAGGAGAATTGGTTCTTGAACCAATGGTATCGCCGCTAAATCGGACGGCGACGAGGAAGTGGGGTCCTCACATCCAGCAGCCAGCAAAGACTTTAGTGTAAGAATTGGTGGTGAAGAGGTGGAGGAGGCGGAAGAGGGAGGGGAGGAGGAGGGAGAGGTGTGTTCGGAACCTTCTTCTGTGACATGTTGGCTTGCATCGAAGATCGAATTCGGGCGGTCGCAACCAAATCCGGGGCCGCTGGAAGTATCGATACTTGGTTCTTCCATGGCTACTTCTTCCCGAGGATCATGAAGATGCTCGGATACGTCGGGCAGAGAGGGTGTATCTAATCCATGATGGCGAGGAGTCTCGCGAGAGAGGAATCGCGGGTCAATCACTTCTTGCTGTGAATTTTGCCAGACCAAGCGATTGAACTCGTAGTTGTGGATTGAGCTGAGTCTAGGGGGCGACCACTTGACGGAGCGGTCACCCCGCTTAGATTGAGGGCTGAGGAAAGATCCCCAGGAGAGGTAGAGGTAGAGGTGCACCCGATCAAGGCACCTGTCAGCGGGCCTTCGCCGCTGCAGAAAGAAAAAAAGGCAAGTCTTCTCACAAATAAGGAATGTTTGGTGGTGAGAAAAGAGGGAATCGGTGGGAGCACGAGAGCGACTTATACCCAACGCTCAAGAACCTTTCAGAGCCTTGCAGATACCATCTCAGAGGCCACCAATAACACCAAGCAGCCAAGCATGCTCGCTTAATCAGAGGCCCCCAATAAGAGGTAGTCTGGTTGATGCAGCCTCGCCTTTGCGCCAGCAGGCAAGCTTCTAAGCTGCATATCTTTGCATGAGCTGCACATACTTGCTGCGCGAAGTCGAGGTGAAGATAAGGATTTGCATATCGAGCGTGGGTAATATGGAAGCAGGCCTCTGAAATGTGGGCTGTGTGGCTTGGTTGGTTGACTTCCGCTATTGGAACGAGCAGGTCGTGTCTCCTAGGTTCAAAAACATGCGTAGCGGCAGGTCATCTCGGAATTTCAATGGCTGTCGTGTTTCTTTTTCTTTGCCCTTTTTCCTTCTTATCTTGTCAATGACCTATGCGTAATCTATTTCCAGTCGCGCAGAGACATGATAGCTAGCTAGCTACCTTAGCTATGAATTACTTGACCTAAGCGAGCAAGACTTGAATATAATCGAAGCTAGTACAGAAGTAAAACGCCGCAGGGAAGGGAAGAGGTTACAATACGCCACCTAGGTTCTTATCAATATCGACCTACACAAGCAGATATTAAAGATGAGGAAACTTAGATACCGAAAAGAAGAACTACCTTTCAGCTTCATCAATTGCACATTCGATTTCATTAAGTATTAGACACGCCGCAACAATAGACACAAGTGCTTCAAAAGTTCTACACGGCTGCAGGGGTATAAACTTGCATTTCGAAAAGTTAATGTTGATCTTAACTCAATAGGTAATGTAGCCAAAGTCATCGGGCTTTGGACTTGCTAGCTTCCATAAAAATGTTTCGGGAATAGCCAAGCACTTGCTAGCCTGCACCTTTTCATTGTGATGTTACACCATCCTAAGGCCCTAGGTAATTATGTGATTTGCCGATGACGTCCTCCGAATATACTTTTTCGCCATAAGATTTTGGGGGGTATCAACGCCTTCAAAGCCATTTTTCGCATTAAAAGGATAACCGCATGTGCGGTAGACTGGTGGCTACGCAGCTAGAGGGTGAAATCAAAATCTTTAAATGCTGCTTTGAAAGCCACGACGTCTTTCTTCTCTTCGTCTTCGCTCTGCGCACAATCTCTCCATTGAATCCTCTTCTGAAGATCTAGAAGCTTCGCTATTACCACACGTCCAAACTGCAAAGAGAATCTCAGATTATGATCAAACGGCATCGTCAGGCATTTCGTTGTTGCTTCTACTTCCTCGCTCGGTGGGGTCCAGATCCAGACACGAAAAAAGTCACCTTCTCCTTGGCCAATGCCAGGATCTCGGACTTCAAAGGGAGGATAAGACAAGTTTTCGGCCTCAACTCGAAATGCTGCCTCGACCAAGCCCTTTCGAATAGTTTCTTCTGGCATGGGAATAAACTGCCAGTGTGTGTGCACTCCATTGCCTTTACTGATTTCGTACGTGACTGCACCAAGTTTGTTACCGCTCTCTTTGGCTATCATCGACTGCAGTGCCTCCTTATATCTGCTCATCTCAGCAAAAGTCTTTTCCCTAGAGTTGTCTTCTTCGGAAATCATGGCTAGTGTGGGAGAATGGGTAAGAGGTATGATAAGGGTATGTGCCGGATAAGTGATTCCCAAGGCAGCATTGGTTGTACTGGTTGTCAAGGGTCCCTTAGCGGCAGCTAAGTAAGCGTCATCTCCTATAGAAGATATCAAATGTGTAGCAAGAGTCGGGTTGGAGAGGCAAAAGAAGCATTGACCAGGCCCAGGTGGAGGCTGTGCTCTGCGACGCTTATTGCCATACCCACGATGATCATTTGAGAATCTCGAGTAGGGTTCCGCTTCTAAAGCCGGGCGCTTTCTAGTATTTGGTGCAGAAAGAGGCGAGGAAGTAGTGCCGGCAGGCAGAGGAGCGGTCGTATCAGGGGAGACGGGGAGGTTGAAAGCGTAAAGGGCTTTTTGTTTGGCTGAGTTGCCATAAGCCGCAATAGAGATAAACCGAGTCAGTGGGCGAAATTCGGGCGCGTCTTGTGTTGGATTATGGAAGAATGGTTCTCGCTCAAAAAAGAAGGCGGGAGAAACAGAAAAGTGATAACGAGGTCGCAAGGCAGCACAGAGCTCAGCGATGTGTTGTTGATTCGGTGGATCAGCCAATGCTTCCGGTACGGTCTGATTTGAACCC
This sequence comes from Pseudofabraea citricarpa, assembly GCA_029641185.1. NCBI lineage: Eukaryota > Fungi > Ascomycota > Leotiomycetes > Helotiales > Dermateaceae > Pseudofabraea > Pseudofabraea citricarpa. The sequence goes on from JAPWGK010000001.1 coordinate 2,978,382, forward strand.
TTCCGAATAGATGCTGGCCATGGGGTCGTGATAAGAATATCTGCTGTGTTTGCACCACGTAATGATTTTGCATCTCCTGCAGTATGAACGGGAATATGCTGTTCCTTAGACAGGCCCAATATTGCCTCGTCATATTGTCCTCCTAAAGCCACAATCTTAATGCCCTCTGATGTCTTTGTAGTGCTGCGTTTGCCAAGGAAGTGGAGGTTTGGGCATATCTATCTAAATGTTAGCTATGGACACACAGGATTTCGCAACAGACGTAATGAGGCTTGGTTGATTGTAAAAGGTTGATGACCACCATTCAATTCAACTATGCCCAGATGGTTGCAGATGATGAAATAGTCTTACCTCTTCATCCTTCTCGATTTTCTCGATTATTCTCCGCGGAAGACTGTGCGAGCCGACTGTAAAGTATGTAGGCAGCGGTATGGTGATCTTCTCATTGAGGAGATCGGATAGCGCGTCGTCATTTTCGCCGAAAAGGTTCCCAACTACGAGCGCAAGATTGAAGTTCTGTTTTGCCTGCAGTGTTGTAAGCTTCGCAAAGAGAGATTGCAGTTGGCCATTGACATCGCCGACTACGACACTACAAGCTGTTAGTATACTCATCTGATGAACCAAAGATCGATGATCATCAGGCTAGAGCTTGAGCTTACATCTTAGACGCCATGATGAGACTGTATTTGACGCAATGTAGATCAGGAGAATTCCTTGTCCATTGAAAGTGAATGAGGCAAGTATGGGCGTGTGTCGAGAGGATGTTGATGTCGAAGATGCGTCGCGAGGTTGAAAATCTTATCGTGAAAGAACCTTGTACGCTCAGCCTTGTAGCCTTCCGCTTATCACAAGCGTGTTAAATTAAGGCAGCACCTCACGTGATAAAACCACCCAATCTAAGAGCTGACATTATCGTGTGTGTATGTAAAAATTTCATTTCAATCTGCGTGCAATCGTTGGTAGGAGATAAATTTCTACTCAAGACTATGTTATTAATGCATGTAGATATTCTTAATCTACCTAGGTACTGCCGGTTGGCTATCCTGTGCGCTGAGACGGCAGTCTGCTCAAAGAAGAGCTTAAAACATTCATGGAGTGTATAAGTACTAGTTCGCTGGTAGAGGCTATATGCTCGATTTGATTTCAACAAGATTTTTGTCATCAATGTTTGCTTGATGGTGCCTTGACTTTAAGTGATTTTGTACTGGTAAAAGAGAGGTAGGCTTTAGTGAGACTTCTATAATGTCCTTGTCGCCTCAAAGCATCAAATAAACTGTGTTCTAAAACTTCACGGACCATAATAACTGAAAATAAAAACGATATGCTACGATGGTCTGTTTTTTTAGTAGGAGGAAATACTGTTGGAAGCGACGGAAACTTTCGGTAAATCGTCAGCCTTCTCTTAGCCACTAGCGTGCTACTGTAGCTAGATGGTCTGGCGCTAGATCCGATAAGCCATTCTGCCAATACACCGCCTTGAAATTATTCTTGAGCTTTATTTTTCTAGACCGAGGAAACATAGAAGAACTACGATCATTTTCGCATTCCCATATCCCAATAGCCCACCATGCCTGCCACGTCCTCTGGGAGGATTGTGAAGACCCGAAAGGCGAAATCGGGCACCGCGCATCAGAAAAACCACAGATGGGAATCTTTTACAAGCAAAATCTCGAAGCTAAATTCTCTCGACCCCATCCGAAAAGTGCGACGCCATGACATTGATACGGATGATCTTGCTGCGACGACGTCTTATTTTAAGGCAGGACTTGAAAAATGGCAGGAACTCAATATGTCAGAAGGCTTCAGCCTGTTTCTGCAGGAGGTCAATCCTTTATGCGACAGCTTGCCCCAGATCCTACATTTCGAAGGGAAGATAATGGAGCTTTTGGTAACATATATTGAGAAGAGGGAGAGAGAATCACTCGAACCACTGTTGGAACTTATCACTGACTTTGCGCACGATCTGGGACCACGATTCGAAAAATACTATGCAAAGGCTTTGGAGCTGGTTACATCGATAGCTGGAACACCTCAGGATGTGGAGGTTATTGAATGGAGTTTTACTTGCTTAGCATTCATGTTCAAGTACCTTTCGAAGCTTCTTGTGCCAGATCTACGTCCTACCTACGATCTGATGGCTCCTCTGCTTGGCAAGCATCGCCAACAACCTCATATTGCTCGATTTGCAGCAGAAGCCATGAGTTTTCTGGTCAAGAAAGCAGGCGTTCCTGCTAACCGCGAGAAGGCACTCCCAATTATAATACAACATGCGAAATCAGATTTACAGAGCATCGCCGGTACCCGACCATTTGTTCTGTACTACCATGGGCTGATGACATTGTTCGCTGAAGCCATGAAAGGAAATGGGTTGACCGTGCATACCTCTGGACCTGCGATCATGAAAGCTCTATATCTATGTGTAGAAGAAGGAGATTTTAAACCTGTCAATGGTTCTCGGTGGCCAGACGTTGTGTGTGGAGTTTTGACGAGCATGGTGCACCACACAAGCTCCGAGACCTTGAAAGATGTAGTAGAGGTAGTTCTGGAGCAAGCCAATGCAGCAGTCGAGGCATTTTCACAATCTTTTAATAGGCACGATCTTTCACATCTCATGTTATCTGCGCGCATGATTGGAATAATAGCCGGTGTCCGTAAAGGATCTCGAGTCAGTAATTGGCCGGCACTCTTAGAGGTGTTGTCAAACATCACACAAATCATCGCCAAGAACGGTCCACGGGTCATAGGTTTAGGTGGAGACTTCGACCTCTGGAGGTCTTTGGTGTTGACTATTTCTCTCGCCATGCAATATACCCCCATGGACGCTATGATACCACATATCTCAAAATTTATGGACTCTTTAAGCAAGGAACCATTGGCTAAATGGTTCTTGACTTTCTGCTCATACCTGTCACAGGCAGAGCCAGAGAGGTTTCGAAGTATAGCATTACCATATTTCAGAAGGTTTGTCCTTACTCGCATCTATTTCAAAACACTGTGCTGACATTACTTACTAGATTTGTTGTCGCACATTGGTCTGACAAAGACAACGAGGACACCCTTTTAATTTTATTGCCTAAAATGGTCTCATCTGGAGTACTGCCGAGCCGCTATGCGAAGGAAGGATTCAACTTACCTCAGTCATGGCAAGATCAAATGGTCAGCAAGTTCGAGCGTTTAGAACTCAAACCTTTCCCAGAACAAGCATCGCCTGCAGTGAGTGATCGAAGCCCAATAACTTGGCATGATCGCTGTCTACCAAAGTACAATGCTCTACTGGAAGTTCTTGAGTGCACCATTGTCCATCCATCTACAAACGCAAGGATCGCTGAAATTCTCCTACGCAAGTTGAAGTTGGCTTTGAGACCCTCATTTGCTCTGGCACCGGAGGAAGCCCATTTCATTGTAGGCCGAGGCTTTAGTGCATATTGCAGAATGATAAAAGGTGCAGGCGAAGTCGACAGAGCCTTAGAACCTCTGTTGAGGGCGGCAGCACCTAGATATGCTCGCTTGCCTAATTTTTTGGAGGCTTTACTTGCTTATGAGTCCAGTGTTAGAGCATTGCCGGTGCAGACAAATAGTGTCAAATCAGGCAAAGAGAGTACCGTGAAAGACACAGATGAAGAAGTGGACTTGCTACTACCATCCTTAATTGCTAATCTATCTACCGAATCACACGATCTTCGACTACTTTCGCTGCAACTTTTGGATCTTTTATATAGTAGCAAGGATCCATCTACCTCAAAAGTCATGACGATCATGCTTCTGATTGAACAAACACCGCTCGATCTTCAAACAGCACGTTCTGCGTCGATGCACATTCGAAACCTAGCAACTTTGTATCCGCAACAAGCAGCTAGCTCATATCTTCGGCAGGCGATTCCATCTTTCTGCTTTGGAATGCTTACCGTCAAATTTGCACAAATATGGGACGATGCGAGTGCGGCGTTAAAGCAGATATCCGAAGCAAAAGAAGCTGAAGAGATTGTAGCCGAGTTGGTTTTTAAATGGCTTGAAACACCCTCCGTGCCATGGGACGGCTCTGCCAAAAATATAGATCAGTCAGGCAACAACGGTCTGACAGATTTTGAGTGCTCAAATCTGCTGAAGTTAGTAGATCTCGCGGATGATGCAGAGGCCGAGGTCATCAATGCTCAAGGGACAATGCTAAGAAGATTCGAGGAAGCGCAATCTTTGATTGCATCTCCACCATCTGCTTCAAGAGCTCAAGCTCTTCGTGTTCTTTCCGGTGCGCCTCATATCGCTCAGAAACGTTCACGACTGTTCATTCCAATGTTCCTCTCTTGGGCTGGTCAAAACGATGAAGGCGAAGAGCCAGTTCTGAGTGACTGGACTCGAAAAGATCAGAAAGCGCAACTTGACCTCCTTGCACTTTTTACAAATCCCAAAGTTTTGTACAAATCTGAGGACATCTATGTTGCCCTCCTAAAGCTAATTTCGAATGGTGATATCGAGATCCAAAGATCTGCTCTCAAAGCAGTCTTCACGTGGAAAAATACAAGCATCAGACCATACGAAGAAAATCTTCTGAATCTGCTTGATGAGGCGAGGTTCAAAGACGAAGTGGCCATTCTATTACAAGGAGACACACTGGTTCAATTTGATCATCGTCCACAGCTTATGCCAGTCCTTCTTCGACTTCTTTATGGCCGAACAATTTCCCGTAAAGGTGCCGCAAGTGGACGACAAGGTATGGAAGCTAGAAGACTAACCGTACTGCGTAACCTAAGCGTCGAGGATATCGGTGGCTTCTTGGATGTTTCTTTGGGTGAATTGAAGGACATTAAGCTGTTTGAAGGAAGCCAGCTGCAAGAATCTGTCCTTCAAACCCAAGAATTCACATTGAGAAGACAGGTTGGATTCATGAATATGATTGAAGGGGTCTTGAAAGAGCTTGGAACCAAGGTGGCTCCATTCACAGAAAAGCTCCTCTTGGCAGTACTTTACTGTTTGATCCTTGCAACACGACAACTGACCATCAACACCGAAGAAAGCGAAGATGACGACAATGTAACCCAAACTTCACTATTACGTGTTGTACGCCAAACAGGACTTAAATGTCTGAATCTTCTGTTCAAAAACGCTTTAGATTTTGATTGGTTGCCCTATCTTGATGCCATTGTACTGGAAGTTATTCAACCTAGGCTAGAGAATCTGCCTATCGAGACTGCTCAAGGCATATCCGGTGTACTTCAGGTATTTTTCACGTGGTCGACTTCTCCAAAGATGGTTCTATATCTAGGCGCAGAAGAAAAGATTGTACAGAAGATAGCGGAATGCTTAGTGCCTGCCAAGTCGAAGAATGAAGTGAAGCTGTTTGTGTTGACAATCATCAGAAACATGGTAAAACTCGCCAAGGAAACCGAATCTGAACCACTTTTAGCTGAGAAGGTCAAATCTGTGCTTCTCTCTAAAAATATGGATCATATCTTGACACAGATTGGTGGAGTTCTTCGTGGTCACCAAGATTTGAGTAAAGATCTGTTAGAGTCATGCGTGGAGACGGTTTCTGAACTGGCGCCTTTCGTTACTACATCAACTCAAGGACGGAATCTTGTTGATATCGCTGTCTTCTTACTTGATCAACCATCACGAAGAGTCAATCCTAAAACCAAAGGTGGCTTACTCTTAGTATTGGAACATTTTGTACCTCTATACAATCTTCAGAATGACACTGAGCTGAAGGACAGAGTTTACAACACTATCACGTCGCTGTTTGGGTTTTTCAAGGACAAAAAGAGCCGTGAGGTTCTTTCGAGGGTGCTACTTGTATACTCTCAAAATGATCCAGTAATCGCAGATGTTGCTGCGATATGCCTTGATCTCAACTCTTTCTTGGAAGGTCGACTAGACGAACCAGACTACGATCGTCGTATGAAGGCCTTCAATGTTATCAACTCACCTCGAGATACCCCCTTCACAGCACACCAGTGGAAGCCACTTCTTTATAACATGCTTTACTACATACGTTATGAGGAGGAACATGGAGTTCTTTTGAATAATTCTTCGGATGGATTATGCCACTTCATCGACGCTGCCAAAAACTCACCTGATTCCCACTTTCTAGTGGGAGAATCTACAGTGTCTGAGAAGCATCTAATCACTACAGATGTTGATAACGTCGAAAGCCATGCGGTCACAGAGTCAACCTTCAAAGGTATGCTTTCGGACATCCTGATTCCTGCACTTTACTCTGGTGCCCGCGAACCGTCAGAATTCATCAGACGAGAATACACCAGTGTGATGGCCCACCTTGTCAGAGCCTTCCCGAAATGGCAAGCAATAAACGATATGCATAGCCTTCTTGGCGATGACGAGGATGTCTCTTTCTTCAACAACATATTGAGCGTAGGGAAAGGCAAAAAGTCCAGTGCTTTAGGGTTACTTTCGGTAGCCTCAGATAAGGGAGAACTCGGTGGAAAAAATACCAGCCACTTCTTAGTACCGCTGATCGAGCACCTTATCTTTGACCGAGCCGAAGGAAATGATGGGCACAATCTTGCCGCCGAGGCCACGATAACTGTCGGTAACATTACCAAATCTCTGGAATGGCCTCAATACCGTGCTTTGTTGAGACGGTACATTGGTTACATACAGTCGAAACCTGATCTAGAAAAGCAGATCATTCGCTTACTAGGGAAAGTCATTGATGGTTTGGCCATAGCCGCCCAGGAAGATGGTCCACAGAAGAGCACATTAGCACGGACGATGCCAAAGCAGATCAAACTTGCCGAAGACCTGACATCATCAATCTTACCGCCTCTAATCAAGTACATCCATCATAAGGATGAGGCAATTGTCAGTCTTCGTGTACCAGTTGCTGTTATCATTGTCAGGCTGCTTAAGCTTTTGCCTGATGAACAGTTATGGGCACAACTACCTGCAGTTCTTACTGATACATGCCATATTTTACGAAGCAAGGCACAAGAAGCTCGTGATATGGCGCGCGACACCTTAACAAAGATATGTATCTTACTAGGGCCAACATGTTTTGGGTTTGTGCTAAAAGAGTTGAGAGGTGCGCTACAGAGGGGAAACCAACGACATGTGTTGTCATATACCATGCACTCTATCCTTGTTGCCACAATACCCGAATATGCACCAGGAGACCTCGATTATTGTCTTAAGCCCATCGTTGATGTGATTATGGATGACATATTTGGCGATCCTGGCAAAGAGAAAGACGCAGAAGAGTATACCAGTAAAATGAAAGAAGTCAAGAGCAGCAAAAGCCACGATTCTATGGAGTTGATTGCCCGGACCGCGACTCTGAGCCGTCTTACGGTGCTATTGCACCCGATTCAGCTTCTGCTGAAAGAAAAGCTTAATCTGCGTATGGTCCGCAAGATTGATGAGTTGCTCAATCGGATCAGTCGGGGACTACTTTTGAATTCAGCTGCTGAAAGCCACGATAGCTTACAGCTCTGCTATGATATCATCCAAGACGTCTATAGCGGAGAAAAGCCCCAGGTGAAAGCAAAAGAAGACTATAGGCTCAAGAGATTCTTAATACAGCGCGGAGCCAAAAAGTCTGGCGATAGAGGCAGCACAACTGTGTATACATACAAGTTAGTCGGCTTCGCTTTTGATGTCATGCGCTCGATCCTAAAGAAGTATGACGAGCTGAGAAAGCCTGGGAGTCTGGCCCAGTTCCTGCCCATCATCGGCGATGCAGTAGTGGAGGCTGAAGAAGAGGTCAAAGTTGCAGCTTTCCGACTACTCACGACCATTGTCAAAGTTCCACTGAAGGTACCCAGTGGAGCACCATTAACCGGAACAGATCTATACAGAGTAGCAACAGCTGAGGCAACAAAGAGTATCCTCGTGTCATCTTCTACTATGTCTGATCTTTGCCAGGCATCCTTGAAACTCACTTCGGTGGTTTTACATCACCATCAAGATGTCACAATCAAAGATAAGACCATTGATGATATTCTTGATAAACTCAAGGATGACCTGACGGAACCTGATCGTCGACATGTCACCTTCAACTTCCTGAGAGCAATTTTAGACTCGAAGATCCAGACTGCAAAGGTTTACGATACTCTCGAACATGTTAAAGAAATCATGGTTACAAACAGCGACAACGATACTCGCAAACTGGCACGAGGGGCCTATCTTCAGTTCCTTCGGGATTACCCGCAAACCAGCAAACGCTGGAAGAAACAATTAGAGTTTGTCAAAGTAAATCTCAACTACGAGATTGAAGATGGCCGATGGTCACTGCTTGACGTTATCTTGACCCTACTATCAAAATCCTCCGACGAATACGTACAGCAAATCTGTGAGGGGTTCTTTGGCCCATTGATTCTGGTTCACGTTCAAGATGAAAGTGAGAGGTGTCGCCAGGCCGCTGGCATCATCATTAAAGATATCTTCCAAAGAGCGGACAGTGCAAGGTTATCAGATTTCCTTGACATCATGAGAAATATGGTGGAGTCAACGGATGACACAGACCGTGTAAGACTTGGGTTTAAGCTTTATCGTTTGTATTACGAAGCTCGAGATTTTTCGGATGATGGCGACTTGAACATGCTGCACGGTCATCTCATCACGGCTTTAGAAGCGGCCGATCAGCCTGATTCCGAATGGCGGCTTGTTTTTGATGCTTTAGAATTCTCAGTCGTCATATGCCAAAAGTTTCCAGGGAAGTTTCTGGCATCTGACAAAGAATTCCTGTGGACAAAAATCTGTGTCTGTCTGTCCTATCCCCATGCTTGGGTTAAAAGCACTGCTGCAAAGCTCATCGAGATTTACTTGGCTGATTTTGTACGAACCAATGCCGGATCTTTTGACAAGCCACTGCCTTTGAAGGGTTCTGGTGGCCTGGTTTTGGACGAGGAGCTAATCCTCGAGCTCATCCGCCGTACAGTAGGCGGTCTCAGGACGCCAGGGCTCCTGTTAGGGTTTGGTGAAAAGATTGAGATAAATCTAGTAATTCTCGCAAGACTTGCAGACTCATATGATCTAATATGGGGATCAAGTTCACAAGCCGAATCCGATGACGAGGAAGAAGCAGTTGTTGAGGAGAAAGACCAAAAGACGGCACTGCAATATCTATTCGGGAGATTGTCCTATATTCTAAGACGCGAAACATCACCACCACGAGCACCAGCACTCATCCCCAAGACAACAGCTCTCAAAATTGTTCAGAACCTCGCAACAGCTCTTTCTTTGCCAACAATCACATCAGTTCTTCAAGCAGTCCTCTTACCCCTCCATCATCTCACCGATCCATCAATTCCCATTCCCTACTCAACGGATGAGGACTTCAAAAGAGACTACGAAGCGCTAAAGGAGACTGCTACTGAGATCATGCAGACATTGCAGACAAAGGTCGGAGTCCAACAATACACGCAGAATCTGCTAGAGATCAGACAAGCCATCAAGGCCAGGCGGATGCAGAGAAGCAGCAAGCGGAAGATCGAGGCCGTAGCTGCGCCAGAGAAATACGGTCGAGACAAGAAGAAGAAGGTCGAGCGCAAGAAGGAGAGGAGGAAGGAGAGGGGGCAAGAACACAGAGATGCTAGACAGGTGTTTTGAGTACTGCAGAAGGAACTTTTGGGATGGGCTGGCCTGGGCGTTTTGGGGACTGATGTGTATTCATGCATAGCGTGCTGAAAAAAGAATTATCATAACTAGTTTTCTTTTCTTGGCAGGAATGAGATTGTGTTTTATTGCTTTCTGTCTCTCGTGTCACTCTTTTCACTTGGTGCAGCCTTCACAAGCTCGCATAAGATCCTTTCTTGGCTTATCTCCTCTCTTCCCTTGATTGCTAAGGAGAATGAAGATCCATAGATACAGACACCCAATCGTAGAGCTTAAATGGCAGTACGCATATTCTACACCGAGGCTTTCTAGGGCGCGTCTGCTTGTCATTGCGGTTTTCGAACGGCTGGATGGATTCATACATGGCACTATAGAGATATTGCCACACCTTTTGTTTTTGCTTTTTGTTTCACTCCAGGCAGGGATTGGGACAAGATTATATTCCGTTTTAACTCCGTACTTTTCTTCCATCGATGCCATGAAGTCTGTCAAGTCAAGTCAAGTCAAGTCAAGTCGGGTCACTTGGTACCGACCTATAAGAGGTGACCATCAAGAGAGATGGCAAGCAAGTCTTCGACCGGATCTCGTTGCTGTAAGTTGCTGTTTCGTAGGTCCCAGCTTCCTCCATCTCTGCTATCATCATGCCTTCGTAAGCAGCAGCTGTACCCAGTGAACATGTCGTCGCTCAGCAACCGACTCGCACCCTTCTCCTCTTCCCTCTCTCTCTATCTTCTCTACCAAGCACCTTCCAAGCGGCGTCCGACTCCGCCCCGCTCTCCTATCCTACCTTACACAATCAATAACCCCAGCAGCAGCAGTTGATTCGAACATCGATATCCAGAATGCAGCTGGAGGTAGTAATGATGCAAGCGACCAGGCCCTCGCGGCATCCCTACACACGCATAACCCGTACGTCGACCTACCCACCCTACAGCAGCGCTACGGCGAAGTGAAGAAAGCCCCCGATCCCTAGCTTGGTGATCCCTAGCTTGGTAGTGATCTCTGTGTCGTCTTCTTCTTCCTCGCCTACGTCCTGTTGGGCTTGGTTCTTTACCTCGCCGGTTGGCAAACGCTCCGTCCAGGAAATGAATGAATGTAGAACCGCCGCGTCTCGTTGGAGACCGGACTCTGCAATTCCATGACTGCTGGCTGGGTATGTTTGTCTTCATGTTGCCTGTTGCCTTACCGCTATATCTCGAGTGGCGTCGTGCTGGTAGCGTGCTACTGTAGAGAGCTATCGCTTCTACTGTCCTGCATGACTTCTCTTTCTTTCTTTCTCTTCCCTCTTGTCGGATGTTCATCTTGGCGTTTTGGGCCTGGCGGATAGCGGATAGTGGATAGCGGGTCGCTAAGTGGTTAGGTATGGGTATGATGATAAATGGGCGATGCAAGACAACGGGTTGATGTTTCTGGATCGAATGCAACAGGTAGATTGAGGAAGGAACGAGAAGCAAAGAGAAGAGAAGAAGGGCGTAAGCCCAGGAGCCAATAAAGGAAGAACTTGAAATACATGAACTATGGTTGCGTGCGTTGTTGAGTGGGCCAGGCTCGCGGTGAGAACTCGCTATACTCCCACTTCCAATTCCTTCGGGCATAATCTGATAGCCGCGGTGCTTGTTTGTTGTTGTCTTACAACGATGCCCCAGGTTTCACATACGGCGTACGGTGTTTCTGGAATTAGCAGTTCTGCATGTGCGTTGTCGACGTATGTGTCACGTGCATCACGTGACTAGCACGTGCTCTGGGAGAGCATATATCAATTAGCATAGAAGTACGTAGATAATACAACCTTTATATACTTCACATATGCCACTGTTAGAACAGTGTTCCACCACTGCCCTACCATCACCCTAACGCTGTACCACCGTTACAGTATGCTCGCGTCAAGTACGGCAGCCAGTCTCAAAAACAGGAAGACCGGTGAGTTGAGGACAAGACGAGTAGAACCAACCTCCTACGCCTGCGGTACAAATGACAACAGGAATAAGAAAGACAACGGAAACGAAGGCCAGCAACAAAACATAAAGATACCCTTAGCAAGGCGAGTCAACAGCTTCTTACGCGTCAAGGTAAGAAAGAATGGTTCCCCGACCTTTGTATATGATATGATATGTGCAGCTTCTGCCCGTTAAGGGCCTTATGCAAAGGAGAATAAGTAGGCAGAGAGGAGTATTTCGCTGAAAAGCCTATCCAGACCGGTGGAGACTTAGTTCATCTTAGGGGCCTAGGGGAGCATCTCGCTGTAAAGCTTATTCGAAGCAGTGAAGAGAACTGTCCTGAAGCAGCCAATTATCAAAGCAGAGAAGGGAAACCACTTACTTCACTGGAAGGCCTATCCAAGACAGTGAAGAAGATCCTATCTGAGATAGGTACCTATGTGCAGCAACAGTAGGAGGACAAGGTAGGGTAGGTACAATGCAACAAAGCCTATCCAACCTAGTAAGTAGATCTTGTTGGAAACAATACGCTTACACTAAGGAAAGGATATAATTACTGTTCGAGTCTAGAGGGCTCGGAAGTGTGTTATTACTTGCCGTTAAAAATCTTGAACCTCACTGCAGAAGGGGTTCCCTCTGAAGACACCCCACTCATGTAATGTTGGACTCGTTAGCCAGGCTCCCTGATATGGCCTGCCTAACAGAGAGCAGAGAAAGCAGAGTAGTCCAGTGACAAGATTCTCCGGCCGCATCTGGACCTGTACGAGTGCAAAGACAACCTGACAGAGCGAAGAAAAGAGAGCAGGCGTCGCATGGCGAGTCGAGGTAAGTAAGCACCAAGGCAGAGGAAAGAAAAAGCATTCGGTCCTCTCTTCTCGACATGATGAAGACGCCGACGAATCATCCATCTGCAGCAGATCGACCCCGTATCCTGACAAGAGAAGAAGAAAAAACCCACGATCCAACAAACACCTACCAACAAAAGACAAGTGCGAAGAGAAAGGAGAAAGTGAGCTGTCTGCTACTCGTCAGCAAGTCCAACGAAGCCAACTCACGTCCCAAGCAACCGAGAGACAAAAAAAGATGACATGATATGACATGACAGGAAATGAGAAGCTGCAGGAACAAAGTCGGACGAGGGAAGGCCAAGAGCCATCTAGAGCGCTCGTCAGAGGAGATGTCCACGAATTCACGAATGAAGGTGCTCCAAGCAGACTTCTGTTGCAAGTCGCAGAAGTGGCAATCAAAAAAGGTTTCCGGGGGCTGGGTGGATGATCGCTGGTAGGGGTGTGTTTGTGGGTGTGGATAGGGTAAAAGTGTGGGTATGAGTGTGAGGAGTGATGTCTGTCTTGCTGGTCACCCGAGTGGGATTTTTGAGGGGGGATTATTATGGCTGGCATGGCTGCTGGCTGCTGGCCAATGCACCAGCATGTCGGATCTCCTGATGCTGATGCACCCTGCCATGCCCATGCCCGTCCCTATCCCGTCTGACTGGTTACCAGCACCAGCGTCAGCTGCTGCCCGAGTTCTCGAGCGTGTCTTGAGTGTCTCGACCCTTTCGCCTCGTCGACTCATGAACAACTTTGCACGTCGCGGTTCCCGTTCTGGGCCTTGAGCTGGCTCGTCTTGGGAATCCGTTGCACGTCGGGGTGTTTTCTCGTCCGGGCTGGGCCCTCTGTTATATGTCGCTTAAGGGATTAATATGTGTTGGAAGCCGTTTGGAGGCGAGAAAAAACGCCGTGGCCCTCGAGGGGAGATTGTGCTCCTGTGCATCTTCCCGAATAATGACCTGCCGTGCCATGTCATGTAATGTAATGTAATGTAGTGTAATGTAGTCTGGCTTTCTCCATGTCATCCATCATAGCGATGGCAGTTCTTGTTGCACGTCGTGAATTGTTCCCTTGCTGGCCTGGGCCCTCTCCCCCACATTATGAGAGTGTCCAAGTAGCACAAGATCGTATGATAGAGAGGTCCAGAGTGGTCTCCCCCCCCTTCTCGACCTCTCGCCCTCTCGGCCACCCCCACGAATACTGCTGGTCTGCTGTGCTTTCCCTCCGATCTCCCTTTCGCCCTCACGCGGCCCCGTGACATGGCATGACATGTGGGGGGGCTCCCGAGGTTGTCCGTCGTCTCTTGTTTCTTGTGCCATGTGCCATGTGGGTGGTAGACACGGTAGACTGGAGTTGAGTGACTTTGTTGCACATCGCGACTCGGGTCGATCAAAACCTTCGTTCGAGACCCAGCAAACCAGAAGGCTGGTCAGTGGTCACATCGTCACTTGAGCCCGGTCTTCGCTTTCTTTCCCATTTCCACCTCGCGCCACCGAGCCCCTGGAACCATCGCCGCACGTCCAGGATGATATGATATGCTTAAAAAGTGAGTGTGCCTGTGCCTTGTGTGCGGTCCACCAAGAGTCGAGGGGGAAAACGGGTTTGTTGCACGTCGCGAATATTGCAGATCCTCAAAGCTTAGATGGGATTTGCCTCTCTTCTCTGCTCGACTCTCTTTGGTGGTTGGTGGTTGGTGGTTGGTGGTTGATGGATCATGGATGTGCTTGTCCTTGTCCAAGCCTTCAAGCCTTCAAGCCTTCAAGCTCTGTTCTGGCCTTTCCCCAAGTTTCGGCACCCAAGCGAGCAGGTCCAGACCGTTCCTTTTCCTTCCTGGCGAAACTCTCCGCAACGCCCTCTGAGCCTCCTTCACTACTAACCTCAGCGCTGCGTTGTTCTGCTGACTGCACTCTGGTGTTGCCATCTTTTTGTTGCACGTCGACTTGCCGATCAGGGTCCTTTTTGAGATGCACCAAACCGTTTGGTCTGTTGTGTGCTGGAGCGAGGGAGCGAGCAAGCCTTGAAGCCTTCAAGTTCATTCACATGGCCTGCTTGCCGTTAGAACTACGGGACCCCCGCTATGCTACCGTGTACCCGAGGCGGTTGTGCACTAGCCTGTACATCATTTACTATGTTCGAATCATCCTACAGCAATCCATATTATTGTACGAGGTACTGTACACTGCTCATCTCTTCACTCCCTGCTCGAGCCTCCATCACTGAGCCCCCGATGTATCCATACAGGATCCCGCAGAGCCGCTCCCCGACCCATCCATCCCTATAGCTGCTCCGACCAGGAAACCGCCGCAGCAGGCAGAGCCACACGAAACCCTAATGTCGCCCAGGGCAAATGAGGGCAAATGAAAGCCGCAGGTGAGGGCTCCTGTTGCACATCGCAAGATCCGATCAGAAGCTGTATTGCGACTAGCCGGCCATCGAGCAAGCACTGCACTCACTACGGTCCTCGCCAGGCTCGCCAGGCCCCAGGGACCGGACGAGTCGAAGGACCAACAAGCGAGCAAGCGAGCAAGCCAGCGAAGAGAGGGCCAGCCTTGGGTCTAGACCGGTCTCTTTGCTGCCACCATGTCGCCATTCCTATCCCACACGCATGTCCCCCAGCTCGAGGCTATTTCGATTCGATCCGCGACGGGCCACACCACCCGTGGTTTTAGAGAGCTTCCCAAATTACTCATCAGCTTCTCCCTTCATCCCTTGGATAGGAACATCTCTCGATGACCATGGGAACACAGCTATGGCAACTTCAGGGCTAGAGATGAGATCTACTTGCAAATCTCGAGAAAATAATTGAGGCTTATTATTCATCTCGGCCATCAGGGAGTAATCTTCTTCGATCCATCACATAGAGTGGTGAGCGCAGCACAGACGCCTCGCAAGCGAGGTGGCCCGTCACGGAATTCCAATATTAGCCTCGATGCAGGAGCATAGGGCATCAGCCACACGAGGACGTCGGAATCAAGGGCGACAACTCTGTGTCGATCTGCCTGGAGTGTGAAATGAAGACGCGTGCGAGAAAAGAGTGGGAGGGCGAGGGATTTCTGTTGCACGTCGCAACTTGCGCAGATCATTGCTCGAAAGCCAAAAGGCCCAAAGCCAAAAGCAAAAAAGCAGGTTGTTGGATGGCTGGTTGGCGAGCAGGAACAGGAACAGGAACGAGACAAGGGTGTCTCGACTCTCGACTCTCGACTTTCTCCAAGCGAGTCTCAAACAAGACGCAGCGAGCAGTCAAAGTTGGAACTGGGAACTGGGAAAACCCTCTTTTGGGCTTGAGCCAGCTGGGTTTCCATAGGTACACGTCCCCTACAGTACCCAGTCCAGTCCACCTCAGCCACGTTTTCTTCTTCCTTCCCTCTCTGCTCGATTTCTTCCAGGCCAGAGCCGACCAGAGGAGGTCCTTCTAGCTCGTGTTACCTGGCCTCCTAGCTTCTTAGCCTCCGAGCTTCGTAGCTCTTCCCAGGGCCCAGCAGCAGCGAGCAGAGAAGCTGCTTCTTTTGTTGCAGATCGCAGCCAATGCAGATCTTGACTGATTGCCATCTTTCTCTCGAATCTGCAGTCTCCAAGAGGAGGCAAGCCTCCGCGTGGAAAGAGGATGCTTTGCTCCGTACAGTAGCGTCCAGCACATTTCGAGACTAGGCTTATCCTCAGCAAGCACATCTTGCTTCATTCAACTTCGTGATAACCCATGAATTGGTAGGTTGGATGGACGAGACTCAGTTGCAGATGGCATGGTCGATAACCGGAATCATCGGCAAAAGCAGCATACCCAATACCAAGATGCTCTTGTCTTTTGCCGATCACTGAACACACACAACAACGACAAGAAGAAGAAGGGCCAGCATTTCTTGTCTTTTGTTGCACGTCGCAAAAAGATCATCATTCCACCACCACCCCATCCATCCATCATCCCTCCTGCCCTCCAAGACTCAAGTTTCGAAGGATTCCGCAGCCACTGTAGATCCCCGCGTTCTAGACCCTCCCACGCCTGTCACATGACCCAAGCACATTCCATGCAAGCGACAGCTCACGTCTTGTCGGGGCTCATTATTGGTTGTGATGTGAGCAGATGCACAGATGCAGAGATGCAGAGATGCAGAGTAGAGTGTTCGAGGAAACATCTCTTGGCTCTAGCTCTGGCTCTGGCTGCCAACAAAACTCATCCTCCTCATCGCATTAATTCCATCCAAGATCGAGTACGTACAACATAAAACAAAGCAAAGAAAAAAGATCACCATCTTGCGGTACGTACGAAGAGACAGAAGAAAAGCAATAATTCATTCATATGACGATCAGTGAACTAAGTGACACTCGACACCCGCCCTGATCCATCCGCGACCCACTCAAACCCACTCACACCTACACCCACAACCACTGGCCATCGTGAATCGCCCATCGTGAATCATGAAATCACGATCGTCGCATCGTATACAGCAGTACTACTTACAGTAAAGCACAGTGCAGTGCTGTGTCGTCAGGCTCCCCCTCTCAGCGATCTATTCCTTCTGTGCGTAAAAGGTTCCGCAGATCCTCTCTGCCTCTCTCTCTCTCTCTCTGTGCCGATGCGAGCCTCCACCCTACTCGATATCTCACAACACATCAGACCAACACCATCATCAGCACTTCCACTTCCACTTTCCTTGAACCCCCGTGTTGAGATCTCATTGCTTACCTACCTTACCCTATCCATCCCTCTTTTCCTTCAGCATGTCAAGTGCCAAGTAAGAACGCCAGCAGTACGCTTTACACCGTACATCCCTCGCTCGTCCGTGAGGGGAATCGGTTTTCGTCGGGCTTCGAGAAATTAAACTGCACCCACACACCTACTCCAGTCGAGTCTCGTGTGCCATACAGATTCGGTCCGAGAGAGTTCTTCTTACCTACCTACTTACGTGCCTACGTACCTACCTACTGCGGCCAGCCCACTGTGGGAGAGGAAAGGAGAAGGGACAAAAATATACGCCCGCAGCCATTTTGTGATACGTGCAAGGTGCGAGCTTTGACATAACAGCCGCATCCCACATGATATGATATGATAGCGTAGGGCTGTGCGTATACATATAGATAGACAGACAGATAGACAGACAGATAGATAGATAGCACGAGACATGCACTCAAGAAAGAAAAATAGGAAGATAATTTCAACAGAGGTGATAAAGACACCTTGAATTTAGATTTTGTACAATAGGGAATAGGGGTCTCGTAGTATATACAGTACAAGTCTCTGGGACTCACTGAGCGGCCATGCCACTCACTCATTCACTCTAAATCTCCTTCGTCTTCTCGTAAATCACCGACAATATCCAGTATCCAGAAGAAGAGAAAAAGGGCTGGTCTGACTCGACCAGACCAGACCACCAGACCTGACCCGACCTGTTTCGAACAAAGCCGGACTCCATACGCCTTGCCCAAAGTTTGATATCCCACCACCCAGAACCAGCCCAGTCATTCATTGATCACCATTTTCAAGCTCCATGCGCCCTTCAATTTTCCATACCCGAATTACTTACACGCGGTCTACTGCGCTCGAGACCCGAGGCGTAGGGAAGACCTCTACTCTTCTTTCGACGCTGATCTCCTTGTAGATATTGCCTTCCCTGGGAGCAAGTTCTTCCTGGCTGTCATTTCTACTACCACCCATCTTCTTCAGGCTCCCGAACGTCTTTCCTTTCTTGGATGTCACCCTCGTCACCGGCCGTCCGCCTTCAACCCTTGTTGTGTGCAGTTCTATGCCATCGTCTACCCCCTTGAAACTCTCGAGTTGGAAATGTGCATCGTGGGTTGATTGCCATGGCCCTGTATTCTTCCTCCCGCGTGTCGAGGCATACTTGTTGTTCGACGAACTGAACATGGTGTGCTTGCCGAGAAAGCTCTTAAAGAGTGGTCGAAGAGCTGCAATGCTACCGATGATTATTCCAACACCAGGTTCGATGGTTGACCATATCGTCAGCTTTGCTGTATTATCTATGACATAAGTTAGTTACCAGTGTGGAATGCGCTGTGTTACTCATTGACTTACAAAAGAAGTCTTTGTTGTCGCCAATATCTTTGATGTAGACAACTCGAACAATAGTCGTTACTCCAGCACTGTGTACACATAAGCAAAGGCCCGTAGAGATACAAGGTAGCTACTCACATTGCTCCCAAACTCATCAATCCAGCGACAGAAATCTTCATGAAGGTGTTCATTTGTAGATCCCATACCAAAAATATAGGCATGACAGCAAAAAGAAAGTCGGAAAATGAAATAAGACCTGCAAAGGCATAAGTTGACCCCACCACTATACTTCCATCGAAGCACGTTCCCTCTAACGCAGGGTGCCACTAAAGTCATAGTTAGTATACCTTTGTTTATAATATGAGTCGAACATACATAATGATCAACCGGCTTGCATTGGAAGATGGCCATTATCAAGAAGGCGATACTGTAAACGCTGATAACAACTAAAGTAATATATACGGTCCATCTCTGCACTGGTGATTTGTGTAACCGCAAGAGAAAAGCGCCAAGTGATAATTTTAACGACCAAGCGGTCAAGATACTAAAAGTTCAACACGTTAATACCGGTCCAAACGGAGGTTACAGAGAACTCACTAGAATACTTCACCGAAATAGAAAGATAATAAAGCAGGCGTGATTTTGTCCGGCGGAAGATCTTTGGTATGACGACCTTGATTGAAACTTGTCCCCCAGAAGACCCAGAAACAGTAAATTGTGAAGAAAAACTACATTCGGTGTGAGCTGAGGATTGCTAGACGAGGTGAACTGCGTACAAGTGTTACAAGCATGAGCCAGTCATCTGTTCCAAATGCTCTCACCACGATGGTTCTAGCATAAACCCTCAGAGCCGTTGTGAATAATGCCAGTGCCAAAAGAACTGCCGCACTGGCATATAGGCCGAAACTGAGGTTCTCTGTCGCCATCCCGAAACCTGTTCAGTCGTAAGCGACCAAGATGAATATACACTGGTGATCTGGTTTTGGCGAGCAGAAGGAACAACAGAGTTTATGGGGGCATCGATCAGCAATATAAAATCCCATTTCTGCGAAGGTTGCAGCTGAAGGACTCCACGTTGTATTTGAATTGGCTTTCCCAGCTGGGAGTCCAAAACAGCAGGTCTCCACTCCCCTCACGCGAGCGGTACGCAGCCCTCTACGGCGACCACGGTTCAAGGATCATGGGTTGTCGAGTAACTTAGATCTGACAGCCCACTGGGATGTTAGGGGCAACTGGCCACGCACGTCCCAGTCAGTAGCCCGTCCCTCTATCTGATAACATAAGGGGAGAGGGGCTGCTGGGGCGGCTCGGGGACAAAATGCATGGAAAGAGCTTTATATGGATAGTTTCAATATGTCTATCGGCCGATGCTAGTTTGGTGATTTGATGGGGATCCACAACATGCGATCGCGGAAATGCGGCTTCGTGTTGCCGTCTCGTGAATCTTGCAAGAAGGTAGTCGAAGAGTGGGTTGGCCATCGTGGAGAATCAAGGCGTCAAGGACACAGCTCCGCTCACTAAATATTGCTCAGCAAGATCAAAGCGGCCCAGTTCATCTCCAGCGTCGCAAATTCAACGTGTCTGGGGAAGTTAAAAGGGTACTTCAAGACATGTAAAGATCCGAGTCCAGGATGCTGGCCTTGTTTACGGTACCATTCTCGATGGCGGCATGTCTCAGGCTTCCTGACACACGAGTGGTTTGAGCGAATTCTTCTGGAAGGCGTAGAAGGTAAGTACAGGCGGCGGGATCAACGGTTCCCTACTGCACCGTACCGTACTGTAGGGCCCATTCTGGACAGTAGAGTTTGCCCCTTTCTTAGCTGGTTCCGCATAGAGCCGCGTGCGAGTTATTCGTTGGTTCGGCATCAGCCACCAGTTTGTATGCGGTAGGGAGTATGGCTGCTGCTACAGCTGTCAGCCAGAGTGAAACGTAACAGCATCTCAGCAATGCTACCTTTGCCAGCTTGATATCAAGAACTGCCGACGAACGCTGATTCATGGAAAGGGGAAGGTTCCCAATTAGGCTACTGGTTGGGTTGGAGTCTGGAAAAGCAGGCGGAAAACTGGAGATGCGGCCCCGGAGGCGAGATGGGCATGCTGACGGCTTGCGAATCAACTGTCCAAGGCATTGAGTGGAGATGAAATGAAGGGTGCGGAATTATGTGCCCTGCAAGGCTGAGAGTGAGAGAGAGCGAGTGAGAGTGAGAATCTGGTGCCGGTTTGTGGTGTGTCGAATCGATGGATAGAGAGAACTTGGAAGGTGAGTCGTGGAATTATTGAACACGCCGGTAGTTAGATTCCCAAGAGAAACCCAAGAGAAAGGGAAGCTTGACTAATGTTTCATGAAACAAAGCCAAGCACCGAGTCATCAAGGCTAGTCACATGACCAAAGATGGACTGGTACCTAGGTACAAACTCTATCATGGTGTCCAGATCGCCGGCCTTAGCACCTTAGCACCGTACTCCGTATTCTTGACGTGATCGCTGCGCTAAATGCTTGTTCACGATGCCATCCAGCAGCACACATAGACAGACTCGGGACAGAGCCGTACCATGATCTGTACTGTGGTCTAGCAGCATTCTCGTATGCTGCGCAAACCATCAGCCATGAGTCAATACGACATCCTGCCACGGTCTTCTCTTGATGCAGAGACTAAGGATCGACCACGGATTCGACGATGGCCCTCGATATTCGCCCTCCTCCGTAAAACGAGGAGGGTCTGTCGCCCTCTGTATGTGATCATTGGCATGTGCATCTTCCTCTTCTGGCAGGTCACATTCAATGCTTCATACACGACTCCTCCACCGTTCAATATACCTCCCGGCGAAACCGTCTTCATCGCAGCCAACATTATCGATGCCGATCTCATGACGGGGCCTTGGGGTGCATCGGTGAATGCCCTGGTAGATTTGATAGGGAAGGACAGGGTCTTCGTTAGCATATATGGGGGACCTCCTTCTGCCTTGGCCGAGCTGGATTCTCGACTCTCCTGCAACCGGAGTCTGGTGGCAGAAGAGTCGGATCCTATTGCCCTGAAGGATATCCCCCATACTCTGTTGCCGACGGGCGAGGAGAGAATCAAGAGAATTGCGTATCTGGCCGAGGTAAGGAACAAAGCGCTGGAACCGCTGCAGAAATCGAAGATGCACTACGACAAAATCTTGTTTGTGAACGATGTATATTTTGAGCCTATGGATGCAGCACGTCTGCTGTGGGGAACAAACGTCAACGAACATGGAAAATCAGAATATAAAGCCGTGTGCGGTGCCGACTTTGTCACGTCCTGGAAATACTACGATACTTTTGCAACGAGGGACTTGGAAGGGTACAGCATTGGAGTTCCGATATTTCCATGGTTTGGAAACGAAGGCAATGCGATCAGCAGGAAAGATGTTTTGGCGGGCAGAGACGCAGTTCGAGTAAAAAGCTGCTGGGGAGGTATGACAGCGTTCGATGCCAAATACTTCACACCAGGAGGAATGGAGGTTTCACAGGTAGCAGGTATCACGACTCAGTTACCTAGTCTTCCGCTTCGATTTCGGTCCGAACCCGAGCCATTCTGGGATTCCTCGGAGTGCTGTCTTATTCATGCCGACATTATGTCACTGCCTGATTCATCGATTCCTACCACTGAGCATGACTCAGGAATCTACATGAATCCATATGTTCGAGTTGCCTACGATGCAAGATCGTTTGCAAATATTCCTTTTGCAAAACGCTTTGAGCGGCTCTTTGCCCCATTACAAGCTATCATTACTCCACTGGCTCATCTTCCACGATTCAATGCCAGAAGAACAGAAAAAGAAGGTGAAGTGGTCAAAGACCGGCTATGGGTATCTGTCAAAAAGGATGTCCCAAGCTCTCTGAATAAAAGAGCAACATTGGGTAGTGAAGGATCTTGGGGCGACTGGGAGAATCGGGGACATTACGAAGACTTTGATCGCGTATCCAACAGAGGCGGCTATTGCGGTGTTCGACAACTGCTAGTCCTCAAAGAAGGACAGCTAGAAGAAGGGGAAGGCAATTGGGATAATCTACTGAGTGAAGTTCCACCCTTGGAGAATCTGGGGCGATGAAAAACATCTTTGGTGCCATTTATATAGGATAACAACCCTGGCATGTGTATTCACATTTAGCTTGCAATCTGCTTCATTGGGAACGGCGCGGATGAGCAATTTGAGGATGAGTATGGCGTAGTTTTGGAATCTGTTCTGGATAATTTTTGAGGGAAATGGAGTTCTTGCTAACCAAAGGATTTCAATGGAGTGCTTCCAGATTCGATGAAAGCTATCAAACCGAAAGGAAAGTGCGTAAATATCAACGGGGAAACCGCTATGTATAGACACATAATCAACTTGGGCTTAGATACAGCCAGAAAATAAAAGCACATTTTGTATATTCATGATTATCTCTAGCCCATCATAAGCCAAGCTTGAAATATCCCGGCTGCAATTTCTGCCATACTCCAGCTGGGTCATACTTCTTACTTACAGCCCTCAACTTCTGCAAGTTCTTCTGGCCGTAACTCGGGAAAACCTTCTGCTCCTGTGCAGCATAGTTCTCATAGATAAACGCATTCCCCAGGCCCTGCGCATAAGCCGTAGCGTTGGATCGATTGACGATATTACGAGCTGCAGCCAAGATGCGTGTGTCGTCATTAGCAGACGACCAGGAGATAGCTATGTTGATAAGAATCAAAGGTCCGTCTGCAGCGGAGATTCCCAAAGCATTCCCTCCATTCTTGCTGAAGTGTGAAGTCATAGCTGTGCTGATGGGTTGGAAGACACAACTCGCTATGAGATTGCTTGCGTCCTTAATGCCGTTCGTCTCGTTGATGTAAATATCAACTATGTCCGTCATCAACGAGGCGCTATTCTTCACCATCAACGCCCAGTATGACTCTCTAAACCCACCCGGATTCGAATTATTGAACTCGACCGTCAGATCCGTCAGGTTCGTGATCCGCAACGTGCTCGCAATCGCTCCTGGAACAGCTGTGAAGTTCGCTAGAATCGGTGGGTTGACGACCGGTTTACCATATTGTAGATCTGATGCGATCACATACATATTGGCCGATTGCACATATGCGTATGCTAGAATTACGGCTGCGTAGGGATCAGATGGAATGTTGATGTTCACGTTCTCGAGAGCAGTGTTCAGGCCTGCGGCCGTTTCTGGGTCGTAGATGTATGTCTCTGAACCAGCCCACATGTCTCCTTGGGGAAATGTTACCAGGTCGAATCGTGTCACGATGCCGAAATTATTTCCGCCGCCTCGGAGTGCAAAGTAGAGATCGGGATAGCTCGCATAATTTACATCCCGAATGGTTCCGTCTGCGAACACAACCTGTTCTGCGTTAATTTCGTCTGACTACGAAGGACTTCAAGATGAAATACCTGGAAATTATTGACGTTGTCACAAGCCCATCCATATCGCGCTGAAAAGAATGATATCCCTCCACCAAGAGTCAATCCTCCTACACCGATTGCTGATACTCTTCCTCCGATCACAGACAAGCCCATGGGATCTAGCTTGCTATAGACATCATACCATACATTTCCAGGCCCGATCGATGTCTGCTTCTTGGTAGCAGAAACCGCGATCTGGTTCAGATTTACCAAATCAAATGTAATGCCACCATTAATGTTGGATGCGCCATAAAATGCAGCGTGACCTCCGCTCTTGACTGCAAATTGGCATTGTGATACTCTCGCTGCCAACACGCCTACCGAGACGGATGCTGCAAAGGTGGGTGAAAAACGACACACAGGAGAAGCATACTGCTGCACCGACCAATATTGAGATTCTTGAAACTCGTATACTGGGCTCTCCGGGTATGATATCTGACCTGGGAGGAAGAAGTTCAGGAAACCACACTGCGGTACGGTTAGAATGTTACGCGCATGCTGGATTCGCCACTTACTGCCAAGGCACAACCAGATGGCAAACCGATTGATCGTTCACCCAAGGTCCCATTCTCGAGGCCCTGAAGGAAAGAACTAATCTCAAAATCGACTTCGTCCAGCGTCAGTGTAGCATTCTCAGCTACCGCTTCTACGCTGGAAAGGCCCAGAAGAAGCAGACCGACACCCAATAATCGCATTGTGAAGATTTGACTCTCAAATGCAGAACCCAACCAAAGAGATGCAGTGAGAAGAGAGTGAATAGAAGGAAAGGGGAAAAGAACATAACTTACATCTGAGACAGGCCTACCTTCTCCCGTCCCCGTCCTCATCCCCGTCCCCGTCCATCCGCTCGTTGTTACTGCGGAGAGGATCACCAGTCGTCGTAAGGACACGGACTCTGATTGTCGTTCATCTTGGAGATCACCCAATTCGGTAATCGCTTGGCTTGGCCCACGCCCGCACGCTAAAACCGACTTCCCGCTGCCACCCTTGCCGCACTGTACTTGTTCTCCATCTTCCGTGCGTTCTCAACATCTCAAAGTTTCTCAGCAGACAACACTCGGTACGATTCCGAGCACGAATATATAAGGTCGCGATCGCAGATCTGAGTCTGTGGGGATGTTAAACGCCTTCGCCATCGATCCCCATGGCACCACCACCCACACCTGCGAAAAATCCTGCATGTTGTACAATCAGTAAGCACCTACTGGATTGAGTACACCCTCCGGGATTCCAACATGTCAGACGGCACAGTGCACACCAGTCACCAGCCTCCTAGAGGCACAGAAATAATTGCGCGTACAAGTGCTGCGACGCTGCACAAATTGTGCCGCCTCGGCCACATACCATATTTCCGAGAACCTTGTACCTTTTCTGTCCCTGGGCTTGGTACTACTTTTCATCACGCTCCAGGCTTTCCGATCCGCTTGGGCTCTTTCTCCGCTGCCAAGGGCTAGTTCTCCTGCCAAAACGAAGCAAGGCCTTCGATTCCAATTGCTATCTTGCGTAGTTGGGGATCCTTTCATGTGTCTGTGCCATGTGAAAGCTGAACATGAGCCAGCGCTATCGTACAGGATGGTTACATCAAAAGGATACGTCAGGCTGAGATCCCGGTTGAACATGCAGGTACTCCGTATTCATCCACATGCTTCTTGGACACCGGGAATACCTTTCACTTGGGTCTGTCTTCACCATGTCCAGATTTTAACTGGTGACGGGATTGGCGTCTCGGGTCGTCTCGAGTTACCAGACTGTCTATTTCAGAATCAGTATGACATGCTGTCAGGATACGCTTCCACTACCTGCTGTTAAACTTGGAACCTTTCTGAGTAAGACCACATCAGAATATGCTGTAGGGTTGCAGATGCATATGTAAATGCATGCGGTGATGCTAAGCCAACCTATTCATACAAATGCCATGCTCGATCCCCAACTATGGGGACTGGAGAGTGTGTCCTCTGCCTGTCTTGTGCGGAGTATCTTCTGCAGGACGTGCCTTGCTCGGGTACAAGACTGTGGGCTGCACGCGAGATTGACAAGGTTGCGTCCCATGGATTCTCTTCACATTCAGTCAACTTTAACCGTTGTGTCTTTGGCTGTATGCAAGATCGTTACATGATTACTTGGGGGTGCACTTTCTGATGCAGTGAGAAGGCTTCTGAGGGTAAGATAAGGCTTGTAAATAATCCTCTTACCCCCTCCTCATCGATAGCAATAATTGTGCCTTAGACCTGCCTTTATGTCTCTATATGATATAATAAGGCCGCTTCACTCTCAATCCCTATGAAGTCCACCTCTAGCTTTAATGTAGATCAACGCAACGCAGAATAGGAAGCTTGTAGCTTTATTGTTTTTGATTTTTGGTTTGATCGTTCTGCCGCAGCCATGGTTTCTCAAGATATCTCGCACGAAACAAATTTTGTAGGTTTCTTTCTGTATTTTGATATATATACAACTAATGCTCGGCAGGATGTTCTCGTAGCGTGTCTTTGTGTCGCAGCCGTTTTCGTTTCCTTGCGAATCACAGCCCGGTGGTTCAAGGTTCACCATGTACCTCTTGAAGCCGAGGACCTTTGTATATACCTGGCGCTCGCATCCTTTGCAGTAATGTGTGCTCTATACCTAACATCAATGCCAACACTATACAACGCAACTGCAGTGATAAGTGGCAAGATGGCACCATATGCCAGCCTCCCAAACGACCTAGTTCTGATGCTCAAGAAATTCTTCGCCGTGCAGATCTTCTTCTGGCTTACGCTCTGGGCTGTAAAATCGAGCCTGATGTTCATTATCAAGAAGCTCACATTTGGACTTCCCTTCTACACAAGGATTTGGTGGATGCTCATGGTGTTCATCGTTCTGACCTTTGTCGGTTGTGTTGTCAGCCAGTTTACGAGCTGCTCCAGCATGCATGCGTGGTTTACTGCAGGTTTGTGATGAAGAATAGGCATGGAAATTGAGGTAGTAGCTAATTCCTCTTCAAGGCTTGTGTGATACGAAAAGAGATGCAACAGCGAAGGCAGCTAGTCTATGGTATGCCCTTGCAGTTGATCTCCTGACCGACCTTATGAGTAAGTTCCCTCTAAACTTCTATATTCGTCAAGTTTATTCTAACCCACCGCTCAACAGTCATGGCAATCCCTCTCCGGTTGCTATGGAACCTGCGCATATCGACGATTGAAAAAGTCAGTCTCTGCGTCGTCTTCACCGTCGGAATCATCACCATGGTCTTCGCCATCGTGCGTGTCGTATCTCTCGACTCGAGTGTCAGCGGCGGACAAGTGAGCACCACATGGCTCATATTCTGGGCTGCAATCGAAGGAGCCGTAGCCATCATCGTAGGCTGCCTGCCCGCATTCGCCATCTTCCTCCGCGGCCGCGTCGAGGCGCACCGGTCGAAATACGCAAACTACACGTTCAATTCTGCCTCGAACCAGCAATCGACCGTCTTCTCGCCTGCGAGATCTCGGCCGAGAACCGACGCCGTCAACATGGAGGTCTTGGAACCCGTGCGCGCCTCCGACGGCGATGGCGAGAGCAGGCGGAATCTGGTCGTTGCTAGAGATGGTGAGGGCGTTCCTGTGAGGCAGAGCTGGAGCCAGAAGTGGCACGAGCCGGCCGCCGTCGACAGACAGCGAGAAAGCGAAAGAGAGAGACAAAGAGATCAGAGACTTGCCGATCTGGAGGCCTGAGCGCCTGCTGGTTTCCGATACGTAATGGATGGGATCGAAAGGGGACTGGGGCTTTCTTGGATCACTGTCTTGCGGTTGTGTATATTTATGATGTATGGTTTTCTTAGAATAGAGCGTTATAATGCTGGATGGAGTCTTGCATTTCGTAGTACTGCTACTCGCTCTCTTTTTACCGTTTAAAAGCCAGGTCCATCCCTAGATCCTGCTCGAACAATATCGGCGTTGTTTGATTGACGTGAAGGCTTGAACGCTACATCTGTTTTTGGTTGTGCTCTTGTGGAGAGACAGCAATATCTACCTGCTCGTTTATCGATAGGGAAGGGGGGTGATAGAAGCAATACTTTAAGTACGTCACTTGATCAACATCAAGCAGCGGAAAATAAATCAAGCACACGTAGCTAGCAGCTCAGAGTTAAATCGGCCAACCAATCAACCAGCCAACCAATCAACCAGCCAACCAATCAACCAGCCAACCAATCAACCAGCCAACCAATCAACCAGCCAACCAATCAACCAGCCAACCAATCAACCAGCCAACCAATCAACCAACCAACCAAAGTGTTTACAGATCCCACCGTCAACCACGAACGAAATCATAATTCAGCACTCAAGCCACGACTGTTTCGGGCATGGACATCTTTCTAGTTTACGGCTTTCGAGAGATCGAAGCCCGGTGGGAGGCATGGAATAGGACCACCATCATGAAGATGTCGGCTTCGAGGAAAGCCGAGGATATGGTTGGGACGGCAGAGTTCAAGGCTAAGATGAAGGGGCGATTGTGATATTGATTGCCAAGTACCTATAAGTAAGTAATTGAGGTACGTCGCTTAAGTTATCAGGGGTCGATAGACAGGAGAGGACAGGAAGCGATTCGACTACGGTTGTGACGTATTCATAGTTGCATGGAACATTGTGTGGTGTATTATTAATTTTGTACCAGACTACTCTCTACTTGGTATTTACGATGGCTGGATAGATTATTTTTATTTTTATTGTTTATTTTTAACTTCAACGATTGATCAATGCGTTTACGCTCCATTGATAAGTTTCTCCATCTCATCAACATCCTTAACCGCCGTCGTCAGGTTATCGTAGCCATCCTTGGTGATGAGGATGTTGTCCTCGATACGCACGCCGCCGACGTCCCAGTACCGGTTGAGGGTTTCAAAGTTGATATACGCGGCGTGGACAGGATCCGTGAGGTACGGCTCGATGATGAAGCGGCAGAAGTAGATCTAGGAGGAACACAAACAAAATCAGTAAATCAAGATCATCCAACAGCAAAACAAGACAAGGGGCGATAAATATGTATGAAGAAGTGGAAAACTGACCCCAGGCTCAACGGTAATGATGCTTCCGGCTGGTAACTTGCCCCGAACACGTAGGTAACGGAACATGGTATCGGTGTCCTCGTAGTTAGGGTGGCCACCGGTATCATGCGTGTCCATTCCCAGATAATGGCCGAGGCCATGTGGGAAGAACGCCACACTGGTGCGGGATTTCAAGATATCTTCTTTATCTCCTTGTAAGATGCCGAGTTCCAGAAGACCTTCAATGGCGATCTTGTGGGCTTGGAGATGCACGTCGTCCCAGAGGACATCCTCCTTTAACATGCCGATGCAAACCTCCTGCATCTTCAGTACAATATCATAGATAGCTCTACTCTCCTGGCTGAAATGGCCTGAGATGGGGAACGTTCGCGTCTTTACACATTAGTAAAACGCCCTCCAAAATGCGCCAGCAGACTTACAATATCCGAAGCATAGCACTTGAACTCCCCGCCCGCATCGAGGAGAAGGTTTAGCTTCCCCTCAAGAGGCGCAGAATTCTTCATGTAATGCAACGTAGCTGCCGCCGTTCCACTTGCGACGATTGAATGATATGCCTGCTCGCGTGCTCCATTCGCAATACTCTTCTCGATGAATATCGCTTCCAACTCTCGCTCGTTCCTGGCATGCTTGACAGCTTGCAGAACGGCCGTGTGGCCGATGGTTGAGATAGAATTTGCCTTGATAGTCAAGGCAATCTCGTATTCGTCCTTGACGACGCGGCACTCTTCAATTGCCTCCTTCAACAACGTGAAATCCTTCTCGTCGAACGAGAGGAACGTGATGTGGTCAGAGACTTGCTTGTTGATGGCCCAGATTTTCGTCTTGGAGTGAGAGCTTGCCAGCGCCGCATTCACTACATCCGTCGTCTGGACATGATCGATATCGTATAACTCTAGAGCCTCGCTTTCCGATACGGGCAGACCAGTCCAGATGACCGATTCAGGATCAATCGGCGGGATAAAGAGAGTCGACTTGCCCGTCCCTAGATCATACGTGTAGTAAGAATCTGGAAGGTCGCAGCCCGTCATGTAGTAGAAGAAGCGTCTCTGACTGCACCCGGTTGGCTATGTTAGCAAGCTATTTTTTTTATTTTATTTTTGCGCCAGCAGACGTGAGAACTCATACCGGAAAGGTTCAGCCTCATCATTATCCTCAATCATCTTGGTCTTCTGGCCCTCCAAGTACAGGACGCCCGAGGCATTGGCATCTTTCTTCTTGATGTATTCGGCCACCCTCGCTGCGTGAGCTTTGGCGGGGTACTTGCCCGCCAGGATCGCCTCGACGGATGCCATTTTAGTCTTGTATTCGAATCGCCGGGGGAGACTCGCTGATGTGTGAAATGCGTGTCGTCCTGGTGCAGCTTGACGGATATTTGAAGGGTTGTTTGGGCGCGGGCCGTACGTCGTTGTGGGCAGGTTCGAATTTCGTCGCGTTACTCCAAGCCCAAAGCATCTGATCGGGAAGGTGGCTCGTAGCGGGGTTCTGCTGCTCCTCCTGCTGCTGCTGCTCGTGAGCGTCAAAAGCGAGCTCCGCGACATGGACCGAGGATTTGTCGAGAATTTGCGTCGTGTACCAATCAAGTACAGGTACTTGGTCAGGGTGAAAAACACAGTAAGCTTACCTGACGATTTCTTGTGTTTGTCTGCCTGATCGTTCTGGCTCCAGATTCACGATAGACAATAGACTCGAGTCCCATCGTGCACAGATGAGTGTAATGAGGTGGATATTTCTGTTTCAAATTATAGTATTACTCTTTGCTTGAATCCCCACAAGCCTTCAAAACTTCCATAGCAATACGCTGCCTGCTCAAAACACCTCTTCGCGCCTAGAAATGCAACCTGATATACCGGGGTATGCTAAGTCAAAACTCCATCATGTCCAAATCATCTTCACCGTCATCTTATCCCTCACAAATCGTTTCTACTTCACATCTCAGGTCGTAAATTCATACTTCTGAGAACATAACTCCTCTTTCTTTAGTCGGCTCCCATCGTCTCTATTAAGAGATGGCCGTCTAGCCGTCCTCCTCTCTGATACTGTGCGCGGGCACTGGTTCTAGACAATTTTTATCTCGTCATGGGTATATAACTCCCTCATGCGTCCGCGGTGACCTCCATGACCGTATCCTGTACGTTTATACGCCTCCTCATGGGTGGCATCTTAGGAACAAAGTTCACAGACCCCTGTAAAGATGAGATCTCCTTCAAACTGATGGCATGATCCAGAAGCTTCTCCTTTGTCGTCCGTAATTCGAAGTTGGTCAGGAAGCAAAAACTGATTTCCAACCTGGCAAGTTCATTCTCACTGACCCCACCAACCTTTGAGAATCGAGAATGTGGGTAGCTCAGATCTTCCAGGGCCTTCATAGCCACTCGCAGACCTGCTAAAAGTAATCGATGGCAATTTCGGCGCGTCACAGGTATGGCACGTTCCTCAACCGCCAGCTTGTGGATGTAGAAGCTCGTCGCCAGGTAGACGGCGGTTGACATGGGGCAGAACTTGTGTATCCGCATCAGGTAATCCTCGACGGATATTGGCGGAGGTTTTTTCGAGTAAAACTTGCGCGTGATGGCGCCGTGTTGCACATTCAAGGGTTCGGCATTATCTCCAATAATGATAAAGGGCTCGGCAGGCCGCATTTCTGGACTGCCTATGGGTGTCTTCCGAAAGTTCACGCCATCTATATCGTCAGATCCTCCACTCGAGTTGGACGGCGTCCGTGGTCGCGAATGGAGGGCACTGAAATTCGTGTATGAATTGCTTCGGGCAATGTTTTCTTTTTCGGCCTGCATGCCTCTCATATTCGGCGTGGTAGGGAAGCTGGGGGGTGGTGTTGGTGGTATATCCCCCGTTATTCGTACTAATGCCTCAACTCCCGCGCAGAGCAGTTTGAGTGCCGTGACAGGCGTCAGAGCGAAAACGTCGAGATTCGTCGGTGACGGAGGTGTTGTGTCTGAATCGCTCCCTGGCGTCACCGCAAGACCAACATCTGAGGAAGGGTTGGGTGGAGGGGGGAGGATGTAGAAAGAGTCGGCCGAATCGTGGATGTAGGTCTGTTGACTGGTCGCAGTCGAGGCTGTCGACTGCATAGCCATCACCGAATGTTCTGAAGACATGGCTGACGATGATGCGACTATTCTTTTTCTGATCTGAGGTGATATACGGCCAGAGGATGATGGGTGTGGGGTTGGGAATGTGGTTACGCCGGTCCTGACATTAAGTGACTCGCGGCCAAGGAGGTTTGATGAATGCTTCCACGAGGCAACAGAGGCTCATACTGTAGTCTCGGTGGGATTATGGCGAGAAGCAGAAGAGAGATCAGAAGACGGACAAATATTTCGTGGCAGGTGGAGCGGATGGATGGCTTTAATGTGGGTTGTGATATGTGGAGATGGGAGGAAGGTTGGGCGCGCGTGCTGAATGACTGTTTGACTGGTTGACGGGCGCGGCTTTCTCGTACAGCAGTAGCAGCAGCAGCAGTACCGGTACCTCTGAATACTAGCGAGGAGGAGGGTGATATGGCTAAATAATATCCCTTCTTTCTGCGGCACGCAATCATGTATCTAGTAGGTAGGTAAGGTAAGTCAGATCAATCAGACTCGTGATTGAAGCAAAAGTACGGGGTCGCATGCAGCCGGATGCAGCATAGTGAGTGATGCGATGCGATGGCCAGACTACGACCGACTGACTGAACTGAACGAAGACTGAACGAAGACTGGAACTGGAGACGAGAGACGAGCAGACGAGGCACGTGGCTGATGCTGAGTTGTTGGCAGATGCTTCTGCTTCTTCACTGTCTCTATAGTACCTTTCCCCCCTTTCCAATAATTACTCTTTCTGTCTCTTGTCTCTTGTCTGTTCAACTTGTCTGTTCAAAGTTCAAGGAGCCACGGCCCGATTGCAGCACACATGCGGACAAGAGATGGGGCTGTAGCCACTCGGACTATTCCCTCCCGACCAGGTCTCTACCGAGGACGATGGGATGGGGAGGCCAGAAGACAAGACACCAGAGCAATTACAGAATCCCAGGAATGTGGAAATGGGGGGGTTGACTTTCTTGTGCACCCAGGCTGGTTGGCTGTTGACTGATCACAAGAGTTGAAAATCTCAGGGTCCAATTTAGCCTGCAAACTCCACTCTGTGCTCTGTGCTGTACCTGTTTGTGCTGTGCTTCCTGGAACCGATCGCTACTGTAACACAACACGGTCGGGCTGGGTAGCTGGTACGAGGGCGCCTGGTACTCCCTCCTCCTGGTGCTGATGGTGGTATGCTACTTCTACTGTACTGCACGCCGAATCTTAAAAGGTAAACACGATTAGCCAGCCCCACAAGACCCCGCCCGTCAACAAGATGGAGATGACCCTTGCACATTGCTTTTTCTCGGAGCGATGCGGAACTCACTGAGATGAGGATGAGGTGGGGGACGAGGCCAGCCGAGGAGTCTAGAGCCTCCCGAGGTTCTTCTGTCTTTTGCCATAGTACAAGCAATCTCATCTTGTGCTATCTTAATATCAGACGAACTTCAACCAGGGAATTCCAAAACTCTAAAATCTACCGTGCTACAACTGCCTGTACGGTACAGCTGTCCCCATCAAGAGAGGGAGGGGCTTTCTGATCTGGCTGTACAGGCACGGAGCGATAAGTCCGTGCTACTTCATCCAGAAGAAATGGGTGTATGGAAGTCACAGGTGATTTGCTCAGCCAGCTATCAACGATGTCATGCCGACCGGGGAAGCTCCCAAGGGTTCGTGACATGCATAAGTGTGATGTACGGTCATCAGCAACCAGGCCAGAAGGACTGCTGAACTGCTGTGCCTCTGCGGTTGCTGCGTTGACATGTCAATCCTCTATGCTCCAAGTCACTTGCACTCCTGCGCTGGTCGCTTGGATGAACAACAACTGTGGGAGTGATATTTACGGGTCAAGATCAACCATCCCCTCAGCTATTGACTTGCATGCAGTGGTTGGCGAGTGCGGATCCGACTCACTTGGCTCCCATTTGGAATCTTTTCTTCTTCCATCGACGATGACCAGAGAGGTTGGTTGCTCTGAGCCAGCACACCCTCTGGTAGCCAGATAACGATATCCCTCAGATATCCCCCAGTAGTCCCAGGCAACCCAATCCATACCAGTCGTCTCGTCATCATCACAACGTCCCTCAGCTATCCCACCCAGTCAGAACGAGTACCAAGATTCCACTCCGTTGTCTAGACTCGCCCCAAGACCTTGATACTGC
The DNA here is from genome assembly GCA_029641185.1 of Pseudofabraea citricarpa. Taxonomy (NCBI): domain Eukaryota; kingdom Fungi; phylum Ascomycota; class Leotiomycetes; order Helotiales; family Dermateaceae; genus Pseudofabraea; species Pseudofabraea citricarpa. Next base: position 3,012,388 of record JAPWGK010000001.1, read on the forward strand.
AGAGGCGCATCTGACACATGCACAACTGCTGCAGCTATCCGCACACCGGGCCACTCAGATAAAGACGGGATGACGAACCTATAAATCCTTCTGCATCGGCCACACGCTCTCTCGTAGGACTTTAAGCTTTCACTGCTTCTCGCTTGCCTTCGTCGCGAACCGAGTACAGATAATCTTCTGCTGTCTGACGGAGGGAGCTTTCCTGAGAATGCGCTTCCACGTGTAATCGCCATAGGATATCGCTCCCAGACGCCCAGCGGGGAGACCGACAGCAGAGCATCATGCCGCCTCCCGCTCGAGTCGAGAGAGTATTCCTCTTCGGAACCCCTTCGCAGGTCGGGCGGGTATCGAGGAAGAGACATGCTGCTCGGCTGCCAACGAGACCCCAGCCCACATGCAGACAAGCCTGGCCGTAACCGCTTCCGAACGCTGCTGCGTCGACTCCGCCAGCCATTGCTCGGGAGCATTTGTCGGTGTGGCGAGTCGCATCTTCGCAGACAGCAGGGCCCGAAGCTCGATGGAACCAGCACAACATGGCCTGGGTGAGACAGATACGATAGATGTGCCGAGCGCGACATGTAGCCCGCCGAGTGGTTGGCTTCGATCCGGGCCCTGATCAAGTCAGCGAGAGGGTACGACTTGGACGCTATCAGATAATACGCAGGCGACATGAAAGAACATCCAAATCTGACCAGCACATCCCAGGAAACTGGTCGTGACAGAATCCTTCCACTGAGAAGCGGCGGCGAAGGGAAGCGAGCACCAGCCAGGATACAGACCGCAGACGGACTCTCATAAAATTGCTCAGACAAGCAAACACGCAAACGAGCGGGAGGCTTTTCTCACGCTGCAGCTTCTTCGATGCATAGCCCGCGCAATACCCGTTTCCTGGCGGGTATCGACAGCGTGGGGGATCCCATCTAGGACGTTCCACTGCGGGGATTCTTGCTGCGTCGCTGCCATGCTCACAGCTGTCCGTTTCCTGTTTCTTGTTTCTGCCGCGACGAAGTGAGCCAGCAGGTTCCTCCTCAGACCACCACTACCTGAAGTCTGGCAAGTCGACGGCCAAAGTTGCGGCAGTCGCGCCATGTTCGAAGGTCGGGGACTGATTGAATGTTGTAATATCCATGGTCTTAAGAGACCTCAGTCGGGTAACTTGATGCGTCGTGCAAGGGTGCCGAGAAGAAAAAAAAGAAAAGAAATCCCACTCTCTGAGGTGTTTCGGGTACGAGTGTACAGTAGCCCTCGAACTTCAAATTCGTTGCACGCCGTTCACATCCAGCCACACCCGCCTGTCCTCGTAGCGTGCGCAGATAGGTTGGTACGTGGCTGCTTTGTAGCAACCTGTCCGAACCTAGGTAGCTACCTCTTGTCCTCTAAAAGCATAGGGTTGCCATAAAACAAAGGTCGTTAAATGGTTGTATAATCAAATTACATAGCCGAAGCTTGCAAGATCCACGGAGCGGCCAACCTTTTTTTCCATGGCGTATATGCGTGGGTAGGTACATACACGTACATGTACATGTACAGAAAAAAAAGGGTGTCACGAAACCCGACCTAAAAGGTCCGGCACATCGATCCGGGAGACACCTGAGACATGCAAAGCTCGCTAATGACCAAAAAACGACTCAGTCATTCCATTCCACCCAACCTCAAGTGAATCAAATTATTCATATTAGTTTTAGTTCTCGAGTGCTATCCGTCAAGTAACAGAAGAGAAAACTCTTCAGGCCTCACCGCTGGTTGAGCTAGACTAGCTGGCTGGCTGGTTATTTCTTTAGCCGACGACGACGACGATTTGTGTTGTGCTAAACTAAACCAAACTTCCTTTGAACCGAGAGTAGGCATGCATGGACGAAGGATGGTAGTTGCGAACTTGCTTTCTGCTTTGGCTTATTAGTTCCGGACTTCGTTCGGGGTTTTCCCATTTTTCATTTCTTCTCTTTTCTTTTGCGTGCCTGTATACCACTACGCTCTATATGTACCACACTGCTGCTGGTGCTACGCCAGGTAGGTCTTCTCGTGACAGGTCACGGTGATCAATATACACAATTATATAAACTCGAGGAGAGCTACTGAGGATTCCTATGAAGGAAAAGAGATTCGGAGCCATAGCCAAGGGAGAGAACCGGCAGATAAGTAGGTACCTAGATTAGCAAAGGGTAGATCTCTGTAGAACGTAGAACACGTCAGCCCACGGGTTTCTCCCGAGTCAAAACCCAAGTAAAACAAATCCAAGACCAGCTCCTAGCTATGCTAGATCTCCTCCACGAGAAGAGCAAAGTAAGTAAAACAACCTCATTTGGTCCTCACGCAGACAAGCACACACACACAGCCTCTTTCTCTTATTCTTCGTTTTCATCTATCTTTTTTTTTCTTATTCTCTGCCGTCTACCTCCCCATCTATCAGAGTTGTGATTATAAAAAAAACTAAAAAAAAAACGACCTCTCTTTTTGTCTCGAGAGGCCAGAGGAAAAGAGGATCGTCAATCTCAACGTCAGATAATTTCCCATCCCCATCCCTTCTCTGCCCTCCCCTCCCCTCCTAGCCTCCCCAAACCTCGTGAAGTCAAAGAAAGAACGGAGAAGAGTTTTCTTTTTGTACAAGAAAGCAACGCCAACGGCAAAGGCAATGAATGCATCGGTTAATGCAACGGCAAGGTAGTAGGTAGGTAGGTAGTAATAGTAGCAGCAAGCAGAAAGTAGTAGGACCTAGGTGAGGTAGTAGCACGAAGGCAAGAATGAATACGCCGAGCAACTTGAAGCAGAGGCAAAAGAGCAAGAGTAAGAAGAAGCAGAGATAGGTGAAGGAAGGCAAGCCAAGGCAGTAGATGGATGAATCAATAGATGATATTGAATCCCCTCCCTCTCCCTTCTTTCTATCCCCATCTAGCCGCCTCCCTCTCAGCCTCCAAACGGGAGAGCCTAGCCTCCTCAGTCTCCTCGCCATTGACTGTACCACCCCGTCTACCCTTCTTCCTGCCCTTCCTGGCACCACTCGCCGATGCAGCAGCAGCAGCAGCTTCGTCGCCTTCATCGTCACGACTGCGCTTCCGACCCATCCCACCAGCCATCCCAGCAATGCGCTGAGCTTCCTTGAGCAGCCTCTCGCGATTCCGAGCCTCACGCTCCATGGTATGTGCATCTTGGCCGACCAACGCTGCTGGTCCTGTAGGGGGTGCCTTGGGCTTGCTATCCTTTTCTGTCTCGCGGCTTTCTTTATCTCGTCCGGATGCACGGTCGGAATCTCGATCATGGTGGCGGGATGAGCGATGTCTATCATCGTGATACCGACCCGATCTGTCCTTCTCTCTTTCTCGATCTCGACCAGAAGAGCTCGCGATCCGGTCCTTGCTTGGTCCCGTGGGTATTGAGATGGGTGTCTTACTCTCGGCGGCTCTTCTGGCACTGGCCCCTTTGATTTCGATTCCATTGGTGGAAATGATAAGTGATGATTTGTGCGTGGAAGGGACCTCAGCAGCATCTTCTTTCGCCGTCGTGTCGTCTTTATCTTCAGGGTCAGCAGATCCTCTTCTACTTTCATGTCGACGACTATGTCGATGCTCACGGTCACGATCTCTATCTCGACTTCGAGACCTATCATCCCTATGGGAGCGATGGCTTGACCGGTGTTTGTGTGAAGACGACTTGTGCTCTCTATCTTTGTCACTTGGCCTATCTCTGTAACGGTCTTTCTCTTTATCACGACGACTTCTGTGACTAGAACGAGCAGGTGAAGCAGACCTAGACCTCGCTTCGTCCTCTTCACCCGGTCGTCGCTCTTCCACATTGTCAGAGGCTTTATCGTCATCTTCTACAGGATCGCGTTCATCGACTTCATCATGGTGACGACTTTTACGCTCCTTCCGCCTCTCTCTCCGGCGCTCAGATTCTCTCTCGTCTTCCGAGCGTGAAGCCGATCTATGTCTGTGCTTACGTCGATGTCGCTCCTCTCGATCTCGGTCTCGTCTTCGGTCTCTCGACCTTGACCTAGACCTGTCTCTATCCTGAGATGGTGACCTACTGCGATCTTTATTCTTGGGTTCTTTCTCTGGCTCAGCTACTGGGATAACAGGCTCTGGAATTGGTCTCGAGCTAGCTCTACCCGCAGCCGAGAACCCTCGTCCACGGAGACTAGACAGACCAGTATTAGGAAGACCTTCACGCATTGCCTTGGGTCCTGTCGGTGCGTTAATGGGTACTGCTTTTACAGGTGGAGGCTGCATGCCGAAGCCACCACGACCACGAAAATTATGAGCAAAACCTCCACGTGCAAACCCGTAGTTACGACCATTGATATCTACTTGGGACACTTGGTTGAAGCCTGCAGGACCAACTGGTGCATTAAAAGAAGCTGCCTGTAATTCATCAAGCGTTTGTATTGGCTTCGGCTGGCCATCATCAGTTTGACCCGCTGACTCCTTGGTAGAACCATCTTGGGGTAGCTCATTAACATTGCCGCTTCCTGTAGTATTTTCTTCGTTATGTGGCCCAGCTGTACTATCGTCTCCGGCAATATCTGGTCCTGCTGTATTCTCTTCCTTGGCTGTCGAGGTTTGACGAATTTCACGACCAAATTCATCGACATTACCAGCTGGCATATCTGCCTTCGGCCCTGTTGGTATAGATCCTGTTTCACTAATGGGCCCATTCGTATGCTGAGCTGCGCCGAACTGCTGTGGAAACTGCTGTGCATGGGCATCATTTTGACCATACCCATAGCCTCCACGGCCTTGATTAAATCCACCACGACCTCTTCCTCGACCACGGGCCTGGTAGCCTTGGTTCCCGTAATTGTTCTGAAAGTCATTGAACTGGCCTCCGCGGCCATAATTACCTTGGTTGTAGCCAGCAGCATTTTGGGGAAAACCAGGGTTATTTGCTCCATAATCACCGTGACCCATGCCTGCTGCATTTGGATGATTGAAATTATCTGGTCCGACATTCCATGATTGTTGCTGATTCCAACCATTATTGAAGCCTGATCCCATACCACCATCGAACCCTCCCATTCCCATTCCCATGTTCATGCCATTCATGCCCATGCCAGCAGCACCAAAACCACCATTCATAAACATGTTTTGCATCGTCATCGGATCCATGTTCATTCCAGGCATTCCTGGGGCTTGTCAGTTGGCTTCTACAAAACGATTCACAATTATACACGTACCCATCATGGGAAAACTGCCAAAATTGTTTGGTGCCATGCCATTTTGCATAGCCATCATCATTTGCATCTGGTTAAAGTCACCTCCTGCACCGAAAGCCATATTATTAAAACCTCCAGCAGCAGTCGGATCAAATCCAAATCCAGTTCCGAATCCTTGAACACCTTGCGGGTCCGCACCCTGATCTTCACCATCTTTATCAACCTGTTCCTTTGATCCATCCTGGTCAACTTGAGCATTGCCGTTTGCCGCGATTATATCCGCATCAGTTGATTCTTGCCCTGGTGCAATTTCCTACAAAGGAGTTAATTAATTTGTCATTTACAGAGATGGAGCATCTTACCTCAATTGATTGTTGCGGGATATCTTGCTGAGCCTCCTGCGCTTGTTCGACGTCGACAGAGTCTACCGGAGCTTCTTCGGCCTCTTCTTTAATCGGCGTAGAGTCTTGAGGGGCTTCTGTGATGATGGGTGCGACCTCTTCAGGCGCCGAAATTTCCTCTGGAGGGGCGACATCATTTTGCTCGGTCTCGCGGGGTGTGTCGGGTGGAGTATTCTTGGCTTCCTTTAGTCGCAATGCCTCGCGCTTTTTTTCTTCAGTTCGTAGAAAGACTTTGATTGTAGTTCGCAAAGACTTGTTTGGCTTGCAGTCTTCTGCCGCAACAGGAGTATGTTCACAAACAGGGCAGGATGAAGGGAGTGTCGATTGACCTATGCTAGAATCAGTATGGAATTCAATTTTCCGCAGGGTTCCAGGGCACATACATGTCTCGCAGATAGCTTGGTCGCAGCATGGGAGTCGGAAGGCATTCACAGCTAATCTGCTGCAGATGGCGCACCGAAGTTTTATTGGAATTTCATCTTGGGCAAGAGAGCTGTATAATTGTTAACACGATACAGCAAATGACTGAGCGCAGAATGTACACACCTAATTAGCTCAGCTTGGGCAGCGGTAGCCATTGCTCAAGTTCTTTACAACAGTCTGCCAGCTTACGGCGCAGGTATGGATGCGCGTTGCGAAAGCGGATACTCGAATCCAACCATGTGCGGAGGCTGAAGCTGAAAACGGTGGTAAAGACTGGATGAAGTTGGATCTATTTAAGGAGTGGAGGTCATGGTGATGGTGGTGTTGTCTGATCCGTATCGCATTAGGTGATTCACTGTGCGTTTGCTTTGCAGTGATTCATGTACTGACGGCCAGTTGGTTTCTCGCGACTCCTCTTTTTGCCAAATTCTGGCGCTGCTGCGCGGCTAGTAGACCGCGCGCTAAGATAAGATCACGTGTACATGTTACGCGCTCAGCTGAAGCCGCCAAGTCTTTCGTTGACTTCATCATTTCAACCTTCTTCCGATCCTCGTTGGTTTAAATACTACAATGGTCTGTACATTTTCTGCTGGCACATTTACTTTCGTCTTTCCTTTCACTATTCGTTCCTATTTCGCTCGATTGTGAGACGTCACTCGACTCTGTAAAGATAAGAACCGCCGAGAGCCAGGGACGTATATGACACTATGATATTGGGGCAGGTCTCCTTGTTAGACTGTTTTGTTTTCTTGGTATTCTTAGCACCTCAACTACTCTATCATGTTGGCTTCTTCAACACCTTGCAATGTGGCATTCAAGCCTTGCCATTCCTAGGTATGGAATAGCCGCGATTCCAACAACTCACCTGTCCTGATCCATTTTCTAGTTTTCAAACTACCTGTTGGATTCTTGTATGAACAATTTATTCTTTCAAAAGAGGAACGGCCTCCGTTTGTCCAACAGGCTTCATATTTTGAGGACATTGTCATTCGATGTGTGAGATACGCATTTGCAGAAATCCCTGCTAGTATTGGCAGGGTCTTTTTTTCGAAGGCTGTAGCACTGCCTTTCCTCCGCTTTCGGATGCTTCGTCATGGCTATATTCGATCACCAATATCCTGGCGTGAGGTTAAGCAGGTTGGTCCAATTTCAGAGAGCCAGGTTGGCATTTCGCTTAACTTGCACAGGATAACTTGAATGGCTTATGGATCATCAAGGATGAATGCTATAAACCAGACATCGTGATCTATTATGCGCACGGTATATGAAGCCTAAGACCTTAATTTTAATATTTTGCTAATACACAAAGGGGGCGGCTTCTCGATGGGTTCCAGCTATTTTTATCTTGAATTTTTGTTGGCATGGCTTACGTTGTTGAAGAGAGCTGGCTATCGAAATCCAGCCATTTTTTCTCTCGAGTATAGCCTGGTGGGCACTTTACCGGAAGACGCTTGCTACCCTACGCAATTGAACCAAGCAATTGCTGGGTATAAGTATTTACTATCCATCATGGGAGGCCCATCAAAAATCTGTGTCGGTGGCGATTCGGCTGGTGGGACATTGATGCTCAGCATGCTCCTTCATCTTGCCAACAATCCCAAGAAAAAGTCCAAAGAAACCGTAGATGAGAAGAACCCTGAAGCGCCTGATATGGCAGTTCTTATATCTCCTTGTGGGTGTATTGAAACTATCTTTGTTACGACCATGCTGACTCGATAGGGACCACTCTGACTTCACCTTACCACAAGAACACACTTAGTGACTATCTAGATTCTACAAGCTTAGATCTCTATGCACACCAATATGCAGGTATTGCTGGTCAAAACTGCAAATCAAAGGAAGTTTCCATAACAGATCCTATAATCTCTCCGGGGGATTGCACGTCGTCAAGCTGGTGGCGCAGGGCGTCACCAACGAAAGGCTACTTCATAACTTATGGCTCTGAAGAAGTTTTCGCCAACGAGATCAGAAAGGTAGTAAACCTCCTGCGGAAATCGGGGATTGTAGCCAGTACAAAAGAAGCTGAAGGAGGGATTCATGCTTGGCCAGTAGCAGCGCTGTTTTTGAGCAGCACGACAGAAGAGAGGCAGAAGGGACTCAAAATGATTGTGCAAGAGATTCGCAAGAGAATGAACTGATTATTTAGAACATTTATATGGCTTAAGCAAGTGTAGTTAGTTAATACACCAATTGATACTCAAAACCACTGTCGCCATTTTTGCGAGTCCTCCCAATTCGGCTCGTCGCGTCGCATCGCTTAGCGAGGTTGAGCATATTCACTACCTTCACTTGTTGATCCCACAACCTACAGAGCAAATTGAGGTATAAATAAAACGTGCGCGCATCTGAAGACGCATTCATCTTCCACAAACTTCAGCCTCTCAACCTCTCAATATACAACACATCACCAAAACGCATGGTCAAGCGGTCCTAACCAAACAGCATCACTTCCATATATCCAAGCGCACAACGCGAAGGAGTGAATAGAAGGCATCGCTAACACATCTTCAGGGCACAGGCAGCATTATAAATCACACAGCGACAAAAGGGTAAGCATTACATGGCTAACAAGACAACTTCTAGGCCATCAGCCTCCCTGCCACAACCCCCCCGACCGCGGAAAGCCGTGTTGACTTCCGGCAAGCACCAGCACGCACCTGCAGCCGACAAGCCTGGTAGAAGGAAGCGCAGCGCACCGGCACCAGTCTAGCGAGTGGTGCAAGCTGAGCATCCGGATAACCAACCTCCTGGCTGTCCTTTTGTCTACTACGCCTCTGCGTCTCTGACGCCGAGCCTCTGTCCCATGGGGTGGTCAGGACCGGTCCGGACACGTCTAGGTCGCGTCCTGGCTAGCTGTCGGATAGAGGAATAAACATGCCCCGGTCTACCCACTACAGCTCTGTATCAGTCGCTGACGGAATCCTGTGTGCTCTGGACGGAGGTTGCCAGTCCTACTCCAAATCCTGATCTCCATAGGCAACTCGTTGCTCAATGGTACGTAGTCTGCCCATCTCCTCTCCCTTCTCCTCAGATCCTTAATCCTCGAGAGTGCAGCAGAAAGACTAACGCAACTCAACCCCTCCAGTACCTCGGGAGGGACTGGTTCGAATTGGGGTAATTTCCGTCGAATAGGGCTTCCTAAGACGCTTCAGTACGGCATAGTTGGGAGCCTCCGGATACTAGTCCCTGCAGGGATCGTCCCCTCCATAAGACGTACTGCCGAGTCTTGAGGGGATTGTCTGAGGGAACCCTACGGACGGGCACCCCTCAGGTATAAGGTCTCCTTCGGGCACTGATCTTTCGGGGTCCTTGTCCGCCGCGTAGACCGGGTCATTATAGATTGCCGTATGTTGGCCTTTGTCAAAAGCTCATTACAGCACACGCATCTCGCTGAGATGAAGTGTAAGTTGATCCCTCCTTTCTGTTCTCATCCCACATACGACGAGGACCGCTTGACCATTCATCATCATTTCGCTCTCACTTGTCACCCAACCCAAGTCAGCACTTCATGCTGGCAATATTCTCACACAACTACCACTTGGTAAGACTCTATTGCAACTGATCGGGATACTGTTATAATCACGTTGGCAAAAAGCTTACGCAGCAATTTCGTCAAAAGAAAGAAAAAGAAAAAGAAGAAAAGTCCAAATCGCATTTTGCGGTGAGTACCATTCAAGCAAGGCAAACCCGTTCTAACCCCTCAGGTACTAACGCAATTTGCAAAGCCGTTTGTTGACTTTTCTATACCACGCTCGACAACTTGTTTGTGACCCCTCTCCAAGACATTCGAGGCAGTAAAAACGAGTCTGAAGTATGGTTTACTCAACTACAAAACTGGTGAGAGATGCTCGGCATGCAATCGAACACCTACGTACAGTACCAAGGCTAATCCTTCAGCTTGATCATCTCCATACAAACTCCATTATCGACCCTGCCGATGAGTAGAAGTCCCTCTGCTACAAGGCGCTCGATGCAGTCCGAGTTGAAGTCACGGCGATGACGTCCACTGGTTGACTTCATCTCGCCATACATTCTTCGCAACTTGGACTATTCACTTCCCTCTTTGGAAGGAGGCCGGTTGAAGATCTGATATCATTGTGTCACCAAGAGTAGGCTTGTCAACCTCAGGTGTGAATATGACCACTGGGTCAGGGCCCTGCTCAGAAAGCTCAATTGAGCTTGCCTTGGGAAGTTCACACACTTACTTAGTGTGCGAACTCAACGACAGCGATCTGAATTCAGATCTTACGAAGAGACATTCAAATCGCGGTGTTAATGTTTAAGCGATTCGACAACACTGAGATGATAACCAAAGATTCATGTATGCTCCGCTAAGAACAATAGAGAGAGCATCAGGGCAGTGATTGTGGATCTTAGGCAGTGGTTAAGGTTATCATCATCACTCGTGCCATTGCGAGCTCATCAAGATTCGAGAATGGCATGGAGAGTACCTTGTTATCACATACCTACCTAGGTAGACGAAACGCAAAAAACGCAATTCAGGCACAATCTGACAGAGCATAGAAATCTCCTCAACGAATCCCTTTCTCCCTAACGGGTCGTCACAGCGGCGGGTAATCTGATCTAAACTAAGTCAACACGAGCTTTCAACTAAGTCATGCAAAGCAAAGCTCTATCTTCAACCCCCCTAGCTTGCCGGAATCAGGGAGAGATACGGATTGGCAAGAAATCATTTATTCTTAGCCTTGCCAGCTCTGCTCTCCCTCGAGCTTTCCAATCTCATCGACAGTACCACCAGAGTTCGATATGCAGACATCAGGATACTTCCAAGGTCAGCGTTAACCTCTTCGCCATTCGCCGTCTAGGATAAGGCATCCATAGCTTGTGTCTGGTTATTGCATATGTAATCAGAATTGGCCTATTTACTTGCTCTGTAGGGGTCAGTCTATGAAGTGGGTAGCAATCAGTGAATTGGTGACTAAACCTATTTAGGTCAGCGGTGAGTGTGGAGAAGAGCAGTCCGCGATACTGCGTGCCCGTAATATTATTCATAATTGATTCATAAGAGGACTTCCAAGTTCCCACAAGTGTACACAGGGTCAAGGGCTAAACAGATAGGAGCATGACATCTGTACTATACAGGTGTGACTCTTGGTTCAGCGCGTGCAGCTTGAACCTCATTACCCACTGTGCAAGAAATGTTTGACTTGGGGGTATCATCACAAAGTATATTTGAAATGAATGCTCGAGTCAGGTTGCTAACGGCCCAAAAAATGCAACCTTCTTCTTATGTAAACTCCAGGCATGTTTTGCCAGCCCATGTACAAGCTCTGCCTGAAAGCAGAAACTCCAGCCACCCACTCCCAATGGGATACAATTGGGTATGTTAGAAACAAAACTCCGACTCGCCATGCAGATCGTGCTGCAACCTTTTCGTAAACGAACCACGTCAAATTGCCAACCCAGAAATGGCATCAAGTTCATAACCATATATAGCGAAGTGAACCATTACGACATATTCTCATAACATCTACCGTTTAGGTCTTTTCCCCTTCTGCTTGACCCCATTCTCATCCTCCTCGTCGTCGTCATCCTCTTCCTCGTCATCTCGAGCATGTGATGCATTAGTTTTTGCATTTCCCTTCTTCACCGAAATCAAACATCCTTGATGCTTCAAACGTTTCGTTAATTCCGTACTTGCTCGCATGCCGATGAAGTCCTTCGCATTATAAACCTGGAAGGCTTCACTCATGACTGTAGCCCTCACAGGAACAGAGTTTCCTCGCATCATCTTCTTGGGATCCAAAACGACTAGACTGAATTTGAGGCTGTACGTTCCAGCTGTCCTGACAGATAGATCAGGAAAGCAGAAGAAGCAGCCTTCGACATCATGCTCATCTTGTCCGACGAAAGGAGAAGCAACTAATGTTCCCATCAGGCGTCTCTGTTGTCGTTTGTCGCTGGAGCCAGGCATTGCGGTATCGTCCCGATCAGTTAGTGGGTTCCATAGTGTACAGTGAACGACGCTATACGGCTGGCGTAGTAGCTCGTTGAGCTCACTTGCGGTAGCGTTAGGGTCCTCAATTGACAATTGAAGAATGGGAGGCGGGTCGATAACACGTCGGTCCCTTTCCCCAAACCCACATGCTCTCGCGGCCAGAGGCTGCTGACGCACACGAATTTTGTAGGTTGGACCGGAAGATCGAAATGAAGTCCTGTTTAGTGATTAAGTACAGAGTCAAACTATTTAGAAGATATTGACTCACCCTTCATCAGTGCTTAGCAATCGTGAGATTGGCATTGGTCTTGACCGTTGTGGACCATCTCCCGTAGAGGGATCTGATGGACGACGCAAGCCTACCTCTGGGCGACCAGCGGCAGGAGCAATCTCATCGTAACGTGTTGACGGAGGCGGTGGAGGTGCTGACGAACCATCAGTACGAGTTTTATCGTCCGGGAAATCGGGTCTCCTCTGACTGATCTTCCTTGATTGTCTCCTCTGAGCAACTGGTGCACCATACCCTTCCAAACCCTTCATTCCAGGAATTTCGTGCGACGGCGACGCATGAGATGGCGACGAATGATTTTCGACAAGATATTGCTTCGCCCGTGGATCATGATCATGCGTTTGCGATGATTGGTAGATGTGATGAGGCGGCGCATTTGGATTCTGCTGGCTTAGAAAAAGAGGATGATTCGAATTGTGCTGTGGTCCATGTTGGTAAGGATTAAACTGATTAAACTGAGGACGTGCTGGCTCGTCCCTTAGCAAAGAAGACATCGGTGGTAGCGATGGAGGAGGTGGGAGATGCATCCTGCTACGATCACTACTTTCTGCCGCGTATGGACTATTTTCTAGGGGTTGCGAATAAGGTGGCCTCGTAGGAGGCTGGCCTGGGAAGCCTCTAGATGGTTCCGTGACTGACATTTTTCAAATTGGCTCGTAGATACGTGAAGTAGTCCAAATTACAGTTAAATTTGAGGGCTCTCCAGAGAGGGATGTCTAAATCGAGTCGTCAGCCTCTGGCAGAACACATTGCACGATAGGGGAGAGACCAGAATGACATACCAATTGAGATGGTGGGGAGACGCAGAATGTCTACCACGAAATTTGAGAAAAGCAAGATATACAGACAGAGATATAAGGGCGCAGCTGTGCCCCGTCAACTTCTCCTGGCGACCTGGAATGCGGGCACTTTCAATATTGGGAAAGCACCAACTGGTCAATGTGCATCCTCCACAGCCTCTTTACAACTCCAACCACTTGTGTCCCGTTGTATCATGTAACAATCTGCCAGGCGGTAGTGCTGATGGGCGGCTAGAAGGGCTGGAAAAGGTCTGTCTGGATGGCCGAAGATTCAAAATTCACACGTAGAACGGGTTATGCACGCAACCCCTCCTTCCCTGCTCCTGATGACGCTCGGTCGGGTTTTTCGTAAGATGGTCGGGAACGAAAGCAATGCACGAATGCAGAGGCTCTGAAGAAGTGCAGATTGCGGTGGTGTTGTCGATGGGGAAAGCTGATGTTGATGTTCTTCGGGCAAACACTGGGAGATCGACGATCGCGAGTAGAGTTCCGAGAGGATGCACATCCAACGAAGAACAAGCCCCAGGGTCGGAGAATAATGATGAGAAATGTGGACAAACTACTGTACGGCACAACACAGCACACAATAAATGTCAAATCCAACACGAGAGGATATGCAGCCACGGGAAGCGGTTTGCTCAAGTACTTGGTGAGCTGGATCTTGGGCTGGATGAAGGAGGCCCGCAGGCACAACGGAAGGTGGAGTAAGGTCGCAGCATATAGGGACGGCAGACACGGTAGTCAGGCCCTCGGCACGTAAATAATGTCGACTCCACCGGATGAAAATAGAGAGGAACGAAAGAGCGGATCTGCTGGTGGCATGGTTGCTTGGTTGCTTGGTTTGGGTTGCTTAACTAGCACACGGCGGGCTCCAGGATGTGGGCGTGGGTGGTAGGTGGTAGGTGGTGATGAGAAAGCGAGGGCGAGGGCGTGGACGTGGGACAAATGGAAAGTGGGAAGGGATGGCAGCAGTTAGTCCAGGACGCAGGCTGCAGGTGCCAGGAGCTGGAGCTGGACGATGGACGCTGGACGCTGGACGCTGGAGTTCGAGGATGGCGAGGACAGCGAGCACTGCCTGGAATCCCCCCCCTCCCCCCTGGTCAACACGGCTGGTGGGGAGGAGAAGTAGTGTCTGTGTCTGTGTCTGTGTCTGTGTTTGTGTTCTCTTGCAGTTGCCAAACTTCATTATTCGCAAACACGCACACCAGGGCGCGTTAAGAGATGTCAGCGCTGGTAATGGCCAGGAAGAGGCCCAAGGACCTGGTCGAGCAGCTCATTTCTGCACTCGTAGGGTTGCAGAAGAGAGCTGGGTGTTCCATTGGTTGCTGAGGTCGTGCGCTGCAGATTTGGGCGTTGAGGGAGACGATTAGGGGCCGGGCAGGGACTGAGTGAGGGATGAGGGACAAAAGACAAGAGCCAGTGATGATGCTGTACAGTAATGCCACTCGGGGTTGACGGGGTACATCTAGCTAAGCCGGGCTGAGGGTTGGGGTGTGTTGAGCGAGGAGGATACTGTACAGTACTGTAGAAAAAGGAAGACGGGGGAGTCGATGGTGGAGAGGAACAGTAGGGTACGTAGGGTTTTGGTAGGGGGTGCGTGTAGGGATTAGGGATTAGAGGTTAGGGAAGCGCAGGGGGGTCCGGGATGGCGCATCTCTCTTCTTCTGTACTGCACTGCACTGCACTGTATATTAGGGCTTTGGGGTATCGGCTTCTACTGTACTTACCACTGTAAAGCCTGTGATCACAATAATCACAGCCTGTGATCTGAACCTGCCCTGTCCTGCCCTGTCCTGCCCTCCCCCGCCCTGCTCGCCGCCCTCGCTACAGTAGCTTTACTAGCTACAGCAAAGCGAAACTATCTCCCCACGACCAACCACTCACGCCGCGGCATTATCTTCACCACTTACCATTGTTTTCTCATTTACCAAAAAGCACCCAACCCGGGAATCATGTCGCCAGGAAACATCAACAGTAACAACACATCCAATATCTCATGACTCTCATGACTCAAATCCCTCGCGATGCCCACTTCTGCCTACTTTTGCGTACATACGTGCCTACTTTACGCCGCTGGCAGCCAACTTGGCAGCTATTTCAACCTGCTCGCTGCCCAGTATCGCCAACTTCCCACTTGTTCCCAGGCCTTCCCGACGCACATCTGATCACCGGCTGGTCTGTCCGCCCGGAAGGATGGTTTCAATCCAGAGATCCTCTGTCTGCGATGAGGAAATGCAAATCACCAGCGCGAGTTCCGACAGGGCCTCATATTTATTACCGTCTCGTCTCAGCCGCGCATCGCATCATGACAATACAGTAATACGCCTACTTCAGGACCGCCGTGCATCACCGGCGTCTGCGGTGTGGCCCATCCCATTTGTCGGTTCCCCCAATCCTTACCTGAGGACACACCAGCGCAACCAGTAACACCCTCCAGAGATGCAGCTGTCCCGCGCAATCTATTCCCCAGTATTGGGGCAATAATAACGGGTCGGCAAGATTTCAGATGCTGCAGTTGTACAACACAACGATAGATCACCACATACATACATGGCAGCCAAGTCGACGGCCAAATCCCACCACTCACCACACCCCGCGACCGCGACAACAACGTGGACGGCGCGGCTCGTGCAAGAGCTGCATCCCCCTCAGGGCCCTTGACACCTGACAGATCACAAGTACAGAAATGCAGGTGACCAGCCTGGGCAACCGATCCGCACAAGATCCGTTGCCTGTTATCGGACGGCGCCACTCCTTTTTATACGTGCGGCATCTTGTTACATATTGCATATTCCAGCAGGTCGTTCACCGTATGACGGTCGTCAACCTGCCCTCCGACAAGCAGATAAGTTCCCGATTCCCCGGGTCCTGACCGTCGTCGCAGAAAGAATATGCTGTAGTACGACCAAGTACTGCAGCCTGCGTATGCAAGAAGCCGACCAGGACGAAACCAGTGCCTTGTGTTTCTTGCCGTACTCCGTCCTGTCTCACGAGAGCTTGCTCTGCTGACCGGACCCTTCTCCTTGAAGCCTCCCACCGGGCGACGGCTGTGGTCCACCTTGATTCCACTGCTCCACGTTTTCCCTCGCCAGCGTTGTACTGTAGGAGTGGCATACTACAGTACGGTCCAGCGCCACGTCGGTTGGAAGACTGAACAGGTTCGCAAATGTGATGTATCATAAATCGCTGAAGTATTGGCTGCGCTTCCTTACCAGTAAAAACTTTAACATGGCTCGCAACAAACCTGGCACCCATACGAGGAATTCACGGTACAACCTACACCGCAATTCTGCTCCTCGGCCCGTAACGGGGGATCAAGTATCGACGCCGGACGAAGTATTGCATTCCAAAGTCCAAAGCGCACTTGGTTGAAGAAGACAAACATGCTCCCCTTTGGATTACCGTACTGCACGCTCTCGCAGCATTAGGGAAGCCGAAATGAGCTTCTGGGCCTCTACTCCGCGCATCGAAATTGAAATCAAAATGAGGGCTAGCCGAAAGCAGTTTACTCTGCATCATGTATTTCAGGGGTCCAACGCAAGGTTTCTGACTTCTCCACAGATATTCCAATATCCGTTTGGCATCCTACCTCCCCGAGAAAACCTAAAAACTATCGTCCGAGGCTCTTATCCCGGCCCTAGCTTTCCTTTCCGGCCGCTTCAACTCACTACGCCCAACTCCTGGTCCCGGTTGTGCCAACTTCTTGCGATAGCTAGCGCACACCTCCAGACCATCTGCCGATGCCGTATAATGCAATCTTCGGTACATGTCTACAACGTCGCTCAGACCTTCTTTGGGAAATCAGGCCATTATGGCACGAGTTACCATGATCGCGTCGTGGGTTGTGGGACGCGGTCCAGCATGCTCATCATCCTCTCCGCAAATCTCGGCCTCATCAGCTTCACACCGTCATCGAGATCTTCCGTAGTTCATCCTTTCCTCATTCGAACGGTAATCCGGGTTGAGCTCCATTATTGATGCTATCAAAATAATTTCCGACACATCATAATATGCATGCCACTACCGCCTTGACATTTTTTGAAGTTCGGATAAACACGCGAAACGATCCACTAGGGCATCAACCTCATCGACGATTCATCTTATCATTGGGAACTATTGTTATTATCGTTCTAACACTGTTCCAGAAGCACACGTACCAGCGTTACATTGAGTCACAGGCTGCGTGAGCCTATGCCAGGGTTTTCGAAGAAAGGAACACATCAAACCAGGCAGCCAGGACCTGAGTCGGCAAACACCCCCACAGAGGTAGTATCTACAAAGATACTGATTCATGCACTCTTTGTAATCCTCTGCAGAGTTCTGTAATGGCACATGAAGTCTCTCAAATGGCTTATTTGCAGTATGCACAGTCATTGGTGCAAGCCGTTGCCCAAGGCCCCAGTTCTGCACTTTTGGAGTGGTGGTGGCACGGACAAGCCAAGCTTTAGAGCCTGTGAGCTTGTCCGTCACTAAGGCATGACTGATCCGAAGGATCCTCCGCCAAGCCATGTACAGACTCTGACCTATTACAGCAGTCTGCGTGCCAAGCATACATCGTCCCCCCTTTCGCGATATCGATATCTGGACCCAGGCACTAAAACGGGTTGTTGCTCCTGTTAATGCCATGCCTTATGCGTAACCCGGATAACTTTCACTGATTCTGCGATTGCCCGATCTCCATCGATACTCGATGTGACAAACAACCGGTGCCACTGTGCACCCGAAGAAGCACCCGAAGAATCCTAGATTCCCTCTGCCAACTGGTAACACGCTATTGATCTTAACAGCAAACAAAGCGCCAATTCTGCGTTTCTCTCGATCCTCCGCACCAAAGTATCTGACCTTTGCGGTACGTATTAGAGATGTAAGAGAACTGTAGGAGCAAGAATCATATGCTGCGCGTAATAACTTGAAAGGAAGCAGAGCTACCGAGGGCTTGAGCTTTGATCATGCAAGTTGCTTCAAGTCGTTGTCGTCAGCTTCCACATCACACACTTCTTCCTTTTCTCGTCGTCGTGCGTCGGAATCGTCACTCTTGAATGCACTTTGTATCCTCGAAGTTGAAGCGCCTCACCCGAAGTTGTCAGATTCGCTTTCTTGGGCGGTGTCATCGCCGATCTGAAGTTAATTTTTGCGTGTTCTTGGTGGTTTCTTACAAATTCGATGGTAGTACCATGTTTGAACCCTTCCCCAGCAGTTCCCGTCACCTGGGTCCACTCATCGAATAGGATCACATCCTTTACTGCTGTGCATAAGAACATGCATGGATTGTTTGCTGTCTAAATGAACGGCATATTGTTTTGGATGGGCTAGGCCCTTCTTACAGCTGAGGCTTCTGTGGCCCTTGAACATTCCACTCAGTATTCACGACAGGAGATTTTCTTGAAACGGCGTTTACAGCGGCTGTGGCAAAAGAACAGTGAGCCACCTCGCCATCTCATACTTGCTACCTATATGGTTTACAAACGACTGGCTGCTGTTGATAGAACTGCACATGCATAGTTGCTACTGTATTTTTGCAGGGGGGCTAGAACCTAATCATACCTTCTGCTTCTTTCTGCGGGCTGGCTATTCCCCTCTGGCAACTCCATCTGGTAATAGTACGAGGTACTATTATACGGTTTGGCTATCTTAATTTCGCTGTGTGGAGTTATATGACTTACGAAGAGAGACTTTCAGTAACTCAGGATAAACAACCCCTATTTCTTATTAAACTTATGTCTTGCTAGACCATGTATGGTTTCTTAGCTAGCAGGGGAAGATTCTCTCCGAACAGAAGCACACAGTCAATCCTGTTCCTTCAAAGTAGAGTTATGATTCTAACCAGCATCGTACCAACAGGCATGGTAAAATTAGGATCATTCCATCACAAGAGCCTTTATAGAATAGAGAGCTCTACACTCGGGCGACTTGCTAATGATATGGTAATCTACAGTAGTGCAAGGAGCAATATGTACTTTCTTGTTATGACTAGCGCAAAACTGCCAAGACATTCCAATCGAGCTTGCCACGTACCATACCTGCTAGGCACTTTTGTCCCGAACCAGCTGGAGAATCGTTCTTTCGGATCAGTATCGCAACGGGCGCGTCGATGAACATACTCTCCTCTTAGGGGTTTCATAAAAAGCAAAGCGACCCTAGTGGGAACCCAGGAAACTTTCCTGTGCTCCTCATGAAAAGTCCAAAAGAATTTCAGAAATCTATCAAGGAATAGCTAGGACTTTCACACACCAATGTGCTTCATGTCATGTTTGCATGAATCGTTGAGAAATTGAAGATATACGATTCCTATTTCACGCACGAGAAGTCAGTGAATTGGACTCGAGTAAACGGGAGAAGATGATGAACCTTTGTCAAGCATGTCCTCGTTCTTCTCGCTCTCAGCTTTCTGATGAAAGTAAATTGTTATGAACAAGAAGGGCCAGGCCCTCAGAACAGATTGGTCCGATTTGATTGTTCTGATGACATTAGCTAGGATGCTACTTTAAGAAATGTGCTCCTACTTCGATATGAAAGCAATCGCTATGCAATATACCAAGAACTAAAGGTGCTGCTGTTGTATCATTAATTGGAGCCAGTTAATGTCAAAGCCTAGTTATGCTGGGCCTCCTCCATGAAAACTGGAGGTTGCGTTTTCCAGAATGTGGTTGAGTGGACCTAGAAAGAGTTCTATACTACCTACCTCCTTATGTTATATGACTTGCTCTGTTTCTAATTTACAGTCCTGGCTTGCACGTACTCGAATATTAATACGCTAAACCCCTTGTTCAGCAATGCTAACGCAGCAAGCCAGTAATTTCGTTCTTTACAGCCAAAGCCAAAGTTGCTCAAAATATTGGATTTGGGGATTGGCAATACACTTTGTCTCCCTCATTTTTCGTGGCTCGGTCTAGAACCCAATATCATTGGTTGCGGTGGCTTGGTCTAAAGCCTTCACATGTAAGAAGTACGCGCCTAGAGTTTGGGCTACTTTTCCGAGGATTCCAAAAACATTCCTTGAGCATTATTAGAGACGTACTAGACTGTCTTGGATGGCTGCAAGCGGACAAAGTCTCAGCATCTCATGAATTCCTAAATTACTGCACAAAACTATTCCACACCCCGCAGACCCTAATGCACACATCTTTTCTTATCATTCGAGGGCCGCAGAAGCATGGAATTCAACACATCCTAAAATTAGTAGCACGAAGGATATGAAGAATCTCCGAGAGACGCAAAATATCATCTATGGAGTGTTTCTTGCTCTCTGCTGGCTGACCGTCTCAGCTCGGGTCTATGTACGCAGTATTATTCTTAAAGGACTAAGATGGGATGACTGGTTCATGCTCGCCTCCCTGCTTAGCTTCACTGCGCTCATTATCATGGCAATAATGTGTGCTGAAGCTGGTTTTGGACAGCATCAAGCGGATTTATCTCTTGAGAGTCTTGGTCGGGTACTGAAGGTACCATCAAATTACCCTCTCCGTTTGAGATTTCAATTTTGTGACGTTGCTGATGTCGAGAACAGTTAACATACTGGGAGGAGATCACGTACCTGGTTTGTATAGTGCCTCTGAAACTCAGCATCATCATTCTCCTCCTGCGTCTGGTGGCTAACCAAACCGGTCGATACGTGGTCATCGGTACGGCGACGGCCATCACGGCCTTCGGTGTTGGCATCGCTTTCTTTCTGGCCTTCTCATGCTCGCCCGTCGCCGCGCGCTGGGACTTGTCTGTCAAAGGAAAATGCATCAGCCTGTATACTCGGCAGTGCGTTTATTACGCCTATGGCGCCGCTGACTTACTCACCGATGCCTTTTACTCCATCCTGCCGATTTTCCTCGTCTGGAATATCCAGCTGAGTTACAGGACGAAGTTCTCGGTTTGCTTGATTCTTGGCTTGGGTACAGGGTAAGTTCTCTACATTCCCTTCTTGAATAAAATGATGGATCTATGTATGTATACGTAAACTGCTTCGCATGGCTGACGAGGACAACAAAGAACCATCGGAGTAGGTATTGCTCGGTTCAGCTTTATCCACAATGCCAGCATAGCCGCTGACCCTAGTTGTAAGCACTTGTTTCCCTAACTACAATGCCTTTATAACTAGCCCGCATCCTTGAGAATTTTGGTTGAAGGTTCCCCGATAATGACAACACATGTTGCTGTACTGTTCTTGAACCATGGGCTAAGAGCTTGCCCTTTTCTCTACTTCTAGTCAACTACTTCCTCCTCGGCCTGACAAGCATCCTCGAGCTGTGCATGGGCATCTTAGCCTCCTCGCTCATAACACTGCGGCCGCTAATTCGACTGATCTCTGAGAGGCTGTCTGAAATATCCACGTGCGTAATTATACCACTCCTCTATCTCTACCTCATTTGACCCAAGACCGGAAGAAAAGAGAATGGGGGAGTGAAGAGGGATATGCTGTTGCTGACTCGAAAGGAAAATAGGAACTCGGTCAAGTGGCGGAAGGCAAGTAAGAGTAGTTCTGGCACTGGCACAGGAACAGGAACAGGAACAGCCACAATGACGGCCAATAGCATTGCTCCGACGCTGCACGCAGCTACTTCTCCAGAGATGATGGAGCTCGACACGGCGTATTTTGCGGATCTCTGTGCTCAAACCCCACCCACGATACATGACGATATCGAGGCGCAGATTGGGACTTATAGCTCTACATATGTATCTACTGTGAAAACCTGATGTATATATATCTTACTTGCCCTCGTGTCTTATACATATGTGGTAAATGAACATAGAATCTTCCCTGCGTGTGTCACAAGTAGATATATGTTTTATCAGCTCTTTAGCGGGGTACTTAAATGGCATTGTATTGCATTGCATTTCAAAGATCGAGGGAGGACTTTCAAGGGGTATTAGACATGTGTAATTTTCTCGTGACTATTCATAAAAAGCAGCTCATAACGAAGCGAACGCGCCACCTATCCTCTCTATCATCTACCTCAAAACCCACTCGCTGTACGCGCGTAAAAAAATTAGACCGCGTCGTCCGCCGCGACGCTCTGGTAGCCGCCCCTCGTCGTCATCCGCGAAGGCGTCTCGTACATCATGGTATAGTTAACAACCTCGCCTCCCAGAACCGCCGTGCCATTTTGCCTCTTCCCAAACACCGGTGCCGGATCGCACCAGAAATCCTTGCAGTTGCCGCAGACGCCCCGTGAGAAGGGGTTCCGTGCCGCTCGCCGGCGGTTGGCATTCCCTTCGTACCCGCTGAGCGCCGTCTCGACAAATGTGTCGACGCCGAGAATCTTCTTCCATTGTGCAAAGCAGCCTTGCTTGTGGCGATGGTTGTGGCCAGGTGCGTGGGTCGGTGGCAAGGCTGGGTCTGGACCTAAGCCAGTATTGCCGATTTGAGCACCGGCCATGGAGGTTGTGCCTGTAGTAAGAGCAGAGGTGATGGCTTCTGAAGCCTTGCTTCCGTGCCCGTGATGTGAACCTCTCATGTTCTCCCAAGTGGTAACTGCTCTCGATATTTGTAGCAGCTGTACGATAAGCAACATCGTTACCCAGGTAAGCTGCAATGTCGCCCACAAAGTGATGGTAAGTGTGTATGGATCCACATTTACAATTTTACAGAGACCTGGCGCAAGAATGTTGCATTGCGTGCTGCCGTTGTCGGCTATCTTTTCGAAGTCTTTACCACTGTCAGCTTGTAATCTCATAACACTTAACAGCACGCTTACATTTGATTGTCAGTCTGACAACTAAGACAATACCAATCTCCAAAGTTACCAGGTACAAGAAAAAGTGTCGATGATTGTTGATTCCGATGCAGTTGTATACCCATGGGCAGTGGCTTTCAGCTGTTAGTAAACATGGTAACTCGCTTGCAGTAATCAACTTACTGGTCGTGCTTTGCAACACAGCGATTACATCTCTTGCAATGCTTACTTCTCAATGGTTGTCTAATCATGCAAGGCACACAGAAGTTTTGTTCGTCAAATTTCCATATGCTCAGAAGCTCGTCAATGACAGCTTTCTGCTGTGTCAACCCACCCATCTTTGGAACGAAGCCTGGTTCGTAAATCATGGTGCAGAAGTAGAAATAACCACATAATGAATACATGACGAAGAACGCAATATTAGTGAAAGGGCTAGTTGAGAAGGTCCCTAGAACTCATCAGTATTATGGCTAAGGAAATCCAGAAAGTACGTACCAGGTAGAACATGGAGTAACCAATTCAACCCAACCCAGAAAAGAGTGGCAGCAAATATACCCGCTAACCAGGGCTACAGGATGTCAGTTTTTCACTTGACCTCTAATTTATAGAATAGAAGACTTACAGTTTTATACATATGCCTCATATCAGATGGAGCATATTCCAGCAATTGTTGCGCAATCCATTGCAGCCCGTAACCGACAAACAAGCCAATCGGTATCCCGGCATATATAACCATATGGCTCATGATCATAAGCACTGCCCAAAGAATGAGGAAGGGCCATAGGAAGAAGAACTTGTTCATGAATGCACGTTTGTCTTTGAGAAGCCAAGATGACATTGGGAAATCAAGTGTCACGGGCATTCCCTCATCGTCGTAGCCACATTCTTTCAAGGCTCGATGCCACATCCTCACAGTTTTCATCTCTTCCGCAGTAATAGCTGGCGTTTTCCCAGTCGAAGTCTCGGCAAATCTATCCGCGCCATATTCAACCAACTTCTGTATGCATCCTTGCGAACCCTTCACCAGCGCCCAATGTAATGCTGTGAATCCGGTCTCATCAGTGGCATGAACATCCGCTCCCCACCGCAGAAAAAGATCAACGCAAGCAGGATATCCTTTGTATGCAGACCACATCAGACAAGTATGTCCATGGGTATCCGGTACATCGACTGGGATATTCTGGTGTAGAAGCAGGACGAGCAGGAAAATGTTGCCTTCGAAAGTCGCAAGGTGGAGGATATTGTAGCCTTGTATATCCGTAACAAGAGGATCCGCGCCGTTCTCGAGTAGAAGATGAACTGTATAGTAATGACACCTTTGCGCTGCCCACATGGCAGGTGTAGCCACTGATTCTCCTCCCTTCTTGTTCACGTCCGCGCCAGCTTTCAGCAGGAATTGGCACATGGCATATTGGTTGTTTATCGCGGCCCACTGGAATTCAAGTCAACAAAGTTGGCCAAAGCAGCCTTGGTACGGCACATACATGTAACGGAGTGATGCCTTCCTCGTCGCAATATGATTCATCGAATTTCCCACTATCGTACAATTTCTGAATCCCGGGTATATCGCCGAGTCGCGCAAGCTGCATTATATCCTCATCGGGAGCTATTGATGGACCTGCCGGTGGTATATTCTCGAGCTCGACATGGTTATCATCACTCAGCTTGGGAGCAACAGCTGCGCCTTTGCCATTCGGTATATTCGGGGCACCAGCCGACTGCGATTTTGAGTCTTGAGACATTGGGATATGATTTCGTAAGAGCGTTAGGACAACCAAGATGCCAGAAAATATGCAATGTACAGGAAGTCGAAGGAGTAATAGTACAGATCCCGGGGTCCGCGATGAGAGAAGGCTAATTAGACAGCACGTTTATACAAGCATTTCGGACGGGGTAAGAGGGCAAGATGGTGGATTTGCAGCGACAGCACAATGGAGCCACGAGATTTTGGAGATGCCGTCCTCCCGAATTTGTATTTGGAGATTGGTGGTTTATCCTGGGAGTGGATGTGAGCGAGGGCTGTCTCATCTGATCCTGTTTGGGAAACGAGGCTGAGCTTGCTCCTTTCCAGCAGGGTCTTGAGGGTCTAGTTTGTGCCACACCTCGTGCCGTTTCTCAGCCTCTACCACTATAAATCTTGTGCACCGTCGTCCGCCATCGCGCCTCGTAATTCCGTTACTCTGTGGTGCCAGAGTGCTACAGTAGTCGACGGCCATCATGTCTACCTTACAATCATGGGCTGAATCAATCATGAGCCCATCGCCATTGGCTCTCGCCATTGCCCTTGTCCTTGTCTTTACCATCCCTCTCTTTCTCCACCAAATCGTCTTCCGCGCCAGCGGCTTGACTGTTCTGCCTTCTATTCTCCTCATTGGACCTAGTGGCTCTGGAAAGACGTCTCTTTTGACACTGGTAAGCCTTCTAGCTAAATTCTACCCCTGGAGAAACACAAGCTGATGCTGGGCTGCTATAGTTTGAACGTGGTTCAAATGCCACGACGCATACCTCGCAGTCCCCGATAGCGGTCGAGTGTTCACTACCTGTGGGCACAGTAGCTGGCTCAAACAAGTACCGCTCAGTCAACGACCCTACAAACCAAATACACAAGAAGTTCCTCCTAGTCGATACGCCAGGTCATGGAAAGTTGCGACACCATGCGCTTGAGAACATCACGAATCCACAGAATTTGAAGGGCCTCATATTTATGGTGGATGCAGCGACTTTATCAGCTGGAGATGAAGGCTTGAGGCAGACAGCTGATTATCTCCATGATGTCTTACTCCTCTTGCAAAAGAGAATGACGGGCGGAAAGGCTACCAAAGCCCCCAAGGAGATGGCAGTTCTGATTGCGGCCAACAAACTTGATCTATTCACAGCCCTTCCTGCTGCTCTCGTGAAGAGCAGCCTGGAAAGTGAGATCACGAAAGTGAGAACCTCAAGATCTAAAGGACTTCTGGATTCAGGGGTGGGGATGAACGAGGACGAAGAGGAGAATGACGACTGGCTTGGAGAAATGGGATCTACCGACTTCAAGTTTGCACAAATGGAAGAGTTCAATATTTCCATTGAAGTGACAGGAGGAAATGTTATTGGCGGTCCAAATGTTGACAAGTGGTGGAGATGGGTTGGAGAACGACTCTAGGTTATTCATAATTTGATTGCAGAATTCCGTCTTCCACCTTTCCTCTGATTATTACTCACACTTCAAGTGATGAATTATCACTATTTACCCTCGTCCCAATTCTTTCCCAAAGCTCTAAGACAAATTAGCATATATGTCCTCGCACTGTCACCATAGGAAGGGGCTTCTCACTTGGTCGTTTTATCATCACACCAATACCATACATTTCGAGCCAAATCCTTATCTTCGGCAAGTTTCGACATCTTATCCTCTTTGCCAATTGGAATGAAGTACTTTCCCTTCTGCTCTCTAGCTACCACCTCAGGGGAGGTAGCAAGATAGATTGCTGTTGCAGCACCATCAGTAGGCGATTGGCCCATAACATCGAAGAAGCCTTTCATCGCAACACCTGGCAAAGTTCCAAAAAGCTCCTTCCAGGTATCCATAGCACCAGTTGGTACACTTTATAGCCGTCAGAGTTTGAGTCACAAAATAGCTGAGTTCCACTGAAAACGAAAGGCAACACTCACTTTCCTGGAAAGAAGCAGTTGGCATATACTTTCATGGCTCCTTTCTTATCTAGCCTTCTTGCAAGCTCTCGAGTAAGCAAGATATTTCCTAGCTTACTACAAAGCGTCAGCGGAGGAGATTTTGGTGTCTGAAAGTAACCGACCTGCGGGCATATCTCCAGCAAGAATCTATAGAAGGAGGACTCTTCACTCTCTCGGGAGACATAGTAGAGTCAAGATTTAACTCCTGACATCCCATATGGAAAGACGAAGAGGTAACCACAATCCTCGCATCGCCATACTTCTCCGCCGTCTCTTCAACTTTCGAAAGAAGTAAATTAGTCAACACGAACGTTCCTACAACGTTCGTAGCCCATATCGTTTCAATACCCTGGGAGGAAAAAAATGCAACTTAGTAAATTCAACTATCAGATCAGAATAACAACCTACCTGTGGGGAAAGTGTATAATCCGGGATCGTAGGCAAACCAGCATTGTTCACCAGCATATCCAGTCTGGAGAGCTTTGGCAGCAGCTGTTCCGCAACCTTCTTGACCTGCGTGATATCGCTCAGATCACATGATAAAAATTCAACTCGCTGCTCTGCATCTTTGATCTCGTGCTCCTCTTTCCAGCTCTTCTGTGCACCTTTAAATTTCTCTGCTGATCGTGCTATGACATATACTTTGCTAATATCGTGGAGCAGAAGTTGTGCTACGATCTCTTGTCCTATTCCGGCATTGCCTCCCGTTACGACGGCAACTTTGTCCTTGAGAGAGGGGGTGTCCTCAAGGCTGAATTCTTTGTAGTTAACGATTCCGCTCATATCGAAAGATGCTGGTTTTGTATCAGTAGTACGGCTTTTTGTCGCAGTCTTCAGATTTGATTTGTGAGGTTGTATTGCTTCGCTCTTGTACGTTGTGGTAGCACTTGTTTTTTGGCTAGTACCTGACATCTTGGTGACGTATGTGTTGCTAGGTCGCTAAAGTGCGAAGCGAACAAAAGGGAGTAAGTGTAACTACAATTTCACTCCGGCTTGAAGTCAATATTGATATCAGGATCATCTAGGATTGTCTTTGATTTGCATATCTAGTACTAGAAAGTTGATGTTAAGTTTTGTAGGTAAAATATGAAGCAAGTTATTCAGCAACAGGACAACATGGAGCTATTTGCAATTCTTCATTATCTATCTGCCGCTTTCAGAAACGTAGCTGTTGAATCTATGGTTCTTCCAATTCTTTCCGAACGCCTGTTGAAATATATGACAGCCACCAAATCGACCAAAATTACAAAGCGCCACACTACACCGAATACAAAGGTCGTTACAATTATACCTTCGTCTCCTTGACCAAGAATGCCAACAAATCCACCTTAGTAACTACAGCAACAGGCCTTGAAAGGCCCTCATCCCCACTCTTCTCAGTTACAACTGCCGCACTATTCCATTCAAAGAACTTGCTCAAAGCAGAAAGAGGAGTATCAAGAGTAATTTGAACAAACTTTCTCTTTGGTGTCTTTTGCTGCTTCCCGTCTTTGGTTGTCTCAATACCATTCGATTTCGGTGGCTCCGACAGGTGACTGATATCTTTAGGATCAGTCACAACTTCGTTAATGGCTGAGAAGTCGAACATGACATCTGAAACTGGGCTTTTGCCTGTCGCTCTGCCACGGCTCAGGAAGGAGAGAAGATTTCCAAGTGTGACAATACCCTTCAACTTGCCACCAGTTGGGGCCAAAACCGGTAACTGGTCGAATCCCTTCTCCCGCATAGTTTCAACTGCTTCCGAGCAAGGCGAATCGGAAAGGACAGTTGTAACTGGCTTGAGTCTGAGTGATCGAATAGTTGCTCCTTTATATGGATCCTTTGATGATTGAGATACAACAGCTGGCGAAGAGGGCGAGGTAGTTGGTGGGGTAGGTGGTAACAGATCGTTGGCTGCCAGCCAGTCATCATCAGCAAATTTGCTTAAATAACTTCTGATGCTGTCGGGGAAGACAACAACCACTACATCGCCCTTTCCAAGACCCAATTCCTTGACAGCCTTTACCATCGCTGCCATGGCGCTTCCGCTGCTACCGCCAACAAGAAGACCTTCTTCTGCGATCAAGCGTCTTGCATATGCAAAAGACTCAACATCTTCTGTCTTATACCACTTATCAACAGATTCCCGAACTAGCACATCTGGAATAAAGTCATAACCAATTCCCTCAACCTTGTATGCTTCGTTTGCATGCTCCTGGTTTAAAGATTCTGGCAAAGCAAGTATAGATCCAAATGGATCTGCTGCAATGACCTTGATATCCGGATTATGTTTCTTCAATCCTCTTGAGAGGCCAGTGATTGTACCTCCAGTACCAGCCCCTGCGACAATGGCGTTGATCTTGCCTCCAGTCTGCTCCCAGATTTCTTCGGCTGTGCCATACTCATGTGCCAGAGGATTGTCCTTGTTGGTGTATTGATCCAAAATATGCGAGTTGGGAATCTCCTTCTCCAATCGGCGTGCAACACCGATGTGGGATTCGGGTGAGTCGTAGGCGGCTTGAGTCGGGGTTCGAATGATTGTTGCCCCTAGAGCTCGCAGAACGGAAACTTTCTCGGCAGACATCTTCTCGGGAAGAGTAATGATCGTTTTGTAACCTTTGATTGCTCCTACAAGAGCAAGTCCAATACCACTGAACACAATTAGCGAATATCTTGAGTTCTATGGAATGTTCCATACGTGTTGCCACTGGTTGGCTCAATCAGAGTGTCTCCTGGCTTTATTCTTCCAGATCGCTCTGCTTCCTCGATCATACGCAGAGCAATACGGTCCTTCACACTTCCACCAGCGTTGAAAAGTTCTACCTTGGCATAAACTTCGGCCTCAATGCCCAAACTTTGGGGAATCTTGTTCAGGCGAACTAAGGGAGTATTTCCTATCAACTCGGTAGCTGACAAGGCGAGGGCTGGTGGGCCAGCCGGTTTACTGATAGTAGAAGTCATGGTGATCGTGAAGTAACCCAAGTGTATGAAGTCGAAGAGAGATTTGTAAAGGGAATGAACTTGAATCTGTAGGATGAGACGAGAAAGAAGTTATCGCACACCATTTTCTTAGACCCCGCGGTTAAGCGATGGAAGGCGGATAGGCCGTGGGGCCCGTGGGCTGTTTCTAATCATCACGTGCAGATAAGATAGTCCAGGTGGAGATCGTTCCAGGCTTGATCCGTTGGTACCTGACCTGATAGCATTTGGTTGTCGCATCCACCTGTGATTCATCTCTATCAAAGGCTCCCGTGACTTTCGAGGTCTTCCGAAATCCAAGCTTTGCTTCCTTACCGTTCTTTCATAGTGCCATTTCTACTACCATACGCATACACAACTGGTACCAAACGCTCACACCCATTCCACAACTCTGGCTATGGAGGTAGTCTCACCTGTGGACAAGGTGAATCCAGCACCAGAAGGCCCACTGCTGCTTATGGCAGATACAAACGCCATGGTTGATGTTTCGGTACCTGCTAAACCTGTCAGAGATGGTCTTATTTACGGATATCCAGGCGACAAGCTTCCCATTAACGGAAGCAAGGTGCGGGAAATGATGAAGGTCACCTCCATCTTAGAGGCTGCTGATATTACTTGTTGCATGGCGGGCACTTCAGCTCTGATTTACTTTGGTGCGCGTCGGACGCGAGGCGTAAGAATCCCAAGATCTATATGGGTACTTTATTAACACTATGATAGGATTGGCAAATATGCGTACCAACTGACCAGCTTGAGACTGCGTTTCTCCTTTTAAGTTCTGCCCGATTCGTCGACGTTTACTGCGTGTCTAGACCAATGCTACGCCGAGGCTACCGCGGGTCACTTCTAAACACCTATCACCGTTTCAAATGCAAGAATCTATTGCTTTGGTTCGTGCTTGTTCCATCGGAAGACTGTCACTTCGATTGCTCGTTGGCAAATATAGAAAGAAGTAAAGTTGGGCTCCCATATCCAAGGATTGAAGTCTATGCGCAAAGCCTGGTAGATACCGCAAATGCAGTAGATCTTTGCGATCTAGTAGATGGTATGAATTTGTCAGAAGAATGGGGAAATCAAAACTTGGATCTTGAGGGGACCAGTGACGTTGAATGGGCTAAGAACAGAAATCAAAAGATCAGAGAAGCAGAAACCCAGGGTCAGAATATGATTTTAGCACAGCGCAGTGAGAAGGCGATGAATAGGAAGGATTTGTGGGAGAAAGCAGTTAGGAAGAAGGAGCATCGTCTTGGATGGAAGCATCCAAAGGAAGTTTACGCTACTCGCTTTCGAACGCATAAATCTCGAGATCCCCGATTGGCAGAGAATATGTAGTAAACTCTGAATAGCAATTATCAAAATTAACTAGCCTTAAAGTTGCTCGCTCCACAGGGAGGGCAACGAGTTCCCACCTGTACGTGGTGCCCCTACGAACATTCAGCTGTTTATTCAGTCCAGAGAGCCAAGAGGAACTCAGGTATTAATAAAATAACGACTTAAGGTAAAGTAGGTATAAGGAGAACTTAGGTAACGAGCCTCTCGACTTATTATCGTATACGGCCTGGAACTAGGTTAGTATTACCCTTATTTTATATGAGCTATTTTAGAAGGCTATTACGAAGAAAAACTAACTGGCGATATTTTTTGTTATAGCGACTTTACTCGAACATTAAGACTCTCGAATAATATACTATAAGGTAGAACTGGCCTATCTATCGAGGTACTACGACGCGGCGATACTAATAAAGGAAGGAATAAATATACGCAGATAAGGGAAAAGCTTCGGCCTAGGCCTGGGATATATAAAGTTTTAGGAGACAGCGTGGGAAGGAAGTTTTTTGTAAAAGAATTCCCTAGGGAGGGGTAGCAGGTCGGAGAGCGAAGTACTATATTACTTAGGTTAGAATAGGGAACGTTATATTCTATCTCCGTTGAATAACCCTTTTGCTAGATTATTTTTAAGGATATCGGTAGAGGTATTTGGTTTAAGAAGGGGTTACATAAAAGGGCTTCTAGTTGTAAGTATAGGTAGTAGCCTGGAAATTGTACGCAAAATCAATCAATCAATCAATCAAGTGGCTCTATAGTAGTATACTTTTACTGTATATTATAATGGTAAAACATGTTTGTCTGGGCATGTGCTAGCGTGGTGTCTGCCTAGTTAAATAGCTTCCTGGTTCGTGGACAGCACGCTGCCCCGAATATTACTTTACATAATAAATTCACCGGGTCATCGCACCACAACTGTTATTCACTTGGATTATGGCGCAGACTTATAATATCGATGACTTGGAAGAACTGGAAGAACAAGCCTTGGATCCAGATAATGACAATCTTGCCGCAGCAGCAGCCTATCTCCAGGGTCTATTCCAAGCCAACGGCATCGAATTCGTCTTCATGGGTGGCTATTCTATGGCACTTCGTGGTAGTGAGCGGGTTACAAATGATATCGATGTTGCTGTCGATGCTACTGTGGCACAGCTACATAACTTGATTAGGCAACAAGAACGGTAAGAGCTAGTCAACCAATTCCATGGCTTCCCTCTTTTCTGACCTTGTATCTTTCTTCTCTAACCTTGTATCTTTCTTCTCTGACCTTGTACCCCTCTTTTCTGACCGTGTACCCAGATTGGTCGTCCCGGCGAGTAGACTTACCGCAAGTGTCCTGCGAATCTTCGTAAAAACTGGCGGCCAATGGGATGAGGATGAGATCACACCCCACTTAGTCGAAGTGGATATGCTTATAGCTGGTGGTAATTTCAATTCTCTGGAATCCACGGAATTTTGAGCTAATCAGTATACTCCACAGGTGGTTATGGTGTTCCCAGACCTATACGGTCCGGTATTGAGATTATTTCCTCGACGTTAGCTACATCAACTACGAACTCATATGAATTCCCCGTCCTTTCAGTGAATTATATGCTGGCAGCTAAATTGCGAGCATTCGGGCGTAGGGAGTCAGATAATGACTATGATGACATAGTATGGCTACTTCAAAACTACAACCAAGGCCAGCCAAATCTCTGGGGCAAGCTAGACTATGATGATTGCGTGTTCTTTATTGAAGCTAGCAGGGAAAGAGAGAATATTTCTACAATAACTCTTTTCGAAACCGCTCTTGGGTTGCTGTAAGCAGAACCCTGAATTAGTGGTTCACTACTGGGCGTTGAAATTCGTTATCTCAGGAATTCGTGGCTGTCACGAAAACCGAAGCATGGGTGCACGCGACAGCACACTGGTGATAGTACGATTCGTAGCTTCTCAAATGATGATGCTTTTACCTTAATCTTTTCGTGCTCTTTCCTGTGAAAGTGACGCCACCTATAATAGCTCCCAAAATATAATATCTCAACTGAGAATTTCAATTTCAGGTTTTTATTTCTATAAATGCGGTCGTTGTACTTTTATAAAGCGGTTCGCTTATGTTCCTAGCCACAATAACCACTACGCCTTTCAGGCACTCAACGAGGGACACCCTCTTCTCTTACTTACTAGCATCTACCCCAACTGTCGGGGGAGGATCGCAGATGCACGGCTATAGGCCACGCGCACGCATGAAATACTTTCTAAGGCCCTACTATATGTATATAGCTCCCTAGCTTATAACGTCCCCATGCCCTCCGGGAGGCCACAGGGCAGTCAGTTTTCAACTGAACCCGCTGGACGTAAATAAATATTATCATCATCATCATCATTATCATCATTATTATTATTATTATCATCATCATTATCATCATCATCATCCTAGCCAGATGATAGATCGCATGACGTTATCTTCGATACTTATTTTATCTATATATAATAACTAATATCTTAATAAATTTTGTGTGGTTATAACAGTTGTAATAGCATTTAATTATTATACACAGCGCCACGAATTCTAACAACCACTGGTGATTAGCTCTACTTTATTATCAGAGGGTTCATAGTTTTGACTTTATTACAGTGCTGCTACTTTACATTCAGAATTTTTTTTTATTCCACTACACTATTCAGCGTTTTACTATGAATCATTATTACTTCCGAGCACTGAAGAAACCACTGGAAAAAGGTTTTCTGTTTGTGACTCCTTTCTTCCCTGGCCGGCCCTGCAGCCATGCTTCCTTGGTCGAGCGGGCTTGGTTTGAAGCCTTGGGTGCAAGTAGTGGATTACTTGATTTGGCAACTCGGAATGTGGTGTTTCCTTTTCGTAAATCTTTCTGTTTCTTCTCTGTAAGATCCGTAAATTTGATCTTCTTAGATCTTTGCACTAATTCCTCTGGCTCCTCCTCGTCCTCGCTTCCTTGTGTTTCGTCCTCGGCTAAATATTCGGCGGGTAGGAAATCTGGTAATTCTTCACCTCTGGTAAAAGTGGTTTTCGAAGGAACTGCTGCCGATTCAGACTCTACTGAAGCCATTGCCTCATCTTCGATTTCGCTCCCAGCCTTATCAATATCTTCATTGACTTCTTCCGTCTCCGATTCGTCCTTGGCAACTTCACCACGCTTCCGTTTTTTAATTGTATTTTTTGCTTGTTCCTTCAATAACGCATCTCGCTCCTTGCGCTTGGTGCGAGCAGCAGATATTTGCCTAGATCATGTTAGAATTTAGATACCCAGGATCCGGAG
Source organism: Pseudofabraea citricarpa (assembly GCA_029641185.1). Taxonomy (NCBI): domain Eukaryota; kingdom Fungi; phylum Ascomycota; class Leotiomycetes; order Helotiales; family Dermateaceae; genus Pseudofabraea; species Pseudofabraea citricarpa. Next base: position 3,046,308 of record JAPWGK010000001.1, read on the forward strand.
CAGCCCGCTTACTCTTCTGCGACTCTTGCAGCTTCCTTAATATTCTGCTTAACTACCTCTGCAGCGTCTTGCGTGATGACTTCATCGGGTGCTTCATCATCGCTGCTTTCATCGGCCGATTGTGTTTCTTCGACCACCGCAGGTTGCAATATCTTAACACTTTCATCTTCTGGCTCCTCGCTTCCAAATTTCTTGTGCTTAGGTTTGGTTGTGCTTGACTTGACAGCAGAGTTTCCACTTGTATCCTTGTTCTGAATTCTCTTCTGTGGAGTATTCTTCGTGCTGGGCGGAGATATCGGCTTGCTGGAAACCACTACCACTGCCTCCTCATCTTCGTCATCTGAATCCAGAATCTCCACCACAGTCTTCTTCGGCGAAGTGCTACCCGGCTGTACCACTGTACTCTCTACGAGATGGGCGGCGGCGGCAGTTTTCCTTGCAGAGCCTGGGGTAATTGAAGCAACAGGGATTTCCACGGCAATATGTGTGTGGGTTTCCATGGGTTCGTCGTCGCCTTTTGATCTGACTGGAAGTTTACGTTTCTTTGTCGGGCTTGCTTCACTCTCTGTCATTGCTGGAGTCGTATCGCCCTTTCTTGATCCTCTTTGGCGCTTTCTCGAGCTGCTCGCAGGCGTTTGTATCAACTCCCCATTGTTCAATTGAGCATCCTCTGTCGCGGCGGCTTTGCCCTTTTGTCCGCGTGTCGTGACCATCTCAGCGCGGGAGCTTTTGCGGCGTATAGTTTTCTCCGTGGCAGTATTTGTCGCAGGATTGAATATACTTCGTGCCGAGCTGAAAATCTTGGAGAACATGAGGTAATGCAAAAACGCAGGAGACTAGATGATTATTTTGTTGCAGAATTGCACGAAAAAAAGACAAGGCTCCCGCCTTAGTGCACTCTGTTCGACTCACCGCCTTGGGCCACCTGCCAGCATGCGGGATCAGCCGTGCAACCACAACAAGTCAACCAGCACACTCAACTCCTTGCACATACAATACTGAGAACCAGATAAAGACCATCAGTTGTTTACTTCTTGTTGATCCGCGGAATTGTTGATCCGTAAGAATTCTTTGCACAATCATTGATCCATGAAGAATTATTAATTCGGAAGAACTGTTAATCCGCCGAATTGATATTCCGCAAGAATTGTTCATTCGCAGAATTGTTCCGGAATAACCGTTCATCCGCAGTAACTGTTGATCCGCCGAATCGATATTCCGCAAGACATGAGTGTGTTCATACCGACTCAGCGCGTACATTCCCCTATTTGCATCCATCCCAGCAGAAGCAAATAACATTGCCAGTAACAGCAATCATGTCTTCCTTGAAAAGGTCATTCGGTCTAATGAAGTCCCGACAATCGCCGTTTCTTAACTCATTTCACACTACCTCCCGACGCGTTGCTGTGAAAGCTCCAGTAAGATCGAGGACAACCCATATTAGACCAAATCGAGTCCAGTCGGTCCCGAGGAGCGCGAGTTCTCCTACTGCACCGAGACAGGACATGGACACACTCGAGGATTGTCTCCCGCCTGAAACTCTTCTTCACTCTGCTCGAAAATCAGGTGCTTTGGACGTAGAGCCCAGCCAAGCCATGGAGATACTTCGGGTATACCAACACCGCGCAGCACACCCAACTCCTGGTTGGGAAAAACAACTGTGTAATGGTGAGGATTATCGTTCTGCCTGGGTTGGACCTCTGTTGACAGTTTTAGATTTCTCTATTCAATCAGAAACCTTGACAATGCTAGGGCGGATCTTGAATCGTTGCAGCAGTAATGGCCAGCGACTTCTCGGGAAAGGTCTCGTACTTTCCGCCTCTCAACTTGGAGATTTCCAAGCCACATATGAACTCATTGAATCTGGACTTCGGACGAAGTCATTAGAGCTGAAAAGTTTTGTCAATCCTCTTCATCGATTGGGCCTGGAAGCAAAACAGAAAGATAATCCTGAGGCCATGGTTCTTCTCGGCAAGGTTCTTCTAAGTCAGAATAGACCGGAAGAAGCCCTGCAATGGTTTACCAAGGCTGCAAAGCGTGATGACTTGACATTCTATGGCGCAAACGAGGCTCTTATCCAACGGGGCCGCATGTTACTTGCTTCGAAGGATCGCGTAGGTGCCGAGCAGGCCTTTCGAACGGCTGCAATAGACTTGGATGACCCGGCAGGTTACTTCTACCTTTCACAATTTCAGAAAGCTGGATCTTCAGAGCAAGAGGTGTACTTACTGAAAGCTGCAAGCTCCGGTATAGTCGAAGCAATGCACAACCTTGGGGATATCGAGCTAGCGAAAATCAATGCAAGACTTCACGACTCGAAGAAGAGAACCATCGGAGACTATGGTCTAGCCAGAGAGTGGTTTCAGGCTGCTGCCATGGAGGGTTTTGGTCTTTCGATGCTAAATATGGCTTCGATATGCCAATCTGTAGGGCAGGATGATGTTGCTACGCAATGGATCGAACGAGCAGAGGCTCTACCTGAAGTAGAGGAGTTGGCGAAAGACTTGAAGAGCCGATGGACCATGCCAGATACCGGATCGGTTTGATGGTCTTTAATCCACCAGTATAATAGCGGAGACAATACCTAAAGAAGTGATACCAGAAGAAAGAACGCATGTCGAGGGGTAAACCACCTGAGGGTGCTATAAGAAAGCGGTTGCTTGCGTCGCCGAATCAACTGATAAACCTGTTGATTTTTCTCTTGATCTCATCAATCCAGAGTTGATGTCCTTACTGCCTTTTGCAGATGACATTACGTGGAAAGAACTTAGTGCCTTTATAGCTTTCTTGTTGTTGTTAAGTCAACACAAGAAAAGTGTCACAACAAGCGAAGGGTCGAGAGCGCGCGACCCTTAGTCTCCAGAAGAGCACAACACCAAGATCTAGAGGGATCAACTTTCTTGTTTTTACCACGCCAGCTTGTAAGTTCACCACAGTCTCAAAGCACCATCCCACCATCATCTCCTGCCGCACAAGATGTCCCAGCAGAGACCAGACAAGAACTTCTGCTTGAAGAGTAAGTAACCAAACCTATTGGATCTTTCAACGGCATGCCGTCGCTTACATAACGAATTCAGTTGTCAATCGGAACTTCAAGCCAGACACCATTACACAGACCCCAGATGTGCAGTCAAGCGACGAGGAAGATGAAGAAGATGGCAAGAGTAATCTCCCACCATGAGTTAACAGCTAGGAACCATATAACTAACATGGAACAGAGGAAGTACGCCTTACCCGAGCCGAAGCAAGAACCGCCGCCGCCGCCGATTTCGAGCAGTTGAAGGCCACCGTCCCTGACCAGTACCAGCAGAAGGCCAGACAGGACTCCAAGTGGACAGCCCAAAAGCTCATCATGATGGTTGCTACCTATGCCTACATCGTTGATCTCAAGATTGAGCACGGCATCCCATTGTCTGGTTATGTTGTTCAAGTGTTCTCAGACAGAACACCCCTGGACGAACCGAGCAATGACTCAAATGAGAGACGTCGAAGCGAGCGGAGATACTTTCACATGCTCCGCAATGCCCTACCTCGGCCCTATAAGGACCGTATTGATGATCTGGAGGTTCCAGAGATTCAAGACAAGGTTCTTATCGCTGCACTTGAGTTTATCAATGATATCAAGTGGCGCTGTCTTGTTAGGCCTGTGATCTACTAAGATACGGCTGATTGTGCATAAGGTTCCTTGCTATATGCATAACTTTTAAGCATAGTGGTGGTGGATGGACGAATGGATAGATGGATGGTCGTTAATGGGTTTAAGACAAGAATCTGCATGGGAGAACTAGGGAGTGTTTGGGGGATCACAAATATGCTTCTATGCATAAGTAATTTGCAGGAAGCAAATACACGCAAAATCTCTGCTCTGGAAGCCCCGACTTGTTTTATCACTCGTGTACATGTGAAGATTAAGTGAAATACGTCCTATTTATCTATCTCGCTTAACTACGAGTCTCTTATATGATCATATATACCTGTATACGTATCTATATACCTATCTCGCTTATCTACGAGTCTCTTATATGATCATATATACCTGTATACGTATCTATATACCTGCCTCTCTTAACTATAGAGCCTCTTATATTACCATGTATATCTGCATACGTATCTATATACGCAGATTGTCCTATTTTATCTGCCTCGCTTAACTACGGAGTGTCTGACATGATAATATACTTGCATAGGTACGTATCTATACACGCAGATAGCTGTTCAGACTCTCCCAAAGACTTTGCGTATCTTCAAAGAAAACAAGCAATGCCAAGCCCTTGAACTCAAAAACATTAGGGTCATTCATGAGCCTTTCACAAGAGGGCTCGTGCATGGAGAGTTTCGTGTGAACCCTGTGTGGTCTCAAATAATGTACCTAGATATGTACCATGCAAGACAGGAATGAGCCTAAAACAGCTACCTCCCCTGGATGAGATAGGACAGGACAAAAGAACAAGCAAGGTAGTCACAGGAAATAAGGTCAGATGTAAAGGTGAACTGTGAAGTGTAATTGAGGCATATTCCATTCACGCCCGAATGTGAAGAAGCATCATTCGCCATGTGTATATGCTAAGTCCCCCTGCGAAACGCCGTGCAACCCTGAAAGAAGAACTCCTAAGCGCCTCAGAAACCACATAAACCTAATCATCTGTGTTCGTCTTCTTCTTTCTGCCTCTGCTCTTCTTGGGCTTCACCTCTTCCTCGCTTTCGCTGTTCTCTTTTCTCTTCTTGGTCTCTCCTCCGGCGCCTTCCTGCCCATCTCCAACCTTGGCAACAATCTCCTGTAGGAAATCAAATTGCGGATCGCTCTCGACCACCTGCTTCAAGTGCTGTGCCGTAACCCGCTTTCCTCCCTTGTCCCGCGCGATTGCTGCGGCTCCCGTCACCAATTGGATCATAAACAGCTCCAGGGCTTTGTTGACCGCGACAGGCGTGACTTGTGCGACCTTGCCGACCTCCTCATCCGCCTGCATGATGCGCTTGATGCGCGCGACAGGGAACTTGGTCTTGATCTCGATGTTGTCTGGATTGGGGTTCTTGCGATCGGCAGGTGGTTGAAAGGCAGGATTGGCGGATGATGAGGGTTGCGCGCCGCCCGCCTTTGCAGGGCGACCGCGTGGGTTTCGTGATGCCATGCTGGGAGAGGATATGTAGTTTTGTTCGGCGTACGGGTTGCCCTCCGACTTGATGGGTGTTTGCTCCGCGTAGTAGTGTGACGGCGTGGGAGCGCTGTCGAATGAGTGATTGGGGGGTAGCGCGGGAATTGGTGGCATATAGCCCCCGCCGTATTCACTGAGTTCGTTGGTCCCTAGCTGGTTCTCGTAAGAGCTGCGGAAGGATGGCGGCTGCGGTTGCAGTTGGTATTGCTGCTGCTGCTGCTGAGGCGCGTTTGCGATTGCAAAGGATGGCAGGTCTGGGGAGCGCGGCGCGTAGGGCGAGGGCTGAGTCTGCGGTGCAAGATGTGGCTGCTGATGTTGTTGTAGGACGGGGTGCTGGTAGTGCAGTTGTGGGTGGGATTGTTTTGTGGGAGAAGAGATGTCGAAGCTTGAGAGGTCGGGGGACTGGGGCGCATATTCATAGCCTTCCATTGTTTTTTCTTCGCGTCTTTGGAGCGAGGGCGGTGGGCGGCGGGCGGTGGGAGTGGGCAATGGAGGGGTGCCCAGAGTGCAGTATGTATTGCAGTATGCCGGCTAATGCAGCGTGAATGACGGCTGCAAATAACGAAGCGTCGCCGAGCCACAGCAGATGCTACCGGCCCTACCCAAGCAGGCGGGCGATACAAACAGATCCCAAAGACCTGGAATGCGCCTGTGTCACACCAAATTCCCAATCTTATATCCCGTCAACGACGCTGCGAAAGTCGCGTCAGAAGCCGGACCAGATGAGGATAGGTGCGGGCTGGGCGGTGAGTGGGCGGATAAACAGGCGGGCCGCAAATCGTTCAGGAGTGGCAGAAGTGAAAAATTGAGCAAAATTGTTCGGGGCAGCAACGGCGTTTATGTATGGGGCCGATCTGAGAGCCACTCTGCATTAAGCCGCCTTGGGCTAGCTTAATGCAGAAAACCACCCCCTTGCAAAAGAGAGATCGTTCATCGTTCAACCTCCATCCTCTTCCTCCCTCTTGACTAGTCCGAGTGCTCGAACCCACCATGGCTCTCTTTACCACGGCAACTCTTCTCCATCGTCTTCTTCCCAGGGGCTCCTGTTGCTCTTTGTTGACGACATGTATTGTGATGAGTCACCCCAGCTGCGTTACGTCAGTTGGACATCTGCCTATCATCAGCAACTGCAGCCTCACCAGTTCCAGCGAATCTGTTGTGAGGCCCCCAACTCAAGCTAGCTAGCTACTGGCCAAGCTTGAAGCTCATGGGCTTTGCACGGTAGTGTCATGTCGTACTGGATGCTTGTAAAACCAAGCAACGTCCTCGCTTATTCGCTCTAATGCGCTCTTTCTCTCTACTTTGTCTTGTCTTCTCTTCAGCTACCGCTTTCAAAAATACCAGTATATTGAGTGATGATAACAAAGAGCTTACCAGAGATCAATCAGACTTACTCGAGCCCGAAACCCTCTACTGTGTAGATGTGGTTTCTACTAGAGCAAGTGATCATATGAAGGAGCAACTTGATCTAATCTGACAATATACCCATCAACATTTTGAATGAGTTTTTGTTCTTTCTCTTTTCCTTTTCGGATTAATCTATCAGGAATACAAGAAGTTCCCCAGTTCCATTTTAAAATATCGTTTGTTAGTATGTTCTACCGAGCTTGCTTCTCATAACGTACTTGCTGAATAGCTCTTGGTCAAAAGGCATACAATTGCGAAATGCAAGATAACAGTTGTAAAGTGCATAACCACTGAAAATTCATGTAAGCATTTCATACGCCATGCCCCTTTTCACTTCTTTGGTTTTTCTTCTGTTGTGTCTGAAGGTTAGAAAAGTCTTAATGTTTCTATCTCGTTCCTTCCTCGGACACGTAATGAGGTTGTTATGGTGAAAAATCCCGGTCTGGGCATGCGCAGGAAACACCATTTCATGAACTTAGCATTGATATACTTTCCGACTCGAGATTGGTTTATCCTTAATTCAATTCTTAAATCGCTATACCCGTTTACCTCCCTGAATAGTTAGTATGGCGAATTATTCCGAGCTAGCTTCTTTAACAGCGCTACATTACTCGACGCTGGGACAACCTTGCTACATTAACAGGATATACCAAGACAGAGCTGTTGTTCATTGTCTGTTTACGTTTCTAGATCACGTTTCAGCCGTTCTGTTTGGGTTGACTTGCCGCGAAGCTTACACTGAAGGATATAGGCCTACCTACTTCGACACCAAGATGCCACACCATGCCACTTACATTTGCACCCGACTGCCTCGCAACATTCTTAGTAGGAGGGTCGTTGGTAGGGGTAATACGCAGCTCCACGAGATGTTGCAGGAATGGGTAGGACAGGAATATCGATACAGCAGCGCTGTTGGTCAGTTTCTACATCGCGAGGTTTATGGAGATACAAGTGGAGAGGCTGAGAAACGATTGATCCAGCGGTATAAAGACTGGCATACTTCATGGCATGCTCTAAGGAACCCCTACGACCAAGGAGACGCCTGGTACCCCTGTGCCATTACAGTTATATTACACGATCCCACCAGACGCCACAATAGAAAACTATGGAAATCATTCTGGGAGAAGACTGCGGTCTATGTCGATTTCATCGACAAAGTGCGGGATAGTCCAAGACAATTGACGGTGGACGAGCTGAAGAATGACGACTCTTCAGAGTCAACAAGCATACCACTTACGACGCGTATTTCCACAACGGACGACTTGCAGAGTCACGAGAATGCCTCTGGACTCTTCATGGCTGAAATTCAACCCCCCTCGCTAGCTTCAATCCCTGTCTCGTCAAGTCTCTATATCCAATTAGATATAGAAAATTCCAAACCACCCAGCGAGCTTCGAGTAGAAACAAATTCACGAGCCACCCAAAGTGAGAATCTATTCTACGATTCGGGTTTTCTTTCATACGACTCCGACATACGAGAGCAGCCTTTCGAGATCGATGACGATAGCGAGTGTGCCGATAACTATGTTGCAAGTTCTGTGGATACCTCTGATGATACAAATATCGATTTTGATGGAAATTCGACTGGATCCTGGGTCAGAGATTACCAAGAATCGTTTTTTGAAAGCTGTAGAGTCGGAGGTCAAGCAGAGGAGGACGTTGCCACTGGTACGTTGTTGTGTCATTGGAATTTAGCTACTTGTGCTGACGATAATGAATCAAGATGACTCGTTTATCAAGAAATCTAGACAAGATAATGTGTTGGTCAGTATACCGCTTCGCCCAAAAGCCAAAGGCAATAAATAATATGTCTGATGGGATCGGGCTTTCTACAAGGTGGCCTGCTATCACAGGTATATGGCTCCATCCACCAGAGTATCCTTTAGGGTTTGTGTTCGGTGTTAGGTAGTGTGCAACCAATACCGTCTACCAGCAACCAAGAGGTTGATTGGATAATTCTAGTATTAAAGGTCAGGATATATGTTACTCGATCCGAGTCTCGTCTATCCCTCTATTCTATCTCTGTCTAAAGCCATGCTTCCAAAACCTACACCACAGCATCACATATCATACTTCCCTGGGAGCAATCAACTCCACAATCCCCCCTTTAATCCCCTCAACCTCCTCTTCCGTAAGCGTAATACCAAAGATAGTCTTCAACCCATCCACCCTCTCCTGTTCATTGGCAAACTCACATTCCAGGGTCGTCTTACCGCCCATATTCCTCTTAACCTCCTTATCCACACACATGATCTTCCCCACAATCTTCTCCGCTTCTCTCAAGAATCGGACAACCAACAGCCTCCTGATTTGGAAATTTATCGGTCCCGTATTCGTACTCACATAATAGTTCAGCATGTCCCAATCGGACGGCAAGAACTCGAACTCAGCAAAAGCGTAGAAGGAATTCCACTCCTGCGAGGGCTTGTTCCGGTACTGGTAGATCCAAAGTGGATGGCCTTGCTCAGTCTGCGTAGGGATCGTATCTCTGATCAGACGAATCTCCTGCGTCCCTAGATTCTGCTGTGGAGTGTCGACAGTTAGTGCCAGGGGGCGAGTCGCTTGGTCGCCGCCGAAGCCGACATCGATCATGTATTTGTTCCCGTTGGGGAGGGTGACGATATTGACGATATGCACGCTTCAGACGCAGCTCCATCAGTAATTTACTTTTTTATTTTTTCATCTCCTCAATTCAGACGGCGTGAGAGAGAGTTCGGGCGAAAAAGAAAAGAGTAGCATATACAAGCCGATATAATCACCCTTCGGAATCCCATCCTCTCTCAGGCGAATCCTCACTCCGGCCGTATACGCACGGAATCCCAGCGCTCGCAGTACGTGGTTGAAGAATAGGCTGTTCTCCATGCAGTACCCGCCTCTCCCGCGCGCGTTGGCGACGATCTTCCGGTACAGATCTTGGGGATCAAGGGATACGGCATGCGAGGATGAATAGTGCAGCTGGAGGTTCTCATACGGAACCGCCGAGATCTGGTGGATGTGCAATGCCGTTAGGAAATCTAGGTCCAATGCCGGAGTTGCTTGTCGCCGGTATTGTTGTGGAATGTCGATATATTCTAGATACCTGTCGATTTGCGAGGGCGTGTATGCTGAAGTCATGTTTTTGTTTTCTTTTCTTCTTTCTGTTTCTTTCCGTTTCCGTTTCCCGTTCTCTTTTAATTGCACTTGGTCGGCTTTAGTTCTCTGCTTCTGTGATCTGCTTGGTAACGTCCTTTTGTAGAAAGAAGATTGCCGGAGGTTGTAGTTGAGGTTGAGTCACCGTTGTAACAGCCGCAGGCGCCGCTTAGCGTACTGCTGCATCTTACAAGACCCTCCACTCTTCCCGAGCTACAGCCTATAGCAATACCTTGTTGCATATGCAAGCCAATTATGCTTAAGTAGATTACAAAAGGATACATGCTTCCGCCGTCAGGCTCGTATAGAGGAGTAGGTAGAGACTCTAGAGAGGTATTCTGTGTAATTGGAGATAAAAGTTAAACCTGGAAGTGTTCATCAAAGCTATCTAGATGAAACTCTCGTATAATAGTAGAATCCTTTAGGGATTGAGATATCAGTTCACAAGTCCAATCGGATTGGATAGGCATCAATAGTTCTCATGCCCAGAAATAAGATAACAAAAACTCAAGCTGATCGTCGGATAGAAAATACCATAGTAGCAAGGGGTTCGTTAGATGTGGTCTTCCCTGTTTTAATCGGCCATTTAAAATAAGTGCTTAGCATCAAGTTACTCGTATATATAAATAAGTGAAGTGAAGGTTATATAATTATTTAAAACTATTTGGTTACTAAGAAAAATATAATAACTAAAGAGTATATAATAACTAGAATAAGTAAAATAACTATAAAGGTTATAATAACTATAAAGGTTATAATAACTATAAAGGTTATAGTAATTATAAAGGTTATAGTAATTATAAAGGTTATAGTAATTATAAAGGTTATAATAATTAGAAGAAGTATAATAACTAAAGATAATATAATTACGTAGGAGGAAATAATTATCAAAAAGCTTATAATAATTTAGAAGTATTTGATAACTTACAGGTAACTGATGACTCAAGAGTATATAACTACTAAAGGGTATCTGACAACCGAAATCTAGAAAGAGCATTTACCAAGGTAGTTTAAGTTACTCATTCGAGTTACCTAAACTTTCGAGAGAACTTAGTGTACCATAGTATGTTAGTTCCTGGTTGGTCGCTAAAAAGGTATGTGCAGAGCTACGCTAGACTACTATGTAGCCTAGAGAAAATTTTAAATAGCTAAACTAGTATGATCACAACTTACTTTTAATTGTTACAACCTTTATATACTACAAGAAAAACAGACAGCAGCAAAGAAGTCCACGATCGACAAAATCAAATTTCCTTCAACGATACATGTCCATTATGGCTTTATCTCCTCCCACCAGCGCAGATTCCCCTATCAACTTTCAAATATCAGCACTCCGTGGACGCAAGGAGCTCAATATCGAGAGACTGAAGCGACCTGTTCCTGAGGGAGTAGCTCTGATACAGAAACAAGAAGTCGCGGCAGAGTTTATCAAGGAAGAACATGAAATCTTCGGGGATCAGCAAACCGAAATGTTGGACGAGGGTTTTGAAGCTTCAACACGAAGTGATAGGAGCAGGAAACTTTTCGCGGCAGATATCCTGAAGGGAATGCTGATTCGAGGTAGACTACAAGCGGCAGTCTTCGATATTTTTCTGCAGCTCTGCCGCCAAGGCGTATGCTCTTTGAGTGCGCTTGAATATCCTGTGGATTGGCATAGCTTACCCGAACCAGAATCCTGTCTATCCTGGATTTATCGTATGCTTGCTCTATTTGAATATTCCCAGAAAGGATCGTATAGAGGATCGTATACATTGCAAAACGAATGGGGTATATCTCATTCACGCTGGGAAGAATATTGTGTACCAAAGGCTTGGTTGGCTATAATGATTGGGCGCAGTTTCACGTCCCTGGATGCCGTCTTCTATATCATCCGTTCGACGGGTCAGTTAGGACAGGCTCGTGGTGATGAATTCAGGCGATTGGTCGAGGATTCTCAGCCAGACCAAACTTGGGAGGCAGATATCAACCTCAAGCGGTGGAGGAGCCCCGGCGGGGATGGAACATTCGCATCCTGGCTTCCGGTGAGCGTCGATACTAGTTTAATACAACAGGGATTTGAGAAGGCTGCTATCGCGCTCTCAATAGACTTCCATTGCCGTCTCGAGAAGACAGAAATGCATTACGCAATATTCTTCGATATTAGTAGAGAAGTCTTCGACGCTGATGTCGAGCAAGAAACCATAAGTCAGAGAGAGATTTGGGCAGGAGATGATGAAAGCCCAGTCTCTTGGCTGTTTTAATACTTTCCAATAAAACGAGCCTGGTTAGCTAGCTATCTTACAAAAACTGGCTACATCAAGCAATACCTTCCGTAGATAATGCCCAATTAAAGACTCTCTTCCAATAACTTAGGATATAGTCACGATTGTAAATGAGGTGGCAGTGTCACATGAGTCTTGGAAATTAGAAGTAATGGAATAATAGGCTCTTTGGTATTATACATTTTCCAACGCCATTTAATGTAACATCTAATCTTCATCCCAGTTCTAAAAAGATGATTAGCCTGATGTTCGTGAATAAGAGTCAGGTCAACTTACAGGGTTTGGCCCGGGTGGTTTAGGTCCACCAGCCTGTCGTGCAACGATAATCTGGTCAACAGAAAGCACAGTTCTTGCAGCTTCTGTGGCGAGCTTGATAGCCCAGCTCTTCGAGATCATAAGATCAAGAATTCCTTCACTTTGTGCGTCAAGGGTTCCAGTATCATCATCGTTCTACGAAAATGTTAGCGTTGACACATTCCAAGTAAGCTAGAATAAAAATACCTCGATATCAACACCAGTGGTCCAGTCATCCTTCTTGTGGTGTGCTGTATACAGTCTGCTGAGAACTTCTGTAGCATCAAGTCCAGCACTTTCTGCAAGCGTTCTTGGGATGACCTCGAAAGCTTCACCAAACTTTCGAATAGCATATTGGGGTAGACCAGGAGTCTTCTCTCCAAATGCCTGTATTCGCTCGACAAGCTGCATCTCTGTAGCTCCAGCTCCAGGTACAAGTCTTGGGTCTCTTGTAATGGCCTTCACAACATTGACTCCATCATCAACAGCACGTTCGATATCGTCGAGGTGGTTTTGTGTAGCTCCTCTGATGACCAAAGTTGCTGTTCTTGTAGTTTCGTTTTCTTGTCTGAAAACTGTAACACGATCTCCTCCAATCTCGAGAGTCTCAACAACATCAACGCTACCCATCTCATCTGGCATTGGGGCCCCTAATCTGGCTAATGGCGTGGCACCAACAACTCTACATAATCTTCGGAGCTCGAATTTGCTTAGGATACGGATGACTAGAATGCCGAATCTGTTCAGATAATGCATGGCCAACTCACCAACTGTTGAGCCTGCAACGACAACACGAATGCCAGAGTCGAAGAGTTCTTTGATGGCTGTCTCCAACTGGCTCTCCTCACCCTTGGTGAAATCTAGCATTTCCTTGGCGTTGTGAAGTAGAACCGTGCCTTTTGTCTCGGTTTGACTGGTATCAATAGGACATGAGAATACTCCAACCTTTGCTCTTGCTGCCTTCTTGACTGATCCATCTGGTTCACGTCCAAAGACCATTCCCTTGACAACTCGGCTCTGATCCAAGCTTCCACCCATAATCTTCACCACACGAATATTGTCGACGTTGAAGTTGACGGGGTTTTTGGGCAGTACGGCTAAAACAGCTTCAGCTACCAAATCTGCCAAGAAATCCTCGTTGCCGCACTGCTTGCTTGCAATGACTGTTCGGATGGCCTTGCTAAGCTCCGACTGTGATCGCATATCCTCGACTTTGTCGACAACAAGCTCTTCTAATGCCTCCAAAGCAAACTTCTGAGCACGCTCATATCCAGTAACCACATCGCTGGTTTTCAAACCCATACGAAGCAAATCCTCAGCCTTTCTGAGCAACTCTCCGGCCAGCACAATAACCAAATTTGTAGCATCTCCCATCTCAGCTTCTTGCTGCTGACTTGCCATAACCACAAGTTTGGCTGCTGGGTGGACGACATCGAGCTCGCGGAGAATAGTCGCAGCGTCAGACGTCAGAATCATCTTTTGTAAATGGTTGATGACGATCTTATTGCGGCCATAAGGACCTAATGAAGTCTGAACGGTCGAGGCAATCGTACGGCAGGCATCGATATTGCGTAGAACAGCTCCATCTTCAGAATCATAGCTACAAGACAATATTAGTATCGATAGAAATGGAGCTTTTTGACCAAGACGTACGTATTGTATCCTTGCTTGAAAAGGTTTGAGTTCGGGGCACCCGGGATATTGAGAGACATGGTGAGATGTTGCTTGGATGCAGATTATTCTCAAGCTTGTGAATGTTCAGCAGGCAATTCTATCAACCCCCGTCGCGTCCTCAAAATTTTGGAAGGTTCGCGCGAATGGCACCTCATAAATGAGGCATGCCGGGTTATCTTTAATCCCACCGTTCCCCAAGCTCTCTATCTGAGGAAGTCGCTGCGACATATCATTCCCCAGAAGGTCATCTGCAATTCACTATGGCGCCGCCTACAGGTAAGTCAGGTCGCGCTTTCCTCAAAGCTGTTACATAAAAATTGATTAGCGGCACCGCGTTGTATTTCCTCCTCCATGTTGCACATTCGTTCATTTCCTCGTCATGTTCACCCAACTTCAGTCGCGAAGGCAGAGTACTCCAAACTCTAGAGCTCAAAGTGAGCTACATTCAGACCCAATGGATTCTGGACGTCGCCGCCCATCGCATACCTCTACTTCCTCCTCACTCAGTCATATGCATTTGGTCGAAGAATCTGAGGATAATCTGACGGAATCAACCCCAGGACCTTCAGCACCTTCGTCTGCTATCCCTCCACCTCTACCACCTTCTGTCGAGGAAGCATACCGCAGAAAATGCATACAACTCAAACAGCGCATGAACGAGGTCGAGGAAGCCAATGATGCCTCGAGGTTACGCCTTGTTCGAATGCAACGACAGATCGAAAAGATGCGCCTCGAGCGAGCCTTCCTCCTCGAACAACTTGCAAAGCGAACGAGCACGAATGTCGAGGACTCGGAAGGTAGCCCAAGTCCACCGCCAACTGTAAGCTCTACAAAGACCCTGCAAGGCAATTCAACCTTTTGATACTAATGTAGCTTGAATAATCTAGCCGAAAGAGAAGCCTCTCCGTACCAAAAGAGGCCATCGGAAGCCATCCTTCCTTACCAATCTTGGAGACGGTCGCGCAGGAAGTGCGTTCATCCAACAAGGACCTGTGACGCTTTCTCCTAGCTCCGATGCTTTCTCACAGGCGCACCCGGATAATGTGCCAGCTGTACCAACAGCAGCTTCAACAAAGCGCGCCTCGACAAATGGACATGCAAACTCTGGGGCTTCGCCGGCCCCTCGTCGTGCTCGTAGTGCATTCGATACTTATTGCGATGATATGCGATCGGTCTTGGCAGTACAGCACAAAAAGGCAATTGCAGAAGGTACCTTTGATATCGAGAGATATCTTGCTGTGAGCTGGAGAGAGATGAATGAGACAGATCGCATGAAGTACCAGAAGAAATACGACGATGGAAAGAAGGCTGCCGAGGTGGATAAAGATGCCGCCTTATCTGAACGGCAGTCAGTTTTTGATGGGGAAAGGAGAAGGGAAGACGAGGATGTTGAGATGGGTGACGAAACTGAACCAGAAGCCGGAGCAGAGCCTGCTGCTGCTGGTGGTTTCACAGCAGTTAATCGGGCTTGAGGTGTTATTTTGAAATGGAACGGTGCAAAGGGTATGGATGGGCGTTCAGGAAAATGAATGAATGGAGCCAGTCATCGCTGGATGTAATATTATTGCCATCAACGCGAGATAGGGATTATTTTGCGCTGAAAATCAAAACGCCATGGTTTATTTTCTACAATCCTTTCTTAAAAACGGATTGAACACCCCTACCCATGTTAAACTCCATTTTCTACAGCGAGCGAACCTGATCTCTATTCCAGATGCATATTACAACAAGATTGTTCCGAAGCGCTAAAACTCCAAGCCATGCGATTCAAACCTAGTCCACACCAGCATACAGATCCACCACAATATTGATCGCTGCCACCAGAATTTCAGCAGCAATAAGTACAATGACTACTTAAAGTTAGAGTTTTTCATCTCGGAGACAGAAGTTAACTTACCAATCCATTCCAGCTTCTCCCCGTGACCGTGACTAAGTTGATCCTTCAATACGGAGAGCAAGTCACCAATGACGTCTAAACGCTCATTTAACAAGCTAACTCTTTGATCCATCTCCATATAACTTCTCACAGCCTGGTACACAGGCTCGAGCTGTGGCTCTACCCAGAATAGTTCTGGAGTATCAAGAACAGATCCGTTAAGATGGATATTGATTCTCAAGATAAATAGCTCGCCTATCTGCATGTTGATTTCTTTGCTAGTAAGGGCGATTTTACCGGTCATGGCAATCTGCGTGGGAATATCTTTACATGTTTCGATTGTGTTGTCGACAAGTTCTTCGAATAATGATGTCTAGATATTGGTTAGCATTCAACTCGCAGTATGCCGATTTTAGCTCACTTACCTTCACACTTTGGGCTAACGCATGAGAGATTGCGAGCTTCGTCATGTAGTTGTTCTTCTCTCTCAATGTAATGAAATCGTTATATATCCGTGCTTGATATTCCCTCGTATAGTAGAAGTTGAAGCATTCAGCCTCAACATCGTCCACAGCCAGCTTTTCGCTTTCAAACTTCGCGATCTCCTTAAGAAATCGTTGTTCCTCCTTCAACGACATTCCCCATATTACCACAACCCCATAGTCAAAAAGGAACACTTCCGGGGTATGAATTTGAGTATCAAAGTCGACATTGGTTTCTGTAACAACACTTTCGTCTTCTAGTCTTCGCTCAATGACCTCAGGCTGTAGTCGATTGGCCACGCCATTGTCACCATTGCTTATAGTCGTATCTCCACCTTCAGTATGTAGATCAATCAGATCCTCCCTTCTTTGCTTGTTATTGTCATCCACCTCAAGCGCACTGTCCGAGTGTCTCCGTTCTCGCATCGTCACTGGCATTGAATGTACCTGAACACCTCGGTCCCCTTTTCCGCTGAGAGGCTTGCTGTAACTGTAGGGAGAGTATATACACTCGTCAAAAAGTTTAGGGTTTGCTCCCTTGGTCTTTCCTCTACCCTTCAAAAATCGCATGAGCCCTTCCAGTTGGTATTTATTGGCAGTACAATATGCTGTTACTCTCGGCAGTCGATCTCGGTCTGCTTTTCCTAGTCGAGCAGCATCTCTTCTTGCAGTGGGGTCCTTAATGCGGGTGTATTGCGAGTATACGTCGCGACCGCTTTCTTCTTCTGGGCCTTCATCTCCAAACTCTGGATTAGGGAGTAGCTTGAGCTTCTGCGCATTCTTTGTAGTTCTCTGAGGACCGATTTTGAGGACAGGTGCGGCTCCCATTGGCACAAGAGGCGCTCCATGACTATTTCTCCGGCGAAGTTTGCTGTTTAGAGACGATATCATGGGTTGTCCAGCCTGAGGTAATCCGGCATTTTGAGGAACTAAAGTCGATGAACCTTGTTGTGCAGTCCTAGCGCCTGTGCTGCCATCGATGGTTATCACGGCTGGATTGGGATTGAAGCTGACACTTCGTATTCCCTTCCTCGATGCTTCTGGTGATGTCGAAGAAGTCGGAAGGAGGGGACTGGTCTCTGTGGCAGTCGTGGAAGCCATTGTGCTTTCGATTCCGGGCAAAGAACGTATTAGCAGTCTTACGGATGTATTCCTTCGTTGCACATGTTGGCCTGTAGAGCAATAGTATCCAGAGATGAGGAGAAAAGGTGTGAAGGTGCAGACGAGATGGGGAATATGACGTCCGATTCTTGGGTTCGCTAGATGCAGCTTTCAACCGCTTTTTAGTGGGACCGAACTGATGGTTTCCGGCTAAACTATATTCGTAACATGCTTCATGTGCACCAGCAAACATGTCATGCCTTCGTTTGTAACCTCATATTATTCAGTATTTGTTTGGCTCTTCCAATTGATCTAAGAGGTGCACGCATCTGGTTATGTACACTCATCGAGCCAGTATATCTGAGCCAGCTTAATGCTCGTCGTACCTTGAGTCTACCGTTCATCCACTCTGATCATTCCCAAGCTGGATTCCTAACGGTCCACTGCAGACTGCTCTGATTCTTTCTTTTGCGGTATTCTCGTCCCAGCCCGATACTATCTTTGGTTCAGACTCCCAGGTAATTCTAGTGATGAGAATGTGGCCACGTTCCATACCACGGGTGTTAATGGTCACCTCAGCGATCTTGTGACCAGTCCAACTACGATGGAAGAAAACAACAAAACAGCCATTACTGTCTGGCCCATCTGCATACACAAACCACCTGTCATCCATATCATTGGGTCGAAACCCCGAAACCAATACTTCGAGCTGAGCTGGCTCGAGAATGACCTTCCAGGGACAGCTAATCGGTTTCTGGAATTGCTTCAGAGTTCCCAATTCTTCAGCCGCGACTCGACTCTTTGTGACTGTACTCATTGTGGGTGTTGAGGATGCGCTAGATGAGGATCTGAATCTTCTCAGTGTAGGGAACAGGGTGAAAGATGGCATTTGATGCCTGAAACTGCAACTATTAGCGTCACATGGTGGTGGAGACGGCGCCGAAGAATGGCTTACGGCTATATACGAGCAGAAATCGAGCTGTGAATGTGTTTGACTTCTGGGAAGAATCTCTGCCAGCAGTGCTCGATCAACCTGGGCGGGAGAAACTCTGGTCTTCCAATATGCAAGTGGTGGCTCTCAGATGCCCAGATTGAGCTTAGCACTGACACCCTCGTACGCCACAAATTACAGGCATAAAGTTTCTTCAAAGTAGAAATCATTTTGCTAAATAACTAGCTTTACGGCCTACCTTGTCATATCCCTTGCTTCTTTTGATGTGTGATAAACGATGAACGTTGTTTGGCCAGTAGTTGTGCAGGGCAGGTATGATCTCCAAATGCCGGACCTGAATTCATTCACATTTCCTTGGTTCTGGTAACATTCTCAATTATGCCAAGGAATTTTATGTACAGCGACGTAGACGAATAGCTAGTAATCAACTGAGCTCTGCTCGCTTGGTCCAAATAGGATTTCCAGCCGTAACAAGATTATGCTAGCGGGCAAACTCCTCTGGGCTATGTATTCTCGTTAGATCAAGAGTTCAAATATTTTTCAAAGCAAGATCAATCACAAATTATTTCTATATTTATGCTTACTTTATTGGAGTTGATCCCATCGAGAACATGTAATTTTAGCGACAAGAACAAGTTTTAGCGACATGATGCTATAGAACAGGCTATATTTCGGAAGCCTCCAATCAATAGAGGCAATGTGTGTCACAGAGTTAATCTAATTGGAAGTAATCGTTTCAGTGGCTTTGTCAGATGCAACATTCTTTCTCTCCAGCAAAGTAAATTGATTTCGATTTGCTACTTCTACATAAGTGCGAGTATCAAAGATTCTCTGAGGGAAACGACCTGTAGGTCTATACCCACTTGGCATCATGTCGGTAAGATTTGGCCATTGGTATATTTCAATACCTCAGATATCCCCAGTAAATGGTGATTCTAGCCAAGTGTCAATGCAGCTTCCTTGGATATTTGAATCCTGCATACATCAAATGATAATCTCTGCAGTTCAAGCTATACGCCGTGACCACAGTAGGGGCGGGACCATCCCTATTGACGTGTCTCCAGCCTGTGTGCAACATGTAGGCCTGAAGCGTGTCTAGCACGTTTTCAGGGCAGTGTTAAAGTTTCCAGCGTATGCTTAACGTCAGGTACCAAATGCGCGATCTGATTTGGATCACGCATTGCAACCGTTAGGTCATTGGGCAACTTTCCAGAGAATATCAAACTCTAAATTGGACTTAGTATAGAGGCATCAAGTAGAGTTGGAATTTGATGAGACGTACCTTCTTGACTTTCTCAAATGCGTCTTCTTTCTCAGTATAATCTCTAATAACCTTTCCAGTATTGAAGTCGACATAAATTCTCGTGTCCCTAATTCTGACAACCACGTCGTCTAATCTCATGAATAGTCGGCATAGTAGGAGCATACGATCAGGCATGACGCGAAGTTTGCAAGAGAAGATAGAAACCCCATTGTCATCTAGCTCACTTTCGTAAAGGACGACCTCCTCGAAGAAGAGAATAGGATCAGGGCGCTTGAGTAGAGCAATTGGAATCGGCTCGCTATCGTCCAACGTGAATTCTTTGCCTTTTGTGATGGTTCCCTTGTAGTCTGTCGAATATGACCAGTCAAATGGTTTAACGACTTCCTTTATGCCCTCATGAGTGTTCTCCCTTTACATAGTCAGCCGAATTCTTCCTCGACAAAGTAAGGGGACTCACCTGCTCTTAGTCCACTCCGATGAATAGGCAACCTTTAGCATATTCTTGTCTGTCTTGTCAACGCGATCCAGAGCATCAAATGCGTTGAACTCCAAGCGCCATCCACTCTCGATATGTTCGATGGCCACCAAATTGTCCCCAAATATCATCTCCGGTACTGGGATGCCGAGCTTCTTTGACATGTCATCTATGGGTCCTGATTTGGAAATCGGAAGCTTTCGCGCGCTGATTTTGAAGCCTTTGCGAGTGTGCGACATGGTGGAATTGTCCGGAGCTGCAGGAGTTGGGAAAGACTCGTCGATAGGGCCGTTGAAAGACATGATGGAGATGATGTTACCAGATACCGTTCTTAATAAGGTAATATGTTGTATCTTCAGCTTCTTTCCGGTGCTTGGTATTTAGCGTGCCACGTGAAGTAGTCAAGTAGGAGGGAGCTTGATCGGATCTCTGTTTTGGCGGGGTCAAGCTTGGCGCGCTGTGAGCTTGCTTTGGGGCTGATACTCGGGCGTTGCCTCGTCAACAGCCACATCACGAAGATGTTTTGAACTTCCAACT
The DNA here is from genome assembly GCA_029641185.1 of Pseudofabraea citricarpa. Lineage (NCBI taxonomy): Eukaryota > Fungi > Ascomycota > Leotiomycetes > Helotiales > Dermateaceae > Pseudofabraea > Pseudofabraea citricarpa. The sequence goes on from JAPWGK010000001.1 coordinate 3,066,913, forward strand.
TCTAGACTTCCAACTATTCAAACCGAGCCTCATCTTTCAACAAAGTCATACTAACCAACAGGGACAAAACACTCAATTGTTTCAATCTCGGAAGATATAAGGTGCCCGAGGCTTTATTCTTCTGCAAGTCAGTCGTTATGGCAACACGTACTCTCGAGTCGCGCTTTGAGCGCATGTCGGTGAACGATGAGAACGACCCTGTAGAAGGAGGCAAGACATACTTGAAGTCAAAGGTAGGCAGATGCAAGATTTGAAAGAGACCAATGCTAAGCGGGTTGTAGATGATATCTTCTACCGCAGCATCCAGTACACAGCTTTCACAGAACGCAAGTAGGGCCAACCTGCTGAAAATTGCTTTACAAAACCAAAACACCACAACAAATACAGTTACAACAATCACGGTGCCGTCCCAAGCTGCAAAATGGCGAGGATCAGAAATGCCCAACGGTCCTGGCTCTCCACCTCGAAAAGGGAATGCCGGTTCTTCTCGTCCTTCTGATGAAGTTGCTAAAGCTGAGCGCAAGTCGAATCCTATGTACGAACAGCCTGCCCCCCCAAAGCTGTTTCATCTTGGAATGTTTGAAATTGGTCGACCCTTGGGAAAGGGAAAGTTTGGACGTGTATATCTAGCTCGAGAACGTAGCACAGGCTTTGTTTGTGCTTTGAAGGTCCTCCACAAGAACGAAATACAACAAGGAAAGGTCGAAAAGCAGGTCCGAAGAGAGATTGAGATTCAGAGCAATTTGAGACATCCAAATGTTCTCCAGCTTTACGGTCATTTTCACGATACCAAGCGGATTTTTCTCATTCTCGAGTTTGCCGGTAAAGGAGAATTATACAAGCATCTTCGTCGGGAGAACCGCTTTCCGGAATGGAAGGCTGCACAGTATATTGCACAGATGGCAGCAGCCCTGAAGTATTTACATAAGAAACATGTCATGCATCGAGACATCAAGCCCGAGAACATTCTTGTTGGTATCCACGGAGAGATTAAAATCTCTGATTTCGGTTGGAGTGTTCATGCGCCAAACAACAGGAGAAACACAATGTGTGGCACTCTTGACTACCTCCCCCCGGAGATGATCAAGCCTGGAAGCCAGGATAACTACTATAACGAAAAGGTTGATTTGTGGAGTTTGGGGGTTTTGACTTACGAATTCCTCGTCGGAGAGGCGCCATTCGAAGATACACCAGTAATGACTCAAAGAAGGATTGCACGAGGAGAGATGACAGTCCCGCCGTTTGTGAGCCCAGAAGCGAAGGATCTTATTACAAGAGTATGTCAGATTTTCGCTATACAAATTCCCTTCATTAATCAGTCTTCTAGCTTCTTGTCCTGGATCCAGAGAAAAGAATACCTCTCGAACAAGTGCAAAAACACCCTTGGATTATTAAGCATTGTGTTAAGGGAGAACGGGCCAGTATGAGAGACTCTAAGTCTAAAGGTAGCAAGAGCTCGACAGAATCTCGTGATGAATGATTGATGAATATTTGATTTGAAAGGCGTTTCGGTGGATGGAGGCAACGGAAAGACATGCAGCATATGTTTGGAGTCGGAGATCATTATATATTTTTCCTGTACGCCGTCGCTAACCCATATAATAACATAAAAGAGCTTCACATAGCCTTTTCAATGTTGATACATAAAACCATCTTGATACATTACTTGTAAATCTCGTCGAATGGCCTGGTGTCCGCATAGCACGAGTCCCATACCTCATTAACAACCTTGACGGCATGAACATCATTTTTACAGGACGGTCGCATCATAACCGACCGCACTGCTCGGTTTCGCACGCAAGCTTGGTGTTGTTGTGTGATTGTCCAGTTGTTCCTTGTAAAGAATTCTCTTGTCCATCTACACTCTCCGCTAAGACTTGATGCTCGAATCTGTGAGATTGTTAGTCAACAGCACTGTCTCAAAGGAAATCTCATTGAACCCATACCTCAGTACAAGCAGCGTGTCTCAAGTCTGCCCAATCGACCTTGAATCTCAAATGATCCCAAGCATGAACCATCTCGTGCGCTAAAGTATCCTCCATATGGCCTTGACTCCTCATTTCATTTGCGCAGATTTGAATGCCATGATCAGGACTGAATCCACCACCCTGCCTGACCCTTTTCCCATTCTCATCGATCCGCGTCGGGCATCTCCTGCACATAACATTGTTCTTGTTCAAATCCCCATTGAGATCCTTGATATTCTGGTTCATGAAACGAATGATGGGAGAGTATTCCATCAGATAATCCCTCCATTCGTCGCATCGTTTGCAATCGGCTGCTTCGTTCCGTATGTATGCATCTTCTCGAAACAAATCCTTCCCATTGTCTGTCATACGTCCTGTGAGGATATTGAAGTAGTTGAGCCATTTCGCGTTCGGATCGTATCCGGTCTTTGCTGGGTCATTGGGAGGAAGGACAGGGGCGTCGACCGCTTTCTTGGGTTCTTCAGACATATCGTACAGTTGAAAACGTGCGAGGGAAAAAAAGTCTTTCTAGAAGGTTGAAAGGCGCAATGAGATGTCATTGATCTTGAACAGGGCGTATTGGCTGCTACTTTGGTGAAGGCGGTGACAACTTTGAGCTAAAATTTAATTTTGCCGGTTCAGCGAGGTCGGTCTTGGATGAAATAAAATCCACAGTACAAGTACAACTATCGTACCATGACCCCAATCTAAAATCTTACATACAAACCTAGAAAGAATTTACACTTTGTTCTTTTACTTCACATTTCTCTCGACGCATGCAAGAAGAATTTTGAGGTCACGATGAAGGGTCCAAAACCATTGACCATCGTCATAAAACTTGGTGAGTCAATCCAGTGACTTTGTCGAATACCATAAATACGGATATCCTAGCTGACTTTGAACAACAGGCACAAGCTCAATCGTTGATGAGAAGACACATGAGCCTCTCTTGTCTATTTTAACTCTGATTGTTGAGACTGCGGTTAAGTTGCATAATGAGGGCCACAAGGTCGTCATCGTCTCCTCTGGTGCTATTGGTGTCGGTCTGAGGAGGATGGACCTTGACAAGAGACCAAAACATCTTCCTCGAGTACAGGTATGAGACACTGGAGTGGTATTGGAAGTACAGTCTAACTTTACTGCAGGCACTAGCAGCAATTGGTCAATGTAGACTTATAAGTCTTTGGGATAGTCTTTTCGCTCACCTTCGCCAACCTGTCGCTCAAATTCTCCTTACTCGGAATGACATTGCAGATGTAAGTTCCCATCTTCCATTGCGACTTCAGGCACAAGACATATCTACTGGATTCACTCTGAGGGAAGCTCCCTGGAGTATTTTCAACAACCTTATTGCCTTCTGAATTGTATAAAACAGTCATCGAATCTACTTGTTCTACCAACCCCCCTCACTTCGCTGTAGGTCCAGGTATCGGTATCGAGTTGATACCGCAGCACAGTTATTGTTGTCATTTTTTGCTTCATGTCTCACATACTTTCATTTGAACACAGGACTGACTCAGGACAGAGAACCCAATATATGAATGCTCAGAATACATTTAAAGAGCTTCTCGAAATGGGGGTAATTCCTATTGTCAACGAGAATGATACCATAGCAGTTACTGAAATCAAGTTTGGTGACAATGATACCTTGTCAGCCATTACGGCTGGCATGGTGCACGCTGATTATTTATTCCTCATGACAGACGTCGACTGTCTTTATGATAAAAACCCAAGAACAAACCCAGATGCAAAAGCAATTGAAGTAGTCGAGGATATTGCAGCTTTGCAAGCAGATGGTAAGTTATCTGTCCTTAATGACCACAAATCAGATGCTAATAGATTCTTTGCAGTCTCGAGTGCAGGCTCAAGTTTAGGAACAGGAGGAATGTCGACCAAGATCGTAGCCGCCCGACTCGCCACATCAGCAGGAGTAACAACAGTAATAACACGTTCTTCTAATCCAGGCAACATAGCAAACATAGTTCGCTACATCCAAGCCACTAAGAGCATCTCGAGAACCTCAACACCTCCACCAGGAAAAATGGCCAGTATCGCATCCGTAACAGAGCCACTGGCAGCGTTGAATATCGAAGACGTGGAGAAAGCTCCTCTGCATACACGCTTCATTCCTTCGCAGCAACCCATCCGAGATCGCTATTTCTGGCTTCTACATGGCATTGCTCCTCATGGAAGCATTTTCATAGATGCCGGTGCCCACCGTGCCTTAGCTGCAAAAGCAGGATTACTCCCAGTTGGCGTTGTCGATGTCGAAGGCTCGTTTGCCCAGCAGGAAGCCGTCCGTCTCGTTGTTGTAGATAAAGCACAAGCTCCAGTAGCTGGCAAGAGTTGGGAGGGTGTCGAGGTAGGCAGGGCCGTGGTGAATTACAGCGCGGCGGAAATCACGAGGATCAAAGGCGTGCGGAGTAATGAGATCCATGGCCTACTTGGTTATGCCGAGAGCGAATACGTAGCGTTGAGGGAGAACATTAGTTTCTTTACTAGAGAGAGCAGGCCTGTCTCTCCCAGCTTAGATGCTTAAATATTGGGGAACAGAAAAAATTGGCGATTGGACGGTTTTCATGACTAAATGAGAGGGGGATTGGCGTTCCTTTGAATTTCTAAAACCGGAGCATAGAAGTGAGTAGGTAGAAGTAAGCATCTGCCTTTGGAGGGATCAAAAGATTTCTGTATTGGGGATACACAAAACTTGTGCATATTGCAGCGTAATTCAGCGCCTTAAAATAACAGGATTGCTAGCAATGAAGCAGAGTGCATGCATGCCTACGCCGTATTTTCCGCACATCAACTCCACACGCCATGTTGTAATAGATACCCTAAACCAGACCTCGCACATACCAGAATCGAATTAATACAGAATTAGAGAAGCTGGTTTCGGGATCTCGAGTCACCTCGCATCTCTAGGTGACGAACTGCTTGCAGTTACATCCTCAAACTCCAACTCCCACTTATCAACCTCCTGGAATTTTCTCGCTGCTCTCTTGAGCTCCTTTCCCAGTCTCTCTTCCATCTCCTGGCTATTCTCTGATATCTCGTTCCCTGAGGCATCTCTAATGGGAGCTAGACTGTCATCCGGATCGTCTTCCTCGGCTGCTTCGTTTTCCTGGGCTGCCTCGTTTTCTTTATCAGATGCTTTCGATCCATAAGTACGCTTCGTAGCAGTCTTTGGGGCTGGTTTTGCTTTGAGGACCTTTCTCGCTGGTGTTCTTCCTACTGCTCCTGCTGATCGCCGAGCAGGTGGGCGCACTGTTATATATGAAAGCTCGTCATCATCAGATGCGAGTCCTGTGACATCTACTTCGCCATCTGAACTTGGGATCTCGAAAGGATCACTTGCTGGCCTTCGCCGTCTACGGGGTAGAAGAGCTTGGAGCTGGGCAGTTGAGAAAGATGGTTGTGGCGGTGCCTGCCGTTTTTGTCGGCCTTTTGTGACAACGGGTCGATTCGGAGAATGTGTGAGAGAGGGCGGAGATGAAATGGGAGAGTCTTGGGTTGCTGGAGGAGGTGTACGGCCCCGTAGAATGCGGCGTCCTCTGGGTACACTGCGTTGAACGGGAGGTGCCACCTCATAGTTCGGAGATACAGGGCTACTACTAAGTGGTGGCGCCATAGTATCGCTCATTCTTTCAGGCGTTTGGGGCCTAGGTGATGGTAACTCAAGTTCGGCGGGTGGTGATGACAGCTCTGATTCCTCATCATCTGCCGAAGCCGTTGCTGGAACCGTTTCTTGAGCTTCCTCTGCTTCGGTCGATGGAAGAGGCGGGCTTGACTGAGGTACCTGAATATCAGACAGTTTACGTTTCTTAGGATTCGATCCAGGTGTGGTAGTTGATGCAGATTGGGAACCTTTTTCAGTCATTGCTCGGGCCTTGGACAGATTTAGTGGTGTTGACTCGTCCTCGGGACTAAAGTCATCCTCGTCATCATCCTCACTTTCGAACTCGGGTCTTGGCTGCCTTTCCTTCTGAGCTGTTCGCAATATACTTCGCTCTCTCGCACGTCGTTTGAACCCCCCAATCTTGTATGCTGACCCTATATGCGCGGGAGTTGTGCCCATTTCCAATCCTATACTGCTAGATCGCGCACGCCCAGCAGCTCTGCCAATAACACTAGGTTGTCGGGGACGTCGTCTGAAATTTCCCAAGCCAATTGCTGATGTGTTCCTCCTGCCAACACTTGTGAGACCGTTATCTTCTGCCAGATCTGATTCTATGCTGCTCGAAAGCAGTCTTTCTGTCGCAACGCTTTTGCGCCCAACCTCAATCGCAGGGCTACTGGACTCAATGGCATCCTCCTGCTCATGAAGCCCTACCGCATCCGAAGTGATCACACCCGCGACAGGGCTGCGATCTTCGTCTTGTGCCTCATTGAAACTTTTCCGTGATTCCATCCGGGTGCGTCTCCCACGCGCAGGCGTCTCCATTGATTGCTTCCCAGCACCCTTCCTAGCATTGGTCGCGTTGTTCTTGATGCCCGCTGCAGTCCCGTACTCTCGATCGCTTACATCATAGATGTCATCAAATGTCTCCAGTGCCTTAGGTTTCGTTTCAACTGGTGGTGTAGATTTTGTTGGTTTCCTGACGCGAGGAGCAGGCGCAGAGGGCGCGACTTTGGTGCGTTTTGGACGCGGCATTTTGTCGATTGAGATTGTAGGAAGAGCAAAATTTCCTAAACGCTCTGCGATTAGGATTATGACATAAGGTGAAAAAGTCGGTGGGCGAGCTGTAGTTTATTAGGTGTGGTTGTTGAACGCGTCGGCGTCGTGATTGTGGTTGTGGTAGAGCCCCTCATAGCGCGTTATCTAGACCGGTTGGCCTCAAAAACTTTAAGCGAGAATTGACCACTCGCACCTCTTATCTCACTATTGCTTACATAGCTCTCTGCTTCCTGTCTACCAGCCAAGACAATTGCATCAACGGTACCATGCACCCGTGAACAACAACAACAACATGCTATGCACTCACAATAATCTGCTGGCTGAGGGCTCTGTGTTTCTTAAACCGGCAATTGCGAGCTTGCTCACTCTGTCTGAGTCCGTCATGCAACAATGCAAGCAAACTGGTCTCGGAAAGTTGTTCGGGTCCGAAGTAAGTCTGCTTCGCCGCTCGAACAATACATTTCATGTCATCAAGGGCGACGATCTCCCCGATTCCAATGAATCATTTCTTTCAGACTGGCAGCCATAGAAGCTATGGGGCATGCAAAGCTGGAGTATAAATACCCTTGGCACCACCGCCTTTTCTCATGTCTATCCCGCAAAAACACCATCTTTGATTGAAGTTTTATCTCACATCTGTCTAGCTACCCCACTTATATTCTCTCTTATCCATACGCACGATTGTTTCATTATGTCTCCTCATATCTTGATCATTGGTGGGGGAATTGGTGGCCTCGCTCTTGCCCAAGGCCTCAAGAAGAATGGCATTCCTTACACCTTATTCGAACGCGACCTATCCGACATGGCCCGGGCTCAAGGATATCGCATTAGAATTGCTGGTGTAGGAGCTGACGCACTAGAAGAGTGTCTCGATGACGAAACTTGGAACCTATTTGAACGTACCTGCGCTGAGATGAAGCAGGGCAGTGGCGCTCGCTTTAATGCTTTGGATGGGACCAAGTTGGAGGGTTTGTTTGGGCCAGGGACGCAGCGAGCCCGCAATATCGGGACTGGAAGACCTGGAAGACCTGGAGATGTTGATCATCGGGCCTACACAGTAGACCGAACTCTACTTCGAAATGTTTTACTCCTAGGCCAGGAGGAAAACGTCAAGTTTGGAAAGGCTTTCGTTCGTTATGCTATCACCTCGACTGGGGTTACAGCGTTTTTTGCCGACGGAACAAACGCAGATGGGTCACTGCTAGTTGGTGCAGAAGGAGTGAATTCTCTCGTCCGCAAACAATTACTACCAAGGCTGAAGTATTTGGATACTCGTTGTCGGGTCATCTACGGCAAGACGCTATTGACTGAGGAGCTCGTGAGGCGTTTCCCTTCAGATGCACTCCAAGGCATGACTGTCATACAAGACGAGAAGCCTATGACATTGTTTCTAGAGGCTATTCGTTTTCCTAATGACGCACATGCTGAATCCGGAGGGCGTCTTCCCACCACTGAAGATTACGTATATTGGGTTCTGGGTTCGCATTCCGACCATTTTGAAATATCGGACGATGAATTCTTTGCCATGTCCAACCGTGAAACGGTCCAGCTGACCCTCCAGCTTACAAAGTCGTGGGATCCTGCCATCCGATCGCTATTTGACCTTCAGACCACCAGTCAGTCATCGCCGCTGCGAATCACAACTGCAAAGCCCGGGCGGCCGGAGTGGGATCCATCAGCATGTGTGACGTTGCTGGGAGATGCAATCCATGCGATGGCCCCTGCTGGGGGTTCCGGGGCGAATGCTGCCTTAGCCGACTCTGCCCTCTTAGCGAGGCTTCTTTCAGGTGAGGGCATCTCAGAAGCAACTCTCGAAGAATTCAAGAAGCAGATGTGGAGCTATGTGCAGCCCTTGATTGAAGGAAGTGCTCTTGGAGCAAAGGTCCTGCTGGGTTTCAGAGGATTTGAGGATGCGAAGGAAGTACCGTAGAAGTCTAAAAGCCTTGATTCGACGGGAGGACCAGATGCATGAGACCGCACAGCAAACTCTCCTCAACCATTGACTTTAACTGAGAGCCAACCGGATGGCACAATGCCCTCAAACCAGGCTCTGGGCACAAATCACAAACCGGTTCACATTAGTGCAGTTTGCATTGCATCGGTGCCCGTTAGTCAGTCATATACGTGATTCTAGTTCGCTGAGATGGTCAAGAATGCAGCAGTGTGTGCGGCTATGCACCTTAAATAGCCATCTGGGGCGGAGTCGAGCGAATCAGGCGACGAATGGCAAGCGAGAAGCACTGTCGTTCTACACCTCGGCCTCGAGCTGAGTCGAACATCTCTGCCCACTCTCTCCATCCATCATGGGCTCCCGATCGGCCACCCTTGTGTTTGCATGAAACTAAAGGGCTCCACCAAGAGTCAAGTACAGCACTACAGCACGATATCTGATTGCTCTTCTCTTCCATTCACTCACTTGTTTCCGCCCTCGCATGTACTGTATATCTTGAGCAGCATGTCTTGATGATTGACGGATCGACGTCTGAGCAAGGACCACAGCATTGCGACAGGCATCATGGCGATCTTCGGACGATCCAAGAAGAAGCCCACGACGGCACAATCGCCACTGCGCCCGTCTCCTGTATTTGAGAAACAGGAAAGCGGCCATATTTTTGATTCAAAAGCAGCCCAATCCACCTGGAGGCTCGTCGACCAGCGGCCAAATCAGTCCCAGGTACAGATTTATAGCCCACCACTTCCAAATGACTCGCCCCCACTACACTGCCAAGTATACCAGCCGGTCTTCCTGTCCCAGAATTATATCATGCCACCTGCACCATCAGGCCCCCAACGGCCACAGGATTTCGACGAACTCAAGAAGAAGAACTTGAAGAAGCTGAAGTCTATGAAGTCTATCGGCAATCTTTTTGCAGGAGATGCAAATTCCCATGTTCCTGGATCACATATCTTCAACAACGACGGAGTTCCAAGTGGAACGCAATATCTCAATCAAGGCGCCGCCTTATACGACTTGATCTCGTCCAAGTTCGATGCGGTTGTCACTCTTATTGACGGAGAGAGATTTAGTGGAGATGACCGCGAGCTGGTAGTCTTCACACCACGACCTCCCACATGGCAGCAGCAGGAAGAACCAGAAATCGTTGCCAGAGAGCTTCCTCGAGGGAAGTCCAAGGGAGCAGCAAATAATGCTATATCGTCAGCACTGGTCAGCACAAATTACTTCGCAAAAGTGAATCTGTATGCAAACTCAAGACTACCCCCAAATCTACCTCCAATGAAACTGTAAGCGCCTCGAAAAAAAAAAAGTTTAAGGTTGGATACTGATCCTTGTAGGTACATGCCAACATACACTATTCTGTGCCTTGCAGCTCAATACTCGGAACGGGTATACACGAAGCCTGCAGGTAAAGAAAGGGAAACCCATGTCAACGCGGACTGGAGGATGGGAACGAAAGCAATGGTTATCAAATCAATTCCAGTTGACGACCGAGATCTTATCGTATTTGCAATCCGTGGTACACAAACATTTCTTGACTGGGCTGTGAACTTGAATTCAGCACCTGCAGCACCCACAAATTTCTTGGTAAGCTAATGGTACATGTTTTGGGGTATAAGAGAGCTGTTAACCAAAATTTAAAGGATGACCCAGGAAACCTATGTCATGCAGGATTTTTGACCGTCGCTAAAAAGATGATCAAGCCTGTCGCAGCACGACTTCGTCATCTTCTCGAAGAAGATCCAACACGAGCCAAGTGTTCTCTCCTTATCACGGGGCATTCTGCTGGTGGTGCTGTAGCTGCTCTATTATATTCACACATGCTCTCCGAGAGCGAAGACGCCCAATCAGAGCTATCGATACTTGCGAATTGTTTCAAGCGTATCCACTGTGTTAGTTTCGGGGCTCCTCCCGTATCTCTACTTCCGCTGGTCAAGCCTGATCGGCATCACTTGAAGAAGTCAATATTTCTGTCGTTTGTCAACGAAGGCGATCCAGTAGCGCGGGCCGATAAGGCTTATGTACGGTCTCTCTTGGACCTTTACTCCACCCCAGCACCAGGAAAGTCTTGCACACAATCTATCACGCCCATGAAACTCCAACCACTTGTCCAGAAGTCGAAGAGTTCTCTCAATCTTAAAAAGATGCGACCATCAGCTAAGCAGTCAAATTCAGCACCGGTCTACACGCAACCACCTATCTGGCCGGTTCCCGAAGCTACACTGAGCAACGCTGGACGAATCGTCTTATTGAGAAGCGTCGAAAGATATGAGAGCCGACCCGAGAGAAAGAAGCACGTTCAGGAGAGAATGAATGAGGGCGTGGTCGCACAGATGGTGACTGACGATCTTCTGAGAGGCGTCGTCTGGGGTGATCCAGTCTGTCATATGATGAGACTGTATTCTCGCAGAATCGAAGTGCTGGCTACGAATGCAATTATGGGAAGGACGTAATCACAGGGAAAATGGAATACAGAACATGGAGTTATATGGAAACAAATCAGGTTTGGGATTGGAGGCTATACCCGTTCTTCTTTTCATCAATGGCGTTCTTGAAACCGGCTAGTTGTAGTTTGCTATTGTCTCTCGAAGCACAAAATCCAATGAGAAATGACAACAAATAACTGCTTCTTCCACTGACTATTTGTGATCTCGGTCTATATCTCCATCCAACGAGGATGTTTTGAGAGTCCAATAAACCTCATCCTGCTTCGACATACCAAGACATTGATTTATTAACAAAAACATATTATATCGTAGGCTAAGACTGAAATCAATCTCTCTTGTCCTCCCAGAAGCGACCCTTAAATTACTGGGAAAACATAACACAAACTTGTGGGTTTTCAGTAGAACGATTTAACAAGTATATAATTATCTTGACCATCCTTACATATACCTTTGTACGTTCCAGGCAGTGTTATTGGCAACCACAGCCCTGATAACTATTCAACCCGACACATGAAGTTCTTTTGTTAGGTATTCAAGGTTTCTTCTACATGAGCTCGAGCACACATATAAGTGATAGGAATAGATAAATTTCATTACTCATCGATCCTGCATAAAAATTGTCACAGTATCTGTCTCTGACTAAAATTATTCAATTCTACTATGTCACTAAGCTATATGTTAGGATCTCAAACATCTTTCTCTGATATGCTACTGTATCGTTTAGCACGTGTCTCAAACCAGTGCCACAAGATACTCTTCCTCGGGTGATATCTCGTTCCGTTGCCTGCGTTTTCTCTTCTTTTCTCTTCTCTTCGGTTTCGAGTACTTCATATAACAGAATATACGGTGCCAGTATTCCAAGAGACAGCAACAGCAACAGCAACAGCTTCGTTGCATTCCCTTGAATGTTCCATTATAGATATGGGAAGTGCTCGTCTGCTTATCCAGCTACCTTTTTTTCTTTTTTTTTCTTTGAGAAGATCAAAGCTGAGCATGGATAGGATTCTGTCCTGATAAGAGAGTGGATGGATTTAGATGATATATGTACATCTGTTTTGAGTCGGTTGAAATTTGAGCGGAACATGGAAAGAAAATTGTGTTAGATTGAGCAGTACAAATGAATTTGCCACATATAAGTAAGAAAGCTACCTAGCAATCTGTTGTAGTTTTTCATGTTTACGCTCCTGGGGTTTTGAAATAAGGGCTGCGGATGTATAACAGGAGGATGCTCAAACCTGCTGTGGCCACAAGAATGCGTCGTCCAGCTGAAGTAGAAGTGAAGTGCTATGCTGCTAGCATGTCGCATGGCGAAGAGAATTTGTCAAGTGCGAACTCACATAATTCAAGAGCTTTGACATAAGATATCAAAGGCAGTCAAACTGGTCATGATTACCTCATCATCTGTCCTGATTCACGAAGACTTCAAAATACGCAGTGGAAACACACAGCATGCTAGACAAGCCTTTTGAAAATTGGTTCTTCATTAAATCATTGAACATGTCGTTGCCAACAATCTCTCACAAGCAAAATACTTAAATAGTGTATCTAAACCCCTCCTGGCCTTCAATGGCCTTACCCCCTCTATCGGCCCGCTTGTTGGCGCGGTGGAACTTGATGGTCAGGAGACCTGTAATAATCAGTACGAGTGCGTTCGCACCCATCGTTGCATATATTCCTGGTCGATACGCTGGCGCATCTTCGTCTCGGAAGACGGTGCCACCGATAATCCCACCAATACCTCCAAAGCCAACAAGAGTCGCTGAGCAGAGTGCTCGCTTCCATTGTCCTGTTTTATTTGTTAGCTCTTGATTAACCAATCAGGTTTTGGGGTGGCTTACCTCTGATGTTGTTGGCTTGATAGGTTAGGATCGTGGGGATATTGGCGTTGGAAGCGATAGTAGCCAAGAATACACCAAAGTATCGGACACCATTGTTCTTGGAGAAGCCGAGGAGTGGAAGTCCGATGAGAGCAATAACAGAGTTGAGTGCTACGAGCGGACCTCGAAGATGGTACTTGTCACCGAGGATGGCCATACCATACATGGCGAAGGCAGCTGCAACGTACGGAGGAGCTACAAGGCACTGTGACGCGGCAATATTGAAGCCCATTCCGCGTCTTAGAATGACAGGGAGGAAATATGCGACTGTAACGAAGGATAATCAGTACAGAACATGATACAGCTGGATATCAGGGACTTACTAGCATATGTGTTTGTAGTGGTAAGACCGAAAATGCATGCAAACCCCCATACTTTCAGATCAAGCGCGTTTCTCATATATTCGCCTAGAGAGAACTTGGTAGGGATGGCATCGTGACGGTCTGCCTCGATTCGAGCCACCATGAAATCGCACTCTTCCGCATTCAAGAACTTCCATGACTTGGATGCTAGTTCGGGAAAATCGACAATGAGGAAGTAACCAGCGATACCAAGCAGGCAGGTAATCAACCCCTCCATCTGTAAAAGTTGTAAGCCAGTGCACATATCTTTCTATTCAAGAGTTCAACATACCACAAAGATCCATCGCCATCCTGCCATATTTGCTACACCATCCATCTGCATAATTCCATAGGCGAGGATGCCGCTAAGTGCTGACGCACCGCTACCGATTAAGTAGAAGACTGCATTTCGTTTTTGGAGTTCATAACGTGTGTACCAAGTACTCAAGAGATAGGCACAACCCGGGAAGAAACCTGCTTCAAGAAGGCCAAGAACAACACGAAGTCCAAGCATCTGGTCCCATTTCTTGACGAAGCCAAAGCACTAGTGCCGATTATTAGCGTGTCTTGCTTTGTATCAACATATTCATCCAAGAATTGCCACTTACAATCATGCATGCACCCCATAAGACCGTTATAAGGGACAAGAAGTAACGAGGACCCATTTTTCGGAGAACCACTGTTGCCGGTGGTTGGAAGACAACGTATGGAATGAAGAAGATGAGGACGATTAAGCTATAACGAGTGCTAGTGAGTTTGAGCCCAACAGCCATTCTACAAACACAGAATCAGTTATTGGCCATATACTTTAGCATTATTCTGCTGCTCACCCTGCAATGTTTGCTGCTCCTAAATTTGTCCTGTCCATGAGCGACGCCATATATAGAAATCCCAATGTAGTCACCAATCGGTAATCTACACGGCGAACAATTCTCTTCTGCTCCTCCGGAGAGAATCGCGCAATGCGAGCATCATTTGAAATCTGGCTGGTTGTGCGCTCAACATGGTCGGCACCAAGTTTTTCGCTGTCGTTGAGAGACATGACGAGTGGATTTGGAGATCACTTGGGGAATCTGTATCCAGAAAAGAGAATTGAAAGGGAAGGATAGACAGTTCAGCTAAAGGGACGGGGGGCCCGAACCTACTCTTATACCACCTAGCAGACTTGGTTATCTGTGGAGAAAAGCTGGAGAAGCATTCGATCATGCTGGAGAGGACCACAATACCAAGAGGTGCCAAGCACACCTGACCATACATATTGACTATATCACCGTGAACCCCGCGTCTTGGAGAATGTCAGTACCTAGGTATCTCCAAGCCAAGCAGAGAAGCAGCTCGGTGGGCGTTTGCAGGCCTTCGTTGTCCGCTTTGCGATTTATGTGCAGGCCTTGCCCTTCAGCTCAGGGGGTCAGTAGCCACTTCTTGGGGGCGTTAGCGTCGGCTAACCATCTTAAAGAAGCTTAGAAGCGAAGCGACACTCATAAACGATGCGGGGTTATTCCTCAAGGGACATTACCAGTGCATATTTCTCTGAAATTCTGTGTCGTACAGCAGATGCCAGATGATTCAAGCCAAGCCAAGCTCTTCCTTGTCCTCGGTGTTTTGAGATGTGATGCCTGCACGACTCCCTGCAAAGCATAGATAGGGAATTGTCTCGATCAATTCTGGGCTCTGCAGGCCTCTAGGGGGCAACCGGAGTGTTATGTTTGTTGTGATTTTGCATAACTGCAGATCCTGTCCTCCTCCAAGAATGAGCTCATGGGGCCTCTTGAGACAGCATGATGAGCTCAGAGTCGACTCAGCTGGCAGAGAAATGTGTGGGGATTCGAGTCGCGGGGTTGCAGCCGCTCCAGTCAACGAGACACTGGGGAAGTGCTAAGCGCATTGCGGGGACCCGCACGGTGAGCCACACCCCAGAACGGCCTCCGCCTGGTAATTATTGGTCGAACTTTGACAAGCAAAACCAGCCGGGACGTGTGGCCGGCATATCCTACCATTTTTGTAATTTGACAGCCAGGGCTGTCAGCACGAAATCTCCCAAATGGCTCCCAGAGTCCCAGCAGAAATCCAGCATCGAGCCAGTTCACTCGATCTCCAATGCATCCCACGTTGTGCTCAGTGCCAAAAGAGTAATCCGCGAATTGAGGCTATATCCATTGGAGCTTAAACGAAGAGGCTCCGCTCTGCACTGCTGCAGGGAGAAAATATTTGGGAGGCGACGGCCAAGTGGAAGCTTCTACAGATAAAGGAGTCTGGCCGTCCCCCGAAGCTTCCGCCGACCCTCCTTGAGCGGAACTCGAGAAACTATGATTCATGGTCAGCCAATCTCCAGCCACTTAAGAGTGAGACTTTACTGTACGGCATCGAAGGATCAGTGGGCACTGGGCACTGGGCAGAGCTGGATCCTCAGCAAAAACAATAGTGCCACCAAGCCATTCCTTCCCAATGCTTGATGGCCACGCGCGTTGTGTTCGGCGACCCTCGGGGTTATTCAAAGGGGCGTTGGAGGGAGGGTTGAAAGCGTCACGATGATGGTGTGTGTGGTGGGAAGAGGAGATGTTGATTTGAGGAGGTGTTACAGCCAATGGTTTTGCTAAGACCTCGGGCCTCGATTCTCGGATTCTGCATACTCGCTTAATATCTTAGGAGCCGAGATCTGGTATGGAATCAGTGAGATATCAGTTTCCCTATTGTTGAGCCTTGCCATTCTTGCCATCCTGTGGTTTTTCTAACGCTATCAACGGTTATAGCCTTGGTCCATATACATACCTTCTAGTTGTGAGATGCATTCTTATATTCAGTTAGCATAGGTAGACTTTACTAACTTAGACAGAACTCCGTGGGTATACTTTTTGTTCTTTTGCTGTTTCCATAATGGGGATATTTCTTAAAGCAAACCCAGATGAAATCAAGTCTCTTCCAAGCGAGCAGGGTATCCCCACATGCTAAATGAGCGTGGTGCTCTCCTAGTCATCTGGAAAGCCAACCGTACCATTGAAATAGCTGTGATCTAGAGAGCTGGAAAAACTGCCCTAGAAACTTCTTGTCTGCTATGAGAACCATTGCACCTACTTATTTGAAGCTAATTTTATACTGCAGACCGAAGTGTGCTTCAACTTCGTGACATCAGCACATCAGCAGCGTACGCCGCCCTACACTTTGTCCAAACCATTTATATCCAAAATAAGATCTGTTCCATAACCAAATCTGGAGTGCCGTGAAGCAACCAAGAAGAAAAATATTCATCCAAGATTTACTGTTTCCGGTGAGTCGACCTGCATGCCCTCTGAGCCAGTTCCAAAACCCATGGTCAAAAAGACGGTCAAATCGCAGTCTGCAGAGAGATAAAACCATAAACGTCATTCCCGCTACAAGGCTGGAGCTACTTCGGGAAATATATATGCACAAGCGTTTAACCCAATTCTTCTATGTCTTGCTATCTGGGGGTGGCTGTGACTAGATTCTGACAGAATTTAAGTGATCAATGATACATCCTGCCAAATCGGATTCCGACTTATTATCAATTCATAAAAATCTATTCCATCTTATCTCGTTGTATATTGCGCAACTAAGCGACAAATTTGGTAATCATGGAAACAGCACTGAGATTTTCCAATTTAGCGACATCAGATGAACCTACAAGATCGTTGAACTTGATGCTAAGATGAAAGAAGATAGTAAACCTTCAAAAGACCACACATATATCTGGACTTCTGTTTTATGGCTAGCTGTGTTTTTGCAGCTGTGGAAACTTATGACATCGAAAGTTCCACTTGCGCTTCCGAGCACATGGTGGCTAGCTGAATGTATTGAATCCAGGTACTCATCACACCGCCGGCCCCCTGCAGTTCAGCTATCTTCAAGACCCGAACAGCACTGCTTCGTGTGTAAATCAATTTCCACTTACTTCCCGCCGTGAAGTGAGCCATGCAATCTCCATTGGTAAAGAGTACCGCTCAACCCACTTCTATCCGTTCAGCTCGCCATGACTTCCCGCAAGCGAGACATCAACGAGTTGCAAATATGATGGATTTTCGAAAGCCTTCTCTCAGGTCAGGACAGTCAGTATTCCCAGTTATATAAGGAGAGATTGCCATCCAATTTTACAAGTCACCAAACAAGCTCCTCTCAGCAATCACACATTTTCACAACATCTTATCTTGTCTTTTTTACATCCAGCCAACATGGGAAACACCGGAGACTTCCTTATCGTCAACAAGACGAAGAACTACGTATTCGACCTCACTGGAGGCAATGCGGAGCCTGGAACCGGAATCATTGCTCAGTATGTCCCCGGCTGCGCCGGCTCTCACTTCATGAACCACTAACAAAGGTAATCTACAGCAAGGAGCTTCCGAACAACAGGAACCAGCACTGGATCATTATCGAGAACGACGATGGAACCATCAGTTTCAAGAACACCTTAGCTGATTCCTACATCTGCGCGCCTCGAAGTGAGTATCTCCCTCTACATAACCCCACGAGCAGCCATCTAATCAGCATAACGAATCAGACCTTCCACCCGGAGGAAAAGATCCTGATTCTTTTGAAGCCGGACAGTGCGTCGGTGGTCCAGCTGGCTCCGATTATGCAAAATGGGTCAAGATTGCCACGGGCGATTTCTACATGTACGTATGCTTGACCCACCGCAACTCCAAGAATGACTAACAGTGTGAAATCATCAGCTTCGCAAGCTACAAGTACCCCGGAAAGGTCATCGATCTCCTGAAGAGCGACAAGGACGGCTCACCAATCCTCTGCTGGCCCACCAATGGCCGAGACAACCAGCTCTGGAAGCTGTCTCGCAACTTTTGAGGCAACTGAGTGGTGTGTGCACTCGTTGCTGGGGAGAGTGGAGGGGAAGAAAAGAGAAGGTCTATGAAGATTTGATTTTGTCGTCGCAACACAGTCCACTCGTTATCAAGTCAAAACCGAGCTTTAGTTCGTGTTTGAAACAGTTCCGTAGCTTCCAATTTGAACCAATATTGCAAGCAGTTCACCCGATTTGATCTGATGCTGCACTTGTGAACTCTTCTCTACTTCCACAGCCTTGACTTCGAATTTACGTGACATCTTTCTGACGGGTGAGGCAAGACTAGCATGACATACCCCAGGTCTATATTTCTACTTTGAATCCCGCTCGCCTTTAGATATAACTAGAGTTTGATTATTCAATTAGACCTGAATATGCCAGATATCAAATCATCGTATCTAATGGCCATATCTTTGTCTTTTACTAACAAGATAAAGATGCCGTTTGAAGTAGGCATTGGAAACACTGTGAAAAGAAAGTGAGACGATTGAAAATGAAGGCAAGTTCACCGTTAACATTCGAGGTCCTTGGGCAGGTTATTTTCGTACTTGGAAGTTGTTTTCTGCCGCGTGATTTGCTTTCACCAACCAACACCCAAAGATTCGACCTCTCATCTTGCTGGAATCGTTTCTTTTGGGTCTTCACATGTAGAATTTAGGCAAGCACTTTTATATAAACAAGATGGGGTTAACTAACTGCGCGGATTAGCATAAAAACGGATTTCTCGATATACTTAAGTAGGTAATTACCTCGAGGACAAGTTGGAGCCGAATGGTCTAACAGCTTCCCGATCCAGGGGTTGCTCTAGTATTGAGGAATGTTCCTTGAACGAGAGTGAGCTGTCAACACTCAGAACCAAAGGGGATTTGTGGTTAAGTGAGGACATGTTAATTAAGGCAGATTTGTCCGTTTTCTGTAGTACATCAACATTAGGACCAGTGTTTCTCTTCGCGAACAACTACAAGCACAGAGAACCAGGTTACTTAGAATTCGCATCGAATTCAGAATCTATCAACTAGATGCTATTCCTGTTTCCACGCTTAAGAAAATGATATGGAGGACCACCAGGCGTCGGTGCATGAAAGAAGGCTATAGATGCAGGGAAGATCCACAAAACGTAACATATAACACCTGTGCGGTGGATGCAAGAGTGTGCGTATAAAATGTGGAGTGGAATCTGATTTCAGTGTTATCAATTGATTAGTCAGGTTGACCACAAGCGTATCTTGAAGTATATCCTCAAAAGCACTCCACTCAACACTTCAGTCAATCACAGTAATAACAACCATAATTGAATGCCTTACCATTCCATGCACCACAATTCCCCTTTGAATGAAATGTAGAGCGCAAGAAATGACGAGAGGTTAACACTGTGCTTGGGCAACAAACTGAAGTTTCGTAGATGTCTATTTTGGCGATCTAAAGTCAAGCATGCAATATAATATTACGCCAGTCCCGTACCAAGTTTTCCGCTTTTTATTTAAATCAAGTCTTTCCATTGACGCTGCTATTAAACTAGGAGTACACTGAAAAAGGTTAGAATTTGAACAAAGAACAATATTTGGAATTGAAGCCTTACGCATTGACGCAGCCCGAATTTTCGGGATCGTTTGTTATTTGCGCCTGAAATTAACAATTAGAAGTTGTCGAAGATTTCATTTCATAACAGAAGAAGACTTACCCATCTACCCCAAATCACCTTACCTCCTGCCGTTGTCAAACCGAGATCGCTGACATTCACCTCAATGATTGTACCCTTGGTCAATACACCTAGATAGTATTAGAATACGCCAGGTTTCTGCATGTATAGATACTGACCTAATTGTGTATACATTGGGTTTTGTGGATTCTTCTTGACGCTGATAATAGGTAACTGAACAGTGACACCTAGTTCACGATGCTGGATTGACTTTTAGTATGAAAATAAGCAGGGTGAATATCCCAAACCTACTGTAACGTTTGCCTTCTTATATCTAAGTCCCATGGGGCGAATGAATCGCTCATACTTAACTGGACGTCTGGTGAAGTCCGGTCCGACAAAAGTTGGCTTCGTGATCATACGCTTCCATCCTAAGGCCCGTTCGTTAACAATAGTTCCACCTCAGAAATTGGAAGTGAATTGTACCCTTCTTCGCAGTCTTCTTTCCGGTCTTGACAACTTTGAACATCTCATCCTCAGCAATACCTCTGACCTTTGGCAGTGGTACAGAAAACTTGGCTGCCTTTTCATTCCGCTTGTTCTTAACTAGGAGGGGTCAGCGAGGGCACTACCGAGCCAATGTTATATTCCACGTACTCGCGCTGCTCAGAGCTTTCGCATTCGTAGGATTCGATCTGTCGAGAAGATATTCTGGGAGAGGGGTAGTCGAAGGTTCGGCGGGGGCTGAAGATTTGACATTGCGTTCCTCGTGCGCCTTGATTTGCTTTTTCATCTGTATTTTATCATGATGCCTCTTCTTCTGGTACAGCTTGGCGCGCAGTCCGGTCAACTTCTGTGCATTCTCCGACTCCTTGTGGCCTTCTCTGGCTTGCTTCTTGCGCGCTCTTTCCTCGTGGTCTAATCTTCTTCCATGGAGTTTCCTCCATCTTTCCATACTATATGATTGTTAGGTTGGCGCATCTGAAAGACAGACTCGGGATTACTTACTACTCATTTTGAGGCATTGTGAAGAACTGTTTTCGGGCAACAAGCTCGATGTATGTACGGTGCTGAGAATTGCGGTGCGATAAAAATTCGCGGGCTTATCGCTAGGATTGACGTTGAGTAGCGCGTATTCTGACCTCAGGCTAGAAGATAGGTATCCACCTGTCACGTGAAGCATGCCACCCTGTATCTCGGCTAAGAGGATAAGTAAAGGAGAGAGGACAGGAGACGGGTGAGGAACAAGCGAGGTGAAGCAAATGCTTTGTACTTACCTACCTAGATAGGTAGGTATTGCAAACGGACAGGAAGCATCAGTTCACAGGAATCAGGGCGCGAAATCAATGGAAGGGCAGGAATACTTCAGAATCAAGCATTCGAATTTCTTTTTGTTCCATGCCTGGCCATAATACGCCTAACCCATGCAGGAAACATAAAACAACGTGTGCTTTGTTACCTAGTTCATTTCTTGCCCTTCTTCCTCCACTGCTTCTCTCTCTCATAATCCTTAGCTTCCCGGCCCTCCTCGCCTTGAATCTCTGCAACAAGCCTCTTGTACTTCTTCTCATACGCGGCATCTCTCTCTTTCTTCTCACGTAGGCTCTCTCTCGCGATGAAGTTGGAATCCTTGCGCAATTCGCGCATTGCTCCTTTGCGCTCTCTCTTATGCTCTGCTTTAAGCTTGGCGGTATCAGCGCGCTCACGATCGGGATCGTAGTGCTTATCTGGATTATACGAGTCCTCGAATTTGGGTATAGAAGTCTTGATAGCGAGTGGTTTGTGGTGATGGAGCTCTAGCGGTCGTCGAGACATGTGTGCATGCTTCAAGAGACGCTCTAGCTTCTGGATTAGTTTACTTGTTGTTGACTATTTATGTATTAGCATGATTTTCACCGCGATATTGAAATTGCTTACTTGGATGCTCTCAGAGAACTTGGAGCGATTGCTCTTCGCATTCAAATGTTGAACGATTTTGAGTGCTGGCGTGAAGACTTCAGTAAATGCTGACTTGCCCGTCCAAATATCTGCCGCTGCATCCAGTATTTTTAGATGGGTTTCTAGGAGGGCAACTTTGACGCCGGCTTCCTTGTCGATGGAATCGTCAGCGAAGACGCAGTCATAAAAATTGAGCTTTCCAACAGACTGTTTGCCATTTTCAATACGGAAAGACTTCTTCGGCTCGTGGTAAGCAAAGTTGCCAGGAATCTTTGCAAGTTTGGAAGGAGCTAAAACGCAAAGAGTGTTCTCAATGAATGCGACGAGTTCTGGTACGTAGCGCTTTGACAAGTTTTGATACTGTAGGCACAGGGCACTTAGATATGCTCCAGTGGCATAATCGGATAAAGTCTGAGGAATCTTTTGTCCTAGATAACGTCCCATACTCAATATAGCAGGTGTCACTACTTGATGAAAGTGATCTGACGTGGGGAATATGGTACTGATAGCAGTAAGAAGTATCAAATCTCCTGCTGTCGGAGAAAGAGCGCGAGTTTCATGGAGTTCTGACAAGTGCCGGCGGAAAGCATTACCTATCTCCACTGGGTAGGTTTTTGCTAATGAGTGGATATGTCTGATGAGGGTCTCTAAAACAGAGAATGGGGCTCTTATGGGTTGGTTCGCAAGATAGCTGATGTGGTCCACCAAGGAAACGGCAAAATTTCCTAATTTCGGCTTGTTCTCACTCTTTAGCTTGGGATGGTACAGAGCTCTGATGCGTTGGACGACAGTAGGCAAGTCCATAATCACCACCTTTTTGGTGACTTCGAGGAGCTCTTCATGAGACTGTGGACACTTGAATGTGTAGGCTAGGTCACCATTGACTCCGTTCTTGACTGGCAGTTCTGTCTCCTGGAGAGGTGCATTTGCGCCAGTGAGGAATTCCGGTCGTTTCGCTTCTTCTTCGGTCAAGAGTCCCTTCAGAAATTCGGTATCTTCGTCATCTGCATCATCCTCTTCCTGTTCATCTGAAGACTCGTCATCCTCAGAAAGATCCAGGTCGGAACCGCTAGCCACAAGATCATCATCAATAATAAAGTCGTCCTCGTCTTCCACACCCAATTCTGCCATGGTCGGGCGAACCTTAATGCCACTTCCAAAGCCGAAATCTTCCTCATCTCCATCTTCATCTCCATCCTCATCTTCGACCTCCTTCTCAGCTAAGTCTTCCTCATCACTGCTCTCAGGAGCACCTTCCATTCGCCGCAGTCTTTTCGCTTCCAGTTCCTGTAGCTTTCTCGACTCCTGCTCGATCTTCTCGTCATCGGTCTTTGTCCTCTCTGTTGGCTGTGATCTCTTATCTTGTGCCATTTGCCTTAGGCGCAAATCATATTCTTTGTCGAACTTGATCCTGTCTGTGCCATTGAGCAAGGCCGCTCTATCCGCGTTCATCCCCGGGATTGCTGTAGGAGTTGGCGGCGCTGGGCGAGGCATAATCCCCCGAAGAAGTTCGTGCAAATTTGGCATCTCTTTATCTAATTCTTCTCTGAGGTCCTCATCGTCATCCTTTGCGGCTTGACGTTCATACTTGTGAAGTTTAGACTTGGCGATCAGCTCCTTCATGACTTCTTGCTTTGACTTTTTCCTTTCTGGTCGGTCACCTTCTTCTTCGCCTTCGTCATCCTCAGACCCATCCAAGTCGGTTGATCTGCGTCGTTTTAACAATTGGCGCTCCTCGTCAGAAGGATGATCTTCCGCATCAGACAACTCCAATCCCTCGGCATCGAAGTCATCATCTAGCATTGGACCGTCAAGTGATAACGATTGACCCATATGTGTGAGCTGTCCAGCCTCCTCTTCGTCTTCAAGGTCAAAGGCCGAACTGTTCTTATGTCGTCGCTGCTTCTCTTGCGTAAATCGCTCCATCATCTTGTCTTCAGGCGCCATTGAAGGGTCGTTTTCACCAAAACGCTTGTCCATAATTCCACCGACCTTATTTCGACGCTGCATCTCAACAAGGAGTGTTTTTCGGCGCTGTAACAAGTCGTTAGACTCAATGTTGCGTCTCGGCATTTTGACTTACGTTCTCCTCCCCAAGCCCTTTTGCGACTCCCGGTCTGCCCTTTACACTTTTGGTCACCCTGCCTCCCATTGTTTTGTTACTTGTGACCTCGAATTTTGGACCTCTAGCCGATGTCTTGACCTCGAAGGGATTGAATTGCTCCCGGATGCCAGTGAGGGCGACATTTCTTTGCACGCGCTTCTCGTTGTTCGCACCGCTTTGCGCATTTTGCTTCTTCTGCTTTTTTGATTTCTGAGGGCCAACAATACCTTGTTCGCGCAGTGAGGCTTTCAGCCTCTTGAGCTGGGAGGGTGGCATGGTGCGTGGTTGTTGCAGTTCGTCATTTGGCGACAAAATTTTTGGATCTTTTTTCCTTCGCATTTGCCCAGCTTCTTATCGATAAGCCGCCAGGCGCCCACTAGCGCCGTTTCCCATGAGAACCGCTTCCGCGTTCAGCACAGCAAGGTAACAAGTAATCCCCATTCAACACGCATGTAAGGATTTGCCCATCATGCCGGGGCTTTCGCCAGTCGGTCAAGATCGGCTACTGATGCTTGGACTGGGCTTCACAACGTGTGCAGTCCTTGGTTTAATGCGCCATATGCTCGTTCGCTACCGCGACTCAGCTATCGAAAAGCCAGTTGCAGGCAAACCTCAATACATCACACAAGAAGTCGAAGATTCTCTAAAACTCAGCACCCTGGACAAACTCCTCAATAGTCCTAGCTATGGAATCACTGAAACCACTACGGTTATCGTCTGTGAACGAGCTCTTTACGATAGCACTTCCCTCGATGTTCTTCTTTGGTACATCACTCAACCAGACCATGATACACGCGAGCAGGGAGTCAGAGCTTTGATGATGGTGCTGAGCCATTGTGAGTATTGTGCTAAAACTTCTGTGGTTTATAACTAATTTTATGCAGGCTCTGCCACAGCTAGCATGCTGAACACTCCAAAAACATATGCAGCACTGATTCGATCCCTCGAGTATTCACGGACAGATTACCCTCATAACGAATATGATCCGGACTGGGATAACTGGGTTCTTCGAGACGTGAACGAGCAAGGCTGCTTATTGATTCTGGCGCAACTGGTAGACAGATATGGCGTTGAGGGCCTGGTAAGGGCAAGATTCGTGGAGCGTTGGCTAGCAAAGGAACCCTGGGGTGGCACGGATGAAGATGATCGGCAACTGGCTTTTATGGACTCACTTTCGAGGGACAATAGACTGAATGATATTGCAATGCCACTGTTCAGGGACGAAGCAGGACGAAAGGCCCTGGAAAGCACAAAATTACTACCACCAAAGGCCGTGGATCAGATCGACGAGATGGAGGATGCATACGACATCAAAGATGTCAGAATGGTTGGTGGTGAGGGAACTGCCGGTGAGGACGATAGCCTCCTTGACGGCTTCATAGATGGCTTTCGACGGCCGAGAGATCAAAGTGCCGAGGAAGAACACCTGCGGCGACGTCACAGGGAAGCGATGGTTCTGAATGACGGAACTCGACCGCTAGGTCGGAGCGATATCTTTGAGCGGCAGAGGTGAGAGGCTACGATCATGTCAAGGTTGCATGGTGCAGACTTAGACACATCGAAGTTCACTAGGTTTGCAAGCTGCTGAACGGCTCTTGCAGCGCAGGTACTGGAGGCATGGCTAGTAACCTAGGATGTCTTGGCTCTTGAGAGAAGCAGTACCGGTAGCCAACTAGTCCCTGAGATTATGGATCTGAGAGCGAGGAAGGCATGGTGAAAAAGAGAGAACATGCAAAGCTGAAGCTTCCACTGCGGAAGCCGAGAGGCCTCGGCGTTTGAAAAATCCCCAGCAAGTGCTCTTAGGGTAGCATGCAGAAAGTTGACGTGTCGTTCGTTTTCTGCATGCATGCAGCGAATTTAACCGAGGGAGTTGATGAGAAAAGACGAGATGAAGAAAGACAGAAGCAAAGAGGGCATTTTCAAGAGCAGTTACTCGCAATAATAGTGGTACGAGCGAACACAGAGTGCAAACTACTTGTTAGTTACCAACAAAAAGAAACTATTTCGGATGATCTCCCACTACTGGCCACTAACTCGCCATAATGATTGAAACCATGATGGCGTCCATGTGAGCGAGTGAGCAGTGAGCTTACTCTCAAATGCCTACCAGGCTATGAGGCCAGGTTCATCCTGGACGTGTTGTGTGGTCGGCACGCACAAAACCCTTGCCGTGTACCTGCATCCGTTGCAAGGTTGTCCCTCTGAAAGAAGACAAAAGAAGCTTCTTTATTTTCATGCACTCCACATGACAGACTCCTTTTCCAGCTCGTCAAGTTGACTTTGGCACTGGAGTCCTGGCCTGACTGGCGATCAGATGTCTGTACTGTACCGTACCGTCAACTTCAAAGTTCCGGGTCAAGCTGGCGAGCAAGAGATCGTTCGGAGATTTCCCCAGCCTACCGTCCCGAAACCCGATGCGGAAGAAATAAACAAAAAGTCGTCTGGTCATGTACCGTTACAACCGTATGGTATGGTAGTGTAGGGTAGCGTGGCGTGGGCATGGATCACAAGGAGATTGAAGCGGGCGGGGGTTTGGGCCAGTCGGTAGCATACCTGGCCATGGCTTCATTTAACGGGTGTTGAACTCGTGGAGAATACATTATTGGTAATTGGATCAGGCGCGTAAGGGAGGTACATGTACTGACTGCATGGCGGTGGGTGTTGTCTTATTGTCTTGTTATCTTGTTGTCTTGTCTTGTTGTCTTACTGGTCATCCACCTACCAGTGGATCGACAGGAGCTTCAGCACTGAATAACAAGTACAATGAATAGCAGCAGCGGCAGCAGAGAAAACAGCAACAAGTCCGTAGGATTGTCCCAATAATCCACCTCGATTCGCCTCGAAGAATGTGTGCGCCTCTCATGACGAACTCTAATCTTGAGGACGTGGGCGGTGGCTCAAGAGTCAAGACTAAAAGAAGACCAAAAGTGTCAAGACTCAAGACTTTACCTTATTTTCTCCCAAGCCCCTCCCTCGTCCCCCCCTGGCCCTGCAAATGGGGCTTTGCTGCTGCTCTGCATCGATGCGTGTGACGACGACAGGGGCCCCCATCGAATTCCTCCTGCTACTTCAACCCAATGTCTGCCACTCCCTCACGCATCTGATTCTGCTTCTGCTCTGCAGCAGGTGAATCGCGTGCGACAACTCGAATCTTCCATACGGCCCTCTCCTCTGTGCTTCTCTGGTCGTGTGTGGTATGAGAGTGATTCATGTTTTGGCTGGACGCGGATGCCACAGTTGAGGGCCGCCCATCAAAGGCCCTGTCAGACAGCGCCCGTTGCGGTTTAGCCCAGGCCTGTCCCAGGTAAACAAATAACCAGGAAATAAATATTGTTGCGATTATGACCACCTACTCGCCGCGACGCTCTCTGGCCCGGCCACGACCTTCCCTGAGTAACCCAAATCTCAGCGCCTCTTATCACAGCGGTGGCTTGCAATCGCCCGCCTTCAGAGGAAACCCCGTCGCTCGCAAACAGTCGCTCAATACCCTCACCTCGAGCTCCTTGGCCACCATTCCCGATGCTGGAGCAGGCTACGCACTCAGGAGCGTTTTGAACGACGATCACGCAGCAGGTGGAAGGATGGCTACCTATACCCCAAATCGCGCCGATGATCTCGACGTGGGAGATGTCGTCGACGTGCCGGGAAACATGCACGGAACCGTGAAGTTCCTCGGTACTATTCCTGGGAAAAAGGGGACCTTCGCGGGTGTTGAGCTGAGTGAGGAGTTTGCCTTCAAGGGCAAAAACAACGGCGATGTTGACGGGTAAGGCAAACAGCGGGAGAGCCATCTGCAGCCCATCTGTTGACATTCTATAGCATCTCTTATTTCACCACATCCGTTCGCGGCGCTGGAATCTTTCTCCCAGTAAACAGAGCAACACGACGCGGCTCTCCATCATCACATGAGGGTTCATTCCCCTTGACCCCCAGTACTCCCGGCTTCAAAGCTCCCAACGCAACCACTTTCACACCGCCGACTCCATCTCTACCTAAGTTTAGTCAATCCCTGGGTCCAGGACGAGCACCAAGCCCGCAGTTTAAGAAGCAGCGACCTTCAATTCAGCGACCCGAATCCCCGCTGCGAAAACCACAGATTGGTATACGGCCCTCAATAGGGACCCCAGTATCAAAAACACCGGCACGGTATGGCAGCCCTGCGCCTAGCAAGTTTGGACAGAGCGTTCGCGGGACACAAGATTCTAGAGATCCCAGCAAAAAGGTCGCTTTCACCCCAAAGAATGGATTTAAAGCAAGTATAGGGCCTAGGAGTGCTTCTGCATTAGCCGGAGCCCCTGTAAACTTCAGCGATGATGATACCACACCTGTTGGGTCGGGTCGTAGAGTGGATAAAGATCAAGATAGCTTAGGCTCCCTGTCTTCATTTAATGCAAAGATGATGCGGCCAGGGTCTCGAGCAAACGACGATGAGATGGAACGATTACGAAATCAGTTAGACGACAAGAACAAACAATTGAGGGAACAAGCATCTAGTTTGGCAGAGATGGAAAGTAGCCTAAATGAGGTACAGGCTTTAATGAACGGCTCTGACAGCGGATCAAGGCCACAGAGGGCGAGTATGGAGGACAAGGATTCATCACAATTGCGAACTTTGTTACGAGAGAAAAACGACAAAATTGCCATGTTGACCGCCGAGTTTGATGCCCACCGAGCAGATTTCAGAAGCACCATCGACACTCTGGAACTCGCAAGCACCGAAACTGAACGAGTCTACGAACGACGAGTCGAAGATCTACTACAAGAAGTCAGGGAGCTCCAGGAGAGAACAGAAGATGTTGATAGCGTTGCAAGACAGCTCAAACAGCTTGAAGAGCTTGTCCAAGAACTAGAGGAGGGCTTGGAAGATGCCAGGCGTGGGGAGGCTGAAGCTCGTGGTGAAGTTGAGTTCCTACGAGGTGAGGTGGAACGAACACGGTCAGAGCTACGTCGGGAACGGGAGAAGGCAGCCGGAGGCATGAACGGGAACGGAACAAACGGTGATGGCTCCCAGGCTTCCAAGGAACTTGAGCAGAGAGATGACGAGATCCGAGGCCTCAAAGCCATAATCCATTCCTTGAGCCGAGATTCTATACCAGGCGCTGGAAGCCCATCAGATCCACAGAAGACCCCAACTCAGCCCCAAGGTGCCTTCGCTTCCAATCGTCGTCCTAGTCAAGTCTCAGAAGTTGATCGAAACTCAAAGGAAAAACTTGAACGGGAAGTGTTGGAACTCCGAACAGTTGTCGAGGCAAAACGTCACCGGGAAGATGAGCTTGAGCGTGAATTGGAGAAATTGCGAAGATCCAGCGCTTCCGTTACAGCTCCTGGTCAACGAGCCAGCGCAATGACGATCGGTAGCACGAGCACACTGATGCAAGACCATGCTACATTACGAGACTCCAAGGGTACGATTGCCAGCTGGAGAGATCGTGATCAACGATCCCCAGAAAACCACAGAAGAGGAAACACGCTTGATACAATGCCTGAGAGCGATGCGTACTCTTCAGCAACTGATAGTGTTGTATTTTGTGAGATATGCGAAAGTCCAGGCCACGACATTCTCAGCTGCACAAATATGTTTGGAAGCCAACCCAACGGCAATGGCAATCACTCTCGGAACACATCAGCCAACCAACAACGGACTGGCAAAGATGCAGTCATCAAGGGTCTATCGCCCAGAGGATCAAATGATGGATACAAACCAGCACCTTTATCGCCAACCAAAGAAAAGAAACTACCTGAACCACCAACCTCAGTGAAGATCCTTCCAAATCCCATGGATGTGGGACCTGTAGCCGGTAAGGAGAGTGGAATGATAGATCCGGCAAAGTGGTGTGGTAAGTCAAGCGATATTCATGAAAGGGGGTATTTCGCTAATTCATGATCATAGGTGTTTGCGAGAGAGATGGCCATGAGAGCATCGACTGCCCATTCGAAGACGCATTTTAATCCAATTACCCAACTCTGTGGATACTTCATCCATGTCACACATACGACCATGGAAGATACTTTGGCTTCCCATTCTTCTTTCCTGTGTTCCTTATTTAAGACTGCTTCGTGTATGAGGCAGCAGGGCATTGCGTTGCGTGGGGGGTGTTGTGTATTTTCTGTTTTCTGATCCAAAAATGCGCAGCGATGATACCACATACAGACCATACTTTCTCTTTTCTCCTCTCTTGGCTTCTATTCTTCCCTCTCTAACCTTCAATCCTTCTTCTCTCTTGGGCATCATTTGTCGTCGGATACAACCTTTTGTTCTGTGTTCTGTATCCGTCTATTTTCTTGTGTGTTTATTGGTAGAGTCTAATTGGAAAAGAGAAGAGTGATGGACATGACAGGGAATCAAAAATTTATGAGGGACTATTAGCAGGGCAGATGGACCAACCAAGGCCTGAAATTCAACACCAAACTACAGTTATAGCCAGATCAGGCCAGATCAGGTCCGGACCTACTGGATGATGAAGTCATGTACATGTACAGATACATAGTAATTAATGAACGAGGGTTAAAAAAGAAAGAAAGATGGGCAGATTCTTTGCTCGTGACTTTGTGGGTGATCGACAATAGATAAGATTCCCGTCCTCTTGACTGGGAAATATAATAAGATTCAGATACCCAATCCATTCGTCCTTTGATCTGTAGCAATGAAGTAGGTATTGGTACCTAGCTAAGGCGAATTAAAAATGCGAAGTTGATATTTCCCATCCCATACATAACTGTACCCCATTCCTTATCCAGAGTCTCGCTCCTTGGAAATCTCATTCAAAACATGCATGTCATGGCATGTCATACATGGGTTGGTTGGACAAACCCAAACGCCGCTAAATAGTACATCGCATCACACATCACAGAATCCCGCTTCTTCTTGGAAGTAGGTAGCAGAGCCTAGATTCCCGATCCCGTTCCAGATCCCTTCTTCTCTTCTTATGAGCTTCCGTCCTCGGGTAGCTCATCAATAACGCCCTCGACGATCGTGATCAGCTCGTCCACGTCAGGTCTCTCGGCGGGCTCGACCTTCAAACACTGCCTCACTACTTCCCGAATACTCTCACTGATCTCACTGTCCTCGCTTTGGCCGGTCTGATTCGTGGCTTTCTTCTTGCCACCAGCGCCTTCGTCGGGGAATCGCCAATCGCCGCCTAAGACACAGATGCTTAGACTTCCTCCCGTCTCGTCGCTGCGCATCTCGAAGGGCGATTTGCCTACGAGACAGGCGTACAATGTACACCCTAGCGACCAGATGTCAACTTTGGTATCGATTACGCTGCCCGTCTTCACGTCAAACAGTTCCGGTGCGCGGTATGGCATTGTTGAGTGCTCGGCTGCTTGGTCTTGTACTGCCAGTGCCTGTGAGCGTGATGTGATCGGGGTAGGTGCTGGTGCTAGGGATCCGAGATCCATTAGGATAGGTTGTACGCCGTCGTCATCGATCATGATATTGCCTATATATTCCCATCAGTTTTTTGCAAATGATGTGAAGGTTGGATCTTGCTTACCGGGTTTGATATCTCTGTGCGCATACGCCCTGGGTGCACCAGGCTCGATTCCTTCCTGGCTCATGGTAACCTCTCCTTCCATCAGCGGTTCCTGCTGCTCAACATCTGGATCGTCCGAATCCCTTCCTCTTTGTCGTCCTCTCCGTCTTCCCATTTCTTCTTCTTCTGCTTCTTCGTCGGCTATAGCTGCTTCGGATCGGACTTGCTTCGCCTTCTTCTGACTCCTCGCACCACCTGGACCGCCTTGCACCTTATAGTTATGCATTGCCTTGAGCGCATTGCACACGCCCAAGAATAGCACCATAAGTTTCCTCTCGGGGAACTTGGTGTGATTTACCAGATTCGCATTGATGATATCTTGCAGGTTTCCTCTACGGTAATATGGCAGTAAAATGTATACGGTCTTTGCGCCAGGGTCGGATCGATCGGCAGAGACGCAGTAATCGACACTGTGAATGATATTGGGATGTGGTGAGAAGAGAGCATACGCTTCGACTTCCTTCATGGCCAACGCTACGGATTCCTGCCCAAACGGACATCGGATCTTCTTGAGGGCATATAGTGCTTCATTGCTCGTATCTTGAACCAGATAAACATACGAGAAGCCGCCCTAGACATGGTGTATTAGACAGGTAGCTCGGGTCGCAAAAGTGGAAGCTCTGCTTACCTCTCCGAGCAAACGCAGGATCTTGAAACTCCTACTGTTTATCTTGAGCTGGGGTGAGCCGGGGAAGCAGCTCATGCAATTGGTGAGCGTGTAGAACAGATCGACGAAGTATTGTGCCATTGCGACGGTTCAGCTGAGGGTTGCGTGCTTGAGTATGAATAGCTAGCTTCTCGAGAGCTCTCGTCGACAGCCGACGCGTCTCCGGACAGAGGTGGGTTCAATTGATGGCGGCCGGTCTCAGCACTTGAGGAGAGTTGAACTGTGTATTGCGGCGGCACAGATTCAAGAGCGGACTTTGTCGTGAGTGAGTGGTTGTTCGCAGCATCGCAATCTTGATCAGTGCTATGGATTCCTAACGTGGCTTCAGCACTCGTAAGCCACAGGACTGTGCTCGGGACAGGGATCCAGCACCTTGCTTACACGAGGTGGAGCTAGGACCTTCCAATTGCGGGGTGGATGAGGAGTCCACAAGGTTGTAAACATCACACGTTCATGCTCTCCATAAAGCGCTTCCTTTCCTCCAAGTAAATCATTTTATTCCTCACTGTTTACCTACTTGTCAATCCATCCTTTCCATCCCTCATTTCATCTATAAACCAATCAAATATGACGGTTCGGGCACACAAGTTCACCCCGGAGGTGTTGTTGTCGGTGAGCTTCATTACACTCCCCTCCTGAGAGATCCGTGAATAATACTGACTACAATTAGGCTCCCCGAAGATCAGCTGCGTCTCCCAATCCTTCAGGATCTTTAGCCTTGTATACAGTCTCGACATATTCTTTCCAATCACACTCAAAGACCTCGGAAATCCGAGTACTAGACACCTCCAATGGGCAATCAAATGCTCTCACCAATGATCTAAACGCCAGCGAGCCAACGTGGCTCGGAGATGAAGACCTGGTTTTATGGTTGAAGGGGGGAGAGAAGGGAATCACAGACCTTGTGCTTGGAAATGCCAGTAAACCCGATGCAAGGTAGGGCAGAGAGTACAATCACATGCATGTATCGGATTCTCTAACAGCATCCAGCCCGAAAACAATTGCCACTTTTAATGGAGGAATATCAAATCTGAAAGTAAAAAAATTGGACGACGACACTGTAGCTTTAGTAGTCTCTGGACTTTCCACGCCCAATGGCGAGCTTTACAATTCAGAAACCGCAAAGAAGCCGCATTCGACAGCAAGAGTGTACTCGAAGCTGTTCGTCAGGCAATGGGACTCCTATGTCACCGAGAACAAGAGCACACTCTGGTACTCAACGCTGAAGAAGGCGGATGGAAAGTGGAGTTTGAATGCTTCCGGTTTAGTCAATGCATTGAAAGGCCACTCGGTCAAATTAGAATCCCCAGTTCCACCCTTTGGGGGAAGCTCGGATTTCGATATCAGTAAATACGGCATTGTGTTTGTTGCAAAGGACCCGAAACTTGATGCTGCCAATCATACCAAAACCGACCTTTATTACATTCCGATACGAACCTTCACCGAGTTGCAGGCACCATCACCACAAATAGTCAAGACTGGTAACCTGAGAGGCTACAGCCAAGGACCAGTTTTCTCGCCTGACGGAAAGTCAGTGGCATTTACACGGATGAAGAGTGATGGTTATGAGAGTGATAAGCCGAGGCTGTTACTGGTACCAAACGTGGAGGACCTTTCTAACGTACAAGAGTTCTTTGATACCAAAGATGGCGAAGGTGGATGGGATTTGCGGCCAGAAGGTATCGTGTTTTCTGATGATGCTGAAACACTTTATGTGACGGCAGAGGAGAATGGTAGAGGAAAACTGTTTGCTTTGCCAGCGTCACCACGACATGCACGACTACAGCCAACGGCTTTGACCAACCATGGTACCGTTGTTGATGTAAAGTTCTTGTCCGAGGGCAAATTCAAGGGAAGTCTGTTCATAAGCAGCAATTCATTGATCGATAACAGCAGTTACACAATCTTACACCCCAACGAGTCAGAAAACCTGACGCCCGTCTCATCAAACTCGAAAGGCGGAAGGCTTTTTGGATTGCACCAGGATCAGGTTGACGAGTTTTGGTACAAGGGAGCTGGGGAATACAAAGTTCACGCTTGGATCGTCAGGCCATCCAATTTTGATGCAAAGAAGAAATACCCTTTGGCATATTTGATTCATGGCGGAGTAAGTCAAAACAACCCAGGCACCAAGTATGCATGACTAACTTGAATAGCCGCAAGGAGCGTGGAATGAAGTAGGTCCCAGTATTTTCATTTATATTTAGATGGATCTTTACTACAACTGCAAGTACCAACCAAGATTGCCATTGCAGTTATTTGGACGTTACGAAAGAGGCTATATGTGTCCAGATTTTCATGTCTGAAAATAGTGTAGATTCAGTTCAATTGTGCTTTGCTAACTTTGATAGGGTTGGAGTACAAGATGGAATCCAGCAATCTTTGCTGAACAAGGCTACGTTGTTGTGACGCCAAATCCCACTGGTAGTACTGGTTATGGTATGGATTTCCAAAATGGGATCCGCAACGAATGGGGAGGTAGACCCTATGAAGATCTTGTCAAGGGCTTCTCATATATCGAAGAGAATTTTGACTACATTGACACTGAACGGGCCGTGGCACTTGGAGCTAGCTACGGTGGTTACATGATGAACTGGATTCAAGGACATCCGTTAGGTCGCAAGTTCAAAGCATTGGTCACACACGATGGTGTGTTCAGCACTCTAAACCAATACAGCTCTGAAGAACTCTTCTTCCCACATCATGATTTCGGAGGTTCGTTGTGGGAGAACCGCGAAATCTATGAGAAGTGGGATCCAGCGCAGCACTTGAAGAACTGGGATACGCCACATTTCATCATTCACAACGAGCTCGATTACAGATTGCCCATCTCGGAGGGTCTAGCGCCTTTCAATGTCCTACAAAGTAAAGGTATCCCAAGTAAATTCTTGACCTTCCCGGATGAAAACC
Organism: Pseudofabraea citricarpa; assembly: GCA_029641185.1. Taxonomy (NCBI): domain Eukaryota; kingdom Fungi; phylum Ascomycota; class Leotiomycetes; order Helotiales; family Dermateaceae; genus Pseudofabraea; species Pseudofabraea citricarpa. The sequence continues at coordinate 3,101,783 of JAPWGK010000001.1, forward strand.
ATGTAAGTAGTTTTCCCTAGCTATCCGGTTTTGGCTGCACGCGAAGATACTGATTGGTAATATCTGCAGTGGGTATTGAAACCCGAGAACTCTCTCGTGTGGCATCGCGAGGTCTTGGACTGGATCAACGAGTATAGCGGCATAACCAAGGAGCGGGAACAAGAACAAGAAGAGGGAAAGGTGCAAGAGGATGTGACGTCGGGGGTTCAAGATTTGAGTCTTTGATAAAAGCCGGGAAATCAAAAGTGATGATTAGTTGACTGATTATGATGACATGGCTGTTCGTCTGGAAGTATTAGCTTTTCAATCTATCTATATTAGGCACTGTGGGCACTGTCTTGCTTGAAAAGCGCGTTGGGGAAGGTGGTGGATGTTTTTGTGTGTGCATGCCATGTCTCTCATCTACTTGAGTGGTTAGGTATGCAGTTAGGTATATACGTATGTGCGTATATATGTACATATCTTGTCAAGTTATGATACTCCACCATACCGTACGATGCGTGCATGCTATACTAGAGAAATTACCTAACCTCCATACCGGAGACGAAAGTGAAGAACGAAGAAGGAGATGAAATTCATGATTCAAAGCAGCTAGTTTTCCTTTTTGGGGGATATCTTATATAAGTGATATGATTTATAGAAATATAGACCGGCAATAGGATTGTGGATTGAGTTGTGCTTGGGTTGGCTGGTTGTATGGTGTTGATACTGGGATTAGTGGGTATGTGGGAGAGGTAGATGGATGGATACGTATAGATAGATAGGTGGGTAGGTAGGCAAGGTAGAGTAGAAGTAGAAGTAGAAGTAGAAGTAGGTGGATGGGTGGGTACGTACTTGACTTGAGAATAAGGATAAGAATGGCGATAGCGATGTGAATGGGAGGGTAAAGGGGAGAAGGAATGAAAAGAAGGAATGAGAAGAAGGAAGAGGAAGAGGAGAAGGGAATGTAAGAAGGTAAGGAAGTAGGAAAGTTCAGGTACACTAATGAATGAATGACCCAAGTCATCATGTATGTACCTACCTAGGTTCCTAGGTACCTAGGTAGGTAGGCAAGGATATACTACAAGGCAAGACGAAGTCACATCAAAACAACGACATTATCAATCATCAAGCCACAAGATAAGACAGAAGACACAAGACACCAAGAGAGACATGCAAATATTTCGTTTCAATTCATCTTTCATTTCGTCTCGACAGTTTCGGTTTCATCTCTACCTGTACTGACCGCACTGCACCTCTACGCTAATGATATAATCATACATCTTTCCCCTCCTCTCCTCTCCCCTCTAGATACAACAATCCCGATTTCTATCTACAAGACATCAAGTCCCCATCCTCCTCGTCCTCCTCCTTCTTCTTCAACCGCACGTACCGCTGTCCACCACGACGAGATGAATAACGATCAGATGAACAACGACACACACGCTCTCTCTCACACACACACACGCTGCTACACATTAAACAGACAACAGAAAGAGGAGGATGATGATGGTTTTTGGTGTGGTATCTTTGTCCGGAACCCAAATAACAAAAAAAGACGACAAAAAAAATGGAGGCAAGCACAGCAGGCAATGTAAACAAGAGAGCAAAGACAGAAAAAACGAACAGAAAAAAAACAAAAGTGACATGAAAGGAAACTATAAAAACGCCTTCATACAATGCACAGTAAAGGTATTGGATTGCGCTCTAGTACAGATGATTGCTTGCCGGGGCGGGTTGGTGGCTGGCTCTCGTCTCCCTTGACCAGGGAATGGTATGTGTAATAAAAAAGGTGTAATAACGAAAGAAGTCGAGGATCTAGTCCGCGTATTAAGAAAGAAGTGAAGGTGAGGTTAAAGAAAGTAACACCCAGGCGACGAAGATATGTCCCATTTTTTTCCCAACTGAAGAGTCCCCGAGTCTATGGTTTGTGGTGTAGGAAAAAAAAGAAAGATCATGTCCGGCTCCGTGCTGTTGCTGTTGTAGCGACTCGCATTTACTCCAAAATGCAGAATGTTTTTTTCGTCTCAATAAATATGATGGACGCCCAAAGATGCAGACGCTAAAGCGATCAAAAGAGTGTAGGTAAAATGTACGCATGGTATATCGTCAAGGACTCGCTGTGTGAAACTGTCATATTCTGCCATCGGCGCCTAGGTTCAACCAAGACATGTCGGTAGAGGGTTGGGGCTGCCGCCGTTGTTGCTGAGGTGGCGGTGCTACAAATCGTGATTCTTGTGGAAATGGGCTTCCTGTGCCTCGAGGTAGTGTGGCACCATATACCGACTCGGTATAGGCATCACTGGCAACCCGATCCGTACCCCAATCACTTCTGCCGATACCTGAATATGGCTCGACAAAACTCTCTGGGACACCACTTGAGAATGCGTCATGTCGGTCATGGTACGAAGACGTCGAGCTCCTTGTATCAAGGCTATCGATTTGTCCAGACATTCCTTCGCGTATTGGGAACTGCTCACTAGGGGTAGCAAGTCGTGGACTACCTGTGGCAACTCTGTTCATCTCAGGTTGCCCCGGTATCCTTAACGGAGGAGGCATCGCAGAGTGTTGAGTTACGACGCTTGGCCGTCTATCCTCCGTATATTGCGAGTCTCTATCCGACGCGGCATCGTCGTATGTCGTTCGTTTCGAACCGAAGCCAAGAATGTTCAAAGCGCTTCCTCCTGACCAATACCTATTCCACCCCGAGCTCCGTCTGGTACTGCCTCGTTTCCCACTACCGCTTCCACGAGGCTTCCGGACCGACCTTTCTCTTGCGAAGGAGATACCCTTTTCCTCTCTCGCAACGGGTGCGGCCACCGGGATAGGTGTAGGTGTGGGTGCTGGCGCGGGAGTAGGTTCAACCAAAATAGGATAGGGTTCTTGTGGTATAGGATTACTTATCGCGTTCTTGTAGTTCTTGTTGAACTGACTGCTCGATTCACTCCGAATGCTTGCCATTCCTTTGGAGGCTCCTCGGTTGTGTCCTACTCGTCCTAACAGCATTGTCATTGACGAGAAAGATCCCTGTGATTCCTTATTGCGGTGACCGTATCGTGTGGGAGATGGCATTGGAGCCATGTCCTTCTCTGAATATCCAATGTCCATATCATTCTTATCATCTGTGAGGCCACTTGAGCGGCGTTGGTGACCGGCTTGTTGGAATTGTTGCTTCTTCTTTCGGTATCTGAAAAGTAACAGTATCGCGAGAAGAATTAGTGCTACACCTGCAATAGACCCTAAAACAGCACCCAAGACCTTGACTGGAAATGGAGTTGCTGGGGAATCAGTTGATGCCTCGGCTGAAGAGCTAGATGTTGCTGCAGCAGAAGAAGCGGATGAGGGTGCGGTCTCGATCGGCGTGCCTAATCCTCCTTGGATTGTGCTGACCTGTTTGGACACAAGCAGATCGGTAGCATTCTGCCAACAGTTATCCCGGCCTTTGAATATACATAATACATCATTGCTGTTGCCCCCTGAAATGACAACATGCTTGCTTTGATCCATGGCTATCGAGTATTGCGTTCTTGTGCTCATGGGTGCAAGAGAGTCGTTGTAGGCTGGCCAGTTAAATGCTGTGAGGTTCCCTCTCTTCTCTAGTTCTTCATCAGACTCGGAGAAGTCTCCTTCCAATGCCCGTGCTACAATTGGCGCAGCATTCTGAATTGGGTTCTTTTCCGAGTCGATCAGAAGAGTCCGGTTGACTGCATTTGGTGCTACCGACATATCGAACGTGTAGAGACTTCGACTTCCATCATTCCCATTCACTACCACCGACTTGATCGTGCTAATGTTAGATATTGGATCTCTTAATGTTATGTTCGTATCAACCCATGATCGGCTTGGGCTAAACTCCATGACCTTCTGGTTGGTCTCACTTCCTCCGATGTACACTGCCTTGCTGTTTGTCCATTGCATCACCAAGGGGTTGATGGCCGGTGGAGCATCCGCTTGGTATGCCAAAACATTGTATGGCTCGAAAGCATCGATGGTAAAGGTCTGTGATGAGGGGGCTTTGTTGCCATCCTGAGTGCCAGCATACAAGAGAATAGAATCTGACGCGTTCAGGTAGACCGCGTTGTGGTACAGGCGGTTCTGTGTTACGGGTACCGACGGTGTTATCGATTCCCACGCTCCAGTTCCAAATGTAAAGCGCTGTAGCCCAAGGTAATCGCTCGCGTTCGTACTTGTCCCACCAACGATATATAACGCAGCCGCGTCGGTATTGTTCTTCGGGGTCGACTTCACGCACACTCCTCCTGTGACTGCTTCGCCCATGGGTAGTTGGGTCCATAATCCACCCTCTTCCATCGGCAAACACTGGAAGATGCTACTCGAGTACGAATACAACGTGTTGTTGAATATCACGGAGCAGGCGTCCACAATGGGAGCCACTGGTGCTGGAAGAACCATGATGGCGTCGTGCGATGTTCGTCTTCGTCTTCACTCGCAGGTCTCCGTCCAATCGTCACCCAAACCAAATATCCAGTCTAGCCTAAGGGTTCGTCAATTCGTGTACCACATCCGACTACAGACACATGGTGGCAATGGCGGTAATATGCGTAATGTGTTCCCAATTTCAAGAATCGAACCTGCTGTCAAAGCCGTCGATATGAAGCCTTCCGAGGTCTCTGATGAAAATAGGGTTGTTTGAAGAGAGGCTCAACAGCGAGGGAAAGTCACAATTGGAAAGGAGTCGGTCGCCAAGCAATCCGCAGTCTGGATCGAATGGTGCTCGCTCAAACGAAGAATGGTTCTCTGGAAGTCAGTCGTAGGTAGGATGGGTTCGCAAGCAGATCCTCGATGAGAAGGATCCACGATGGTTTGGAAGGACTAGTAGAAGCTTGCCAGGTAGATTGTCCAGCCAGGTCAGATGAAACGAAGGAAGTCTAAGAGGTGTACAGCGTGTGTGGACTTCTGTGCGTTTGCTCGGGGGACCGTTGAAACTCTAGGTAGCAGGTGCTGAGGCGAGTGCAAGGTGGACTGGAACTGGGTATGGAATATGCCTGCAGGAGTGCCACGCGAAAGACTCGATAGGTCGTGGTTGCGAAAGTATTCCAGGGAGTCGCGGGCGATATGGAATTGTGGAAAGGCGATGCCACGATGGTGATGCAGGCAGGTGTGGTCGAGTCGTCGCAGAGGGCACCTTCAATTGATTCGAGGTCACGACAGTCAGTCAGTCTGGGTTGGGACGGCGTGCGAATGGTGAGGGCCTGCTCTTCTGTTGCCTAGGGGGGAGGGGGGGAAGTTGGCTTGATCTACAGAACGAAGTCGATAATCTGTTTCCACCAGCTCAATGCAATGTCAGAGATACGCGGTCCCGGCGGTCGGGGGATTTGACGATTCGTCGCAGATATACCAGATGTCGCCCAGAATGGATGTTGCGCGTACAGTACCGACTTGATGGGTGTTTGTAGGGCGAAGCAATGCGGAATGTGGATTTGGTGGTGGTGGTGTTGTTGTTGTTGTTGTTGTTGATGCCGGCTGCGAAGGAGTTCGTGGGGGAGAGGTGAGAGTGAGGTGTGGTGGTGTGCTTCGGGCCTATGGCGAGTGAGTGGTGAGAGGATCGTGAGATGATGGTTGATGCTGGGGATCAGAGGCTGCTGTCAATAATAATCTCGTGCAGCACTGCAGCCACTGCCAGCCAGACGCTCAGGGCTCCTCTTCCTTCACAGCGTACGATTCCGATACGGGCTTGTCTGTACTGAGCCTGTCGCCGGCCCAGAGAGGAATGGCGCCTGTGGACAGGTACCGGGAGCTGGCGTCTTTGGAGACTTTTGGAGGGTTTTGGTGCCGGGATGCTACGAGTTGGGCAAGACAGCCGTCCGATCGCTCACAATAGAGGGGGGCTGGGGCTGGAGCTGGAGCATGGCCGACGAGGGAGATGGGACGTTGTTGTAGAGAGAGAGAGAGAGATTTCAATATTTCCATAATTCAAGCACGACGACTGTAATTTCTCTCGGGTCCCCAGGTCAGTGGTCACCCGTGAGGTCGCCACACGTATAATATCCAAAATAGAACTGGACTGGTTGCGCGAGAGGTCATCGGGAGAAGAGCACAGGGGGTGGAGGCAACAGGATACAGTACAGTAGTGGGCACTGGGCAGGCTGTTTGGCGCTGAACTGTAGACAGTGTAGAGGGCTTCTCTCGCTGAAGGGGGGAGAAGGGATCGCAGTTAGTGGTCCATAGGCAGTAGTGACAGTGGCAGCTCCTCTATCACACTGCCTATCACTGGCCCGCAGTACCTGCCAAGCTGCTGTCCCTGACTCCCTGACTCCCTGACTTTGACTCCCTGGATGTGCTAATCGGACGCTGACCCAATTAAGACGCCGTGAAACTGGGGCCCGCACTCGTTGCCCATGCATCCCCGTCAGGGACTCAGGGGCTGCATTTCTACTGTACAACGTACTGTACATACTCCCCTAGTACTTCCACTGTCTCCCACCAATGCTACACCATCTACTGTACCATCCATCCACCATCCACCATCACCACCACCACCACCGTCCACGCACAAACTCAACCCCCCGTCCCCGTCCCCATCCCCGTCCTCGTCCGACACCCGCCCACGTAAGCACCAAATCTACGCTGCGATGCCTTTAAACTGACATACAACGAACAGTCTCAGTCCTAGGTACTCCGCATTGCTCTTGACGTCAACAGCACTATATCGTGGTCTCTGATGCTCCCTCAGCCTGAGCCTTCAGCCTCCCAGCCCAGCGTCTCTAGCAAAACACCGCCCGAAGAGCCCTCAGACTTCCCTCCAGTGTCTACCGCTACCGTACCATCCAGCGTCCAGCCTACCGTTACATCCAGACCCTGGGGCCAATGTGCCACCTCCCTTATTGGTTGCTGTCGCCCGTCAAAAGTCCCATCAGTGCACCCATAAGGTTCACGGACCGGAGCTGGCCAGTCAGCCAAGGGCAGAGCGAGATGTGAACCAAACATGCAAAAGGTGTCGGGTGCAAGAGCCAAAAGCCAAAAGCCAGAAGCCAGCGTCGCGAAAGTCGTCGTGGCTCAGCGCGTCCGAAGTTCTCTGCGTGCCTCACCTTCCTTCGGCTCGTTACGAGTTCTGTTCTGTGCGCTCCAATAGTGACATGGTGACATGATGGCGGCGGCGGCGGCGGCGGAGGAATGATCGGCTACCTTATCCCCTCTCTCTTTTGCTTGTGTTGCTGTCTGATGTCTGATGTCTGGGTGCCCGCCAGGATGAGATCTGATCTTCAGAAAAGTACCGGTATCAAAACCGCCTTGCCTTCCTCCCAGTCGCACGGTGAGTTAGGCCGTCATGCCTCCGATCAAAAAGTCCAATCGGTGTGGTTGAGGATTCTCATCATTCAATGCCGCCGGCACTTGTTGACTCAACCTTCTCTTCTTCATCTTCCTAAGCGCCCGCACGAAATGCTGCTCTCGTCTGGGTGAGGATCTGCCATAGCATCGTGATCATGTGCTCCGAGGTGAGGTTCAAGGCCAACCGCGCGCTCTTACACGTCCGAATCCAAGCGGGTTTGGAAGACGATTGGCTTAAGCGACCGTCAGCATCACAGTCAATACTTCGTTGCATGCGGTGTGCATGTGAAGGGAGTGAACCACGGCAAGGATATCATCTTTTGTTCACGATAACTCAGAACCAGCCTCACCTGTCTTCCGGCCCCTGAGGTTTGTCGGTATGTCACCACCACCCATCCTGCTCTGTTCCACTCTGGTGTTTCTCCTCGTTTATTCTCGTCCGTCGTAAAGTTAGTGGAAGCTTCGATTACAATCGTCGACTCTCGGCAGACTGGGCTCCCGCTAACGTCGGGTACGAATCAGTGACGAGACGTCGGGTTATCACGATGAAGTATAACTATAGATGCGACTCCTGCGCAAGAACACCACGCCCAGGTACTTGGATCTTTTCTTGGGGTGTGTGGAATTAAGAGGTGTGGAGGAGAAGACGTTTTGAGATCGACAAAACACTCTTGATTCTAGCACGTGGAGGTAGATGGCCTCTGTCTTTCCTTTTTGTTCTCTTCGTGTTCCACACCCGAACTCGAACCCGAAACCAGCCCCGTATATACCGGTACTTGTAGCAAGAGTGCCAGCCAACAACAAGTATATCTGTTCCCGTTCGTGATTCTAGAACCAAAATAAAATCTTCCACGCAGGGAAACATGCACGAGCGAGAACAGGTTCCATCGCTCGTCTCGACTTTCTTCCTCCTGCCCTGCCCTGCACGGCACTTCTGACCTGCTCCAGAGTCTGCCGATGTCTGGTAGAGGTTGCGAAAGGAGACGAACGGTGTGTTTCATCCTACGACGTCTTTTTTTCCCGCTTTCCTCCAGCATTACTGTAGTATATACTCGACTGCACTTACCCCACATGCACCCTCGCGCGATGTGACGCCGAGCATGGAGCATGGAGCATGAGTACACTGTACAGGCAGAATAATGGCGTCGTGTGGTCTAGAGTGGAGTAGGTAGACAGTATAAACATTCTAGCATAGCGAGCGGGGTCCTCTGGTGCATCGAGATAGATGACCAGGTAGATATCGTCAAACGAGGGGCGTCCATACTATCCTACTATGCCATCTATCTATCCATCACGACTCGAACCCAAAGGAGAGGAGAGGGGGAAATCCTCCGTCCCCAGAATCCATCCAAGACTTTTTTTGATGGCTTTTCTCTTGGGTTGGCGATATACACGAGTCACCACTCTCACTCCCCTTTTCGTCTCTCTCTCGCTCGCTCTTGGGTTTTGTTGCACGTCTGCTTTTCTTAAAAACCATTACCGCATCGCATCACATCACGCATACGGTACGGTAGTTCTCTCGCTCTCTCTCTTCATTTCAGCCTCCCTCTCTCTCCCTCTCTCCCTCTCTCACTCTGTTGCACATCTACATGATTGTTTAAATAAAAAAAACCATTACCGCATCACGCTGCGGCGCGGTGCGGTGCAATCACTCCTCCCTCGCCGCCGGGATCCGGACCAGAAGCCCTAGAAAAGGTACATGTACATGCCTCATGTACCGGTACCGCTACGGCAGCTAAGAAGACGGAAAGAGAGGGGAGAACTCTAAATAGATTGCTTTGTATATGCGTAGTCTTCTCGCATGATGATCATGATGGGTTACTGTACAGTAGAGTAGGTTCGCCGTTTTGATTTCATCGTCTCGCTTTACTGTATTTCAGGTAGGAGAGGGGTTGTGTGCACTGGACTGGCTCTGGGAGGTTCCTTTCCTTTTGTGCTGGGTTGGGCTGAGTTGAGTTTTTTTTCCTTTTTGGGCCGTGTTGGTTTATGGTATGGTGCAGTATGGGGTATGCTTGTCTTGGTTTGGTCTCTCTCTCGGATGCGCGGAGTAGGTGGAAAGAGGGGAAGGGAGGAGGTGGGTTATTGATCGAAACTCTGAGGATTGCTCATCATTGGAGATTGACGACGAGGACGGTTGGTTACTGTATATTTTTGGGCGCGGGGAGTGGACGGGTGTGAGGGATGAGGATGAGGATGAGAATAAAAAAGGGGTTTGTCGCTAGAGTTTATGTCTTTTGAGTTTGGGGATTTTTTGGAGGACGCGACGTTCCTCTCTCCCTTTTTTTTTTGCCTGCTCGCTTTGATCTTCTTCTTCTTGTTTGTTTTCGAGGGGGGTGTTGGAAGAGAGAGGTACCTACCGTACTCGTCTATGGTTCTTAAGAGCCTGTTTTTTTTTATTTATTTTTCAATATAAATTTTAACAACGGATGTGCGAATAGGTAGATAGCTAGGTAGCTAGGTAGATATATATCTACTGTCACAAAAGACTCGCCGGAAAAGAAGGTGCCGTCTTTTAGATTTAAAATTCCCCTTTCTCGTATGGAGGTGAGAAAATGTACCTTCTCTCTCTCTCTCTCTCTCTCTCTCTCTCTCTCTCTCTCTCTCTCTCTCTCTCTATAAAATAACATGTTCGCGGTGACGTCTATACCCTTGAATGCTCTCCGACTCTGAAAGGATATACAAAAGAGCAAGCTCGAGAGCTTGTCAGATCGAGAGGGGCAGACTCCAGCAGACAGACAGACGCCTTTTAAGTATATCTACCAGTCCTCTGAAGCTTAAGAAATTGCAAACAAATATATCTGTTGGTTACGAAATGGATTCCTATAGAACATGCTCGAGAAGAAAAGAGCCACGAGACTCGATTTTGCAACGATTATAAAAAAGAATCATCGTTCCATTTCTTCGTGTGAATATGGTAGATAATCTAGCTGTCTACCTGGTCTACGTGAGGGCGATGAGAATGAGAACAAAGACAGATTGAACTTCTTCGACATGGCAAACTTACTTGTATATAAGATTAGTATCCGATAGGAGTATTCGAGCACCCACGCACTCGTCAGCAACGCCGACACTTGTATCATCGAGCTCCGCCGCATTTCACAATTGAAGGTCAACGGATCTTTCTAGAGCGTATCGACTTGGTGGCACAGCTCGTAAATCTAACACTTGGTCCATTCAAATCATGCCTGTCTACTGACAAAAGACTCACAGAAAATTAAGGTTGAAGAGTATAACGACCAATGTACTCCCAATGTACTCCCGACGCTCTATCTGTGAAAGCAAATTCAGAACAAATCCAAATATCTTTAATGGCCTGTGTTTAGGATGAGTTGCATGGTATCAAGACTTCCGCTTTGATATTCTCCTCTCAATGACATGGCTCTCTGTGCATCTTGCCTGGTATGTCTTATTCGTTGTAGCAGTACTACCTTTTGTTGATCGGCATTGGGTAGAAGATAAATACACAGAATTATATAATGGTTGTTTCAATTGGCAGACTGTTTGTGGTTATAGATTTATAGATTGTCAGTCACAGCTGAGATAAAATGCCTGGTTATTGATTTCTTTGTGCTCATTACAATACGATGCTCATATTTATAGCCATGTGGCTCCCGATCCAACCTGCAAAAGGAGAGGAAGCTCCATCAGCTCATTTCCTGGTATCATCACGAATACAAGAGTCCTTTCAGAAACCAGGCAAAACTCCGTTCATCCACCCATCCATCCATCCTATCATCCATTCGTTTTGATTGGCCCTCGCTAAACCCAGAACGCCTTCCACTATAGCACCCTCAACCCATTACACGTCGCTTCACGCGATAGCTCGTAGCTTAAGATGGTATGGTCGTAATAATGTAACATTAGCCTCCATCGACGCGGTGTCGATCTGCTCTCCTTCCTCCTCTGGGCCATATTATCAGGCAGAGGCGAGACAGCCATGCCCAATAGCGGGAAGGGAGGTTTGGCCGCTTGGCTCTGGAAGGGCAATATGTAATCGATGCGGAACATTGGTTGCGGTCTCAATCTTGTGTCGGCAATTCTGGGCTGCGTTAAGGTAATAAGCGCCACCCTTCCAGCCTGGCTAGCAATTACAGCCAAAGATAACTCGGGAATACTTGCTACCATGTTTAAGCGGTGAATCTGATGAAGCTGGAGAGTTTCGTTGTCGTTTTCGGAATACAGCATTGTTACGCAGAGTGTTGGAATGGCCGAATTGTTTGGTGGTATTAGTTCCAGATCCCACTTCTGCCCTTTCAGTATAGCACTCCCATCTGGGAGTATGATTGAGGTTGATTCCAAATCCGCTTTTACATCGCCAGAATCTTTGTTACCTTGTACTAAACTAGCCTGAAGTTTTCCAGGTGTTTTGAAATCCTTCAGACGCCTTTTATCCGCGATTCCAAGGAAACGCAGGAACATATCTGTTCCTGTTCGGTGCTCACCAATAATACCAACGGATCTAGAACCTGCACCAGAACCAATACCAGGATGAATGTCATCGTCTTCGACAGTCTCAAGGCCAGATATACCAGACACCGACCGTTTATTAGGTTCATACGCAGCATCTTTACGGCTGCTAGTGACATCGAAGCGTGAGGAATCAACTACAAGCCTTGCATCGGCGTCATCGAATTTCCCCAACCCCAGAGCCTCCTGTGGTGTGGTTGGTATCGGCTTAAAGCAGCCAGGTTTTAATACCATGACTGACCAACCCATGACGTTTTGATCAGTAGGGTTTCTTTTACCCTTTCGTAACCGAACTTGCTTTTCTTCCCAAATGTCAAGGATCCAGATGCTTCCAAATATATCTGTAGCAACGACAGATTGAGCTTGAGAACTTTTGTCATCACTGAAATCAAGTGATGGGATATTATGTCCTTCTAATCCAAGATTTATGACTCTGCGCTGGTTGCGACTTCTGTCTGGTCCGTTGGGATTTGGTGGGGTAATTGGGAATGTTGTGTTCGTCGTCGGCGGCGTAAAATCGTCGTTACCTGACTCCGTCAGGGCGAATATAAAAACTGTTACCTCACGGAGATTAGAGCCGACAGCAATTAAGCGTGATCTTTCATGTATTGCTAATCCCCAGGCAGAGGAGCCGACATTCTCGTGGAAAAACCTACCGTCCATTAGTGGAATATCTTGAGTAGGCACCAGTGATTATGCTAAATCTTGTCGGCTACAAGGAGTGACTTTTTCCTATGAGCTGCTTGGTCCCCACTTTGGGATATGCAATACCGGAATACAAAACAGGTAGTTATATAAGAGGCGCTTCTTGACTTACGGGTCCAATGGATAGAAAGGTGTCTCATGATTATCCTCAATCCGCTTCGCTTTTGCAGCCATGAATTCCTCGAGGCAGGACATAACCTTTTGTGTGTCGTACGCCACAACATCTCCATCATCGTACGATAGCAAAATGATTTCTCGTTCTCCTAAGTTCCCAATGATGATATGATTGATACAGTGGGATCGTACCGGATCAATTGAGCCAGGGGTTTTTGCACCGGCGGCCGTTTGCGGGGGGCGAATAACCATATCGGAACGAGGCGGTAGCGTGTTCTTGATGTTTCGCGGCTGCGTGATATGGAGTTCCTTACGATAGGCAGCAAAGTAAAGCTATTGGAAGTTAGAAAGATAACATCATGGGGAGTATGGTGAGCAAGGCTGTACGTACGTTATACTTCTGGGACAGAGCAACTAAATTAGACCTCCAGGAACACACACGGGGCGCGCCCACTCGATAAGTGCTGCGGTATGATAGAGCCATATCATCCATTGGATCGTCGGAATCATCCTCATCCTCGTCATCCTCTGTGAATTGTGCCATCCTTTCCTCTTCGAGCTCTGCCCACGGTTCCGCATATCGAACGCTCCCGTGTTGAACGACACAGTTTCCTACGGCGATAGGTTCGAAATGCCTCTTTGCGGCCATGGTGGCAGTGGTGGCTTATGAGTTATTGACATCGAACGATAAATGCAACGTGCTGTTTGTGGCAGGCTTGTATGTGCTCGTGCAGTGAAAGAGGGGACGAGGCTGCAGCGTCTCACGAGGCTGATTCCTCAAGTGCGGAAGATCGTCATGGCAACACGTGATTTCCCACGATATGCTGGGTCACTTAGTACATCTCGATGCTTTCGAGCGTTTATCTGCTGGAATAATAAGTTTGTTTTAGTAATCAATCGTTGGAAAGTATTTAGATGCCTTTAAAGTGTTGATCATATTTCAGTAATTCTATTTAAATGGTTTCAAATGATCGAATGCTTTCAGTGGTTTGAAAGCTCTTGTTAGTAAATACTTAAATACCTTTCATTAACCAGACATCTCAGAGTGATCTAATACTATTACATAAAAAATTGAGTTTTGGGTAAGTGTCTTTTACCTTCTTACTTGATCTCAAATTCCCAAATCTTTTAAATTTATCATCAAGTGAGACAGACAGGTTATCTTGTGTTTACTAGTTACTCATAAACTAGTTCAAAAATATTTCTTATGTTCAATCTGTAATTTATATTACTTGAAACAGGACTCCCATTATTCAGAGGAAAACCAATCAAGCTGAAATATCACGCTATTAATAGGTAGGCTACGAATGTATCTAATGTGATGTTCTTTTTACCTCTAGGTTTGGTTGAACGGCAAGCGCCATTACGATTGTTTATCAACTTTCTTAACATATAGGCTTAATTTATGTTATAAATTAGAAATTGTAGGTAAGTGTATCCCAAGAAGACTAGTATAAGCTGATATGAGACGGACATTCATTGAACAGCTCATATCGTCTTGAAAATGAACTTATTGCTGAGACTGAGACGAGGAGGGGAATAATTAAAATTACTCATCTCCTTGATAACAGGCCAGGAGCAGAAAAGGATAGAAGCTAAATATAGATAAAGATCTCTTCTCATTGTTTCGCAAGGTGAATAGTCGCTTATTTGAGTAATCCGTACGTGTATGACTGTTAAAAGTACTTCGTCACTGAAATTTAACTACTTATTTAAAAGGTACTTGGTTACTGCCACCGAACTTGGCAAATAAACTTGGTAATCAAATGTGCTTGCTGAAAATGTGGCGAGTAACTGAATTTGGTAAATAAAATTGGGTAAGAAACTCGTTTATTGAAGGACTTGGTCATTAGAAATATTAGAATGCCGAAAATTCAAAGAAACTATGTATGAACCTAACACGTACAGTTCACATACACTCGGCGACAAGAAGGATACATAACATAGGTATGCAATTAGAGGTTTTTATTTGCGTCGACTAGCTTTTAATCTGCAGTATTCAACATGCTTAACTATCAACCACGGTAGCTTGCACCAGTTGACCCAGAGAATTGAATACAATATTGACAATCGCATTCAAGGCCGAGTACGAGTATGTTTTCTGTACAAATCCATTCGAAAGCGTCTTGCTATCGCCAGTATACGTCATGTTTGTCAAATAATCACCAACAATCGTGCTGACAACACTGTCACCCGCGCCGGCGACTTGCTGCACGATATTTCCCAGGTTATCGACGAGGAAAGAAAGCGTCGTGCCTCCTTGCGTAATGGTACCGAGTAGTCCCTCAACTTCTCCAACCACAGCTTCGATCAGAGAAGTCGTTGCGTTCAGCGCCGAGATGATGAGAGGATTTAGATCCAGTGATTCGAAGACCCGGTTCACGATCTCGACCAGATTGCCCAGGCGCACGATCAGTTCCAGTTCGGCTTCGACGTCGGCTATGGTGAGGTTGATCTTCTGGACTGAAAGCTGCACGCCGGCATTGATGGAGACGAGCCCTGCAACGGCAGCGTTGAGGTTGATATCGGCCTTTAAATTCTCGACATCTAGTTCGATTCGTCCAACCGAGAGTTTGGGTACGTTTAGATATACATCTGGAGGTCCGGAAAGTGTGGCTGTTTGGCTTGTGGTTGTGGCCGTGCCGTTTCCTCTCCGTGTGGTGGTGCTCGAGTATTGAGGGAATGTAGTCGCGCTAGGTGAGACGGTTGTAGCTGCAGAGGTAGATGTCGCTGCGTCTGTTGCAGTGCTGCTTTGAGCTGTTGCTGCTGAGATGAAGACCAGGAAGCTGGTGAGACACAGCCAGAGTTTTGGAGACAACATAGCTACTAAGAGGGATAAACGTCGCAAGGAACGACGAAGACGGATGAAAGGTAAAAATGAGTGACAGTCTTTGAAAGATCCCAACGAGGTGGTTTGCGGTTGTGGTCACCTCTCCTTCAGGAGAAGAGATCTCAGTCGATCTTGTATATCATTCTCGATACCATAGAATACGCTTGTAAGGCTCCTTTTGGCCTCCTGTCTTGCTTCGAACCTGAACGTCATCTCGATCATGCATTGGCATCTGCACGGCTCATGTCAAGCTGTCAAGGCAAGTAAAACTGCATATCCTCGAATCCATGGGTTCTACCAACCGGCATCATCCCCATAACTTTTAAGGTAGTATTCTCGCGTGATCCGGGTGACGGACCCCATATAAAAGAGTGTGGTAATTGCCGACCCCAATCATGAGGTGTCAGGACCAGGCGGTTTGGATGGGAAATTAGGTTTCTTCTGTGCCGCACCACGGGGATCTCTAGCCTCTGGCATTGTGCTCGATAGCGTGGTATTGAGAGGTTACAATGAGTCTTATCATGCCACTTGAAGAAAGAAAGAAATCAAGTTTTTTCTTTCTTTCACTTTTGGAGCCAGAGAGGATGCGTTGTTGATTTGTTGGTGCTACTCACCAGTGGCTCACACTACTTTACCGGACTTTGATCTTAGCTGGGTTCTCATGCGCATGCACATGTATGGTGACTGACAACAATTGAACCCTTATTATTATGAATAAATGTATATGAGGCTCATTCTCTTGTTTACTCAAGTAAACGGATTTTAATTTATGTGATACTGTCAGATCAATTCAGCCTCTTGAACGTTCGAGTTGACAAAGCCATAAGTGATAAGAATTCGAAATAGCAGATCCAACCAGGTAAGAGAGATATTCTCCGCAAAGCCAGCCACGATTTAAGGCTCAGCCCTCCCTTATGCAAAGATACAGTAGGGGGGAGGTTTCAAAAGAGGAGCGTGCTCGCGAGCAAGCAGAATCCATGCTGTCTCTCTCGCCTAACCCCTAATTTCTGTGTTAGCGAGCCTGTTAAGCAAGAAGAAAAGCAAAAGACCAGGTTCCGCGTGCACCTCCGCTCCCCACTCTCCACTCTTGCCTGGATGACCGACCCGGACCGCAACTCAAACCCAATGCGACGCCCGGGAAATGATTTTTCGCAGGCTCGTGCTGCATGCAATTCTCAATTTGTCGAATGGGAAATCGAAAACCCACGAGCCGGGGGTGTCATTGGATCTACCGCTACTCCAAACCTAGAGAGATTGCTGTGCCGAGTGCCCGTCTTGGATCAGAATGCCTCTTTGGTTCAGCTCGTGCATGCTTCTATTGCCTATATCAGACGTTTCCTAAGTTACATCGCTACTTTGGCACAGCTGCCGATGCTGTGGTCTAGAATTTTCTTTTTCTGAGCTTGGGCACCGGATCGAATGTTTCGACCATTTGAGCTTTAATGGTAACGGCCAATGTTATATCTGCAAAAGCAGGTTTGTATGAATGAGGCTTGGAGGCATGACGACATGCAATGCATATTTTGTCTCCTATCTTCCGTAGCCTGAGGTGCGCTTCTCGTCCCATCTAATTTCATCTCGATTTGATAGATGCTGAGAAAAGGACCGGTGCTCCGCTTGGAACCCCTCCTACTCAGTCCGCTATGCAGTCTGTCTGAATAATCTCAGTCTCTCCTTTCATTCTTTCATACCCACCACTTACCCTCACTACACTCATTTCTCAATAGAATCATGAACCATCTACTTCAAAAAAACTTCTGGTTCTTGCTTCTCGCACCCACTCTCATTACTGCACAATCAGCCGGCGACAATGGATATTTCGGGTACTCACTCACGTCGACAGGCGACGAGGTCTCCACGACCTACGACACCTCATCAACACCTGCAAATGTATCCACGAGCGTGCCAGAACCCGACGTCTTTCTCAATGCCAGCGTACACGTTGGAGAAATTTCCATTGTTGTTGAAGAACTGAGCGCCAAACTGAATCTCGACGCACAAGTCCTAGAGCTGCTGCAATTCAACGCCGGCGTCGATTTATCCATCGAGCGCGTATCGTTGAAGATTGAAGAAGTCAATGCGGAAGTCATGCTCGAAGTACGACTCGCCAACCTCTTGACTATGATCAGCGACGTCCTGGAATCGTTGGATCTGAACCCCATTCTCGTCACGCTCGGTCAGGATCTCGTCAGTATCGTGGACACCGTAACCGACGATGCTTCCTCGTCGCTTGCCAGCAGAGCAGCCACGGGCGATTTTGTCCTCGCCAAGAATATCCTATACTCGGTGAATAACTACAGTGGGAACAAGCATACGAATCGGGTGCTAGCGCAGAATGGAGACATTGTGGACGAGTCGCTGGATAATCAAGGTGTTGTGTTGAACTCCAAGGTGGTCGGTTCGTTCCTCACTGACATGGTATTTACCGGGTATGATTTGGAAGCCACGCAAGATGGACAAAAGGTCAGGGAGTTGGAGTATACGTATAACCCTTTCGCGGGGTTGGAAGTCGTTAGTGCGATTTATGTTACTGAGAATGGCACGGTTGTGGGGACGAAGGTGTTGAGTGAAAGTGGAGGTGGAGGAAGTAGCACCATTGAAGGGTTTACTGGTTGAAAGATGCCTACCTACCTAGAGAATGCAAGAATTGATTTTCTGAAAACAGGAACTGAGTGACTTGGCACAATTTTGATCGGTAAAAAATCGAGTGGTCAACTGATGAGGAACCGACTGACTCGACCATCCTGGCCGCTTGCACAACTAATTATTCATACCTAGGTAGATACATGGAGATGTTGCAGGAATCACACACGCTAAATATCTCATGGAAAGGGGGGCATTCCCAGCTATTTGAGTATCTCTCATGTAAATTGGTTCAAAGTCGTCTTCTGCCCCAAAGATACACAGTTAGATTCATTTATTTGCCTAGATACAATACTTCGATATACGTTCTGCATCTCCTGGCACGCATTGAACAAAGTATCGCTAGTAATAATTAGATACGGTATTAGATTTCTAATCTATGAGTAAACAGACACAAGAAAAGAAGCGAGCAAGCAACTGCCGTAGTCTGTACGTGCGCCCTGGTCGCTCAAAAATACAAGAATAGAAGGCCCATCAAACAGCTCTAACCAGCCCTTTAATCTTATCCCACCGTTCTAGAATCGCCTGTCTCTCTTCGGGGGTTGATCGCTCATACTCAATGAGACCTTGTCTAAGTCTAACCGCAATGATCCGCGCCTTCAGATCTCGCGATCTACGCTTCAGGATCTGCTTCTCAACGCCTTTCAGTGTATACCCAATTAATCCGAATTGCGCCGCCACCGTCTTGAACACCAAACCGCCTACTCCCTTTCCGATGCCCTTCCCGAACCCAGCAACGCCTTGTTTCTTCGCACCGAGGTATGGCTGTGTTACCAGCCCAGTAATAGCATCAAACATGCCGAATCCCCATCCTTGTGCAGCTACTTTGGCACCACTACCAAGACCAGTAATGTTCTCACGCCGACGGACTGTATCGTCGTGGAAGACGTATGAGGGGAAGTTGTGTAAACCATTGGCAATGTTGTAAAAAAGTGCCACGGGTGCTTTTAACCAAGCTTCGACCATTGATTGTGCAAAAACTGTCGTATCGTGAGCTACTTCGAGAGCAGGCCCATGATCATGGTCATGACTCGGTCGTGGCCCAATTGTGCTTGGTCGTGGGCCGTTTGTACTCCGCCGTGGTCCAGTTGCACTGTGGAATGACTTCTTCTTCTTTTTCCGTTGCATTGAAGCAGGTAAGCAGCCTCTCGATTTCTTCTTTCGTTTAGTTGTCGTTTTTGCTGCCATGTGCCAAGCCAAGCTATCTAAATGCCGCTCGAAATTATCGTCGTTGTTAATTACATCTTGAAAATCAAGATTTGTCGGTAACTCTTGTAGTCCATTCGTCTCTACCTTCGTTGTATCTGCTAATTCTATGCTGTCTTGAGGACTGACTTCCTTCTCCGGCGGCTTTTTCTGAAAGGTTTTCGAGAGAGCTTTGAAATAATCCTCTATATTATTGACTAGACTGGTGACTGTTTCTGCCACTGCAGCGACTGCACCGACCACTGGGCCTTCTGCACCTTCGTCCATGTACCAATCTATGTGTCGCATTCTATCGTTGTGTCAGTAGCTGATATTTTCTGCATTCTTTTGTGTACTCACAGTTTTATCTCGTCAACCCTGACATGCTTGTTTTCAATCAGAAGCCCTACAGCTAATCCACTGAGTTGAAGGTTAGTCTTCTTAATACGCCAGACGGCCACTTTATCTGGAGCTAGATAGCATTTCATGGCATCCAAATTGATTGCAGTCTGAAATGACCTTGCAGCTTCCAGAGCGCCAGGCTTTTCGTTTCTTATGGTCTCACCCATCTTCTCAGCAGCAATTTGAATCCCAGGTCCAAGCGCTTGCTGTATACTGTGAGCGAGACTCTCTTCTGTCATCTTCTTGAAAGGAACCGGCTCTGGTCCAGCACCTGCTTTATAGACCATGGCTCCCCAGAACGGTTGGTCGCCAAAGAATGGTACAATAACTGTGGGTTTCCCCAAGGCAAGTCCGATAGCCGTAGTACCAGCGCCGCCATGATGAACCACTGCACTTACATGCTTGAAAAGCCAGTCGTGAGGACAGTTCCCAAGCATAAATACTCCTTCGGGTGCTGCATCTTCACCAAGCCCTCCCCAGCCTTTAGACACAAGCGCACGAACACCTGCTCTTTTCACCGCATTGAATATCAATGTGGTAAGCTCATTCGGCTTTTGAACCACAATTGAGCCAAATCCAATGTATACTGGTGGTGGTCCAGCGGCAAGGAATTCAGCGAGATCGTCTGGCGGTTTGTACGAGGACGCAAGCGACAAGAAAGAGAATCCCGTGATGTTAATATGTGGCCCCCAATCTTTAGGCTTTGGAATCAATTCCTGGGACCTGAAAAATATCAGTATCTTGGTAGTAGACAGAGACTGCAAGCTCCTTACCAACAATATGTGAATGGAACTTTCAACCTGGCCAATAAAACATGACCCCAAAGAGGACTGATTGGATCTAAATTCAGCGTCTTCACACGAAATCGATTAATTAAATCACCGAGTCTATGAACTTCAGTTAGCATGAAAAGCCTGAACATAGGAAAGCCACTATTAATTACCCTTGCCACGCAAGCAACTCGGTCATCGGGTAAGAAATGTAGTTTGCAATATTTGAATCAACGTCACTGGGAGCAATATTTGCTAATGGATGGGGGAACATCTGGGTTGGTGACCACGGCATAGTAAAGATGATATGTAGTGGAATAGACAGCTTTTCGGCGCAGTGGAGATGGGCGTAACTGGGTGGGTTCGCAATGATTGCATCGGCAATGAAAAGTCGATCTGATTCCTCGGCTTTTGTTCTCACAATGTTAGGATCCTCTGGCAAACCGTTTCCTGGCTCGATACAACTTCTCCATGCACCCTCGAAGATTTCAGCCATCTCTAGCCTCCGTTTCGATACATCTCCAGCCTTTATTGAGTCCATACCAGGCAGCAATCCGGGATTCTTCACCATGTATGCCATCAGGTTTGCAGGATCGCCTCCAATCGAGAAAAACTCCAGTCCATTCTCCTCTACGAAGTCCTTGAATACTGCATGGGTACATATTCTTACTCGATGTGAATATGGCGGTTTTGACAACTCATGGCCAATGGCAATGAACGGCTGCACATCTCCCCTCGATCCCACAATGTGTATTGCAATGTTTATTCTCGGCAGGCCCTCGAAATCCCCTAGTATCGCCTTGTAATCGTTCTTGTCGCTCTTCTTCGCTCGAGTGCGTGTTTGACCACCTTCAGGTTGCTTTCGCGATTTCTTTTGCATGTGACTCGTAAGACGTTCTGCCTTCGCGCTCGTGAACACCGTGATCCGCCCATCGCGAAGCACCTTCACCTTGCTGTGGCCAATGCGATTCGTGATGTTGAGGTGACGATAGCCTTGCTCTGGGGGCTCGGGCTCGGGTTCTGCCATGCTGACTGGAGAGCTTTGCAGGGCCGTCACTGGTCGAGCGCAAAGACAACGAAAGCTCTATCGGGGAAGTTGTGAAAGAGATGCAATGCGCATGGCTTGCTCGTGGATGTAGAGACAGACAATGAGAGAGAAAGATGGATTATCAGACCTACAGAGTAAGATTTACCGTGTTGTTAGGGACAAAGAATGATGTCAAAGGCTGCACCTGGATAAAGTCGGAGCTACCGGAAACCTTATGGAGACCGCGCGTGTCCGATAGTCTAGGCCAATGACAGACGCCGAGGGCTTGATGGAAAAGCCAAACGACATTGCACTGTATCTTGATGTTCGGACTCCAGTGTATTTTGAACGCGGGATAGAAGAAGTCTTGGAGTTGTGTTGTTGCCAGGGGCGTATTCGCACCCAAATCCCTCGTGTGCCGAACCAATAAGCAGCCAGGTCTGAAATGACCCCTCATGCCATGCGATTGATACAGGGCGGCTTCTGTTTTTATCTTCATTCAAAACAACGACTATTCACATATTTTCTGTTGCCTGGAGAACCTCATCCTCTCTTGTTCCTCCAGACGTCAACAATTCATCGATACCGAATGAAACATGATGGCAAAAATATCAGATGGCCAATCCTTCTCATCCCACGCTTGGTCGGAACAACGATATACCTTGCGAGCTTATGAGTGCCTCGAAGCCAATTGCCAATGTACCAGTGAAGTACATCCGTACCGTACTGTAG
This sequence comes from Pseudofabraea citricarpa, assembly GCA_029641185.1. Classification (NCBI taxonomy): domain Eukaryota; kingdom Fungi; phylum Ascomycota; class Leotiomycetes; order Helotiales; family Dermateaceae; genus Pseudofabraea; species Pseudofabraea citricarpa. The sequence continues at coordinate 3,123,927 of JAPWGK010000001.1, forward strand.
AGTGCATCCTACTAGTATAATTGGCACCAGCATTCGGGCCAATTATCTGTCCAGCAAGGCGGAAATCTGGTTGATCTTCGTTCCGAAGTGCGAACCCGGATACGGAGTACGGTGATGTGTTGAGAACCTGGTTTAAGGAGCTAATTGCTGAAGATATCGACAAGGCTGAGTAGCATAATTGTTCTGCAGTGTTTTGCTGCATTCAACTTTCAATTGCTCGAGTGATTGCGATTTGAAGAGAGCATATTTTAAACCCCAACTGGTAACCATCTAGATGTACATTGCTGTGTTTTCATGGAAATTTACATTTAACCGTAATTCATACTTGGTTTTTCAAAAAGGAAAAAGAAAAAAAAATCAACTGAGAGGCGTAGCTTATTATAGAATAGCTTTAAACCCTTGATATCTTTTCCGTCGCGTACTAAGTGATTAGATAGTACTTACATCGGCAATCAAATATTAAACGAGCTTATTGACAGGCATTTAAGGAATCAGAATAAGTAACCAGAAGATAATCAGACGAATGAATATGATTTCACTCGGCGATTATATGAATAGATATTTCTGGTAGCTAGAGAGGTGACTAGCCATACACATTAGTAACTAGTTGATATCGGTAACCATTTTGGCAAGTATTCATAGCAAGTATTCCTAGTAACCACACTGGAAGAAATTACTTCTGATTACTACTTCTAGTAATCATATTAGCAAATTTTGGTGACCAGCCACTTAGACCACTTCTGGTAACAATACACTGTTAAAAGCTGATTCTCTTACCGTATACTTCTAATTACCACTTCTGGTGACCACCTACCGTGGACATTCACTCCTGGTTACTATACGTTCCTGGTTACCATATACTTCTGGCTACCATACTTAACCACATTGGTAGCTATACTGGTAACGAGACAAGTAACCATCTTCTTCTAGATCTCACGTCCAGTAACCACTTGCTCACTTTTAGTAATTATTTCTGGGAGCTACGTATTCTTAATAGCCAGACAGGCAATTAGACAAGTAGCAAAATAGATATGTAAATGGTTAATTTAACTGCATAGTAACTAGAAGGGACCTACTTCCGATAAGGACACGCTTCTTCGCACTATCGCTCTTCTGATTACAATCATACATTGTCCGCCAAATCAAATACGGAAGATAAATTATTATAATATTCATGCGAGGGATCCAACGGCTTGACACGATACTCGTTCATTTGACTCCTCGATTCCCCTCGTATCTTTTTGAGCTGCATGTGACTCTTCAAGAATCTCGTCACGTCTTGCCAGTTGTCCTCGGGCCGTCGGAAGTGTATCTCTTCCAGAACCAGGGTTTCCAGGGAACAAGCATGGCGACGCAGCACATCGATGAGAGTCTCTGCGTGAGTTGTCATCGCGTTCAAGTGCAGTTTCCGCAGGCGAGGCCAGGTCGCCCCCTCGAAAACCACTTTGATCGTATCTACCATAGATGAACGATAGTAATCCTTATTTTCGTACCATTCGCCAGTATAATTAGAATAGCCTTGTGGACAAACCAGATGTAAAGACTCTAAATTTCTCGCTCCTTTCAGAAACCGAAGGATGAGCGAGCTCCGGAGAAGTTCTGGACGGAATTTAAGATCCAAATTACGGATGGAGATGTCAACTCTCCTCAGATGGTCCAAATTCCTGGCCGCCAATTGTGAGGATGGTAGATCGATTATTCCGTCTTCGTGTGAACCGATATTGAGGGACATCTTCTTTATTTCCAAGCGCTGAATCCTGGCTCGATCGTGATACGGAGTGAACAAAAGTAGTCGTTGAATCTCGCTGCTAAAGGGCGTACAATAGCACCAGCCCCTTTCTGATTGCTTCCCAGTTTGTTTGTAATGTGGAGATCTGAGAATTTCGCCCGTTCCTCTATGGGAGTACCTGCTAGCATAACTGACTGCGATATGGGACAGTTTGGGCAGAAGCTTCACACCTTTCTTGTAAGTAGAGTGCAGCAGAGATTGAGAATCATGTGAATCTATGTTTACTGAGACTTGGCGATGTAACATCATTCCCTCGTAGGCAGATCCAAATAACGTCAAGCAGGTTTCGGTATGGTCGTAAATGAGAGTATTTACGTGTTGGCCAAGGTCAGGGTGGTGACAAATGGCCCGAAAGCGTCGAAGGTCCTCTGTTTGAGGGCTAAACCATACCACGGTAATGAGAGGCAGGAAGTTCACTATTTCCTTGCAGAATCTTGACACCAAGCGGAATTGCTTCCAGTCTCTTCTCTCCAGATGTCCCAAAATCATTATTAAGATCTCTATCGATATACAATATAGTAATTTTCGTGAATCCATGCTTGTTCGAGAATTGGTCGGACAGGTATTGCTGCTTACGGAGGCAGAGTCGGAGAGGGTGTTCGAACTTTGTATGCGTTTTCCCACAATTCCTGGAGAGGGAGCCCGAGATTTTGGCATATTTCTTCGATCTTTCTAGAGAAGAGAAGAGAAGAGAAGCCGAGGCTTTCGAGTGCTATATTTAATAGCCATGTAACAAATGCTAATTTTTTTTTCAATGTGTAGTGTGATCTAGCTCTATGGATGGTCGATTCTTTTGCCTCTCAGTTTATAGTCCGCACTATTGTAGCTCCAGTTCATCGGGTACCTACCTACTTAATAGTAGGAATTAGCCGTACCGTGAGATTTTAAAGTCGCGAATAATTTTTGATTCATCCGAAAAATTTTCCTTTTTTAAAAAAAAAGCATATCACTTAACTAAAGCACCTGGTTGAACCCGCTATACCATGGTATACCGTCTACTTCATGATTTGGTGGGTATGATCACATGATGCGACAATAGTAACAATCTTCGGAGTAATGACTTCGACTACAATTTCCTCTGCAACACGAAATCCTTGTATCTCCCTCAAGGCAATATGTATTACCTCGAAGACAAGACAAAATGGAATCAAGTTTCGGATTTGACTGTCCACCGCGAACTGGCCATTTGACGAATTTCGGAATATTGTCGCTTAAGAGTACGATATTGAAAGGGAAGGATGAGTTGTAAGATAAGACATGTCAAGGCGTACAGATCTTTTCTGATATTATCGTAAGTTCTTTCTTGTCGGAAAGGATTCGGGAGCCTCAAGTGGAAATGGTAGTACAGTACTATTGTGAATAGTCAGCAGGGATTCGGCAACTGAATGTTCTCGCTGTGATGCTTACCTATTTACTAAGGTGCGCATTTCTTACCACACTCCAATCGTTGATTATTGCATCATTCAACGGTAAGTCATGTCGAAAAGGAGAACAGGAGGTGCGAAGATGACAAATATTGGACTGTTTTCGAATTTTTTTTACCGGTGGTCTTTTGAGGCCCTCTGTATGGGTCGGAGAGACTTCCGATGTGGCAAGTCACGACTCGCAAGAAATCCAACAAGAGTGAGACATCCTCTCAACTTATGAATGAATTGTGTTGAATCGAGATTCGCCGGCATTATTTTTTGATCCGTTTTTCAGTCTGCGCCGCAGCTGCACTTGCAGTTTTCAATGACGAAATATTAAAGCATCAAGATCTCGCTCCACATAAGATGCTCGGAGCGGAGAGGTAAACTCCAAATTCCATTGTACCAACGACCAAACAATCCAAAAGATCCCAGTAGAAGAAATACGACGAGTTGGACTGTTTGGAGGCTATGCTTTCAATCCCACGGACCTATTTCTAGGGCCTAGAAATGTTGACTTTCCTTTTTTCGTACGCCATCCTCTCACTAAAGAAACATGAGGTAGTTGGTCCTGCATCATAGGCGCAAGAAGGCAAAATAACGGATCTCAAAATGAATGGGACTTCCTATTCCATACGAACATCAGCTATGCTTTGAGCCTCTGACTTTGCAAACACATCTGTGATAAGACTCATCGTAAAGTCAAACGAAATTCGCCTTTGCATGCGGAAGGTCGAGCGACAAACGACTTCTGAAGTTCCGAGACTGCTGGCCCGCTGGGTACTACTCCATACCCATAAATTCCCCTCTGGAGTCGTGCTCGGGAAGCAGGACAGGACAGGCTAGAAGGTAAGCCGTGGTACTTCCGAGTGTTGCGCCCATCACCCATACGAAGAGACTCGAAGTTGGAGACGGTGGAGAAGAACACACCAGTTCCCGGAATTCGGCAGGCAGCCTCATGAACGGCACTGGCGTTCATGTGAAGTTTGCGACTGATGGATTGTAAGCATGACATTTGGTCAATAGCCATCAACTGGATGCAGTGACTTGCATAGTTGTAGGTCTTCAATGCGAACAAAGATATCCTGCTAGCTGATATGCACAAAATAGAAGTATGTCATACCAGAAAAGGTGATCCTACCCAACCCAACTATCATGTGATGATCTTGCCGCTTCAATTAAACGCGTCAAGAGCGCGCATTCTCATTTCTCCGAACAATGGTTCCAGTGCAACATCATTGGCTTCCTACCAGCATGAAGTCCCAGTTGAGAATAACGCGTCTTCCTCTTCTGCTCGGTCCTTCTGCCTGCCTTATTACGCAATTCCGAATCGCAGCAGAGAGCCATCTTTCGGACATAACCGCCGATGTGATCACGAAAACACTCGATCTGAGCATGTCCAACTTCCCAAAGAGCCATCGCACGAGCAGCAGATGCAGAAGCACATGCGCTTCGTACAGTACTTAGGCGCACGCATTCGGAGCAGCACGAGAGACCCAACCTCCTACAGTACAGTACTTCCGACTATCACACACTCACTCGGTTTGCGCCTTGCATCTGCATCTCCATTGAGTCCACTCGGCCGCTGGAGATTGTGCGGTCCAATGGCTCTCGTGGATAGCTTCAAGGGGTTTCCCCTTTCCCCATTCTTCGGAAGATGTTGGATGGGCCGGTGGATCGAATCCTCCACGAAGCCCACAGCTGTCCGCCAACTTTAATGCGCCCACAGGGCAAAGGGCAGAGTCCTGTGACTGAGGCTAAGTCGTCGCATCGGGGATCCATAAAAAGCAGACACTCTTCGGGGCTGCCTCGGTCGCAGTAGTTGGCTTCAGGGTCTCGCTGACGTCGTTGTGCGTGGGTTACCCACAATCTGACACTCTCTAATCTCTCGAAAAACGGAGACCCCACCGGCATACTCCTCGTGGACGATAAGTGAATCCGCGAAGCGCAAGAGGAGGTCGTTGTTGGGGATGCTGAGGTCGCGAAATCAAGCGTTTTTGCCATGGTTCGCCCAGCCGAGGATGCGTCGTTCTTGGAAAGCTTGATGAGGCGAGAAATTGTGTCCAAGACACTTCCAAGGAAAAAGAAGAGTTTTCGCTCGCGGCAAATCTCTCAGCGTTCGAATAAGCTCTTTATCTGGAGCGCGAGCCTTCAAGCGACCTGACGGACCCTTGGCTGCGTCTTATCCTCGTCTCCTCCTCCTCCTTCTCCTCCAATGAATCCCCGCAAACTCCCCGATGACGTTGTGAGATCCACAGGCAATGTGCAGTCTCCCCGGGCCTCCATCAGCTACTGTAGGAGCAGACTAGGGGCCGATGTCTGGCGTCAATTCGGGGGCTAAACAGTAAAATCAGGCAGATTTTTAACATCCCAACCCTCACCTTCACCCAATCACCACCAGCTCGTACGATAGTTCAGGTCACCGCCGTTTCTGCCAGATCCAGATCTGTGAGTGTTCGTGTTGATCTCCGAATGTTTTAGCGACTGACTCGAGAAAGATCGGCTAAATGTTTACCTCGTTCATAGCGACGAACACTTAGTTAGTACAACAATGGTCAGCGGCCGGGTTACCAATCTCTGTCAACCGGACCTTGAAAGCTGTGGGTATGGTGACAAAAGCCTAACTCCACAATTGCATGGTTGTGTTCATACAATGCACAGCAACTTCATATATAAGAGCCTCTCCCACTGTCTCCAGTCCTCCTCCTTCAGTCTCAAGAGTCTTATGTTTCTTATACCCTCGACGAGATACCCCAGACCCCCATAAAGTTTCTGGCTCCATTTTCTCCAGCTATACGAGTACACGCATGCGGAACTGAATCCCGTCTTCAAAGATGTTTTCCAAGCACGGTACCAGCCCCGAGGGCTCAGATCATCAGACCTACCTGGGTTTGAAGGGAAGAAGCTTAGGTCTCGCCATCTCGACAATTGCGACGACCGGATTCCTGCTCTTTGGTTATGATCAAGGTGTTATGAGCGGTATCATTTCAGCCGACCCATTCAATGCCTTCTTCCCAGAAACCAAGGACAACTCTGTCTACCAGGGTTTCGTGACTGCCATCTACGAAATTGGATGTCTTCTCGGAGCCGCTTTCATCCTCACATTCGGTGACCGGACCGGTCGAAGAAAGGCTGTATGTATCTGATTTCAATTGAGGAAAGAATTCACATTAACGTGTAACAGATGATGCTTGGAGGTTTTATCATGATCATTGGTGTCATCATCCAGATTACTCCAGTTAAGGGCCACAGCGCAACAGCACAGTTTATCGTTGGAAGAACCGTCACTGGAATCGGAAATGGCATCAACACCTCTACGATCCCTACTTATCAGGCAGAATGCAGTCGCACAACCAACCGTGGCTTGCTCATCTGTATCGAGGGAGGAATCATTGCTTTCGGAACATTAATCGCCTACTGGATCGATTACGGTGCGTCTTACGGACCTGACGACTTGACCTGGCGTTTCCCAATCGCATTCCAGATCATTTTTGGAATAATTCTTATTGTTGGAGTTTACTTCCTTCCCGAGTCTCCAAGATGGCTTCTTACCAAAGACCGCCATGAAGATGGATTGAAGGTCATCGCTGCCATCTACGGTCTCGAGACAACCGACGAAGAGACCAAGCTCCAGAAGACTATTATTATGGACAGTATCGCAGCTAGCGGACACGCAGGTGGTAACACACCTTTCTCCGCACTGTTCACAGGTGGCAAGACTCAACATTTCCGTCGTATGCTTTTGGGTTCTTCTTCTCAACTAATGCAACAAATTGGAGGTTGCAACGCCGTCATCTACTATTTCCCAATTCTCTTCAAAGAAGCCATTGGAACTTCGCATAACCTCGCTTTGCTTTTAGGAGGTGTCAACATGATCGTCTATTCCGCATTCGCAACTGTCTCTTGGTTCATCATTGAGCGTGCTGGTCGACGTAAGCTTTTCCTTTATGGAACTGTTGGCCAATGTCTGTCTATGGTTCTCGTATTCGTTTGTTTGATTCCACAAGGAGGAAAGGGTCCTTCCGCAGTCGGAGCAGGAGTTGGTCTCTTCACCTACATTGCTGCTTTCGGTGCAACCTGGTTGCCACTCCCGTAAGTACCTCGCTAAATTTGATATATTACGCGCTCTAACAAAAATTCCAGATGGCTCTACCCAGCTGAGATCAACCCTCTCCGCACCCGTGCTCGTGCCAACGCTGTATCAACAATTACCAACTGGATGTTCAACTTCCTAATCGTTATGGTAACTCCAGTCATGATTTCATCGATTGGATGGGGTACCTATTGCTTCTTCGCCGTCATGAACGCTTTGTTCATCCCAATCATCTACTTCTTCTACCCCGAGACAGCTCGCCGTTCTCTCGAGGAGATTGATCTCATCTTCGCCAAGGGATACCTCGAGAACATCAGCTACGTCAAGGCTGCTGAACAACTACCAAGACTCAGCGATCGCGAGATTGAGGGTATGGCAAGAGAGTACGGATTCGTTGGTGCCGATGAGGAGACCAAGGTCGGAAGCAGCATCAATGAGAAAGGAGAGAACGTTGAGAGCGAGGGCGAGACCCCTAGCGGTCGCTCCGACAGTGAGGCGACTGTCAACGCACCTGCTGCTGCCCATACTCACGGAAAAGAGTAGAGGGAGGGAGCGGACAGTGGAATGGTGAGGATCATCGAATCCTAGAACCAATACACGATTGCATTTGCATTTTGCATCTCTGGCGCTTGTGGCGATCTGCTCTTCACAATAGCATGGGAAGAGAGACTTGCATTTTTCGAATTTTTCCTTTTTTACTTTTTTTTTTACTTTGATCTGGCGTAGACCATGGGATTTTATGATACCACTCTAGAGATAGAGATAGACCGAGAGAAATTGAAGAGATACAAATCTAAAATATCTGAAAGGAATTATTTCTTCTTCCCTTAATCCTGTGCATGAAATGAAAAATATTTAATAGTGAGATTTACAAAACCTAGGTACTTTACCTCTCATATTTGTTCGAGTGGCACATCGCTTCGAGTTGTGCTTCTATCTACTGCGTGGCGGTTTGTCCCATCACCACTTCATAAATCCCAATTATCTTCCTCAACACTAATCGGCGCATAATAATTGAACCGCCCCTCAGGATCATACCTCTTCTTCAACTCTCTTAGTTTCTTTCCTCGCCATGTTTCGTACCCATACATTTCCCGTACCGTCTCATCGCCATGTGCATAATTCACATATGCGTGCAATTCATCTCCTTCTGCATTACTCTCCTTCAATATCTGACGAGCCCCCTTGCCGAATGCGAGAGCCTTCGAATCGAGATCAGGTCGTGAAGGGGGATAGATAATTATCGGCGATCTATTTTTTTTTCTATATTAGTATTTCTCTCTTTCCGTTTTTCCTTCCCAATTTCATTATGTGCTTTTTGGATCGCGAAAATAGAAAGAAGAGAGGAAAAAGAGGAACACAAACACGAGAAATACATCTCCCCGATGCGGAAACGCCGTTTTCTCATCTGCGACTTTCTGCACCGCATCTAACGCATACCCCTCAAATAGAAATAGCGAACCGTTGAATTCGGGTGTTGATATAATCAGATTATTGAATTCTTCGTATATGCGAGCTTGGCATGTCGTGTTGTATGTCAAGAGGGAAATGGGAAACCGCAGTACGTTCGAGCCATGTGCGCAGCCGATGTTCTCGTTGCCGTTATTTGTTAGTGCTGCGAGGTCGGGATATTGAGCTGTTCTGGAGATTGAGATAATAGGAGATAGGGCGTGGAAGGGTGATGTTAAGGAAGAGGGGAGGGTTTTTTCTTGCTGCTGTTCTTGGTAGAGCCCAACGAGGAGGATAGCCTTTAGCGAGGAAAAGGGAGTAAGCCACTGTGAGAAACTTAAATGACACCTTTCGCCGCGGCTTTCTTTTCTCATTTTCCTTTCCTTTCTTTCCTTTCTCGTTGTAAGGGAACAGAGGGGGCAACTCACATTCTCAGCATCTACATCGGGCAGATTCAAAAAGTACGCCCAGCTCGTGACTTCCGCTCCATACAAACCCTCTCGACTCTTCTCACTCATCTCATTGATTCTCGCAAACACCTCTTTCACTTTCTCTCTCGAGTAGATAAACGTTTCATATGCCCATATGTCATTTACTGGGACGTCATAGATCTGCATCCTTACCTCCGTTACGATGCCGAAATTATGACCCGCACCTCGCAGAGCCCAGAAGAGATCGGGGTTCTCTGATTCCGATTCAGACGTTACGACGAGACTCCCATCCGCGAGCACCACACGTGCTGAGAGGAGGTTATCTGCTACGAGACCGTACCGGCCTTGCAGGATCCCGTGACCACCTCCGAGGAGTGGCCCCATCAGACTTGTGCATTCACAGAGGCCGGTTACTACCAGTACTATTTAGTTTTTGTTTTCTGTGATTTTCTTGTTTCATTTGGGTAGGAAGGGTGGGGGAAAATCAGAATACCTGTCTGCTTCCCAGCATCCCATAAAACATCAGTGATTTCTTTCGAAAGCACGCCCCCACCAATGACTGCCGTCTGACCATCTTCCGAAATCGAGATCGTGTCCATCTTCCGTGTCCAGATCTCAATGCCGTGCTTCACTTGTGATAAACTGCGGATCGCTCCATGGCCGCCCGTCATTGCTAAAAACGGAATGTCATATTTTTTTGCGTACTTGATCTACCTCCTTCTCAATTTCTGTTCTAGAATACAAATACAATCTTATATTTATTGCATACGAGTTGACTTACAGTAGCTTGCACATCACTTTCTGTCGCTACCTCAACGACGATGGTGATGTTCGGCTCAAGCTCTTGAAAGCTCTGCCATCGATCAGTCGTCAGTACAAATTCTTGCGACCCCGGGAAATTGATGCGCGCGTTGGGAGATAGCTGCGAACCAAGTTCGAGCGTTATGTTGACGGTTGGTGATGGTGATGTGAGATAGTGGGGGAATATGGAGGGGATTTGGTCAGTGAGTGTTGAGTTTCCGAGTGCCCAGGCCCCGAACGCGGCTATGACTTCCATGGTGAATATGAGGATTGGGAGAAAATTGCGGGGAGGTAACATGGCCTTATATACCATGTTTCATTGGCGGTGAGGAAGTGATAACAAACGTTGATTGTATCTTTGGACGGCAGAGTTCCTCGGGGGTAAGTTCACATGAGTTGTGTTTTTTCTCTTCAACTAGGAATGAAGAATTTATAGAGGTAGGTTGGTTGTTATTTGTGTGTAGCTTTATATCAAAGAAATTCGAGAATTGCCGTCCTAAGAAATTAGTGCTGACCTCTTCTTGGCTTCATGTTAGCGAGCCGCATACGCGAGCATGGGTTTCCTATCTGGTATGCTTGGTGTCCAATCAGAAAATGGCCATCGGTTAGAATTCTGTTGTAAATGCTGTGTACCCCTAACACAAATACAAACCTTCCATTAGTCGTCTCAGAGAGGAAAATAACTCGGGATGGAATACGAGTAAAACCAGTTGAATTCAACTTGCAGGATATGAGGGGAAAAGTGTTTCCCCGGGCTTGTATATAAGAATGGGCTTGACACAGATAGCTTTAGATGAAAAAGAGAATGAAAACGGCCATGTTCTGGGGTTATTGATATGCAACAGCTTCATAAAAATACATAACTTTATCAACTTCATGTCTAAACAAGTATTCTCGCCATGCAAAACCAAGGTCGAAAGTTGGTTATCCGAAGAGGAAAAACTCCTTTGAAAACCAGTTTCCAAAATTTTACGCTCAAAGGAACGTTTGCTACGCACGTCAACCTTCCCAGTTCTCAAATATTAGGCGGCGCTCTTGATTTTCAGCTGTTTTGCAAACCTTGTAATACGCCTCTTGCGACAACAATCTGATGCGCTGTAAAAGGCCTAGAACACTCTGTTCCGGCCACATACCGTTCTCACATACCCACATCCATACCGAATTCCCATCCGAGGAAACGGACACCAGCTTTCCAGGAACATAAAAGTATGAGTTCATGACCAAAACAAGTAGATGCTCCAAAGCCTCAAAATATGATTTATAGGCTTCTCCACTCTTGTTCGTATTAAGATGGATGTAAATAGCTTCAAGTTTTAGCGCGTAAAAGAAGCTTGTTATAGACTCAGGGAGGCAATTGATATCAGACCAATCTCCTATGTCGAGTTGGCAACGGATACGGAGCGTTTTCAAGGCAGGGAGATCCTTGCCATAGCCAGGTACCGGGTGCCAAAGGTTGCCCCGATTACGGTTTCGAGAACGAATGCTAATGCAAAAAAATATTTATTAGTAATATTCAATCAATAGGATTCAAAGAGCAGCTTACCCTGCATCCATACAGTCACCAACCAGGTATATCTCCAGCGACTCGATCCTATTAACGACATGCAGGGGTATTCTTCGATAGAAGTGCTCATTTTTGCGCCCCAGGAGATAGGTATTGCTGCGGACCAAGGCTTCCATGGCTTCAGCGTGAAGAACTGGGTCTGCACGAAGTGCTTTCAAGAACTCGGGAGTGCGGTTGTATCGAGATCCATTCTTCTTGGTGCGTTGCCAGGTATTTGCTAAGACGTGATGAAAGATCAGAAGACGAACCTCTGCAGGGAAAATATAGAATCCCTGGTTCTTCGAAGTAATGGTTGGGCGGTCTCAACGGAGCTGTTAGCACGACGCGCTTTTGGAGGTTAAGATATGGTATTGTGACTTACCAGCAACCAAGGAAGAGGACTCGTCATTTGTAGTGCGAGGTTTCTTGTTTGTTCTCATGCGCATAGAAACGAGAGCAATGGACGCGATGACCGCAATGGACGCGATGGTCTTGATTGGAACATTCACGTTTCGAATTGCTTGCGGTCCAGCAGATTGATACTCTATTCCGCAATACCGAGCAATACACGACGAAGAGATATTACCCATACTGCTGGGAGTTGGTAGTTAGTGTGATATGATGTTACAAAGTTGGGTGTTGGTGAGAAGGTAAGGTGGAGGATTGCAGAAAGACAAGAATGATAAAATATAACAGGTAGACGCGCAATTCACCATATGCCCACCTATTCACCAGAACAACATTTGCGAAGGATTCAACATAGACAACTATCACCCTTCTTTTTCGATCTAGGAACTTCAAACTAGCATATTGCATTAGTTTAGTTGCTCATCTGGGTTGCATAATGAGATTCCTCAGCACTTGTTGGCTATAAATAGAGAGACAACTCATGATTAAAAGAATCTAGTTAGATTAAAACGGCACCTTGGATGGGATACAAACAGCCTATCCGAATATCAATGCCCTGATCTCAATACTCTCTCGGACCTTGGTCGATCGAGAATCAGGATCCATTACAGCCGAGTGAGGGAGTCTACCACCTTTCTCGCTATCAAAGCACTGCAGCAGCAAAGCTTCATTGTTGGTCATACCACTCCAGTAGAACCACTTCTGGGACCTTCTGTGCTTGACACCAAACGTCTCTCCTGTCCACTCGGGGTATCGGTGCTCGACCGTCTCCAAATCTTCATCCAGAACCGAGTTCGAGTCGGCGAAAGCCAACGGATAGTTCTCCACGGTACCATTTAAAGGCCGCCAAAAATTAATCAGTCTAACACGACCGGAAAGTAGACTTGCAGCTTCTTCAGGTAGATGTCGTTCTACTCTCGCAAGCGCTGAAGCAGGTGTCTGGTCGATATGTGCTCTCATAACTGGTCCGCGGTCTCCGTACTTCCGCCGAATCGTGTGATCGAAGATGAAGACGCGTTGTGCACCAGGCACCTTATCGAGTAGGATTTGTTCAACCACCGGATAGAATTTTTCTGTTACTTGAGTGTTCTCAGTAAAGAAATGACTAGCATCTGGAATACCTGAAACGGTAAGAACGGCATTTTGATCTAGATTGAGCTCGTTTTCTCGTCCGCGGATATCTGTGACTTTGATGAGATGTTCGGAGGTCAATACGTTGCTGTAGACATTCGAATCAGCTGGCTTCTCGACGTAATTGTACGCCTTCTTCGCGTCTGCTGTAGAGGCATAGAAATTGATGTTGGTAGTAAAGTCCTTCGAAATGTGTTCTGGCTCCAGAGCTTCAAGGTTAATTGCTTGAAGCTCAAAAGGATTGCCACCATGAAAATTCGAAGAATGTGCGTCTGCTACGATTCCCTTTGAATGAGGAAACGCCGTCTCGCTAACATGAAAGTTCTCGTCATTAGAGCATCCAGCGTGGTAGTTCCCTCCATGAAAGTTTGAATCCATAGCCAGGTTTCTACTGTGGAAATCGGCGCCTTCGCCAGAATGGAAGTTTCTGCTCGTGTCTTTCTCTCCAATGTGAAAATTTCCCGAATGAAAGTTTCCCGGTTCTCCGCCATGGAAATTTGAAAATGCGCTTGAAATGCCACTATGGAAATTGATTTCATTCAGTTCTCCAGCATGGAAATTATTTGCTTTTCCGACGTGGAAGTTGCCTGCATGAAAATTTGACTTGGTTTCGCCAACGTTACCACTGTGGTAATTGCCAGAATGAAAATTGGTGCTCCCAGCGTGGAAATTGCCCTTATGGAAGTTCGAAGAGCCAGTATGGAAGTTGGAGTTTGCTGTGCTAGAAGCCATATTGATGACGATGAAAAGGTAGGAAAGGGTCAGAATGGTTTATTTTAGAAAGATGCGAGTTTGCTCCGGATGTAAGAGATTGTTATATACTCACACGAGGTTCATAGGCTAAATCTTGGAAAACGTCATCTTTGACGCAAACGATATACATGATCAGCATTCTAAAAGTATAATTGTGAAATTATCCAAAGGACCTTACTAAATACACATATCTCGCTTAAATAAACTTTGGCCCCTTTCTCAGAGCGTACATCGAGGGGCAAGAAGAATCACAAGCAATAAAAGCATGGAAGGTTATTTTGGAAACTTTACTCACTTTGCACTATTTAGAGAAGTTGTTTGCTAGTTTTAGAAGGGAGGAATGGAGGTACATCTCACAACTTTATAAAGTGATAGGACATTGAAAACATTCCGACACAAAGCATGAAGCTAAGATAGCAAGCTTGGCTCTGCTTCAGCTTAGCTCGCTTTTAATATATTGTATTTCGGATTATTACAACGACTCTCAGAGGATTATTACGCGGTTTATATATAGCTCCCACACGGTTCCCACGACGAGTCCTATGAGTTCTACACGAGTGCACTCTAGCTCCTATAACAGTTCCTATGAATCCATACGATTCTCATCTCAGTTATCATAATTATGATAAGGCGTTAATTCGAGTGTATTATAGTTGATATCTTACTTCTCAGGTAGTACTTCTCTTATTTTCTAGGACGATAACCGGAATTAGTTATATGGGCAAGAAATTTGGTTATGGAAGACATATAATTATCTGATGTAGCCATTAAAAGTAGTTGCTAATCCAAAGTGATTGTTAGAGGTAACTATTAGTAATACTTACTTTCATGAGTTAGCTTCCGACGCCCTGAAAACGACATGCCTTAAGCGAGAGGTGATCTTTACAAGGAAATTTCCTCAGACCAGCTCTTAACAAGAAGGAAACAAAACGAAACAGAAAATATGGCTACGTCTCAAGGCGAGAAGTCACTTACGACTCTCCTCTCAACCCTCACGACAATCCTCCACCCATCAACATTCGCCTTCGTCACGGTGGCACAAGACTTCCAGATTCCGTCTTCACTCGTGCCAAAAATCCAAATGTCCTTCCGCGAAGCTGAAGGACTCACGCTAATAACAACACTCGAAGACGCCCAAGCTCACAATCTCGAGTATTCATTTCCTTGTCGCATGATCACGTTGAATGTTCATTCGAGTCTGGAAGCTGTGGGGTTCATGGCTGTGATTGCGACGAAGCTGGCAGAAAAGGGAATGGGGGTTAATCCAGTCAGTGGATTTTTTCACGATCATTGCTTTGTCCCCGATGGCAGGGAAGAGGAAGCGATGAAGGTTTTGGAAGATATAGCGAGGGACAGCAAGACTTGAAAGAGGACGTCGCACGATTCGGAAACTGGAGAGCAAAAGGGCACGATGGCAAATCAAAATTCGATTACTATAGAAAATAATATAACAAAGACGAAAAGGGAGCTTCAGTGAGAGTACACGAGAATCGAAGAGCGGTAGGCATCTATTTGGAAGGACAAATTTCAAGAGATATTACAAAAGGAAAATAGCTGTCGAAATACTTTCTCGCAGTCTCTGCGGTGTTGGTTCTTGATACTCTATGAGATGCATCAGTATTGGTATTGAAAGCGAGGAAGATTATAACTAACTGCTGTTCTGAACCAGTCTTGTAGCTTACTCCTTGGCATAATTTATATATGGTGGAGGGGTATAGACGGGAGGAATGTAGACTGTTGTGGGCGTAGTTGGAGTTGAAGGAGTGGTCTCAGTAGTTGGTGGAGGAGGAGGAGAAGTGGGCGTCTCTGGAGTGGGTGTGGTATATGGTGTGGTTTCAGTGGTTGATGGTGGTGGGGGAGGAGAGGTGGGTGTTTCTGGAGTTGTTGTAGTATATGATGTGGTTTCAGTAGTCGGTGGAGGTGGAGGAGAGGTGGGTGCAGTATATGAAGTTGATGTAGTGACAGTTTCCGTGGTGGAGCAGGTATACACAGTGCTGATCTCCTCGACCGTAGTGACAATTGTGATAGGAACAGACTCAGTGACGGTATATGCAACAGACTCGGTGATGGTATAAGCACTCGAGATAGTTGCAGTATCGTAGATGGTCACTGGGTATGAAACCGAGACCAATTCAGTGTACGCAACCGAGATGGTTTCTGTGCTGTAGAGAACTGTTGAGAATGTTGCAGTTTCAGTGTATGAAACAGGAATCGTGATAGTCTCATAGATCGTAGTTGGGTATGGCTGAGAATAGGTCACAGAAACCGTAGCAGTCTGGTATTCTTTGACTGTGGTAGAGACAGTGTTGAAGATGGTGGTGGTCTTCGTAGGGCAATAAGCACCATAACCGTATTGAGGATTGGGAGATGCCTTGACAAGACTGGAATTATTAGCATTGTCATTATGAACAAAGCTGTTCACTGATTTACCTGAAGCTTAGCAGCAAAGCTCCGAGCAACGTAGAAATCATTGTGGATGATTGTTGATTAGCGAGGGACAGGGACTAGAGAGTGACCAGAAGTTGATGATTGGGAGATTGACAGTGTTCTACCGGTGATGGCGAGGACCTTTTATATTTCACACAAGGCCACTGGAGTTGTTTGCCTCAGCCTGGAGCTCAAGATATCCATGGTAACGATCTCCAAGAAATCCTGATAGTATCACCTCAAAAGCAAATACGAGGTCGAGACCAATTCAATAGTTCCTTTCTGCCGAAATGCAGGGCGAAAACTGGTGAAAGAGAACTCAAGCCGTGCCATTTTTCGGAACTCACTCACGAATCAAGGCCAAAATCCGAAGCCATGTCATGAGCTGTTGAGTTGAGTACTCGGGGGAATTGATGTCACCAAATGCTCGGCTTATTCTTGAGACAACGCCTTATTTGTTATAGTTAGCTCTAGAGATTGCTGGAATCGGCAGGTCCTTGCCATTTTGGTATGAATTTTGCATGTGTTAACTAGATTCTGAGCTGCGGCAGGAACGCATGCACCTTGGATGTGATACTCGACATATCGCCCAGTCATTTTCATCCTCCCACATGTACTGTATGCAAATTCCCGTAGCTGATCATGCCCCCTCGGGTTGTTATGTCGTGATTTTCAGGTTTCCACCACGGCTGAAAATAAATGGATGAAAGATTTTTAGTCAAGCAGGAGCTGTTTCGAGCCTTGCATTCGTGCTCGTTCCGGACATTATTGAGCTGTTCTTTGAAAAAGGTACAGAAATCCCGTCCAAGGTACTTCAAGAGCTGTTCATATGATCTAAATTCCACCGGATGATGATCTTTCCGCGGCTTGGGGATATCATAAAAATTCCACTATCGAATACGGTCGTATGTTTGCTTTGTGAGACGTCACACTTCTTTCAAAATTTGCAGAATTGCCAACGACCCGTTCATGAAGACGGAAACCACATGGTCCCATAGACAAGGCTGGTTTGCTGCCTGATATTTGGAATTGTACAGCATCGGAGGCCCCAGCCACCTGTGAAACCTCAACATAATTAATTAAGCGTTAATGATCTCGTACCTGGAGACGGTACCTGAAATTTCAACGGTGATGGATGACGTTGTGCGTTGTATCAATTTCTGGAATGTCTAAGATTCTATCCCGCTACCGTTTTTTCATCTTCTTACTTTCCAAATTCAAATATTCCGGGCTATATCGAATAGGCCCGAGAATCTAGGGACTCGCACCGATTCAATAATTGTGTTCTCGGTTGTACAGACCGCAGCAATTGTGGAGAAGCCTGCCCGCGCACATAAACGAATATGCAGCCAACCGTGACAACTCATGTGTGTGCGCGATTCATTGAAGATCTCGGAGTCAGCATGTGCAGGTGAACATCCGGAGTCAGCCTCGAGCTTCTCTGTTTCCCAAAATAAAGAAAAGTGCTGCAGCCAAGAGTTGAATTCGAACGAAGATCAACAAAAGGCGGGGAACCTTAAATGAGCCAGCAGTACGATCGCAAAAACACCTCGATAGGGAAGCTTCTGGGCCGAAAATGCCATGTTGCACAAATTTTCGTCCGATTTATTTGTCGGGTTACATCGTCGAGAATAAAGTTGTTTGCTTAAAGTGTTGATTTGAGCTACATGATATTTGACATCAAGAAACAAGCGAAGCTGAGCAAGATGAGTACTGGTGGTGGATGCTTACGTGGATTTCAGTTCTTGACCCCAGGTATTTTGCTTTATTTTCAAGAAAGAACGATTGGATTCTAGATCTCAAAAACCAACGGTTCCTCGCCCCGTCTTGTTCTCCAGTGATTTGTCGATTGGAGTAATTCCACGCAACCTTTGAGTGTCCACTCCCAACTCCTTATAAACGTTTCGCTAACTTCCCATCCGGCTGAATCCCATGGTTCTCCCCACACTATTAAACCAGTTTGTTCGTTTGTGATGTCACAAAACTCCACCAAGTCGTTGCATAATTGGTCCTCGTCGTAATTATCACCCGCCAAGAGTAAATTGTCCCGCATTGGGGGTATCGGCCACAGATCTATCCATGGATGATGTGGAATGCTTTGTTGTGCTGCAGTTGGTCGGAGGCTAATGGGACAAGCAGGATCAATATCTCCTGGTGTTATGTTCCAAGGAGACATGGGATCTGTGCATTCAAGCCACTCAAATGACCACTTGAGTGTCTCCGTATTACTGAGGAGTGCTCTGAAAACGTTGAACTGTACCAGGGTCAGGAGCTGATCCACCCTTGGAGTACCTAGCATAAAATCTCTCCGCGCCATTTCTTCATACATATCGGCCATTTTCTTAAGATCAGCAGGGCTCAGTCCTTCCACTTGGCTTCCTTGGACAATTCCTGTAGGGTGAACGGATGAAAGCAAGTTGGGATAACTGCTAATTGGATCCCAAAGGCCCCCTGGCCCATTAAATAAATCAACTGGCTGCTCAAGCGCTCGGATTAGACCTCTGAATTTGCCAATAAGACACGATTCAGTACTAGAAAGGAGGACTTTAGGACTATCAACAGCAGGGTATTTAGGCTTGCTCGTTTTCCATTCTGGCTTTGCCGCGCGTCTTCTTCCTGCAATATGTTAGAGAAATCATCACTAGACAGACGCTACTTTTTATAGACGTAGCTCTTACTGTAAATTCTTTGGTTCAACCGATTCTGAAGCTTCTTTCTCTCTGCAGCACTGGTGAGGCCTGTCCAATCATCCTCGACGGCACGGACCTCTGCTTGCTGAGGCATTCGAATCAATTCGACAGCCGGAACATCTCTCTTCGTGGACAGAAAAGAAGTCATTGGAGCGGGTGCTTCTAGTCGGGTATCCATTTTTCTAAATTGTGTGTTTTCTTCTACCGACATGAGGTTTGTCTGCGTCCCGAATTTCTAAAAGCCTCCAAGGACATAACGGCGATAAGCGTATGTAGTGTCCGGGGCAATCTGTATCTTTGTATGCAGCCGGCTTATCTGATGTCATGAGCCAGACACCCGAAGCAATCGATTTGATCCACTAATCCTCTGTCCTGCATCCTGCTAACTATTTCTGTGCTGGTTGTGGGGGTTAAGCGAGCAGAGTGCTTTTGTATCCGAACTTAGACCGCTCGGTTTCCATGCGACTATATCAAGTCGGTTGTCAAAATGTCAATCGACTGCTCATGGCCATGATGTTTGGTGTTCCGCATCGGTGAAGTTGCCATCAAAGGTGGGAATTGCGCAAGCCATGATTCGTAGTCCACTTACTTTTTGTCTAGGGAGAAAAGAGCTTAAGTCCGTGAATACTAAGTTATGGGTCGCTTCAATTGTCTACAATATTTGAAAATAACATATTTAAAGCACATCTTCCTCCATATCTGGCCATCACAAGTCATCACTCATCCTCTCACCTGTCATAACACCAGCACTAAATCACCAATCTGCCCTCTTTCCTTACATTAAATCAAAATGGCACCACCGTTTCCAGCAGCACCTCCTCCAGAGTCTCCACTCTTCCGTCATCGTCAACTTGCTCCAACAGCAAATGTCCGAGTTTCTCCAATGTGTTTAGGAGCAATGAACTTTGGCGAAGCTCACAAAGAGCGCATGGGCGAATGTACCAAGGAGACAGCATTCGAGATCCTCGATACCTTCACTAAACTCGGAGGTAACTTCATCGACACGGCAAACGCTTATCAGAATCAGGAGTCCGAGAAATGGCTTGGCGAATGGTTCAGTTCACGCCAGAACCGCGACGAGATCGTCCTTGCAACCAAATACTCGAGCGCATATCGCCTGAGTGAGAAAGGGAAGATCCAGTCGAATTATGGTGGTAATGGCACCAAGTCCATGAAGGTCTCGGTTGAGAACTCCCTCAAGAACCTCCAAACCTCCTACATCGACATCCTCTATCTTCATTGGTGGGACTACGGAACAACGATTCCTGAATTGATGCACAGTCTCAACGACCTCGTCGTCTCTGGAAAGGTCCTATATCTTGGGATCTCAGATACCCCCGCTTGGGTCGTGGCCAAGGCCAACACGTATGCCCGCTGCAACGGTTTGCGCCAATTCGTCGTCTACCAAGGAATGTGGAATGCAGCGATGCGGGATTTCGAGCGCGACATCATTCCTATGTGCAAAGACGAAGGGATGGCTCTCTTGCCCTACGGCACTTTGAACCAAGGCCGTTTCCAGACGGAAGCTGGATACAAGGAGCGTGAATCTAAAACGCATGATGGAAGGAAGACTTGGGCTGCGACTAAGGTCGATAAAGACGTATCGAAAGTCATGGAAAAATTCGCCGAAGCTAAGAACACCAAGATTACCAGTGTAGCCATGGCCTATGTGATGCAAAAGGCGCCATATGTGTTCCCACTCGTTGGGTGCCGAAAAGTCGAGCAGTTGATTGGCAATATTGAGGCTCTGAAAGTCGTGCTGACCGAGGAGGAAATCAAAGAGATTGACAAAGCTTATTACTTCGATCCAGGCTTCCCACACAGTTTCTTGAGCGGCTCACTTTTTGGTGGTGACGAGCCATTGATGGCCCAGGAACCAAGTGAAGTTTGGTTGACTCAAATCATGGGTACTTTTGATTGGGTAAAGGGGCCCGAGCCAATCAAGCCAATCGAAGAATAAAACCTTTGAATAGAATATTAACTTTTGAAGGATTAGCGTATACGTATAATTATACCTCAAAATTATGAATTCTAAATCACTTGTCCGGTTACCAATATGTTCTAAAATAGTTCCCAGTGTAATTATCGTTTCTTACCTGGCCCCCATATATAATTCCCATTCTTATGTCTGGTTCTCATATTTGGTTCCCATTTCCAGTTCCCAATGTGGTTCTCATCCCTATTTATGTGGGAACTATGTTCCCACTCTGGCCCCCCAAAATATCTGATCGTTGAAGTCGCTTGTGTCATGATTACTCATTTGACTACTCATATAGTCATCGATCTTGTGGTTTAAATAGTTACCTATATGCTTAAGTTCAACTCTAATGCAACGTAGATAAAAATGGAGCTGATTTGATGCTTGTTAAGATAATTCTTATTTTAATTACACAACCCTAATACCCCCTCCCCTTTTCATGCACCCATACCATTCATCTCAACTTCATTACATCCATCTGTACTCTCATACCTGTCGCTTACAAAGCAACAAAAGCAACCAAACCCATCACAATAGCTCCAAATGAAGCAGAGAAGTGAGAAGCAGCGCCTGTGAATGTTTCAACTGGAGTGGTGGCTGAAGTAGCAGACGAATTGGTCGGGCTGGCTACTGTAGTGGTGGGTGCCGCGCTTGTAGCTACGACTGAGGTTGAAGAAGCAGTGGTCTCCACGACAGAGGTTGATGTTGTTTCGGCTTGAGTGCTAGTTGGAGCAGCTATGATAATTTCAGTCAATTGGTCATGCCAAAGGAATTTTAGAACTTACCGGTTTCGGAAGGGGCAGCCTCAGAAGAGCTTGTAGGACTAGCACCAGCGGTGGCCGAGACTGCGGCACAAGCAGCTTGAGCAGCAGAGAGCACGTCTAAAGAAATTAGATGCGTTACAAAATCGGCGAAGGAATAAACATACTAAGAGCTTCAGTGGCACCACAAGCACCAATAACACAAGCTGTATACTGTTAGATTCTGTAGCACATGTTTAAAGCATCGCACTTACTGGTCGAAGCTGCTTGAATGGCAGATTGATTGGGAGCAGCACATTGGCAAGCTACATCATCTGCTCCACAGGTGGTCGATGAGGCGACAGCATCTGCGATACAGCTGGTTGCACAAGATGGGATCTGAGCAGAAACAAGGCCTGAGAAGGCCATGACGGCAAGGGCTGCAACTGAATACTTCATGTTGATGAGGATCGACTTTTTGGATAATAAATGTTATGTGAGTTGCCGTAAACGAATGATGGCAAGGCAAGGTATTTAAATGTTTTGGGATGAAGGGGGGAGAATAAAGAATGAAAGTTGAGGCAGGCAGTATATATACATGCATCGGGTGAGACTCCCCTCCCTATTCGGACCTACAATAGTTGGATGCATGTAACTGGTTGGAAGCGGTATGACCTATCGTCACAACCAAGGAACAGCCGTTGCTTGTGTTCCCAAAACGCATCGAAGTCCGTTGCATGTGGCAGCAACACATAATAGAGGAAATGGATCGGTTCAAGGAACGTCTAAGCGCGAATGCGGAGAAGGTTGTCTAGCAATCTCGGTCGAGAAAATCCTGCAGGACCTGCACCCTTTCCAGCCGATATTATTCGCTGGCTACTGAGACAGCGAAGATCACCTCCTGGTGAAGAGCTATAAGAACAAATGCCGTTGCGGTACTTCTGCTACTAGCAAGGCGCTTCCAACTTTGCAATTGCTCCAAATATTTGTCATGGAGATCCCCAAGCGTAAAAACAACTGGATCCCAAATTGGAGAAAAGAATCAATCACCAGTTGAATTCAGATAATCTCTTTGACCGGGTAGTATTTTCCCCGTCAACCGTACGATCAAAATACGATCTTTCGGTGGCGAAATTGACTTTGCTCCTGTTGGTGGCTGACATGATTGACTGGATGTCGTTCAATACTTCGGACGATGACCACCAAGACCAGTTAGCCATCTACCCATCCGACGATGTACAGAGACTCTGGGGTACAAGGATTCTGTGTTCCCCAGCGGTCGCCCAGTCTGGGGTCAGCCGCTGGTGCCGAGGTGAAGATTACCCCAGGCTGAGGAGACTCTGGCATATGATCCACTTCCCCACAGCAGGCTCTTTCCCTGGATGTCACATGCTTGGATTAATCTCGCCGAGCGCTTTGGATTCTCTGGTGTTGGCGTAGACAGTGGACAATTGGCATCTTTTGGAGACACCAAGCTGAGATGGAAGGCGAATGCAGGAACAAATCAGGAACAATTCTGACTTCCCCTGAGTAGAACATTACGGTGGCCGGTTCATTAGCCAGTTGGCAGTTGGATTGGTTAAGCCAATCGGCTGTCAACGTTATACCATTGACTAAATGGGAATCTCTTTAGTTGCCCCAGGTTAGCGAGCGACCTACGACCCAACCTCTCCAACTTCTTCTCATGACAAAAGTCTGCATCCCCTGATGCCCCTCTTCTTTTCGGAAACGTAAGAGCTCTGGAAAAATAACGCATCGGGAGGAGATTGCATGCCCAAAGCTCAATAAGCCAAGAATCAATCACATGCACACGGCTTTAGCGGATAGGTGGGAAACGGCAGCTCCGGAACATAGCTGTTTGCCGCTGCCATGCATAAGCCCCGTGCTTACTGCTATAGCCTCAAAATACCGGTTAATCTGGAACAACTTCTCTTTTCAGTCACCACAGGCTCAAAATAGCCATTTTCGAACATGCAAGCTCTAAGGCCGCTAGAGCGAGTACTCGGCAATGAGACTGCCTAAGTATACTTTCTTGGTGTTACTGCTTATTGATTTCTGTTCCAAATCATTCCAGAGGGGATTCAATAGAATGTAAAGCTCATGACCTTTTCGCTTCTATTAAGAGTATGCCCCAGTTCTTTGTTGCTCTACTATTAAATACTACTTCAATTCAAGGTGCCTATCGCTTCGCTTCAGCTCTCGCTTTCCTCCTCAGTTCTCTGCAGATCCCCATCTTCGCGGCATCTCCAATTCCAGAAGATAACCCCAAACAAAAGATCATTGCAACCTTTTAGTGAACCGTTCAAGATAAATGCGACCCAAAATTGACCACTCTCTGCCAAATAACCTGCTACAATTGGACCAATACTTTGCGACAAGGTCATGAGAACATTTATTATTCCAAGAACCGCAGTACGTTCGCTTGGGAGAACGGTCGAAGAAATAAATGCTTGTCGGGGGGCTACATTCATGTCGAACGTGCTCATTCTCAGTACCAGAATTGTGAGCGCTCCGATTGCAGTATTCGGTAGCGGGATTAGCGCTGCACAAACATTTGATGGAAATTTAGTAAAGAGGATTGTCTTCACGAGACCTATATTACTTGCTATGAACGCAGAGAGAAGGTTCAGCAACGACGAGGTCAAGTTGGTAGAAAAGAATACAGTTCCCAACTGTTTCTCTGGGAGAGCAAATTTTTCGTTGAAGAAGTAAGTTACCCAAGCTGTCGAAGCAAAGCCAGATCCAAGGTTATCCAACATAGAGAGACAGCAGAATATCGGTAATATTCGTCGTGTCTCTTGAGAAAACGAGGGCAAGCTTGCTATTTTCCCTCGGCCATCTTCATGGGATATTTTTCTGGTGTCCAATAAAGTTGTTCTTTCATCGGGTTCATCTATTTCCGCTGTCACTTGCTCACATTCTTCACTTAGTGAGAGTGATAAAGCAAGCTTCAGAAGTCCCATCAAAGAATATAACCAGAAAATTGCTCTGTATGCGTGCACGGCATTCCAGTGTTGTCTTGAAGTAAGTGCTTCGACCGACCAGCCGCAAGTAAGAGTTCCGATCGCTGTACCAAAGGTTCCAAATAGATAGTACCATGCGATCACGCTGCTACGTTCATGTGAAGGCACCAGCTGCGCTATGGTCGATTCCTCAATTGCTTTGAATGGACCTATCTCATTTCCACTGATCTTTGTCAGCCACGATGCATCGCTTCTTTCGGAGTTTACTTGCCTGGGACTTATCACACCAAGAATACTTGCCATTAGTAATACCCAGTAATTACTGCATGTTGCAAACACAATCCCACTTGTTGTCATAAGCAAAGACCCTCCGGCAAGAATGTTCCTTCGTCCAATCCGGTCAGCGATAAGCGTCAAGAGCAGACTAATTACCACATCCCCTAGCAACGTCAAGGTCATGAAGAACCCAACTTCGCGTTCGAAAACATTGAGCTCCAAGAGATAAAGCACGAGGATGAGTGTTGAGCTGCCATAGGCGAAATGCCTTGCAAGCCGTTGCAGGCAAAGATATTTCACATCCCATGACGATGCGACAAGAGCTCGCAGCCCCATGGTTTCATACAATGATATCGTGGTCATGAGTCCGGATATTTTGTGCATTGGAACGCTTCCCATGGACTTGGGAATCTCGATAGCCTTCTATCCATACCTTCGGGTTTCTTTTGGCAACATATTCTATCGTACATTAGGAGAATGCCCCAAAATCCGCAGTTGCACAAATCTCTTTTATTGCTTTGTGCCCTGGGAGATCTCACATTACTCGTCGAAAAAGAGATGGTGCTCTAATGTAGGATACACAACCAATAGTCCCTGCATCGTCGATCATGTCTCAATTATGTGCTGCAGAAATTCTGGTTTACTGCATCAAAGAAGCAATTTAGGTTAAGCTATACAGCGTTACCTCACCACAAGCTTCTTGTGTACCTAATAGCACGAAGTCGCAAGCCACAACTTGTGTTCGCCGATAGACTCAGTAAAATAAGCTTTCTAAACTCTTTTCTGGTTTATCATCGGGATCTATGTAGTCACAAGTGAAGCGATCCCCGAAAATCAAAACTCTATCAAGCCATGCTGAAAAGGAGTGCCAAATCTCGGGGCGTTTTATCATTTTAGGGCCTCCAGCAGGCAAGCGAATATTTCAAAGGTGTGGTTACTATTTCCTGTCATTCTTCGGCTAGTGATCGTCGCTCAGATACCAGCTTTGCAATTATATCTCGATTTCGGATTGTTCCGAACCCCAGTGCTCTTTAAATGATCAAATAGGCCTTGATGTTGATGGTAATGAGGTCAACTTCATTGCGGCGCATGACTTCCATGGCCAAATGAATCTGGCCAGTAATTACGTAGGCTGAGTGAGGTGTTTTCGAGCACAGCTGAAGTTTGTCGCGTGTTCACGAAGTAGCCAACATACCGTTCATGGAGTTCTCCATTCAAATTGGCGTCTTCCCATTTGTTATAATTTCGCTTTGCCCTTGCGGAGCCGTACGGCGTGTGGTGGAAGCAAGGGCGGAGTCGGCCGATGGCACCATCATCAGTCGACACAGCGAAAACATCTCGGCGACCTCGGGTGCTGTGGTGTGACATTTGCGTACTGGTCACGTGGAACCATACGAACAAGCATCGGACCACGAAGGGAGTCATGATTTGAAGGTGCTCATAAATAGGAGAGGAGTCTCCTGTTTGTTCATGCATAGAGAGAAAACAGTATACAGTTTCATATCGCACATAAGTTACATACATACTTCAAACCACTACAACATATATATCATCTATTCGGTTGTTTTTTTGGGAGCTAGAAAAAAGTCGACAATATGGTTCATCCTTCACAACGTATGATGATGCAAGCATCAAGGAGAATGCAAGTTGGCATGCCGAATGTATGTTACTTCTGGCATCATTTTCTTGATATCTAATAGTTCGAAATACTAATTATTTCTGCAGGAGAGAATAGCCGGTACAACAAAAATCCATTTCCAAAAACTGAGGGCGATTCCGGTAGAAGTCTATCCATTAGGTACGTCACTAAACTTAAGATAATTGATAAGAGGGAGAGAGGTAGCTAATTATTTATGGGTAATAGGCGTCGTTGTGGGATTCATGGTTAGCATCGCGACATTCTCGCTTGCAAAAGCTTTGTTCTTTGGCAAAAATCTGAGGAAACACCGTACTCAGAATTCTTGGGAGTAAAATCGATTCGATGCATTTCATGGCGCACTTGTTTATCACATTGCTGGAGTTTTGAGTTTTGAGGAGCCACGGAGGCAGTTTTGATGGGGACTGTTAAAAATCCGAAGCGCTTTTTGTTGAAGTCATTGTACCGTTGAGGGAGAACGGCGAGAATTTCCCAAATTGGATTCTCACTTGGTGTGGGGGAGTTCTTTGAACTTGATAATAAATAATTCACTTCATGTTGATTTTTTTTGATTCTCTGCGCATTTTTGAAACAGTCTGATGTTAGTGTGGAAATGTTCCAAAAATACGTATGTCTATAAGGGTAAAACAGGTGTCTTTTTGAGAAATTACATGCAATTATAGACGTGATACGGAGTATTGGCAGAAGAGAAGTGTATATATTGACGGGTAAAAATGTATGTACAACTCCTATGTAAAGATAGGAAAACGAGATGTGCCAAATCCAACGGGCGTAAATAGGTTAATTACATGAACATGACAGGCTTCATCGATGAAAACCGAGTATCAGTCCGTGACTTGGCCATCGCAAGCGACAGATTGTCTTTCAAAGAATTGAAATCCGATATGGTCCTGATATCAGCTGACGAAGAAACATTACTTTTAGGCTTCTAGCGGAAGAGGTGGACAGCGTCGAAGATCTGGAAATTCTGTTAGTAATATTCTTATAATTTGAAGTGTAGGTGGTACTTACGAAGTTGGGGGCCAAGTAAGTGTCACCACTTGAACCTGAAGCGACGGAGATGGTGATCTAGTTCACATGTTAGTAAATGTTTACATTTTTAGTATTGGGGAATGAAAACATACGGTGTTGGAACCAGTGACCAAGGTGCCGGAGGTAATAGCGAAGTTATAGAGCTCCCCTCTTCCTCTGTAAGCACCACGGGTCACACCACGAGAGTCAACGACAGTTGGTGCTGCTGGAACAGTAAGACTCTTGCTGTTGATGACAACTGAAGGCCGACCACCGGCGAAAGCAAGAGTAGTGCCGATTCTCAAAGTAGCGGCCCCGGTAGCTTGAGCTGCAGTCAAGGTAAACTTGATAGTGACAGGATCATTAACTCCTTTAAAGACGGCCATTGGGAAACCATCAAGACCAGTTGATCCGACAGTGTAAGTCAAAGGTCCCCAAGAAGACATGCGGGTATCAGATGGGTGCATGCGAAGCTGGTTTGCAGCATTGCGGAATCCAGTTGGTTGACCATCCCAATCACCGATCTGGAAGAGAGTCGTGCCTGTGGTCCAGGTGCTGGCAATGTTCTTGGTTACCGTTGCACCAGCTGTGACTGTTACACTGCTCGTGGCGACGAGAAGCTCATCTTGGTAAAGAACTTGAGTGTAGGTTCCGGGCTTCATGGCTGGGGAAGCGAAGTTAGAGTCGGAGGCGGCAGTGGCCCAGTACTGGGCTGCGCTATTGTACCAGTGTACGACGATTGGGTAGGTTCCAGCATCGATTCCAGAGGCTTTTCCAACAACCTTGCCGCGGTTGGCAGCTGCCACATATCCAGTGGCACCTAGACCAGCCCAGAAAGAGAGATCCATGTTACCAGCTGGAACACCAGAGCGGGAGAATGACTAGGAAATATTAGCCAAGAATATATATAGCGCTTCATTCATGTAATTACCATAACATATGGACCGAAAAGTCCTGTGCGGTAAGTTTCGGTCTGAGCATGGTTGGAGTTCTATTTCGGTCAGTATGCCGCACCAGTTTGGGGGACAAGAAAATTACCATGTAGAAGTAAAGGTTATTCGTAGTTCCGGCAGCATTAGTGTTGATATCTCTGAAGAAAGGGCCGCCTGAAGAAGTCTCGTAAGCGGTGCCTGGCATGACCATGCAAGCCTTGATAGTGCTTCCAGATGTATCGGCTCCAGTGAAGCCTAGATTTTATTAGCTCATAGTCCATGTCGCGGCTGAGATATACATACAGTGTACTTGGTCTTCAATGAACCTTTGGCTGGAATAGAACTTTGATCTGGTTTGGCCATTGACAAGGAAGACATCGGAACCTTCAATTGCAGTGCCACCGATTGTGTTTGATGCCTCGCTAACGTCGTCGTTTGGGAGAGCGCTAGGGTTCAGACGTGCAATCCATCGAAGTTCACCAACTGTAGGCTCTATTTACTTTTGTTAGTGTTTGTCAACAAGAATATATCATATGACTCTTACCTGCTGTGATATAAGTTGCCATGTGGATAGCACTGTCTCCATCTCGAACGACCATGTAGTGAGTCAAAGTGCTAGTAGCACAAGTGACCTTAACGTAGTTGACTCCGCCATCTGTACTTCTCAGTCAAGTCATCTTTTGACCATTTACAGACAATACGTACAAGTGATAGTGGTGGCAGACACAGTTGCACTGCCTAAACCACTGCCGATTTGAGAGTAGCTACCACCCTGGTATTGCAGCTGGGTCGATCGGTAAAGGATGGATGAGACATCACAATTGGTCCTTGAGACCGTGAACGAGAATGGATTGGAGGAATCGGCGCTGACGGTGTAAGCTGCGGAAGTCGATGTTAAGGTGACGGCTTGGACCCCTGAGACGGCAAGTCCCAGCACCAGTCCTTTCAACGAGGATAAGAAGCGCATTATGCTGATCGCAGGAATTATATATACAAGCAAAGAATGTACACGATCAAGAATGCATAAACCCGAGTCGCACGTTGAAAGAGCGATGAAAGAGAAAGGGATCTACGAGGGGAAATCGGCTTACATTAATAAAAGAGAGGCAGGCCCCTCTCATCTGATCAACGTTTCCTATTGCGATGGTAATTTGAC
This sequence comes from Pseudofabraea citricarpa, assembly GCA_029641185.1. Lineage (NCBI taxonomy): Eukaryota > Fungi > Ascomycota > Leotiomycetes > Helotiales > Dermateaceae > Pseudofabraea > Pseudofabraea citricarpa. The sequence goes on from JAPWGK010000001.1 coordinate 3,153,561, forward strand.
TTCTGCCAATATCCAACGGAAAATATTTCTCCAACTCTCGTACTTAATTCCATACAATCACAACAAAGGGTCGTCGCCGTCTGCAGCTGTCAGCGAGCAAGGGTATTAGTGCCGCCGGGCCTAACTTGTTGTGGCAATTACCACAGAGCAAGACAGAGCTTTGATCACAATGTCACCTAGGTACCGGCATGCCATTTGGCGTGACATCTTGCTTTCCGGTGCTCACTATGGCGAAAGTTCATGCTCTAGAAATTGCGAGCGTGGAACAGTAGCACTGAACAGATCGGGACCTTTGAATACCACGTTGGCCTCGATCTGCTGGGAAATGGACTCCGAAGATCAGGTTTTAATTTCACAGACAACAGATGCCGTGAAACAAAGCTCCACACCTTGTCGTGGCAGCCAATTAAGCGACCGCCGCAAGCGGTGGGGGTGTGAAGCCATGCTGCAGCAGTACTTGGCCAAATATATCCGGAACGAACCTATCACTTGACCAATATGAGCTTAAAATGGATAAGCAAACAGGCCATTGGAGGGAGATTAGATCTCTATGAAGGCTCGCAATGTGGATTTATTTCGAAGCTCGGCACTTAAAGTTCAAACAACCTAGAAAGCACTCTCCTTTTGGAAGTCAAATTGCGGGGAACATCCCGCAAGTGGAAGTTTAACCAGGTCGAGGGAGTCCTTTGTGCCGAAACTTCCACACTGATGTAGGAAATATGATGGAAGCGCCCCAATACTCTAAAAATTAATGCGTAAAAATTCGCTATAATTCATGCCGAGGACTTCGAAGTGTGATTAATCTCCAATATCAAGGTTAAGCATCAATCCTTCATGCGGGGAAAGCTTTTCATGCACAATAACTGGGGATGAACCTGTCAACTTCTGGTCACCTGGGTCTGTTATTTCGGTAGATGGCTTGAACAAGCCTTTTAACCCTCAAGTCGTGCTTGGTCGTGCTCACTCGGTGGTTTGGAACACGGGCCGACGAACAAAATCAACGGTCGTCGGGTACCTTAAAATTAACCGTCCATACAAACAACAGCGCACGAAGTCTTTTTTCGTTTGCAAACCTTAAGCTACTGAAGCTTTTCAGTCGAAATTTCAAAGCTCCGGCTAGACCGACGGAAACTTGAGTGAGTTGGCATTGCCGATCCTTCGAAGGAAGGAATCATCATAATAGCAAGGCAGGTCTGTTTACTACCAAGGAAAGTATACCTCCTGTGCGATACTGCGGCTTATTTGCAACTATTCATAGCACGTTTGCTACCGAGGGTACCAGTAACTTCCAGAAGGCACTTGTTACCCAAGAGTATACATGCGCTACATTCTCTCTTCGTTTTGACAAGCTCGTATTACCAAATTGCAGAAGTCAATATGGTTTCGTATCCTCATCCACCGGAAAGCTTGGAGTAGACAGCGCATCTGGCGTTGCAAGATGATGGTAGCTCCATTAATTGGCTATACTCTCGTGTCGGTCCTAATCCCAGACTTGCCGACAGCTGATATTCAGCCTCTTCGTCCGCATATAACCTTTCCATTTTTCGTACTCCTTTGGCGTATTTTCACCAACAGGCCACTCGCTCATAGCGTCTGGAGCAGTACCGCCTATTATCTTCGGCATAGCATGCCACGACCATCTCGTCTCCCCGCCCATTTGCACCACATCACCACTCCTGACCCGAATGACAACCGTCTTCATCTCTCTATCTTCATTCTGCTTTTCCTCCTCAGTCAAGCCATCGAAATCCCGTGCTATGATGAAAAGTCCATCACAGCCCAAGGTAAAAGAGGCAAGGTCTCTTTGGCATTCTTCGCTCACATCCCGATGAACGGGCATGTAATCTTTGGTTGAATACAAGAGCACAACTCCGCTTTCAGGAGTGAAGTTTGGAAACAGAGTGTTTACCAACTTCGCAATATCTTCGGGGAAATGTGTACGTGTTTCTTCACGAGATGGATAAGATCTCGTCGGCCAGTCATATTGCGTACCAAGGGTGAGCCAACGCAGTTTTTTATGGAGAACCTGTGTTGCCTGTAGAGGCTTATATCGAGAGCCTGCTGTTTTCGGGGCGAATATATGTTTTTGAGATGCAGGTGGTAATGAGAAGAATGATTTCCCCGACGGCGGAAATGGAATCGTGTAATCCTGAGAAATGTTTGTTTTGTGTTCTGGATGTGAGAGATCCCTATGCATGAGCCGTGATAGAAGGAGAACTTGGCACTCTGGTGGGAGCAATGATGGTAAAAGTTTCAATCCTACCGATTGTCAGACAGCTAGCTACTCGGGTGACGGCTAATAGAGGTTTACCTGGGAAGTCTTTATGCTCATATACCGTACAGGACTGTGGTGAATTTGCTCCCTTGGCAACCTCCTCATCACCAGTTTTGAAAGCTGCTTGTGCTTCTGCAATTATTTCTGACTTGATGCTCCCAACTTCAACAAGCCTCTCTTTCTGCTCGGCACTCAAACCTCGATTGAAATCCAGCACTTCGGGGTCATTTTCTACATCTTTGTCATCCATCTTTTGATATTTCTTGTAAGCATTACAGATTGCCTGTGGCGGTATCGCATGTGTATCATGGCCATGATGACCTTTGTCCTACATCTCCATATTAGCTCTAGGTTGTTACCGACCAGCAAGAAGACATACACCATTCATTTCCTCCATCACGTGAACACGGGCACGGACTTCTAGTAATCTCGGTGCTTTGTTGTACACGTTCTTAAGTGACAGGAGACGTGCTATGAGTGGTGTTTCAGCGGTTTTAGTGGCTGCTCTGTGTACAGCAAGCATTTGGTTCCTTAACTTCGATGGCTGACTTGTCTGATGACTTCGATATCGGAGCAGACTTGACAGATTTTTGAAATTCATGCTTGACTTGCTCTAAGCGAAGCGCTAGTCATCTTAGCGCTTCCCCTTTTCCGTCCCCTCCGAACCCCATTGTGGCTTGTATATGTGAATGCTACTATGATAAAGAATCTTCTTCCGGTTCTTATTTTCTTCTGCAGCAAATTTCAAGTTACATTTATGCAAATCTTTTTTTTTTTTTTTTTCTCTTTGTCTACCTCGCTCATTTGACTCACAGGTAAAGAGTATGTTCTCGAGACTGAAATGTAAATGAAAAAGCATAGGGTTAATTCTAGAAGTCAACCTGTGTGTGAGTTACTACAAGGAGGGTTTTGGTCTGAAGTCACGGTCAGTGTCGTTACAACACCTTTCTGAAAAGTTGAAAGTAGTTAGCCTTTACGATCAAGCTTCTAGTTAAGCGACGTACAACCCGTTTAATTGGGCATTGTGTCAAACTGAGGACTCTCCTGCAGTCACATTGTGGTCCTCCAGAGTTTCTGGGACCTTTCAATTACCAAAAAGGACTCTCAAATGCTTCAAGTTGTCAACTACGTTTTAAGATTCAAAATTTGAAAATTGTTTTCTCACTGGCACTAAACAAAGGTCTGGTGTCCACAATTTGACTCATCTATGACCAAATTGCCTGGTCGAGACCATAATACTATTGATGCTTTGATAAAACTTTTAGTATGGTCCATATGCGGACATAAAAAGGCTTCTGGGAACAAAGACATCTTGTAAACAAAGAGCCATCTCGAAGGATAAGGTAAGAAGAGCACAAAGATTCGGATACTATTACCCTACTTTTTCTATAGACATTAGTTATTTCCCTCTCGTTTCTCATATACAATTTTGAACCATGGCTGCTAAAAGACCAAACGAGGGCGGACCAGGAAACCGTGGCGGTCAAGGGAGTGGTCGAGGTGGTAGCAACCAAGGCACTGGGGCTAAAAGAGCTCAATCGAAGGAGCCAGCGAAAGATTCAACGAAGGATAGTACAAATAAAAGAGACCAAAAACCAACTGAGTCTCCAAACAAGGTAACTAAAAGGATGACACCACCAAAGAAGAAGCGCAACATTCCAGCTCCGTTAATCGGGATATCGGAAGCTGCAGTACATATAGGCAAAGCAAATCAAGAGTATCAGCAACCACTGATTACGTCTTTGATCAACTTCGATGGTAATATCCAATACTCTTATGTGCACATTACATGCTGATTAGCGATAGAACTACATCCCTCTAGAAAATATCAAAATGGAGAGATCTTCTACTCATTCACAGTAGCTATAGATCATAAACAGAAAGAGATAATGCATGGGGAAGAAGATTATAGGTTTGTTGTGATACACAGAGGCAGGGAGCGTCATATACATGGCAAATACAGATATCATGTTGTCATAGCAAGATTTCCCGACCATTGCATTTCCCTGTGAGTCTTTTATTCCCTACTTGATTTCTTTTCTCTTCTTCTCGAGCCAACCTAACGAATTTCATAGTCCTATATTTTCTTACAGAGGTCGTGGACTTTTGAACAAACCTCGGATGCTACATGCTTACCATATTGCCCTGGATTTTGTTCTCAACCCTAAGGATCATGTCTACCAACCCCATCAAAATGAAGGGAAGACAGAAGAAACAAAATCCCCTACCAGGACAAGTCCTAGAACCCCGAAAGCTTCGCCCAAGACGGAATCCCCAAAGAAAGCTAAGGCAGAAGCGAATGATATTAATACAAAAGATAACCCGGACAGAGAAACGAAAAAAGCGCCCTCAGCTCCTGCATCTCAAGCTCGCACACTTAATCCCGAAATAGAAGATTATAGTCACCTCACTATGTATGGAAGATTATCAGCTCTTCTGCACCAACAGTTTAGAGATGTTCCACTTGATAAGAACTCATTGGTCGATATAAGCAAACCATATGCCTTCCATTACGACTTCCCATCCGTTCCATTTGCGAGACTGGATGCGAAATCGCTTGAGAGAGTTCGGGAGCTCTACATCGAGGCTGTGGATTTTCACACAGAATTGAGAGCGGTAGAAGGCCATCCATGAAGATATTTTCGGTAAATTGGATAGTGTAGATATATTGTGGATTTACATCCCGATGATTTCGGTGTACAGAACTAAATCACATATACCTTAAGATTCTAAAGAGCATTATCCTTAGGTCTCATCCCATGCCAAAATCTATTGTCCCTCGCTTAAGCCCCATTCTGCAGCTAAGCGGACTGACACAACTCTGGTGCTTTCTGACGTGCTCAGTATTATGTGGATAAGCGATAAGACGAGCAGCAATCTAAGAAAAATCGATCAGCATTGCATCGGCTTCAAAAAAGGCTCGGACCTTGCATTTCAGTAGCACGTTTTGACTGGGTCCGGTGAGGACATCGACGGAGTGGATTATTCTTTTGCATTTTCTAGCACTACCGCCGAGATGGATAGTCTTGGTAGGGGTTTGTTCTAGATTTTCAAATTCTCAGGAGCACTGTCGAAGAGGAAACAGGTTGTCTTGTGCGAAATGGGAATTCGGGGTTATGGGGCAGAGCACTTGAGCATGGTAATCGCAGCATCTCTTTTCCTTTTATCAGTTAGTTGATATTTTCCCGAAGTCAATGCTTTCCCAACTTTCAATGACGAAATTTGATCTGTATATATGATTGCAGTACCACCGAGACCGTCCCTTCGTCGCAGCCGATAGAGATCTCCATCATTAGCCCCGGCCAGATTCCAGCGCCCATTTGCTATCTCTGCCGAGCAACCTTCTGGACATACTACAACAGTATGAAGCATCAAAACCGATATCAATTCAGCTCCAAGAAATAGCCGACATGAAGCCGAGACCTCGAATCCACTCTTTTGAATCGCATCATACAAGTCTCGATGAGGATGATTGGAATACTCCACATCCAGGAGTGGGAGAGTGCGTGGCGATTTTGTTCAACAGAGATACATAAGTATCTGAAGTTTCGTGCAGAAGCAGGTTAGAAGAGGATACTTGAATTGCTTCTCCTTGCTTGAGATTCTGGATTGGACGTCATGGCTTCTTTAGATGCTCCAAAATATACACTCAAGGAACGGGCGCATCGCTTCTATCGAGGGACACTTTTCCAAGCTATTATTCTGGGTCTGATTAGTTTCACCCAGCCTGGAATATGGGGTGCTTTGAATAGTAAGTGGCCATTTATTTGAATTCTCAATTGATGACTGACCTTTGATGTTCAGATCTTGGTGCTGGTGGGCAAGCGGAGCCATATGTTGTCAACGCCGCCAACGTAATAACTTTTGCGTAAGCTCCCCCCTCTTGCTTCCAATTAAGTAGCAACGTAAAAATGCTCATCTTGAGTTTTATTAGAATTATGGTGGTGTGCGCACCAATCTGTGGAATTATCGGCAATACCATTGGGATGCGATGGGTACTTGTATTTGGCACACTCGGTTATGCACCATACTCTGCAGCATTATACTGTAATAGTGTTTATGGCACTCAATGGTTCTTGTTATTTGGAGCTGCAACCTGTGGTCTTTCCGTAAGTAAATGGAAAATTTCCTGATAGACGGGTATATACTGATATCGGTTGGGTAGGCTGCTGCTCTGTGGACAGCCGAAGCTGCAATTGCCGTTGGATACCCGGAACCTGCCAAGAGAGGTTTCTACAGTAAGTACTTGGTATAAATTTCCGATGAATTTGTGCGCGTACTTACAGTATTAGTTGCCATTTGGTTTACCTTGAACAAGCTCGGTTCCGTCATTGCTGGTGCCATCCAACTCGCCATTAACGCAAAGGGCTCAAGTAAAGGCGCTATTGCACCGAACACCTATTTGGTGCTTGTCGCATTGCAGTGCCTTGGTCTGCCATTGTCTTTGCTGATATCTCCACCAGAGAAGCTGATCAGATCCGATGGGACTAAGCCAGTCTTTCATAATCCGAACCGGACCATCAAGTCTGAGATCAAAGCTCTCGGCCGTCTCTTTACGCGCAAGGAGATCTTATTGCTCTTACCTATCTTCATCTCGTCCCAGTGGGGCCAGACATACAACGGAAACTTCTTGGCTGCATACTTTACAGTTAGAGGTCGTGCGTTGATGGCATTCGTTGTAGCACTTATGGGCATGGTGCTTAACATGGTAACTGGAGGCTTGTTGGATATCAGACGGTACAGAAGATCCTTGAAGTCAAAGATAAGCTGGGTCATACTTGCGACCCTTTTCTCGGCTATGTGGGCTTTCAGTATCCCCATACAAATCAAATACGCCGCTAGTACCCCGACATTAGATTGGAATACTCCGGATTTCCACACGGGTGCCGGCGTATATGTCTTCTTCCGGTATGTTCCACTGATTTCCGAAAGCAACAAAGACTCGAGAAAGCTGATATTTGGATAGCATCGTTTATGAGATCATCGGTGTCTGGGTATACTGGATTCTGGGCACATACGACTCCCATTCGGATACCTTGGCTCTCACAACAGGCGTTCTTCGTAGTTGTGAGAGCTTGGGAAGCACGTTTTCTTATAAAGTTGGAGCAACAAGGAGTGCTTCGCTTTTGACAAATCTTATTGTCGCAGCTGTGGTCTTTTGGGCAACTGTGCCAACCACTACCTGGGCTGCATGGATTGTTCCTGACGTTCCGAAGGGAGAAGAGCCAAGTGACGATGAATCGCAAGTGGAGGTCGAGAGTGTGCGAGTGACCGGGAAGACGGAAGGTTGAGCAAACGCATAATCGGGAACCATAGGTACTAAAGTATAATCATTTGATGTTATAGGATCCAAGGATAGGTACTTTAGGCTTCAAATCATACTGTTATTCCATTTTACTGCCAAGGTACCCAGATGTATGATCTACCAAGCTTGCTGACTTGCCAAACATTAGCGAGCATCGTGAGGACTGAACATAATTACTTCATGAGAAGCCAAAACCATCCAGCGGATTCCTCATGGGACCGAATCCGAATGGTCCGAGATGAACAATAGAAGCCGAAAGGAACAGATACCTGGCCATATATCACCAGATCGTAAATCATAAGATACGAGAGGCAGAAGTTACCTAGTCCTAGTCGACAACGCTAGACAGGCCACGAGAACACGCTCGAGAGTTCTCGCTTCCTCGCCAGGTGCTCCGGCAACCCTTGATGATACTTCGCTAGAGGCTCGCATTGATCGACCTGCGCTCCAAAAGCCCCTACGCCAGCGTGGCCAGCTCAAGCTAAAATATGCGGTACGCAACAGAACTTTTTCGTTTCTTTTTTCTCCTCTAGCTGCTGCCGACCTCTGGCTGCAAACGGCCTAGTTGTGCTAATTCAAGACTTTCCACGTAGACCAGCGTTCGAGACTAAAAAGTGCGTCGCGCAACAAAACTTGGTAGACTGGAGAACAACGATGCGCCGATGATTAGCTTGCTCCTACGAACCTGATTTATCTATTGCACGTGATGTTCTCATTTGAGGACACTTCCTCTGGTGCCTGCTGGTGAGAGATTAATAATTGCTTTCCATTCGCCTATCAATATGCAAGCCTGTCTACAAGTAACACCATTTGTACCATTCAAAACTCCGTCGTCTCGTGCGTCACTTCACTATGCATACCTCATTACCTAATATTGGTAGCCGCTCATGTTGCCATACATGGCAACATTATAGACTCTGGCCAAAATGTTGGCTATCAGTCCACATGTTGCAAGAGGCACAAACAGTGCGAGCAGCTCCCATGAATGTTTTGGCTTCACTTCCGTTTCAATATAACCGCCATTTAGAACACCTTTCGGAATTACATCACTTTGCTCCTTGCTGACTTCATTGGCCGGAAAGCGCCCCGTGGTTAGATACTGCTCCAAAAGAGCATCTTTTTCGTACCAACGTTCGCGGAGCCACGCATCGAAGGAGTCTTGATCTTTAAGTGGTATATCGGCAACTGCAAAACAGCGCCAATACATGTTCACTGATTTTGGAGGGCGTCCTTCGAGGTATGAGGAGGTTAATGTGAAGTAGTCCTGGCCAAAATGACCCCGCCTATTGGTGGTTAGCACAACCAAATTTGATCTCGGGAAGTCAGGAGATTTACGGAACACCCTCATACGCCACTGTACAGTCATAGACATATTCCACGGTATCTTGCAGCTCAGTTAGACAAAAGAATGTGCCTGTACTTCGCGGGAGTAGTAGATGCTGCGTTGACTTGACTCCAATTTTCTCTGCCCATTTGTCGCTTCTTGGCTTGGTATTGTCGCTGATGTTTGTCCCTTCTGGAAAAATCAAAAGCCACATAGGATCGAGTCCTTTGGGACCAGACAGAGGTCCAGAATGTGTCTGTCTCAACTTCCTCAAGCGATGTGCCATCCGTTCTTGGTCCTTGGCCATCTTCCGTGACATGAAAATGAACCCAAAGAACATCATACCATGACCGAGGATCGGAATGTATTTAAGAGAGTCTTTGAGTATGATGTAGATGTGGCCATGCAGCGCAGGAGAATTGGCATATGCGGACCACCATAGGTATATCCAGTCCGTGTATATCTAACTCCGTCAGCGACTATATTCCACTCCATATCCTGCAGAAGCTCACCTGATGGTTTGCGACCAGGACCATCCTTTCTGGAAATTGGAACTCGACGGTTCCATCGCCTGTCTTGCGCATTTGTCCAGCCACCGACGCATCGCCGCTGATACGGATCACTGTCGGACTCCACCATCGAGTCATAAACGTGATAACCAAACCGAAGGATTGTTTCGTAAGTGCCATCCAGGCATAGTAGAGGTCTTTGTTGATAAAGTAGAGCGGGGCTCCGACGAACTGTGTGATACCGATTCTGCTCTCATTAGCAAGTAGTGGCTATGATGTTACCATGGAAGCTTACACAAAGTTGCAGCCTACGAAGTATGTGACAAACAAGAACAATCTTATCCACTGTAACAGCTTCCCATGTTGCACTTCTCCAGCGGGGTGCTCATCCACCGCCTGTTCCACAGTTGTGCTCGAGAGACCTGGGGCGGTGCCCTTTCTCTGCCTAATGTTGTTGGTCGACATGGTCGCTTTCTTCTCTGTTCTAGTGAAGATTAGCTATGCGCATACAACGAGACGGTAACTGGTAAGGTTCGGAAGACGTCTCAAAGCTCACCTCAAGGCGCAGTTCGTCGCGTGCCTACTCGTAACTCGGATACTGCCGCTATGGTCTCTTAGCTTTATTGCTGGGGGAAGTTGAGCCACCAAAGGCTGCAGTAGTGATCTTGTGTCAAAAAGTGGCAGCCATTTGTGAATATTGGCCTTCAAAACAGGCAAACTGGATGATGTAGTACTATGTGGTTACCTAGGTATGTGTTTGCTTCTAAGACGACAAAGGCGGATTCGCCGGGATTGGACGAGGCTGCGAATGCCGGTACTGCATTTTGAGTTGCAGCTGTGGCCCGGCACGGCCATATCTTATCTCCCGAGGCACGTGTTGTGGCAGGGCTTCGCGTCACTCTCCCCTGAGCCTTGAACATTCTCGCGACAATGAGCTTCGTAGAATCCCATCTGCGTGTGGACTTTGAGAACATTATACGGAATACCGAGGGCACCAAGACGAAACGGCATATACCCGCATATTATGATGATGTCAGGCCAAGGCAACCCACGATCAGCATTCACGGCCGGATAAACAGGTACCACGGAGCTTTTGCTTCTTTCGTCGCTGTTGAACACTATGCTCCTACGTACGCATAAGGAATGGCTTCTGCAGAAGGGCATTTACAAGTACTCCTGCGTTGACCCAGCTGAAAGATTACGAAAGCCTGCCTGATTATATCATTCCAAGATACCAGAGTACGAAAAGCTTGTCGCGTTTTTACGGCCTTGTTAATAAGTTATTAGAAAGTCTATCTATCTGCTGTGACGAAGCGTCCGTCGGGAATAACAACATTGGCATTAAGCACTTGGTCTCCGCCAAATCTGTTTTTCGACGTCAATGGAAAGTGCCCTTCCAGCCTTACAGTCGCCGCCTGCTGGTATTATACTTGTTTACGACCTGGTATAGCTCACCTACCTGGATAACCGCACCGAGCTTAAATGCTGGCCCGTCATATGAGGGCGAAGTGTGGTTCTGGATAAAGTTGATGCTTTTAAGATTGTGCGTCCCGGCTCCCGTCCACTTACCCAAAAGAAAATCATGGCTAGTATCATGGACGTCAAACGAGTCCCAAGATTGCGGGCGAAGTTCACGGCAAGGTGAGTTTGGGCAACTATCGTGGTCTTGACCGAACAAGATGGAAACCTACAAATCTCACAGGTGCTTGGTTTGCCATTTTGTGGCATGTAAGTCTCGCCCTGGTAAATGGGAAACATGGCCGATATCAAGTCTGTGGCACTATGTGACATTGGTCATGAGTCCATTATTTGCGAAGTTATCGTCTACTCTTACTGGGGTTTCCGACTCTTTCCAGTGAACCAGAATATCTTCATACTCTCCTGCATCATAACGAGTGTTGGTTTAAACGGGCGGCCCCGATGGGGGCAATTTCAATCAATGCACCACCTTTCAACAGGTTGAAAACATTCCGGGCTGACTTAGCCTGCCAGAGGTAGTCAGCCACCAGGTCAGCAAGCAGAGACGAATTTGTCGTTAGTCACTCCCGGGAATTGGAAAATGGGAACGTTGAAAAGTTTCAACTCGGTGAGAACCGCCAGTATGGTAAGTTGAAAATCTTGAGCTTCAGTTAAAATAGAGGCTATGGTCGTACCGACCGTAGGCTTGGCTGCCGGGGCGACGTTGATTTCATTGGCAGGTTTGAAAACATCAATCCAGGGAAACAAAACAAATCAGTCTATGAACAAGTATAAGAACAAGAAAAAATACAGAGCAAACCACCATCTTAGATTATGATCTGAGCAATAACCGGATTGAGGTGGGGGAAAGCGCTCACTAGAAATAGAACAAGACCAAGGGGGGGGGGAATGACTGCCCAATTGCTGCATAACGTTGATGAAGTCAAGAAGCAAGAAAAGATCTGGAAGCTCGCTCCTTTATACCTTTACCAGCTGTTTATCACAATATTAATTAATCCAATTGGTCTGGCCTGCGTAAATGGTGGGTATTACAACTACCTTATCAAGATATTACCCCGATTTCACGGGTAACACGGCATGGATTACATACTGCCCGCCGCGTACTCAAGCCAAGATACCAAGAATCGGCATCTACTTGCAAGTCATAAGTATAACTTGCCGTTAAGAAACACATTTTGGGCGTATGGGGTTTGTCAATTCGTTAGCGCAAGTGCAGAGATTCAGGACATGGCTAACCCGCTTAATTCTGATACAAAGGAATATCAGCTTTCGAATACAATATCAATACTGTAGCTTCTAGCCTTCTTCATGAATGCGAAACCATCCAGTTATCGTTCCCAACGCGCAAAGAGAAAAATACCCTTCCTTCTTTCATAACCATGTTATCCTTACTTTAACGTCATAAAAGCGCGTCGAGACTTCAAGAACATCCTGCTAAAGATTTGTCAAGCATCCACCATCCAGATCTAGGCTGCAAGGATGGTTCATCCTCTTCATTTTTCGTTACAGTCATTCCAACCAAGCCTGCAATCACCGTTGTCTCGTATTCGAATTCCCCAGCGTCTACTAGACCAGTGATAGGGACGGATACAATTCCTCTGGCAATGCCGCTCGGCAAGTTTGGTTGGGTTACGAAATGATATTTTACACCATCGAGCTCCATTTGTACACATTCCGCGTACAGATTTTCGTCTACCGAGTCTCGGTCCTCTGGTATATCAATACCAGTCTTCTTCGCATATAGACTTTCGTCGAGACATTCGCCGTCCTTGGACCAGAAACAGAAAGCAGTGAGCCATCCTGAAAGTGTAGCGGCGCCACATCCCTCCAGTCCATTTGAGTAACAAGCTCGGAGCCAAAAGTCCTTGACATCTTGGGAATCAGGCAGCAAGAAAGATGCAAGCATGCGTTTGAGAACCGGCTTGAGCTGTTTGCTCCATGCGTACGATTCCTGGCCGTAATTTTCAAATCTGTCAACTCTTCGAAGTAATTCCGCCCAGTCTTCAGATTCTCCTAAGAGTGTGACAGACGGGTATCCACAGCCTCCAGTGAAGCTGTACTTGGCGAACTCTTGCAATGTTCCCATCATGAATAAAGCTGCAACCGACCTGTCGGCTTGACTTGTCGTCGAAAAATCTGGAATGATCCATTCTCGAAGTTCTTTATCACATATGCGCCTATCGAGCGATAATGTTATCATCCGTGCAAGCTTGCCCGCATCATAAACACCTGTTTCTTCCAAAAAGCCACTTGCCGGCCGGCTCTTTCCATCATGTCCAACGAAGATACCACGGAGGTACTTGGCGTTTGTGTTGACGTAAATACTGAACTGAGCGAGGATAGCAAGCCAGACATCATCTGGTCGAAGTACAACATGTAGGTCTTGCTCGAACGCTCTAGCCACTATACAACATCACCACATCAGTTCAAATGCCGTAGGATGAGAGTGAGAATGAGAAGGGAGGATTTATATCGGAACGTACTGCCCATAACGAAACCGTTGTCGTATGCGATGACTGGTTTTGACGTTTCGACGCCTGATGAGTTGTTTTCGCCTCCCTTAATAGGATCAAGGTCAGAAAATGAGGTACCTAGAACATAATGCTTTTGTTCTTTGGACTTCTTAAAGCTCTCGATGACTTTGGGCCAGCCGGCCAAGGCATTTTCCAAAAGGACGGTTGAAGATGGGACGACTTTGTCGTGCACCGTGCCCACCCTCTGGGGAGTTGGTTTAATTACGACTGGCATGATTAATAGTGATGTCGATGTAAAATTTGATTTGTGTCTGGAACGAAGAAGCTAAAGTTGATATTAATGGTGATGTTGGTATAATACTTGATCTGTGACTGGAGTGAAGAAGGTAAAGTTGTTGTCAATGTTAGAGGGATTGCGGTTGGGGAAAGAGTTGCTCTTGACCGGCAATGATACCAAGCTAGTTCAGCGAATGTATTGGAAAGGAAAGCACCTGGGTAGGTATATTAGGCAAGGGCAACTGATTACCAGGAAGTCAAGCGAGGATTCATAGCTCCCGGAATTGATTTTGTCGTCAGAGATTCACTCTTGGTTAAAATCGGGTTACACAGAAGCTACCAAAAAATTCAGATCGGGTCTTTTGTGCATTCTCCATTGTTAAGCAAGGCAAAAAGTCCAAGTAGCCAGTGGTAGAACCGACTACTCTTATAAACCCCAGGCCTGCTAGGAGTTTTAAACGCGGGTAGGAACAATATCTCATCATTGCACTGGAATAACAACTTCTTCAGGTAGTGTATAATGTGACCTTTAGAGAGGGCTCCCCTCTACTACCATCAAAGTCGTTAGAGATCAACTCGTAGCTCTTACCACTACTCCAACACGTAGGAATATGTTTGTTGTGCAAGTTTGCGTTAGTTGAATATATGAACCTTAGCCGAGGGCACGAGCCGCACGTGGTCGGACTGGAGCGGGATTTTCATGGTATCTTCTGAGAAAAAGAAGTGTGCTTGTCTCATTAGAACCTACCTCACTTTTGGCCGATGATCATCCATCTCTCCCTATCAGCATTACTCATACACTCTCGAGGGCCGCCACACAACTGCCCAAATTGCGGATCAATTGACCGCGCTTAAACTTAGCCGATGCACGAGAGTCGAAGGTCTTGAATACTATCGATGTTACGAGTAGAATAAATTTAAAATACATATATATGAATGTTAGTATGACAATCACGTCACTTGACCTGAGAGAGCGAATGATCCTGTATGGTCTGTTGCTCTCCTGTGAATATTCACCATAGCTATATAAGCAGCTAATCCTAACGATCCCTTCAATAGAACGAACTGCCTCAACCGACCTTTGTATGATTCCTACAATTAGATTCATACGTGGAGTTGCGAGGTCAAGAACTCAATCAACTAACTCTGGATAGGGGGTATACCGAAAATGAATTTCTTTTTATACCTACACCTTGTGGAAATATGTTAAGGAGAATTCCCGTGCACAGACCCTATCGGCGGGTTCCTTGGGCGATAAGCCCCTCTAAGCTTAGACTGGTCGCAAGCGGCTCTGACGTGGTCAGCCCTTTCGTCGGTCGCGCGGGGCACAATCCGTGATGATCCTATGTGCTCTTGATTTCTCTCTGAATACCAACGCACCTCTTTATCAATCTAAGAAAGACTCAATATTACGTACTGAAGTACGAAGCAGCGATACCTTTGTGTTCTACCTGCAGATTATCAACTCAGCTGAAGGACGCGCGCGACAAGTCTTGACAGTCTTGATACCCAATATTCGACATATTTGACATTTTGGCTTGCGATTGAGAAACTGATTGCTGTTGCAACGGCGTTGCACTTGCTTTGATCAAATCCATTCGAGCAAGTAGCAATCGAACAGGGCTCTGGTAAGGTCAGCGCTCAGTGTTTATATTGAGGAAAGTCTAATATAGCATAGGGTTGCTCGTCCGACAACTTGACAACCCACCCAACACACGAGGATGAGCCAATCTGGGCAGAAAACAGCAGTCGCCGGTGCAACAGAGCATATTAACAAAGAAGTGGCGATCTTTGTAGTTGACGAGGAAATGGAGGTGTCTTTTGAGGCAGACCCGGCCGAGCCAAAGAGTGTTTGCAATATTATATTCCCTTCACAGGCACATGCCCGTGTTGCAACAACTAAGGTCATGGCTGGAAAAGGTGATAAGTGTTATGTTATTGGACCGGGAGACATCACATTCTACAAGGTATAATACGTAGTGGAAGCGCGCTATCTACTTACATGTTGCCAGTCAAGTATCCCATGGCTGCGCACATCTCGTATGTTTTGTCAAAGCCTGTCGTGACCATCATAATACTCTGCTTGCAACCTACTACAAAAGAGAGACATCTCGTTGATCGTACACAATTCTCTGCGCTTGTGTCTGTTTGCCTCTCGTTGACCCATGCTATACTAGATTCCATAGGAATCCTGATGCTCTCAGGAAGGAATTCTTCGATGAGAGGACAAGATATATTAGAGAAGATTCTCAGCTCACTCTGACCCATATCAGGGAGCATGGTATATAACGCGGGGTTTGGAATGAACTTCGAAACAAATGCATTTTCCCATTCGGTATCATTAGCCATTCTGGCCATAAATGTACCATCCTGGTAAGGATCCCGTGCAACAGTAATTGATGCGCAATTGGTAATCCACTCTCGATGTTTCGAGTCATCAAACTTCCAATCGTCAAGCTTCTTCATCGGCGTGAGAATTTCCGAGGGCAAATTCCGTTCTAGCTGCTCACTCTTGGTAACCGCAAGCGTGAGGTAGTTGGACCATTCAGACTCGGGCTTCATTGGGCGCATTATATCTGGTTTGGCCTTTGTTGATGGTGCGAATCCGTCGGCCCAAAATCGTGGGTCGTATGTGCTTTGGGGGTAAAACTTGCGGTCTCTGGTGATATACTGCTGGACAATACCATTTATCACAGGACATAGTTGAGAACCTGTTCAATATCAGCAATAGCACTCGAAGATTTTCATGCCTAGTACACACCAAGAGTTTGCTCCGCGAAATTTGACAGTCTTTCTGGAAAAGTAACATCTGCCGTGCGCCATTTATCGAACAAGTTTACTAACTCTGCAGTATCCTTATATTTGCTCAACGAATTTTGGCTCTGGGTCAGAGCACAAAGTACAAATAGTTCTGGTCCAAGATACTCAAGGATAGAAACCAGGTGCTTCTGTGCAAAGGTCTTTGGGGTGTTCTTTTTGTAGGTTGTAGGATCTGTATTCACAAGAGTGATTGCCCACTGGACAGCAGCGGCATCTTCCTCTGGTCCTTTCTTGAATGGTTTAAACTGGCTCCATTTCTTTTCTATTGCATGTATGAGTTTCTCTTCTATTGTTTCTGCCATTACTGAATCATCTGGAATAAGGCCGACAGGAAGCAATGAAAGAAAGCGTGCGAGTGTGGTCGAGTGTGGCCGCGAATGTAATCAAAGTAGGCGGAGACTTGGGTGAAGACAATCGAGGATCAGCGAGAGAAGTCGAAGACAGGTGAGAGTGACCGAGAGCTGGTGAGAGGGGTCGAGAGGGGTCGAGCACAAGCGAAGGTGATCAAGTATAGCCTGTATAGGCGAGGGCGATCGAGGACTGCTGAAGACTACCATCAGTTAACCAATCAGCACGCCATGGGATCAGTGTTCATATCAACCCCCAATCAAGATTAATCCTATGTTCAATTCTGGTTTTGGGAAATCCTATTTCATATTATATTGCACCTATCCATTCATCTATATAGTTTGAGATATAAATCGCTGGCTTTGCCACGAATTTGAATGCTCCTCAACAACTTTAACTCAAACTCGAACCCTCAGATAAGCAAGAACCTCAAGAGTAAGTCTGCTCATCGATTTTTGTGGAGAAGTGCGACTGTACCTAACTTTAAGGCTAACTTGTCCTCTTAGATCAAGCAATAGCATCACCCCAAGCTTCCTAGCACACCAACCATCCGAAATTATGCCGTTAGTCATTCACTATAGCTAACGCCGTTTCATTCTTACTTACTCATCAACCAGTGAAGTCGTGGCTCCCGTCAAGTATATATGTGGCCACAAGTTGGACACGAATACCTTCAATACAGATGGTTCTTCCGACATTGCACACCTCGGAGAGTCCAAGAAGCGATACCCTTGCGAGGACTGCAAGACCAATAAGGTGTGGGTTCAGCAGGCCGATGGAAAATGGGCCAAAGTTTAGTTGTGGTCTGAAGATATCTTGTGCCTGTACCCTCATCAAGTCGAGGAGCAGTGGATGATGGATGTTTAAGGAAATGAGTTGACTGGGAATGCTTAACCAAATTGCGCAGCTGGCCACTGCACGCAACCGCTCCTTTACCCTTGCTGCTTTAGTCTTTCCTTAAATAGCAACGAGATATTCTGCGCACACGTACTCTGCTTCTATGCTGTGATATTCCAGGTCCTAGCACGATACGAAAAGAAGTTTGTTTACACATAGCAAGGTCAATAGGCATAAAAGGTGGGCTCAGTCCTTACTTAGGTTTCTCTCGCTTGTCACCATATCTCAATACCTTCATAGAGGACCACGATCACGGCAGGTTCGAAACCAAACAATCGATTTTCGACTAGACATCATCGTTCTAAAAATGTCTGTAGACTTCCAACCTGTACTACTAGCACGTGGCGCCACGGGAATAGTTTATCAGCTGAACGACTTCATCGCTTTAAAGAGAGCCCGCAAGGGAGAGGACGAGGAGGCTGATCACGCCAACGAGCAACGCGTTTTCGAGTTTCTTGAGCGCCGTTTACCTATCCCATATCTGATTCGGTGTATATACCGAGAGCCACACTTTACGTTCCTGGAGTTCGCCGCCAACGGGAGCCTGGCAATGCTCCTTAATAGATTCCAAACGCGAGACAAGGAAACTGGCTACACTCGAGTTCTTGCCGTCTCCCAAACGTTTCCCATGGAGGACATCCATCGCTGGATGTGGCAGCTGTGCTCCGCAGCTGTCGGGTTTGAGGAGGCTGGTATCGTACACGGCGACCTCCGCCCAGGCAACCTTCTTTTTAACAGTGCATGGGATCTGCTAGTTGGTGATCTCGACCGCTCGGTTAAGATTGATGACGATCTTATAGCTGTGTCAGAGCCTTTTGGGCGGCTCCTTAGCAAATCTGATGGCGAGAGCGCTGGGACTTATGGCAAAGCTGGTGTTCGCACTGAGACCTTCGCTATCGGCTCTATCTATTACACCCTCCTCCGCGGTCACGAACCATATGAGATAGAGTATTGGGGTGAGGATCACGGTTGTGTCATGATAGACAAGTTCCAGAACAAAGAATTTCCTCCCTTAACTGACTCGATGGAGGACGCAATCATACACAGGTGCTGGGAAGGCAAGTATCAGTCTGCCAAAGAGCTTTTGGCTGAGTTCGTAGATGATCCTGAGAAGAATGCGCTCCCAGCTCAGGATAGAGAGTGGCTAGTGGAACGTCGATCCCAATGCGTGCGATTCTTGAATGAAGCACGACAGGTGACTAACACCTCTTTTTGGCAAGATAATTAGGGATGATATATGTTAGGAGGAAAGCTAGGTATTAAAATACCATACCCCAAACCAATTCCACATGTTATTGCTATCTTTATATTACATGCCTAGGTGGCTACATAAATAGTGAAGAAAATATTCTAACGCTTAGCTGTAAAAATAATATTTTGTCTCTACCTGTGTAAGCTTGGCTTGGAAATATTGAAAGGGTGTTAGCTAGCAACTTCAGACCAATTAGACTAAAATGTAGCTTTCTACATGAGATCCACTTAGAGATCATATTACAAGCATTCTCAAGAAATTTCATCCTCCCCCCATTGCTCAACATGGTGTTATCTTGGCACAACGGGCAATGAAAGACCAAGACTTATAAGACAAGAAGTCCATATATAAAAAGGTACCCAGCTTGAATGTAAATTCTACTGGTGGCTTATGTTTGACTCTCAATAGCAAAGTAACACAACTACCTCCAACACTACCCGACCTCCCCAACACCCATGCGCCACTACCAGAACGTGTCATTGGCTCGCTCCTCCAAAATTACTCATTTAGCAGCCGGAGGCGCTCTCTCCATAGAAGCAAAGCCATCTGATGGAGCAGGAAGTTTTGGATGCTTGGCCTATCCTCTCTTATCAGCAACACACTTGACGCAAACGTACATGTATCATAGCAGAATATTTGAAGTCAACGCACCTCCCAATGGATCTTCATATTGTTCACGTTGTCAATATCAACCTTGCAAGTGGACTATCTGCCGTGTTAGTTGTGAATTGTCGAGATATAATGAGGTGGCGAAGGGAAACTGACGCATTGGTATTTCATTCCCTTATCTTTCTTCAGATTCGAGTTTCCTCCCTTTTTGGCATTTGCAAGCGCTGCCTTTTGTTGCGCTTCGATCTTTTAATGCTTGTTAGAGGGTTTCACGGATGTCCACAAGTTACACATGCCTTCTGAAGTCCTCTAGCCATGATGAGTGATTTGCGATGACAGAGAAGAGAGAGAGGTAAGGAGAAAGCAATGTGAAGCGCTGAAGAAGTTCACAGTGTTTAGAGACTGCGGAAAAGGCGGTGAGCGATTGGATCGGGCAGCTGGTGGCAGTAAATGTTTTGATTACTGTACAGATTTTCCCGCAACGGTTACTTTCAGCTGAAGTCTTAGCTGCTGTTTTTCAAGCCTCTGCAATCTATATAGGTCTAGACTTTATACAAAAGAGGAAGCTTACAACAAATTGTAAGCCGCATCTGTACTGAGCGCTGTGTGCGGTCATGTGACCGCCTGATTTGGTATTCTGCATCTGCACCTGCACTTCTGCTTTATACAATATGAACTAAAGATATATCAAATTACTTGCTCCTTCTTGTTAATAGCATTCGTCAACATGAAAGTTTAAGTAAAATATTTAAACTTGGTCGACCACCCGTGACAGCTGCTTTTGACACGTGCTTAGAGGTATGTGCAACCAACTATTTCCAATAGAAGCCGATCAGATTTATGTGTTCTGATAAAACTTGACGTGCTCTCACATAATTCGAATAATTTGGCTTCTCTAACAATCCATAAATAATCATCCTACATACAAACAATCAGTTTCCGGCTTCAACCCCCCAAAGTCCCAAGTCCTTGCAAGCCGTTGGATAGAGTAGTTGACTTGACAAAGATATATATGATAAATGAAATGGAGTAGCCACCTCAGTTAAATTGCAATCTGATGATTGCTTAAGCCACCAACCTAGGTATCACATCAACTGAAGCACTTAGTATTTGGCCTTTTAAGCGAGAGAAATATTGACAACGGAGTACAAACACTACTTGTTTTTTTATGACCTTGAGATATCGAGGCTTCTATCGTCTCGGTCAAGTGTAGAATATTAGTGGAACTCATTACGAAGCATTCGATAGTCAGGGCATCAAACTAATCCAGACCTAGTTTGGATGATACCTTCTACTCTGCCGATCTTATTGGACGAGTTTTCAAAGTTGAGCCCAGAAAAGGAAAGCAGCAGGCAGAACGTGCATCGCAAGTGCCTATTCGCTCGCTTTATGGGAACAAATGCCATGGAAATTCTAAAGTCATTCGCAGAATTGATATTACTACCTGACCTAGTGCAGGGGGTAGCCGTAATCAGAAAATCTGTTTGTATTCGGCAAGCACAGCTATTCACCCCAGGTTGCAGACCAACTTTTCAGTACCCAAGCCATAGTGACAAAAACCCCGATATTACAAAAATGTATCATCAAAAGCCCACAATGATCGAAACAGACTCCGACGCATCAGCAAAACCAGAGACACTTTATTTCGCATATGGCAGCAACCTTGGATTCAAACAAATGGCCACCCGTTGTCCCTCAAGCGTTTTCGTTGGCCGAGCGCGACTTCACAATTACGAATTCCAGATCAACGAGCGCGGCTATGCCAATGTGATCCCCTCGCAAGATCCAACCTCTTTTGTCGACGGTCTTTGTTACCGTCTTTCATCAAGTGACGAGGAATGTTTGGACCTCAATGAAGGAGTTCCGTTTGCGTATCAGAAGTGCCTTCTGGAGGTGGAATTTTGGTATGCGAAAGCAGACCTGGTGGGGAGGACAGTTGCTAATATCGTTGCATGTCACGAACATACACGTGAAGGGGAAATCGAGACGAGCATGCCCGGCCTGGATAACCTTACTGTGAAAGAGGAGAACCAACATGGTGATGCGGAGAGAGTATGTGACACGGAGCCCGAAGACCGACCTCGCCATAAGCATTCAGAACAGTTGGCCAAATCTACGGACAAGCAGATCGAACATGGCGGCGAAGAGGAAAATGCAGAGCTCTCCGAGATTGATCGGCATGCGGAGGCGATTGCTAGAGGGCAGGGAGTAATGGCAATGGTTTATCTCAGTACAACGTACACTCAACGTGGACTTCCTTGGGATGAGTATATATGCCGTATGAACACGGGCTTTGATGAAGCAGTGAGGTTGGGAATATCACAACAGTACGTCCGCAACTGTGTTGAAGCTTTTCTGGTGGAGGCCAAGGATGACTAGGATTTGGACCTTGGCTTGGTGCGAGGCTGTAACGTGTGGAGGTTAAATGGCTGAGATGTAAGTTTCTTGATAGTGAATAATAGATCACGCACGATGTACCATGAAGTTCCCATAAATTTCCGTTGTGAATCAAATCATTCAGTACTAATGGCATTGCATCATATGAATGATCGATAGGTAGACAGAGGGAGTACAGATATGCTAAGTTCCTGAGAGCACAGGATCCCTTTTTTCCATGCTCACTCATCAATACACTCCTCTACCGCATCGAAATACTTGAAAGGTGTGTATGAGTCTGTTCTCGGTTATTTGAGCGCTGGCTACCTAGGTACTTACTGTATTAGGCTCGACGCCTGCCTGGAGGTCAAGCCTTCGCCCCCACGTATAAAAAGACACCAATTCCAGTACAACATCCCTCCGAAACCATTGAAAATCGCACCTGATGGCAGCATCATTCGACTCGCTCTCACCAGAGCTTGTAACCCACATCATCAGCTATGTCTCTCCGCGCGCATCACTTTGCTCCGTCGCCCTCGTCTCACGTACTCTCAATCAGATCGCAACGCCGAAACTTTACGCTACGGTTGACTTCGCAAAAACACGCGCACGCATTGGATTTCGCCTACGATGTTTTCTGCCCTTCGCTATCCTCATGCTACATAAACCATCCTTAGCAGCCTGCGTGCACTCCCTTTCTACCTGTTACCGCTGGTATGGTTTACGACGGTCATCCCGCAAATACAATGCTCACATTGAAAGGCCTGATCATACAGATCTCGAAAAGATCCTTCAAAGTGCTGTCGACTCGGTTGTGGATTCCAAGGAAAAAGCCGATGAATGGTTCAAGTGGGCTCGCGAAAATAGTATTGATGGATTAATCCTCTCGATTCTTCTACCAAAACTGAAAAACTTGCGACGGCTCGATTACCATAAAGATTGTTTTGGTGATCACGAAATTCTAAGCATGCTCAGTAAAAATTGGAGGCGAGAAGCACCATCTGACGCAAAGCAATCCTTCGGTGTTCTGACAGACGTACATATCACCGGGTCCAAAATCAGAGCCTCGCCTGATGTGTTTGGCTCTATATTGAAATTACCCGCAATAAAGAGACTCTATGGTTATAGTTTGGGCGTCGGTTCTCAAGATAGAATTACAGAGGAAATATGTGCCCTGGGTGAAGGCAGCTCGGCTGTGGAATTGATAGAGTTAAGAGAATGCGAAATATTCTCAGAAGACCTGACTTGTCTACTGAAAGCCTGCAAGTCGCTAAAGACTTTCACATATGAGTTTGGCACCGTATGGGAATTCTACCACTTCGATATCACCGGGGGTTTTGTATCGATTCTCGCATCGATTCTCACCCAGAAACATTGTCTCGAGAATCTGAGCCTGATCCATCCTGAATCTGGGGATATCAGTGACCTTAACAGTTTTACGCCTATCTCTCTTGCTTCTTTTGAGAAATTGGTCTATCTCCAGATTTCTGCTCTCTGTCTTGGAGGTACAGAAGACAAGGAGGAATGCTCACTGGTTGGAAAACTCCCTTCAACTTTGAAAACCCTCCACGTTACTTGTTGCGGAGAACTCTATTACTGCGCACAGACTCTCCCTGCACTGCAGCAAGTCTTGGAGCAGAAAGAGCTGTATCTTCCACAATTCAGAACACTCATCCTGGAAGGGAGATTCATGCCAGATTCGGATCAGCTAGATAGAGCAATGGCTCTGATACGATTAGGCAAAAGTCTAAACATTGATATTCGCATGGTCAACGTTCAGACTCGGCCAGAAAAATCATGGTTTCCTGATGAATTTCTGGAATGGCAAGAGCTTTAAGACAATCCAGCCCCGCTAAAGGAGATCCTCGACTTTCAGATATAATACTGAACTGATGAGTAGCAACTCAAAATTCAATTGCCAGCCACACAAGAATCGTATCGTGGCTACAAGATCGCTTATTCTGGAATTATTATAGAATTCTCTTCGCGTAAGCAAGGCGAGACAATGAACTTATTTCACAGATAATCAATCATTGTCCTTGAAAGTGCTTTAAAATCAATTGTAGAAATATTTCAGAGTGATTGAGTATTATTTTCTTGTCTTTTGAGCTCTAGAAACTCACCGCCGCCTTCTAGCCTTACAGCTTGATATCATCCATGTAATAAGCTAGATCACCAGCACCACCCTCGTCCCTCAACGAAGCTCCATTGCCCATGTATGTAAACCTATTCTTAGAACGATACTCAATATCAAAATGTTCAAAGCCTGCATTTTCAAGAAGATCTTTAACCGGTTGTAGGTGTTAGCAAGCCATGGATTGAAGGTAAGAATAATAAAAGGAAGAAAATGACGAGAATTGCTATGCTTACCTTTGTAATGAAGAGTACTTCCCTGATAGACACCCGTAACATTTCCCTCAGCCTTCCCAGATTTGTACCACGCTCGACAATTATCCGACCAGACTGTACGCTTGAGAACTTCCTGTGCGTAGACGTTATAATCCGATATCGCATCTGGCTTCACAACGATCGACCTTTTCTCAAAGTCAGCAACCATGGCAACGCACCTCATATATCAAGAACTCACTTGATATCCTCAGTGGCCAATTTCTTCATGCTTTTCAGGATGAAATCACATTGCCATCCACAGGCTCTCAGGACACTCCCATTCCCAACCGGGCTATTGGGACCATACAAGACGAAGTAATTTGGCATATCAGCCACACTAACACCCATGAATGCGCTTGGATCATCTTTCCATGTCTTTTCTAACGTCGCTCCATTCTTACCCACCAATTTCCATTCCGGGATCCATTTCGTATTGAATCCGGTAGCGCACACAATAAGATCGAACTCTTCGATCTCACCATCAGCGGTTTCAATTCCAGTGGCAGTGACTCTTTTGATGGGGTTCCAGTTGGCATGACAATTAGGTTCTTGAAGAGCTTCAAGGTAGCCATCTCCCGGAGAAATACGACGACAGCCTGCTTTGAATTTCGGAATCATACGTTCAGCGAGTTCAGGGTCATTCGCCATTCGAGACTTCATCAACTCTTTACATCCGGCCTGTATCATTTCATGCATTGGAGTATCTTTCTGAAGCATAAAGAAGGTGGAGTTTATCCTAGATCTTGACGTCAGTCACACTCGTATAGATCTAGAATTTGATCCATACGTATGTTCGATTTCCTTCAAGTACTTGCGGAATGCATCCTTGTCTGTTCTAAAGAGCTCCTTCTCTGCTTCCGTATACGTGAAGTTCTTGCCTTCCTTGCTCGGGTCTGATGCGAAGTTCGGTGCGATCCAGGTTGGACTCCGCAGGTAGTTGGTGAGGTGAGCAACTTTGGGTTGTATTGCTGCAACGACTTGGATGCCGGACGAACCATTTCCAATCACGGCCACTCTTTTGCCTTCCCATTCATATCCTTTGTCCCTTTCTTCTGTTAGGATAATTACGCAGATATTGGCCATCCAATCACACGTACCATTTAGCAGTATGCATTAATTTCCCCTGGAAGCCTGCGAGACCTTCGATCTCTGGCCACTTCATAGCACTATCGCATAGCATCAGTAAAGCACAAGTAAAGTTTCTATAACAGACGTACCTCAAGAAGCCAGTCGCGTTAACTAAAACATCGGCCGTATCTTCTGTGGTTTCTCCCTTATTGGTGGCTTTGATGTTCCATTTCCCAGACGCATCGTCCCATTCTGCTGAGCGGATGGTTGAATTAAATCGTATAAATTCCATGAGTCCGAACTTCACAGCCGTGTTCTTTATGTATTTGTGGATTTCGGCACCGGGTGCCATGAATTTGGACCAGTTCGGATTTGGTGCAAATGGAAGTGAGTAGCAATCTACAATTTGGGCCAGTTTATCAGTATACCTACATCGTGGTTTCGAATGGCATGTCACTTACGCGCAGGGATATCACTACAAACCAAACATGGTTACTCGATGGTACTGTGGACTGAACACTGAAAACATACCATGCTGCTCCCGGATATACATTCTCGAACCATGTTCCTCCCACATCACTATTCTTCTCGTAGATGGTAAACTCGACATTGTCTCCAAGAGCATACTCGTTTTTGATCTTATGAGCAAGGGTAAGACCCGAAAGGCCAGCACCAATACATACAACTCTGAGCTTCCTGCGATTAAAGATAGGCTCTTCTAAGACGGGCACCCAGTTTGTGGGCTTCGCATCTGTGAGATGTACACTTTCCAATATCGAGCCCATTTTCTGACGGCGGAAGTAAAAAGACGGGACAAAAAAACAATTTTTGCAGGTGATGACGTACAACCGGTACTTGACTTGAAACAGAAAAAGAACCAGGAGAGGGTGGGAGCTAGATACGTACAAGTTCTATTTAAACGTGCATGACATGTTAGGGGATCCGATGTTTTTTTGCGATAACGCACAAATCGATCTTCGTTCTGCATGTCGGCGATCCAGTTTTTCGGATGCGACAGGTATCCAGGCTAGACTGGTATGGGATATACAATGCAGCACGTTCACGCCATTCTTACAAATATCAGAAAAGATCGACACTTTCATCTGCTGTCAAGCTTTGTGGCCCTCTAACCAAAGTGGATATCTGACCCCTATCTCTTTAAACCGGGTAGCGGGCTGCCGTAAGCGGATATAGGCTTGTCTATCGTTTTGTTGTCAACCATCCTGCATTTATTGTTCAAGGCGCTGTTGTCAGTTATCAAGGTAGACTATTTTGATACACATAGATTGCATAATCCCTTGTACGTTTCCTGCATGCAGTGATGGATTTGGTTTCGCTGAATCTAACACCATAATTCCCAATCCCCACCCCATATGCATTTTGTGTTTGTATTTACAGACACGGGGAAAATATCAGCCAAAAGTCAAGAAAACCAAGTTTCTATATGGTTTCACTGCGAAGAGTTGACCTTCGTTCACTCAGACCCACTCATGCTGGGAGTGGTCATCGTCAAGATGGGATACTTCCCAAGATATGATACTATGTGATTGGCTATATTAACGCTTGAGAAGTAGTAAAGCAAAGGAATCCAATTAAAGCTGATGATGCATGATAATGTCATGCGAGTGTCCCATCTTGAGAAGTGTCCCAATTTAACGATTACCACTTCTAGCAGGAGTGGGTCTGAGCCAACTCTTCCAAAGGTTAGGGGTCTCCACGATTCTACGGTAGCCGGCCCGGATCCCAGTGAACGTAGATCAGATATTTTTATCAGGCTCTGTACCACGGCTTGTGGCGGCATAGGCATACAACTACTTTCCAGCTCTCAGCCACCTATATACCATACTTCTCAAATATCTTCCTCTTCATCTAGAATTGAATTGATTCACTCAGGTCAGCCAGCTCCAGTGATAACCACTCGTCTATAAGTTACTACTTCGAGATTGACCTGAAGCCTAAATAGCGTTCTCATAAAATCAGTAACAAGCAAAATTCTCTCGGGGTTTCGGAATTTCGGAATTCTTGGAGCGTTCTTCTAAAATCTATTCTCTTTCTAAAGCATTTCCTCCTCACAAAAACCAACGCACGTATGAACGCAGGGAAGTTTCCCTCGATTGTCGAGTAAGAAAGCGCACACCAAGCAAAACTCCGAGTCAGTCAGCGATCGCATACCCTGCTAGATCTTCCCAAGATCTAAAGCTACCCTAGAAAGTTTGCAAGGAAGGGCCCGAATCGGAGTCAGACCTGAGCATCTAGGAAGCCGAGGTGATTGAATGGTGGTAGTTGATGCATGTCGAAGATCAAGACGCGCAAGATGTCCTTTTTTCCTTGGGCGAGAAATATTCATCAGTCATTTTTGTTGCGATTATCATTATCGCCTGTTGATTTTTAATGGTCCATCCAGGTCTCTGACGCACGTTAGAGGAGAAGCAGCACACAAAAAAGAAAAGCTAAGCGAGGCCATTGAATTCTTGAGCACACTTGGTTTTATTTCGATTCTGATCGAGGTTCGTGGAGATAAAACAGGAACATATACTCCGGATAGAGAGATAGAAACTCTAAATCACTTCCAATACTCTAGAAAGTATCGCTGCAAAGCATCCGTTCATTCGTGAGAAGATTCCACAAAGGCGAAGCGACCCGCTCTATCCTTCCTAAGCGACGCTCACTAACCCACAATTTCTCTCACCCCTGTGGCAGGAGAGCCACCATACTCTGGTGCCGCACAGCGGTCCCGCTAGGTAAAACTTACCCAGTCCCGCGGGACACGGCAGAAGATCAGTGCTACTAGGGCGAGTTCACCGTTCATTCAAGTCTTCCGGAGCCTCTGCAGGACCAATTACAGGTCGCACAGATCAAACGTCGTCACTTTTCTTTTTTGTTGTTTTTTTGCTTTCTGTGACGGCCCGCAGCCGCAGCCGAACCCGCCGCTCGGCTACAGCAAGTATGAATGGGATCTTGGGCGATCATTTCGTTATCGAGCCTGCAGTCCCGAGAAAGACACACTCGAGGTGATGGACGAGTACAAATTCACTAGTCATCACCTTGCAGTGTTTCGTATCCCCAGGACGAATTGACTCATGCAATGGAGTCTTAACCGCATATCCAACATGCAGACCTGACACAAAACCCTCCGACGCAGAATTCCCATCGGAGATTTTCATGGAGAGGGCTCTTCCCGAGCTCGTCTACTCGTCCAGAGAGAAGAAAGATGAAGTATGGATACGTCAGAGGCACAGCACGAGACAACAAGAAGGATCCGCGACCTCTGACTGGGAGATTTCATGGTTCGGACTTTGTACCTCCTGTAGATCTCTGCTGGGTACCCAGGGTTCTCGAAGTACACGAAAACAATGTCGATGCTTGTTTGGAGATGCCTTTACGGCGGCACAGCATATACGAAATGCTGAACATGGGGAAATTTCTAGACTTCAACCACACCTTCTAATACACTCTCCAGGCGCTACAAGTCTCCATCTGTTTTCTTCAGCTGTTGGTCAACCTCCAGCCTCTCAAGTGCCACGCTGAAACGAACCAAGCGATTAACCTGGAGGCTGAAAGTTTTCTTACAAAACTCCAGCATCAATCATGTCAAGCAGCGGGGTATTCGGACCAGCACCTGAAGGAATCGATCTCAGCGAGAATCAAGACCGCGAGATCTTCAGCGATGTCGTGGCACTGATGGTCCTTGCGACCATCTTTGTCGTGATCCGGATTTTCACACGGATTTTCGCTCGCACCGGTGGCATGGCAGCAGATGATTATTTCATCATTGTAGGATGGGTGAGCAAACCGCCGGCCGAGAAGAAAAAAATAAGGAGAGGGAAGAGAAGAGCAGAGCTGACGGGGGAAAATAGCTCTTCACAACGGGAACGGCCATGTGCTGTTTGATATCAACTCAGTATGGATGCGGCAGGCATCTATGGGTCGTGAGCCAGAGCGACTTCGAGAGTGTTTTCAAAGTGAGGAAACCTCCCAAACCCTCAAAAACGACTTGACGGACCACCCTCCCTGCAACTTAAGACTCTAACTACCAGCATGACAGATCCTGTATTCGTACGTCTACCTCTACGCCACAGGGGTATCCTTCACCAAACTCTCGATCCTGCTCTTTTACCGGCGCGTGTTCGGCGTCACCAAAGCCTTCTGGATCTGCCTGGGACTCGTCGTCGGTTACTGGGTGTCTATCATTATTGCCTGGATCAACGTATGCCGACCCATTCATCTGTTTTGGTATAAATATACCACGAGTATGACGGGCTACTGCTTCAACGACAGCAAGTTCTACTTCGGCAACGGGATTGCGAATATGCTGATTGATATCTGTGTGTTGGCGTACCCGGTGCCGATTGTTTGGAAGGTATTTTTTTGTGTTCTTTTTTGAGCGGAGAAGGATTGTGTGCTAATCGTGTGCGTAGCTGCATATGCCCATGGAAAAGAAACTGGCCGTGATTGGAATTCTTATGCTGGGTTCTTTGTAAGTTCCTCTTGTCTTTTTCGTCCAAACTCCCCTTCCCCCGCATTTCTGGTTCACTACCTGCCCTATGACAGACGAGCAAGCAGGAGAAGAAACAGGAGAGAAAAAAAGGCCTACTGACACAATCCCAAGCGTCTGCATCGCCTCGATCGTGCGAATCGTAAACCTCAACGATCTCATCCACGCGACCGACACGACCTGGACGATGGGTCCAGTATTCGTATGGTCATGCGTAGAGCCATACGTCGGGATCCTATGCGCATGCCTGCCAACCTTCGCACCGCTGGTGCGGATCTTCTGGAACAAAGTTCGCGGCCTATCGGCGAACCACCAGAGCGGGTACGACGACAACAACCACAACCACAACCACACGGCCGGGTCGGAGCTGAACAACAAAAGCAACAACGCCATCCGATCAAAGGGCGCGCAGTGGAGTAAACTGGGCGATTCGAGCTCCAGGCTGAGGAGTGATGATGAGGTCGAGTTGACTAATGATATTACGGGCTCGTCGGCTCAGGAGAGACGCACTCCTAGGACAGCAAATAGCAAGATGAGCGACGAGGATATCAGCCTCCCCATCGGAGGGATTATGGTTAAGAATGATGTGCAATGGAGTACTACTAGTAGGGACGCATAGTAGTATGGTCGGTACTCTTTTGTGTGCGAGGGATTAAAAGGAGGCTGCTCGCTTAATGATCAAATACACTTGCATATATCCAAAAGCTAAAATAATCTAGATGTATAATATTTTAGGGGATAAGTATGTTTGCTACAAGGACAGTCCCATTTGGCTATAATATGTATTGATTAGCTAGCAGTTAATAATCTCCTCTTGGCCCACTGATGACAAGTCTCACTAATCCTCCCGATCAACCTCCCGATCCACATTCCACATCCCATGCGATTTAACCTGACCTGCAAAATCAAATCAAGGTATCTTTAATTACAATTATGCACTCTAATTGAATAACAAGACAACGAAAGCTCTAACTGAAAAAGGGTGTACTGGTACAACTTTACTTGGATACAGAATTCAATTTCCCGTCTGTCTTCTAGTCTCAAACCCCAGCAATGCAATCTCTTCGCACCCATAGAGTATCAAGGCCGTAGTATGGCCAGTATAGGCTCGCGGGAGTATGGAAATTTTTCCATATGCTCTTCATTTTTCTCCGTTCTGGTCAGTCTCTGTAACCATACATCTTATCATAACCCCCCCCTTTGACTTTTTCATGTCATCTCGAGCAAATAATCTATAATATTGCTTTCGTGGGGTTCTCATCATGGTGTTCGCCTTCGAAAGTCATTTTGTAATAGCTCCATCTCGCTTTCAGCTTTTCAAGTCTTTGAATGCCTCTCAATCTTCCCTACTGCTTGCCAATCTTCCATCATAGTCTTTAAATGAGATAGTGACAATGGCTTGGTGACATAGCAATCCATCCCGCACGCATAAGCTTTGCTCTGGTCACGATCTGCAGCCAGACCTGTAAGTGCTATGATATTTGATGGTGGCTGACTGGGGAACTTTTGAAGTTCACATGCGCGGATCTTCTGCGTACTCTCAAAACCATCACAGATAGGCATCGATAAGTCTATTAAAAATTAGCCGTTGCTCATGCCTCTTACATTCATGGAAGTCTTGGTAAGGAGACGTACCCATGAAAATGATGTCAAAAGGCTCCGTACAATCCGAAACTACTTTGTATGCTTCCAGGCCATCAACAGCATACTTGACATTGGTATATTTCAGTTTCCTCAGATATGCCTGCAATAATTTCAAATTAATGGCATTGTCATCGACGCACAAAATTCGAGGTGATCGTAGCGAATTCTGGCAATCTTTTCGTTGAACTTCAGTAGCGGTGGGGGGAGTGACTGGTGCCTCTTGCACTTTAGAGTTCCTAATAGGTATCATAGGCTGCTCCGCTGTGTGATGCACAGTTTCAAAATCTGTGAGGTCGGTTGGGCGATCTAGGTCTGGGATCAGCTTCGGAGCCTCTATTGAAAAATCGGGCTGTTCTCCCTCAGGGATATGTGACCCTGCTTCTTCAGGTGAACGTTGTGAACCAGAATCATCAGATTGACCCAAGGCAGCTAGAAATGCACGGGCAAACGTGTTTGGCCCAATAGGTTTTGTAAGTGTGTAGATCGGTATCACAGGATGTTTGCCAAAGTCCACAGCTCTTGAAACATCACAGCCTGCAATTAAGGCTCGAGGAGCAACTGCACGAGCTGCAATAGTCTCTAAAACGTCGTCTGGGATTTCTTCGTCGAATATGATGAAGTCTGCCTCTAGAAGGTTATCCACGAATTTCATGTCAAACCACTTTGTAGTATAATTTTGAAGCGATCGACCCAAAGATGTTTTGTTGTCGTTTTCTTCAAAACCGTAAAATGCAACGGTCTCGCCATTTGATCTGGACTGCAACAATGAAACCGATGAAGGTGTTTCCATGGCTTCGTTCATGCGAGTGAGAGGCAGCTCGACTGTCACTGAAGTTCCTTGTTCTAGTCTGCTCTTGATCTCGACAGTTCCGTCAAGTGAGCGAACTATTTTCTCCACTATGCTCAAACCAAGACCTGAGAGATATTAGCACCTGGTAAACCCATACCAACAAAACTAGTTTCATAACGTAAACATCGCGAACAATGAAGGAAAAGCAGGACCATCGAAGAGGCTAGTAAACAAAGGACTAGAACCATGGAGCTCATGAATGAATGATTAAAGATTTAGATGAGAGCCAAGGTCCGATTACTGGCCGATGAGTCTCAGCTTTAGTTGTACCGTACAGATTTCTCCAATGCCACAAAGTATAGCTTGAACAACTTGATGCTACAGGCTATTCAATTGTGGATTGACTATACTTGAAACGAAATTTGAGGAAATTTTCGCTTACCAGTTCCTTCAGAAAG
Organism: Pseudofabraea citricarpa; assembly: GCA_029641185.1. NCBI lineage: Eukaryota > Fungi > Ascomycota > Leotiomycetes > Helotiales > Dermateaceae > Pseudofabraea > Pseudofabraea citricarpa. Next base: position 3,186,348 of record JAPWGK010000001.1, read on the forward strand.
TGTTGATTCTTGATGGAAGGGCTTGTAGAGTTTGTAGCGAAGAAATTCGTCTGAGATGCCGATACCAGTATCCTCAACGACGATCCTGACGATTGACATATCTTCCGATGCGTCACCGCAATGTCTTTCGATTTTGCAGCTGATGTTTCCGGATTTTGTATACTTCAAGCTGTTGCCGAAAAGATTCATGATAATTCGTTGTATCGCCCCTGGTGTACAGCTAAAGTGCCAGTTACCCGGCTCTATCTCTAGAGAGACATTTTTTATCGTAGTATGTTGCACGTCAGAAACCTTTTGGTCGTGAATATAGCCCTCGTAAACAACATGAACAGCATCCTCGCATATTTTAGCGACGTCGACCGTTGAGTATATGTGAAGCGAGGAGACGTTTGCTCCTCCACTCTGATCTTTCGAAGGATTGTTGAGTCGTCGGTTGAAGTTATTTAGCTTGCGAAGTATTAGCATTGAAATTTGTAGATAAAGGTCACACATTACCTTCGTATAATCTAGGACGTGGGATACCTAGTATGGAGTTAGTTCTAATGCTGCACAACTTCAATGTAGAAAGTCCAATGGCGTGTATATGTCACGGAAAGGCTCTCTTGTGATTGTATGATTGCATGATTGGAGATAGTAAACTCACTGTGTTAAATAATGTCCTTCCACAACTATCTATTGTCTCGCACAAGTTCCTCTGTAAATTGTCCAGCTCAGAGTCCAGCAAGAGAGATGTAGATGCCAAAATACCATGCAATGGAGTTCTAAATTCGTGAGACACGCTGGAAATAAAATCCCCTTTCTGGCGGTCGGCTATTTTTGTAGATACTCGATCATATTCTGCTGCTACAGAATTTAAGAAGCCACGAACAAACGAGACTTCAATTTCGGTTGAGAAGACAGGAATTTCCTTGAGCGATACTGCAAAAGAAGCACATATGTAATTCGAAGTCGCAGAATCGAATATAGGTGCAAATAAGATTTGGCGAGCCCCTGGGAAAGAATAGATAAGGCTAGCAGACTCTCTGGAGCGTTCGTTGTTTTCTGGATCCGCTGCGGACTCGTAAAAGTGGTCATCAGAAGGTTTGTCATTTTCGAAATCCAATGCTGCTCCTTCAGTCTGAGCTAGGTTTCCATTCTCGTCGAAACTCCAGAGAACACCGCTTGGGTACTTTCTGAGTAGATACTGCACAAAACGATGTTCTGTACATCTGAATGGCATTGAAGGGCTTTCGGATTCTGAGCCCGAGCTTATGTTACCCTCAGTAGAATAGCTAAGCACGGCTGCCAAATGATGTTCTTTCTTTGCTTCCCGTTGAGATTGGATTGGTTCTAGATCAGGATCCTTATCCTCAGTACTAACCATCGAGGAGTGAGAACCTTTCAAAACAGTCAGCATTTACTCAGATATTGGGCTTGTGAGAACGATTTGGTAAAATGAGGCTCACCATTCTGAAGAGCCGACTTATTGCTTACTGCTGGATCTGTTGCGATGGCGAGACTTGCGTCAAGGAAGACGGTGTAGTTAACATCTATCATTACCGCGGTCAGCTTTATATGACATGACGAGTATGAAATGTTTCACCTAGTGATTGTCTCATCAGGCTTGATGCTCTGGATAGTACTTCGGAGTGTGTGGTTATGTGCTTTGGGGTTTGATAACTTGCTGCCGTTGATCCTTCTGGGGAGGTGTTAGATTCGTGCATGGTGCTGCCGACATCCGAAACTCCTCGGGATTTTCTTGTTTGGAGAGGGACAACCGTTTCTTCCACTGTGGAATTATTCCTCGTGCCCCACGATGGCGGTATCCGCTCCAGGCCCTCAATAAAAGCGGCAAGGCCTTTTGACATTGCTGTACTCCGTTCTTGTTGCTCCATATCCCGCTGCATGTCAAGATGATCCATGACGGTTTGAGCCATAATACCTAGGAAGCTTTGTTCGCCATCGTTAAGCCCTTCTCGAGGTCTGTCGTCTATGACAAAAAGACTTCCAATACGGGCACCATCCCTTGTGGTCAAAGGCGTTCCAGCGTAGAACTTGAAATAAGGCGGGCCTGCAACATATGGCAGCTGGGAGTACGCAGCGTTCTCAGAGAGATCCGGAACACAAAACAAAGCATATTGTTTTCCCATAGGAAGTGGAGCTTTGATTGTATTCTAAAATGAAAATCAGCACGTCTGGTTACCCTTCAGCCATCACGAAATCGAACACTTACAGCGCAAAGCGCATGTTCACGGCGGGTGCTTCTAATAACCAAATCAGTCTCGTAAATTCCTCATGAGCTAGCTGACTTGGGTGTTAAATTTACAAACCCGGTACATCCCATCCATAGAGTTCCGCCATTCTCATCTGGTTCACTTGTATCGGCAAGATTGAGAGTTGAGGTAGATTCTGCCAGAAAGTACTGATTGTCACGATCGACCAGGGATACGATAGACCGCTGAACGTTGAGCCGCCATGTGACCAATTGGCAGAAAGCAGTCAACGCAGTATCATGGCTTATAGTCTTGGTTGAAGAAATCACCAGAGGGGGACTGTCTCCGCGGTCCCTGGCGAAAGCATACTGCCGAACAGATCGTAGGCGCAGCGATTCTGCATTGCCTGGTGCTGGGACGACCATGGTCGTAAAAGGTTGGAGTCTCTACATGAAGAGGAGCGGGCAAGCTGCTCTGATGCTAGATGATGATCAGAGCAGACGCAAAGATTTGAAGATAGTAACGAAATTGTAGAGGCTTCGAGCAGACCGTGGTTACTTCTTGAGAAATCAAGTACAATAGACCGCAGGCCTAGACCGCAGATCATATCGAAACCTTCCAGGGTCTGTCGATCGGAGTCAGACAAGGACAAATACGCTGTCGGGATGCAAGATACGCTGATGGACACGCTATGGCTAGCCGGATGCAGCATAGCAGATTGGCTGCCAACGAGGCGTTCTAAATGTCAGTAAAACCTCCTCGCGTCGGAGTCCTGGAATTCAAGCATGAACAGTTCGTGATTGGTTAGGTCCACTCTCCTCACATTTTGGGTCTTGTCGCTACAGTAGGACTGAGACTCGGCTCATGAGCTGTTGGGCCAGAGCACTTTAGCACTGCCGCCGGCTTTTTGGTAACGAAGCGCCCCGCCCACGTCGCTATCAATGCAATTGAGGCTACTCGAGTACGAAGTCCCATGTGCTGGATGGACCCTGAAATCTCAGCCAGCCACAGGGCGTCTTTCAGTCGAGGGGTAAGAGCTAGGGGCTTCCTTACCAAGCATGCTTTCTCACAATGATTTGCCACATGCTTCGGCTGGCATTGAGTTTGGTAGTCCGGTGCCCGAAGACGAACAGATATCCGTGTATAGTCTTGGAATAACTCATATATCGTCTCATCTAGAAGAATCTCTTTTCTTTATTCTACAAATTGGCCTTTACCCAGAGGCCAAGCTTCTCTAATCCCGCGTTCCCATCGTATATATCTCGCTCGACAGCTCGTGAATTAATCTGGGGGCATCAGCTTGATAGAAACAGGGTGAGGCTGGCATCTGCTTACATGTTGTGGTCCCAAGTCGCTCACCTTCTCTACCCCGAGAAGTCTCATACATGTCTCCATCTCTGCTTTCAGAACTAGATTTGTGGTTAGCATTGCTTATCCACACAGGGGGAAAACCCCAGTCGACTCACTCTCGAAAGTTCTCTCTACTCCCTCAGGTCCACCAGCTCCGAGACCAAAGAGAGCAGCTCTGCCTACGCCCACAGCCTTTGCGCCTAAACATAACGCCTTGACAATATCCGTCCCTCTCTTGATCCCGCCATCAACCCAGACCTCGATTCTGCTCAACACTTCGGGACAGTACTTTCGGATCTCGAGTAGTGTGTGTATCGCAGGAGGAGCCGTGTCCAAAGCTCGACCTCCATGGTTAGATAGGATGATGCCCTTTACCTGTGGCGCATACTGAGCAGCTAGATATGCATCCTCGTGTGTCTGGAGGCCCTTCAAAACGATAGGCATGTCGGTGTGCTTTGCGAGCCATGGAAGAGTTGTTTTCCACTCGAGATCTGCAGCTGTCCCAGCAAACAATTGTTTGCCAACTCCACCTCCATCAGCTTTCGCCTTGGCTTTCTTCTCTGCTTTGACGCCAGATGGCACTGGTAGCGATGCGCCTACCTCGGTATATCTCTCATCATCCTCCCGCTTGCCTGGGACAGGCGCATCAAGAGTCAAGCAGATGAACTTGATCTTATCGGATAGTTTTGCAATTCTAGCCAGCATGACCTCACTCTTTTTCCGATCGTTTTGTACATATAACTGCCACCCGAAGATCTGTCCCGGTAAGGATCCTTCTATTATCTGTTCTGGCGTCATGGATGCATTGTTTGAGATAACCTGAAGCGCCCCATATGTGCTAATGCCCTGTGCGATACCATGCTCGCCTGCTGGATGTCCTAATCGTGCCATCGCTGCTGGAGAAACGTATAAGGGCAATCCCACCTTGTGTCCTAGGAGGGTTGTGGAGGTATCGCATCTTGTACAATCAACAAAGACTCGTGGCCGCAGGAGGATTTGTTTGTAAACATGATTGTTGAAATTCTTTGAGATGAGATCGTCGCCAGCAGAGTAGTAGTACGACCAAGCCTTTTTCGAGATCTTCTTCGTCGCAACAGCTTCAATCTCGTCAAGATTGAGTAAGCTTCCCATATCTTGATCCTCCAGAGCTGTTTCTTCCTTCTTCGCAGGCTTCGAACTTAAGAGCATAGTAGAGTCCACCTGCCCAATTGGCTGTAATCCGCTTTCCTCCAATGTCCCCGGGGCATGTATTAGGTCAAAGTCCTCTGTGGCATCTTGACCGGCAAGTCGTGTAATTGCGTCTGCGCCACCAGGGTGAGAAGAGAGGAAATCGGTTACATCGTAGACTTTGCTATACAAGACTACCCAGCAATCGTCGGGCTTGTTATGATTGGTGACTGTCAATAAGATGATTAGCAAGTAGCAGCCACTGCCTCCAATTGAGCAACATACTTTCAATGGTATCATAGAACTTCGACATATTTGTAGGATTGGTTAGCAGAAGAAGGAGACGCAGATAAGGAGAACAGAGCAGGAATAAAGCGAATGAAATAGCTATTGACAGATGTTCAACAAAATGTCAAGTCAGAAAGTTGCGAGCCCGGCGGGTGATACCTTCACCGTAGACGACATTCCACGAATCAAGTGCTCGAATTAGCAATGACCTACTGTGCTTCCGGGAAAGAGATCCCACTTTGTGGAGGTAAGAATGGGGGAGCTGGAGCTCGGGCTACCGGTTTCGTGGCGCGGCGAGTGACGGATTGCGGGATTTCTTTCCTATCTCGATGGGCTCATTCACGTGACCACATCTATTCGGTTGAAGAAGGTCAAAGGCAACCGAATCAGGCAATTTCAAGACAACTGGACCAGCCCTCTACGATTTAATAATGACATACTACAATGTTCTAAGATAGTCAAGTGACATGAAGTGAAACGTGGTTATGTAAAAGTTGCACATATAGTTTTAAAGAAATTTGGTATATTGCATGGCGTTTTGCCTCTCATTGATAGAATTTGAACATTATAAGAAAAAAATAAAAAATAAACATAAACATAAGAAACTGGGTATGTCAAACTCTGAATTTCTACTTCCATTCGTTTAATTCTCCACAAAACGCTAAATCACAAAAGAAACCATTGCCCTTTTTGCTGTTTAGTATGCTCTGCCTCTGTAGCCTCCATAACCTTCAAGGTCTGGAACTGCTGGTTGGCGAGGTGGGCTGTTACCTATCGGTGCAGCTCCTGTGACCAAATTCTCTCTACTGTCTCTTTGCGTGAGAGAGCGCGAGTTCTGTGGGTTGAAGGGTCTGCCTTGAGGTGTGAAAGATCGCAAAGGTGTCGCTCCAGCATATGGGTGAGCTGGCTCATCCATAAACGAGTCTGCGCTGTGCTGTTTCATGAGAGGAGTCTTAGGCTCGCTCTCGTATGGTGTCTTCTGAGGATCCATAAGCAGCGAGTTTCGTGCATCGAGTGGAGTAAGGTTATCCAAATCGCGGTTGAGCTTCTCTGCTTCCTTGCGACGCTTTCGGTGGGGGTTATCACGGCAGCACAAGATGATGGCGTTGACAGCAATGAGTATAGCTATAAACGCGTTAGTGTATGATAATTAAGCGATGACGGGAGTTGCCTACCAAGAGCAGCAGTCAAAGTAGACTGAACAGCGATGAGAACGACTCCAGTAACGGTTTGAGTAGTTTGAGCAATTCCAAGCTCTTCAACGAAGACCAAAATGCATACTACGGAAAGAGCTCTGACAACCTGAATGAAGATGTTGATCACATTTCCAGACTTTCTTTCGAAAGGTCGGTTCCAAATGAGCAGGGCAAGCACTACGCGACAGTTAGTTAATCATATAAAATATTGTACGGCAGAAGAACTTACTCAAACACTCAATGACCAATTGGGCAATGGTCTGAGTAAGACCATGACCATCGGCTGCTGCAAGAACGGCGCCCTTGGCAGCCATGTAGACGATAACTGGTACGAAAACCCACCAGAAGTCCTTTCTATAACTGTCGTAGAAGATACTGTACTTGAGCCAGTTCTCTTTCTTCTCATATAAACCGGATGCATCTCCTTCCGTTGCCTTGAGGATTCTGGCCGTCTTCCAGATCATGAAGGTGAAGAAGGCAAGAACACCAGTGAAAAGAGCCAATGTGATAGCTGCTAAGGTCTTTGCAGCCCAAGAATCTCCATGCGTGAATTGGAAGATACAATAAAGCACCCAGATTCCATAGAGGACCAAAATAAGCTGGACGATGGATCGTGCCATGGTTCTCCAGTAATGCTTTCGGAAGCCAGTAAGTCCCTTAGGGAATGATCCAAAGAGTGCCCATGTCTCCAAGACTACCTTAACGAGAAGAATACCCACAGCAATGGCACCAATGACGATGGCCACGATGAGTAGAACCGTCATGAAGGTGTTGGTTTGTGGGACGGTCAATTGCTCCACATAGGCCTGGATTCCGGAAACAGTTTCCTGAATGGAAGCTTCAGTTGAAGTCGAGTTGGTATCGGTCTCGGTCTCGTTGACGCTGGTAGAGATTTGTCTTGCGTACAGGAGACCATCCATAATGGTACCAATCGTTCGCTTAGCCAAAGTATCGTTAGATCCGTCGCCAAATACAAGTGTAGCGTTTTGCAAATATGCAACACTGTTGCGCGTCAAGTTTCCACCAGTAGCAGCTCTGAAGTTATCGATCGAGGTCTGGACGGATGTAAATGGGATAATGCCTAAAGACTAAATCAGCATCCGCAAAGATAAGAGCAAACGAAGGAGGACTTACCTGCAGAGAAAGCGAAGTTCTTCGCAAACGAGCGATAAACTGGAGGGTAGTTGACACTCATCATGCCGTTCATAGCAAAGCCCTGGAAAGTGGTGATGATGTCGGTGAATGACGGGCTTGCAGCTCCAGCTCCACCAGATCCTCCAGCACCGGCAGCAGCCGCTCCGATAGCTGAAGCTCCCGTCAAGACCAAAGCAGCTCCTGCAACACCGGCAGCTACATACGATACTGCGGGAACGTTAACAGTCTTTCCATTGCTCACTTCTGACTTGATGCAAGCAACCTGGTCGCCTGTGTCGAGGGCCTTCAGCTGCAGAGTCGCTTGAGCCGAAATATCTGGAACCGAAAATGCGATACTAGGAATCATAGAAGCGTAAGAAGCGGGAATCTGCTGAGTACCGCTTGCTGCAAAGCTACCGACAGGGACTAATACAGTTAGCGAATACACTCCAAGGCTTCTATATAAAACTTACCAGGGCATAGTTGCTCGACAAAGGTGCTGTCATCGCATGGGTTAAAGCTGTTCGAGTATACTGATATTCCGTATGCCGTTACGTTCAGCATGGCGGTGACATTTTGTGCCTTTGTGCTGGTACCGGCTACATCGAAGTTCACCTGCATAGGTCAGTCTTGTGCTAGAGAAACGCAGTCACTTCTCAAGGCACATACCGTCTTGTTGTCATTGTTGTACTCTATATTCACCTTCTGCACCGTAATAGCAGAGTCTGTCGAGCATACACTAAAGCCCGAAGTCGATAGAATCTGATCTGCCAAAACTCCACTCGAAAGTCCACCCAACAGCAACAACGACGCCGAGCTCAGGACTGAAGTCGGCCGCAGCATCTTGGTGGTTTTTTGCCGTATTAAAATTGCGCAGAAATGTTGGCCCAGCGCGTGCCTGTGATTCACACCGTTGTGTGCAGCAGGACTACCGAGTATATTGCGACCCTATCTGCTATCCTGTCCTACGACCTTCGACCGTTGATGACTGACTATCGGAGGACACCCGTGCGTCTTGGAAATATGTGCGAAAGAGAGAATCGACAGGCAAATGGTGTATCGAAGGAAATTCGTAAGAGGAATACAAGTGATACTGCGCAAAGTGGCCGAGGATCTACCTGGAAAGAAGTGAAAAGACGTTGAAATTGCTGGGCGATGTAAGGATTCCTTTGAGTCGGAGGCGGCGTGCTACTGTAGATACGGGGGCAGCGAATACTCTCTGCTGCTTCTTCTTCCTTCCTCCCTCCTTTGTTTCCCTGAAGCGACTGTGGTGGCGGCAAGACAAAACAATTGAGCGAGAGACGAAACGACTGGCTTTGACGATGATGTTCGTGATGGACGCAATGGGATGTTTTCTAGAAAGGAAGCATGCACGGGACGAAGACAAAGACGAGCAAAAAGGAAAGGAGTCGATACGAAGCCAGGCCCAAAAACAAGATCCAGGTCCAGAGGAACAAGGGTTTTGTGCCTGCCGACCACCAGGACCCACACGAAACGGGCCATTGAGGGCGATGAATGGGATCTTCAGCGCCACGGCCCCGCTCCAGGCTTAGCAGCTGTCTCTAATTCAGGGGTAAATGACAATCTGATAGGGTCGGTGGCAACGGCGTGGGGCCCTGGCTGTAACAAGAATAGCAGCCCAGCTCCCAGAGAAATCCCGGGCCACAGGACGAGGTACGCGCAAGTATTGTTTCTTCCCACGATGCCAGCATTACGGAGTATGATTATTGCCAACCAGCCAGCAGCTTTGTTATCGCTTGCCAGTTGCCATATATAGAAAATGGCGATGGAGCGCCCACAATCTCAGCAACCGTGGTATGGAGAGAGAAAAAAAACACGAAGAAAAAGACATAGCTTCTTCAGCACTGACAACCAGCGTGCTGGTGGTGATGGGTCCTACCCGGGAGAGTGTGTCGAGACTCGAGACATATCACGTCTGATGCTCATCGCGTGTGTAATCTGCCAATGCCCCTCGCTAAGCGGTCCTGCCCGCTAAACACCAGCCACCATTCTCTATCTCGACGCACGTTCCTACCATCTCACAGCCTCTTGGAGAGTCATCAACAAGCCAAGCGGTTGAGAACACGAACGCTTCACCACTCAGAAGCTACTCGTCCTTAGTCTTCCCTCCGGCGCCCATTGTGCGATTCTAACATCATTCTATGCGCCGAGGAAGTCCAGCGCCTGAGCATGGTTGCTTTGATTTAGAGGAATGCGGCGGAGATTTAGCGGAGCCAAGCCATGGGGTTGCAAATCAGAGTCAGACGAAGATTGCCAATAAGCTGGGGCACGCTGTAGCACCTGCTTCGAATTTATGCGGTTCCTACTCTACACGGCCGTGGTGGGGACGGGCAGTTCATCTCATCTCGTCCAGAGTGGACTGTGGAGGACCCAACTTCAGCTCGTCGTCTCTCATAGCAACGTCGAAATTATTGATATCGTAAGTAATTTCAGAAATCTGCTTCAACATGTCAACAACATGCATTGGACCTCGGTAGCGTAGAACTGAACCCTCAAGCATATGTTGTGAAGCTTGAGAAGTTAAGCTCCGCCTCTTTCTGTGTTGTTCATAATGCTCGCGACGTTATGCTCACTGCTTTAAGGTGGTGGTGGTGCTGCGCCATGTCGGAGGGTGAAGCACAGACAACGAGGAGATAGCTTTCCGGCAGGAGCTTTTCCGCAATCGTTTCTCGACTCCAAACCCACTTCAAAACCTGTTATTCCCAAACTGCGGCTTCGAAATTCAGAGATGGCTGTGCCCTAAATAAGTGATCAGCCCTTTTCTTGAAGGTACCGGTAGTCTTGTGGAGGTGTCCTGATTGACCCCCTTCCAAAGGAATAGTGTCACGTGCCGACATCTGATTATCATGGCTTTTGCTGGACTCTGTTCTGCGACACCGGGGCTGCCACCATTGTGCTGTTAGCTTTGTTATATTTCAGCAAGATGGGATGAGATGTGCATATCGAAAGGCCTAGCCTTGACCCAACTCAAGGGTCGCTGAAATAGCCTGGATCCACTTACCGTGTTGTTGACGAACGAGCAGAGTCGTATTTTGAGCAAGCCTTTTCTGATAAGTCGATACGAGTGTAGTCTATTAGCCGACGACCTTTATTTGGAACTGATGTGCTCAACGAGTGTTTGCATGTTAGAACCTCATATGAACTGCAGTGTTTTGATGAAGGCTTTTACAGCTCAAAGTCATTACGGCATGTGCCACAGAAAAAGCCATGCCACCGTCTAAACACTAAAACAACGGCCTCTAGTCTAGTCTATCCCTTTATTTACTCCAATGTTTTTCTATCTCCTCAACAACCTTTAATGCCTGTGTGATTGGAAATTCGTGCCCTCCTTCAACAATCTTCCACTCCACCTTCTCAGACCCAATTGCAGATTTGGAGTCAGCCTCGAGTTCTGCTGGCACAATGACTGAATCTGTAGATCCTGCTATGATCAAGATTTTATCCTTTCTGGAACCCAGTGTCTTCCATACCCCTTGCTTCTCGGTGATCGAAGCGTGCTTAATCGAACTAATAAAAGCCCCTACAAAGCCCTTGTGGTTTTCTAGTTGCCATTGTACAGCTGCACCAACAGTTGCACCTGGTCTGGTCTTGGAAAGAGGAGCACTCTCAAAGTTGACATCACGAGCTCCTCTGATCTCTTCGCTCACCGCATTCTCAACCTGGGCTGTCTTTTGGATGGCGCTGTGGACAGGACCTCGCAGCCTCCGTCGCACAATCATCTGCAGTAAGCTCGCTGGTACCCAGCCTGAGTACATCAGCTTACTTTGCCACCCAAAATGATGAGGTCTGATCAATCCCGCGGGAGCAAGAAGCACAAGACTTGTCACCATGTCAGGGAAATGACTTGCAAAATCAGCGGAGATGCCACCACCCAGAGAGTATCCGACGAGAGCGAATCCATTTCCCGAACCCGTCCAGCTCAGCGGAGAGGAAGTGATGGCAAGAAGCAGCTCGGTAGTGTAGAGGCGAGAATCTAAAGGGAGGTCGACCCCATCGCTGTATCCACGTCCCCAGAGGTCGAGCAGCATGACCCGGCATCCCTTTTCAACGAGCTGGTTCGCAATGCCTCCTAATGAGAGGCACGGTGTAGATATCCCATGAACCAAAAGCACCTTTCTCCCATCCTCTGGTCCCCACTCATAGACCCGAACTGTCCCATACGGACTAGAAACATCGCGCGCGCCAGGAAAGAGATCAGGAGGATATGCCAACTGGTCTTGCTCGGCCTGTGATAGCGATGGCAGTAGTGTAGTTCTTGGGCTGGGAACAGTCTTGGGCCATGGCTCAGGGCGCTTACGTGCGAGGAAGATAAGGGCCAACGTGACAGCGGACGAGCCCGCAAGCAGACCGCTGTACCGACTGGGCATATCACCAAAGACACGAAACAAAGGCGAAGACATCTCGTCCTACCTGAACCTGAACCTGAACCTGAACCTGAAGTCAAACAAAGTTTTGCCTCATCAAACGAGATACGACTTCTCGTCATGTCATGTGATACAGATAGGCATCCCCGGATCTCGTGCCTAAATCCCCGGACAGATCAAGGCGTCTGTGCTCAACTGGTGCATCATGCTCAGCTGCTGCCCAGAGCTAATCAGTCAGACGGCGGCACGTAATGCTGCATTGGGGTTTCTACTGAAGGCCATCGTACTTCGTAATCGTATGACTGTTATGCGGTACAGCCAATGAGCGAACATGACTCTTGCACAAGTGGCCAGCTTTCACGTACTCTACAGGAGGTATTCCCTCCCGACTTCAACTCGGCGCAGCCTTCATCCCGTCTTACCGGTCGGGAGCCGAGCACTGGCTGAAGTAATTCGGTGGGTTTGATTTCCTTACAATCCTACACATTGCATTTCATAAGGTTTGTCTCCAGAGACTCGACGTTCCTCTTTTGCTCTTATAAGCACCCACACCGCCACGCCTCACAGCATGCCTTGATTTCTTGTCTGGGAAGCAAGCACATGTTCGCTGCCTTCATACATCCATCCCTTCGCTCCTGGTAGACAGGACAAGTCATCAAGAACTTGGTGGCAACCGAGAACTTCAATCATCATGTCCGAAGAAGAAAAAGTACACGTCAAAGGCCCAGCCGTTTCCGCCTCTGGCAATGGCGACATCACGCCAACTGCCACCGCAAGAGAAAGCACAGAAGGGGAGGATCAATATGCGAGCAAATCAGAGAAAAAGACACAATTTACAGATTACCTGGTAAGGCAGGTCCGGTCTCATCTGTTGAGTGACGCTAATGGCTGCAGAGAATCTTTGCTTTGAGCAGCACAATAGACAAGTTCCTCGTAGCAGCAGCAATGATTGCTGCAATTGGCACTGGTGTGGTATGGTCCCCTGTCTTGTCTCATAGCCTCATTACTCCCACTAATATACATTAGACACTTCCTCTGATGAATATCATATTTGGTAAGTGACCTATTTCCTTTTGAACATCGCCGACTTTATTATAGAGGTCGTCGGTGAACGCATAATCTTCTGTGAGAATGGTACACGAATGGTAGCATTTTCCCTTCCAACTTAAAATGTTTTGACTTGCTCTGTTTGTTTGGCAACCAATTTAGGCTGTTAAAGGATATGCCTGAAATCGGCTTCACTTGTTAACACGCAGCCTGCTTACACGAGGACAGGGAGACTTGTTGGAGATTTCTCCTCTTTCGATCCATCGCAAGGGCTCTCCGGATCTGGTTTCCGAAGTAATGTCAACAAGAACTCGTAAGTCTTGCGTCTTTGCTTTTACTTGATTGCTGGTGACACCGTGGGCTGCAGATTGTACATTGTTTACCTGTTCATTGCCCGGTTCTGCCTCGGCTATGTATCAGTATTTGCCTTGCGAATGGTTGGGATCCGATTGTCTGCCACAATTCGATTATTGTACCTCAAGGCGCTCTTCAAGCAACCAATCAGCGTTCTGGACTCCCTTCCGCCTGGTGAGTATAATTTTTTTCTTAAGCTGATGCTGGCATTAACTAGAGTGTAGGTCAAACGGCTACGACTATTACAGCTACCGCCAATACTCTCCAGATTGGCATATCGGAGAAATTGGGGACATTTGTTCAGTTCACAACTCTGATAATAACAGCTATAATTGTTGCTTTCATTTATAGCTGGGCGCTGACTTTGGTCACTAGCTCGGTTCTCCTCTTTATTTGCCTTGTATATGGTGTTATCGTTCCAATTATGATGAAGATGCAGAAACAGGTCGACCATGCGGATGAAAAAGCCTCATCAATAGCCAGTGAGGTTTTTGGGGCAGTTCGAATGATCGTTGCTTGCGGTGCAGAGCGCCGGATGGCCAAGAGGTACTCCGGATGGGTTGAAGAATCGAGACGGAGGGGTATCAGGATGAGTCCGGTCCTGGGAGCTCAGCTTGCCCCTGTCTTCTTTGCAACCTACGCCACGTTCGCTCTCACATTCTGGTTCGGCGTCAAACTCTATAGAAGGGGTGACATAGACAGTGTAGGAACAGTGGTCATTGTGTAAGTATTATACCAACGCTGAGCATAGCCTTCGAGGAGCTTGCTGAGCTTGATTTACCTAACATCATATCTGATTACTGACTAAATACGACCAGTGTCATGAGTGTTATGATGGTGGTTTTATCCATTGGCAATGTTGCCGCTCCAATCATAGCTATCACGAAAGCTGCTACTGCGGCAACCGACTTTTTTGCCATAATCGATGCACCAGTACCTTCTTCGGAAGGTCTCAAAGAACCAGAGGTTTCAGCCAAGGACGATATTACTTTGGATTCGGTGACTTTTGCATATCCTAGCCGGCCACATATTAAGATTCTGGATAATCTCGACATGAAGTTTGAAGCTGGAAAGCTGACTGCCATTGTTGGGGCCTCGGGGTCTGGTAAGAGCACCATTACGGGTCTGATAGAAAGATGGTATACGCTTCATGCTCAGCAAGCGCTTCCAACTCCCTCGGGAGCGAAGAACTCGAAGGAAGAACAGCCCCCTGAAGAAGAACCAAAGCCACCAGTCGAATTAGGCGGGTCTATTAAGATCGGCCCGCATAATCTTGAAGATCTCAACTTGAAATGGTGGAGATCCTCAATTGGATTGGTGCAGCAAGAACCATTCATTTTTAACGATACGGTAAGGTCTGAGAATATTTTTTCTCATCCAGACGCTAATATTTTCAGATCTTCAAGAATGTTGAGTATGGCCTTATTGGCTCAAGGTGGGAAAACGCAGAACCAGAAGAGAAGAAGGCATTAGTGGAATCAGCATGTAAAGAGGCGTTTGCTGATGAGTATATCCAAAGACTACCACTAGTAAGTAAGCGATTTGTTTTAGAAAACTTCACATTCTAATCATCCCCAGGGATACGAAACCCAAGTTGGAGATTCTGGAATCAAGCTCTCTGGTGGGCAGCGTCAACGCTTGGCGATTGCACGAGCTATTATCAAACAGCCCTCTATTTTGATTCTAGATGAAGCCACAAGCTCTATCGATGTTCGAGGAGAGCAACTTGTGCAAGCTGCTCTTGATAGAGCCTCCCACGGAAGGACAACAATTACAATTGCACATCGACTATCCACGATCAAAAAGGCAGACAAAATTATAGTCCTTCGCAAAGGCCAAGTCATAGAGCAAGGAACCCATGAGGGCCTATTGCAGGACGAAGATGGTGCTTATTGGGCATTGGTGAATGCTCAAAAACTTTCAATGGGCGAATCATATGAAGAGGCATCTGATTTGGTCGAGGAACTTGCAAAGCCACTAACCCGAGAAGCGAGCGCTCCAGGAGAACGCGATTCTGTGGCAAGCGAAGAGAAGGGCTACAAGCCGAGGGGTATCTTTAAAAGCTTCGGTCTCCTCTTATATGAACAAAAATCTCGCATACCGTGGTACTTTGTGATGATCGCTGGTTCCATGGGCGCTGCCTCTGGGTTTCCGATACAGGCTTTCCTTTTCGCCAACATCGTCACAGTATTCAATTATACTGGCCAAAGACTTATGGACGCAACGAGTCACTGGGCCCTGATGTTCTTCATTTTAGCTTTAGGCGTTGGGGTGAGTTACTATGTGGTCGGATTCAGCGCAAACACTATATCTATTGTAAGTTGACATGCATAGACCATGCTACTATTACTAACTCTCATAGCACATTGCGTGCACCTATCGGCAACAATATTTCGAATCAATTCTTGCGAAGCAAATTCCATTCTATGATGCCGAAGAAAACTCGAGTGGGACACTGACGGGCCGAGTTTCTAATGACCCGACACAGCTTCAACAACTCTTGGGTATCAACATCGCATTTGTATACATTGCACTGTTCAATATCACGGGTTGTATAATTCTGGCGTTTTCTTTTGGGTGGAAGCTGAGTCTATTGACCGTTTCCGTCTCGATGCCGGTAATCCTAGCAGCAGGCTATTATCGACTCAGCTACGAGCTTCACTTCGAACGGTTGAATCAAGCAGTCTTTGCTGAAAGCTCAAAGTTTGCTTCTGAGGCTATAGGTGCTTTTAGAACTGTAACCGCGTTGACACTTGAAGACATGATTTGCCATAGATATGAAATTCTTTTGAAGAATCATGTCGATCAAGCATTTCGCAAAGGGAGGCTATCCAGTATAATCTTCTCTGCTAGTGACAGTCTTCCCTTGTTGTGTATGGCATTGACCTTTTGGTAAGTTATCTAAATACTGTCCCGAGACACATAACCTAACTAAAAGCAGGTACGGAGGACGTCTACTTGCCAGTGGGGAATATGGCCCTATTGCTTTTTTCGTGGTCTATATTGCTATAATCCAAGGAAGCGAAGGTGCCGGGAACTGGCTCAGCTTCGGTCCAAATATAGCACAAGCAACGGCAGCTGCAAACCGCATATTGAGCTTCCGGGTAAGAGACAAGACGAACGAAATAGATGCCTCCGCGCACTTGCACGATACAGAAGGTGGTGTTCGAATCGAACTCAGAGACTTGTGGTTCAAATATCCAACGCGTGATGTCCCCATTTTTACCGGGCTGAACCTCACCATTGAAAAGGGGAAATTTGCAGCGTTGGTCGGACCGTCGGGTTGTGGAAAAACTAGTATTGTAAGTCTTCTCGAACGGTTTTACGAGCCGCAGAAAGGCAAAATTCTATTCAACAACACCAATATATCCGATCTGGATATACGCGAGTATAGAAGCTCGATCTCTCTAGTTGCGCAAGAGCCGACCTTGTTCCAAGGCACGATCAAAGAGAATGTTCTTTTAGGCGTCGAGGAAGATACGAAGTCAGAAAAGGATTTGCACCAAGCATGTCGCGACGCTGAAATCCACGATTTTATCATGTCTCTCCCTGAAGGCTACAATACAGATGTTGGATCTAAGGGAATTGCCTTGAGTGGTGGCCAAAAACAACGTATCGCCATCGCTCGCGCTCTCATCCGAGACCCGTCAATCATGCTCCTTGATGAAGCGACGTCAAGTCTTGATTCCGAGAGTGAAAAACTCGTCCAGGCTGCTTTTGAGAGGGCAGGCCATGGGAGAACAATGGTTGTCGTGGCGCACAGATTAGCTACAGTGCAGAACGCAGATGTGATCTTTGTTCTAGGCGAGGGAAAGGTTCTTGAGAAGGGAGATCATAATTCCCTGTTGAAGAAAAAGGGCGTGTATTACCAGATGTGCCAGTCGCAAGCTCTCGATCGGTGATCGATGGTAGCTTCCCATCTCTACTCTTCGTTGTTCATAATCTTCACTTCACTTACGTCAATTAAACTCCGCTTGTAGAATATTAAATATGTGCTCGCTTGACTATTGGACGTGATTATATTAGGGGCGACCTTCTTAGCGCGTATATATGCTAAGAAGCAAAACAAGAGGCGTGTGTATATTCATTTACTCCAGTTCGCAATGATATAAAGAACCCTCGGATAAAAAATAAACAAGTGTCAGAATAAATGGTGAAGGGAGAAAAAGAGATGAGAACACTCTTCTTCGAAGGGCTTGGTATAGACAACAGTGACGAATCACAATATAAGTCCTCAAGAGGATGGTAGCCAAGCCTGATAGTTGTTGTGGGTAGTCGTAGGAGAAGAGTATTCTATCACTACATTAGAGGCGCATGCTTGAGTGGATTTGTTGAAGTACTTTTTGCTAACGAAGAACAAGAGGTTTCTTTGCACGTGCTTTGTGCTCGCTAGACTAATCTTCATATATTACCGCGCCACCACTCTTCTCGAATTTCAATCCTAGCTTTGCCAGATGCATAAAATTATATAGTTATATAACCTTATTACGTGTGAATTCCTGCTCTTCTTTTCTGCCTCTCAGACCAAAAAACCGACAGTTTAAAAGTAATATAAACAAATAACACTCTAGCTTCGTGCACAATAAACGCTGTACTCAAAACAAGTCTTGCATCATACGAGGTCCCCACAACATCTAAACGCCCAACCTTGAAACCAGAGAGCAAAACAGGGAAAGAAAATACGGTATAGCCTTAGCTACCCCTGCGACGATCGACCTCGAGCTCTCAAAACATCAAACCACCGAGCGGCTGTGTCATGTGATTGGTGCGTTGGCTGCACAGGAGCTGACGGCCAATTGACAATTGTCGTCTGACAAGATCCCTGCAGACATTTCCATCTCCATCGCACTGAGGTGTCGAGGGCGTGCCGTGCGTTGTGAATTTCTCTGAGTCGAATTTTTATCATACACCGACTTTCACAATCTGATTTGCATCATCTTTAGAAGTTTCTTCTTGTTTTTCTTCTTCAACAGAGACAGAGTTTGTTCCATATCACCTCACATCACATCTTTTGCTTGCTGACCTGTGGCGTCCGGCCAAGCAACCTGACCTAAAATTCTCGGCCCCGCTTCAAAAAGTCCCCCCAGCCTCATCATCTTCTTTTGGGTCCCTAGTCAACAAAGCTCAGCTTCAGCTCGTTCCGAAGCGCCTCAACTTTCGACTCCCTCCAAACGGTCATCAACAACAAACAGATGCGACCACAACCCAAGTCCTACGAGCCACGATAAATGGCAGACAGGCGTCGCAGGAGCCCCGAAGGCTCCAGCAGGAGAAGAAATGACCCTGCCCGATCGGAATATGATCACCAGCAAAGAATGCGCTCGTCTCGTTACGATACCGCCTCCCTCTCGTCGTCCTCCTCCTCTTCCTACATCGACATCTCGCGCACATTCCCGCGCAACCGATTCGGCGGCGCGCTAAAGACATTCTTCACGGCCCCCTCTGAACGCCGTCGTGCTCGCCGGAAAAGAAGTGCCCGTCTACTGGCTCTGAGCAATTCGTCCTCATCCTCGGTAAACAGTGATCTAGCATATGGTACAGGTTTCTTGCGAAAACCAAAACACCACAAAGTTCGCTCAAGATCCGGCAAAGAAAGGGAGAGGGAGAGAGACAGGGAGAGTGCCAGAGGGAGTGACAGGGAGAGAGAACGATTGGGCATAACACGTCGTGTCACAACCGATGCAGAAATTCTGGCGGTTGGTGCTGGACTGAGAGAAATTGCCAAAAAACAAAATCAATTGGACCTGCGGGCAGCACGCGATGGGAAGAGACCAGAAGGTTACTCGGTCCGAGAATCCCACCAGCGGAGTGAGTATGGCGCGAGTCGAGGTTTGGCACCTTCAAAGGTTAGTTATGGCTCAGATACATTTGATGAAGATGGATGGGAGTCAGCTTCAGATGAGGAGTCAGACTACTCGGTAGATTCAAAATTGGCATATGGATCCGTCGTTGCGGGTAGTACGTGGGGTGCTGCACCAGACCGGCCAAAACCACAAAGAAGCACCAGCGGCGCTGTAGACCCACGTTTATTTGGCCCTCATAACTCTCTACGCGGGATTGTTACGGAACCTGTTGGGTACGACCAAGTAGAATGGGATCAGCATAGTGATTTTGGACAGTCCTCGACATTTGCGAGACCACAGCGGCCAGAGAGTGTCGCAAGCACTTCACTAGGTTCGCTTCAGCATGTGTATCCAATTCCTACCAGTGATCCTGATAGGTTTGAAGCAGCTCGTGGTTCTGTTGTCTCTGCAAATCCAGTGCCATATATCTCTTCCAGGCCGGACCCCATTCCCATCCAGCAGCCGCAACCTATAACACCAGTCTCGCAGAGTGTTTATGAGCCGGGATATGCTACACGGTCAGATTCTGGGATCCTAAAGAAGACTAATTCGTCCTCAGGACGTGGCAAATCCCTTGCCGAAGCAGCCCTCGCTGGTGTTGCGGGAGCAGCTATCGGTGCAGCCTTCGCTTCTGACCACAAGAGTGATGTGTCTAAGCGTCGAGACGAGGAAGATACAGTCTTGAGCAGACGAGAGAGTAGCAAGAGTGAGACCAAGGAAGACCGACACCGCGAGAAACGTGATAGCCCTGAGCGCGAACGTCGGGAGAAGCGCCGAGAAAAAGAAAAGGATAGAGACGACGACTCACGCAGGGAAAAGAAACGTGAGAAACGCCGTGAGGAGCCACGTGAGGAGACCAAAGAGGAAAGACGGGAGCGGAGGAGAGAAGAACGACGAAGTGAACGTGGTGGTGATGATCGATACGACGATCGACGGTCCAAGAGTGACGCCGGAACCTCTGTAGTCTCCACTCGTACCGTTGACCCTTTCCAATATCAAGTCGCCGATGATGCATTCCCAACCCCTACCTTCGATAAAACCGCCGAATCTTCAAAGCATCGCAGAATCGAGTCCGTACCTACAGTTGTGACTGTTGAACGTGAACCAGATTTTACTCGGAAGCGAAGTTCCTCAATCAAAGAGCGCCCATCGGCATCTCGATCAGAATCTGGTAGAGACTACGACAGGGAGGGAAGAGATCAGAGATATACTCAAAGTGATGTACACGATGGGCGGAAGACTTTCCAAGATGCTGAGCAGATTTATAAAGAAACATCGCACTCGACTGCTCCTATTGCCATGGGTGTTTTCGGTGCTGCTGTTGCAGCCGTCGCTAACGAGGGCTTCCGCGAGTCAAGATCCGAAAGACGTAGAGGTGAACGTCGCGGTGATTACGATGAAACTAAGCCTAGGGAGCAAGAGTACACAAGCGAGCCAAAAAGGGATCCTGTACTGGAAGAAGCTGATCGTACTTATCGTGAGATTGTGATGGCTCGAAAAATTGCCTCTAGCGTTATCCGTTCTCGTAGCTCTTCTCCCGAACGTTCGGTAGTCCACAAGTACGATAGATATGACGATCACGAGGAAGAGCCTGTGAAGATAGTCACTCCTCCAGAGATGGAAAACTACAAGAAGAAGGGGCCCTATGACGCTCCCAACGCTGATTTCAAGTTGGACCATATCTTGACCCCAAAGGATCTGGAGAGTTTCTCAAGTCCAATTCGAGCCAGTACTGACCCTTCATACTTCGATCGGGATTCTCGTGCGCCCAAAGAACGACCCCTATTGAACCTGGTTCAACCAACTCCAATTCCATCACCTTTACCTGAGCGAAAGTTCGAATACAGTGAAAAACCACGGTCTTCAAATTCCAAACAAGAGAAACAGGTCTCCTCGTCTGAGGTCGGCCAATCTACTCAACCTAAGGCGGATAAATACGTGAGCCGTTCTGAGGTTGGACAATCGTCTAAATATGAAGGTCGTGGCCGTCCATTCACATCGGAGCCCGACGTCATCATTGGACCCAGAGGTACAATCATTCCATCTCCAACCGCATCAACAGTTTCTAAAGGCGTTACTTGGGGAGAAAATGAGACCAAGCACTACGAAGTTGAAAGTCCATCTACCAGTCCTGTCCGAAGCCGCGATCGTTCTGATGAGACTAGATCAGCCACAAGTGACAGTAAGAGCAAGGGTTGGGCTGCAATTACAGCAGGTATTGTGGGGGCTGGCGCTGGAGCAGCCATCGCCAGCAGCAGTGACACGGGTTCCAAATCCAAGTCCAAAGAGAATGGCGAAGACCTGGTTGGCCCCTATGAATACCGCGGTATTATTGTTGAACCCGAAAGCCCCCCCAGAAGCTCGGAACGTCGTAGTCCACCTGCCACAGGCCCAAAACCTGTCAGTCCACAAAGGGCACATGTTCCAGGATCATTTGAGGATGATATCGACTTCACTGCCACATTGGCAGCTGGACTCCAGGATTCTGGATTCGATCCAAATATCGTCATTGATGATCCTACCTATCACAGGCGAACCTCTCCACCTGGCTCGAATGTAGGTGGTGTCTATCGAGCGCCATTCGCCGAGACGGTTTCCGATCTAACCACTTACAAAACCGATTCCCCAGGACGCGAAGGTGCTCCTGTTCAGGGATTTATCATGGGCGAGATTCCGGACACACGTAGGGATGAGCAAGCTGCCACAACCGAATTCGATGAAGATTTCTCAAAGCTCAGCAAGAAAGACCAGAAGAAACGCGAGAAGGCAGCGAAGAGGCAAAGCATTGAAGCAACTCCAGTTGAGGAAGTGCGTTTGATAGAGGCTGCACCCGAACCAGAAGATTTCTTTGATGCCCCTAAACTGAGCAAGAAGGACCAAAAGAAGCGAGATAAGGCTTTGCAACGGCAGAACAGCTTACCAGACGAGACACCCCCAGTCGCTGATGAAGAATACTCAGCTGCAAAATCGGTCGTTGAAGAGCCAGAATCCTATTTTGAAGCACCGAAGAAATCAAAGAAGAAGTCCAAGAAGGGCTCTTCTACTTACGATGAAGAAACACCATTGGCTGATGAATACTCGGCTGAAAAGTCCAACGTTGATGATTATCCAGTCACAAAATCGATTGTCGAAGAGCCAGAATCCTATTTCGAAACGCCAAAGAAATCAAAGAAAAAGTCCAAGAAGGGCACCTCTGGCTTCGAGGAAGAGACGCCAGTGGAAGAGTACACAGCTTCAAAATCAGTCGTCGAAGAGCCAGATTCCTACTTTGAAACAACGCCAAAGAAATCAAAGAAGAAGTCCAAGAAGGGTTCCTCCGGCTACGATGACGAGACTCCAGATCAATGGCAGGATGCACAGACCACAGTTTCTGTTCCGGTAGACGCATACAATGACATTCAAAATGGTGATTCTTACGCAACTCCGCCTGCAGTAGACGAATGGGACACGCCCAAGAAGTCAAAGAAGAAATCAAAACGTGACAGTGACCGCTATGATTCACCTTCACAGTCTGTTGCAGCCTCTGAAGTTGGCTCCGAGTCAGGGAGATCTTCAAGCAAAAAGAGTAAGGACAAATCTCGCAAGGGCGAGTATTACGATGCCGAGGTGGATCCTAGTGAAGTCCCTCTGCCCATGATCACCCCCTCAGAAGCTAGTCGGGACGACTATGACGACTCTAGGAGATCAAGAAGATCGACCAGAGATAGTGGCATATTTGACAGTGCGGACCGAGGCGATTCACGATCTGTGGTCTCAATGGGTGCTTCTAGATACGAAGATGAGCCTCGTAAACACAAAAAGAAGCATCGAAGCGGCAGGGATGATGATGACACAAAGTCAGTTGCATCTGCTCCAGCAGGCGATGACTGGGAAGATTCCAAAAAGACCAAAAAGAAGGACAAGAGAAGCAGTGGCAGTTTCTTCGGTCTCTTTGGATCGAAATCAGAACCCGAACCGAAAGAACCCCCCAAGGAGGAGTTTGATGAGCCGAAGAAAAAGAAAAAGTCCAAGAGAAGCTCGACAGTATCACTCGACGACTATAATGGAAATGGCAGCAGCACTGGGAAATCAAATGGTAACGGCTATCATGATGACTTTGCAGACGAAATCAGAAGTGATGATGAAAAGAGGAAGAAGGATTCTTTTTTAGATAATGCCGGCACCCTTGGCGCGGGTGTCGGCATTGCGGGTGTTGCAGTTGCGATGGCGGCTCAGCATCAGCAATCAAAAGCCGGTAATACTAATCGCGAAGCAACAGAAGAGCGGCTATCCCGCAGCTCTGATCTACTACTCCGCCAAACTTCACAGGATGGCGGATCTTATGAAGTGGTAGATCCTGAAATAAGTGAACGGCACTTTCGGCCCTCAATAGATCCTCAATATGGTGATCTGCTTCCACTTCCTCCAAGTGGCCCACCATCTCCAGATGTCGACCCTATCGATGATCTACCCAGTTTGCCAGAAAGTCGACCAGCAACTCCGGAGACAGAAAGACGCTCTACGAGAGACAAAAGTTCCACCCGTCGAAGCATGCTGGACACTCCGATGAAGTCGCCAAGTCATAGTGCAGTGCCATTGAAGTTCATAATGGGCAACAGGCCCCCTTCTTCACCAGTCGCAACTAGGTCGAATCCTTTTTTTAGCTCTCCCGTTGCCCAAAGTAACGAGACTTTGTCATCACCAAGAACTCGACCTCGACCAACATCATGGGACAGTACCAAGGAGTACAAGCCTCTATATCTTGTGGAAAGCAATCGCCGCTCTTCCTTCGTTGAAGAACCTGAGGCAGCAGATTTGCTCCCTGCACTACCGCCAAGCAGGACAACATCTCGGAGCTCTTCTCAAATAGAAGATACTGAAGGTCAAGTTGACAATGCCGCCACAAACTTTGCCAAGATGCCACTTTCAATTGATACTGGAATAGCACAACAACCATCAGTAGACTTCCTTAATTCTGAACAATCCACTCCGAAGGCTGATGTCTTCGAGAAAAGCATTGATTCTAAGCCTGAGCTGGCTGAATCTAAGGCAGGCGATAAGCATGGAGATATTCTTGCTGGTGCAATTGGCGGAGCTGCCTTAGCATCAACCATTGGGTATCTCACTTCAAGTCATACTTCAGATCCAGCCGAGTCTTCGATGGGTGAAGAGTTGCCATCGCATGCAACTAAATCACTAGAGCAACCTTCTTCAGTCGATCCAATGACCAAGGACAGAAGTTCTTATTTGCTTCAATCATCGCCGCCTTCAAAGGGGATTGAAGACGATGTATTCCATGATACACAAGAAACACCTACTAGCCTAGATGTTCGTGCGTTGCCAGACATCCAAGAGCGGGAAGGAAGTGATATCTTTGGGTCATCGAAAGAAGTATCTGCAGACATCGAAAACAAGGACTTTGTATCGGACCCAGCAACGAACCTAGCAAGCGAAGATGCCGATAATGCCGACAACTTTGGGTTTTCGAAGTCCAAGAAGGACAAGAAAAAGGACAAGAAATCCCGCAAGGGCGTCTCTCAGTCTTCAACTCAAGATGAACTGACCATGCCAGAGAACACTATTCCCGTATCTGAGGAAGCACCAGTTTTGGATGAACCTTTTATCCCGGAAACCAAGAAGAGCAAGAAAAAGAAGAACAAGTCCTCTTCTTGGGAACCTGAACCTGAGCCTGAACTTGAACCAGTGCCGGAACCAACCGAACCCTTACAGGAGACTATCTCAAGAGAACCTGAAGATTTCGTTATGCCCGAGTCAAAGAAGGGCAAGAAGAAAAAGGGTAAAGCTGCTTTGGATTGGGAACAAGACCCAGTGCCCGAGATTTCGACTGAGGCTGTGGCCGAGACGGTTGAGCAGGTGCCAATCGAAGAGCCTGTATCCCAAGAACCGGAGGATTTGTTCGCCATGCCAGCTAGCAAAAAGGGCAAAAAGAAGAAGGGCAAAGCAGCTTTAGATTGGGAACCAGAACCAGGGCCTGATGTTGTGACTGAGGCTGCGGTCGAAACGGCCGAGCAGGTGCCAATTGAAGAGTCTGTATCTCAAGAGCCCGATGATCTATTCGCTATGCCAGCTGGTAAAAAGGGCAAAAAGAAGAAGGGTAAAGCATCTGCCGACTGGGAACCTGAAGTCGAACGCGACCTTGCAACCGACCTTGCACCTGAAACTTTGCCTGAGCCTGCAACTGAGGTCAAAGAGCAAGAAGATTCTCTCCTGGAAAGTGTAACCAAGGACATTGAAGACTTTACAGTCCCTGGATCCAAGAAAGGGAAAAAGAAGAAGGGCAAATCGGCACATGACTGGGAACCAGAACCGGAACCAGAAATCGTTCCCGAAATTTCAGAGCAAGAGCCGGTTGCTGCAGCTACCCCCCTGGAAACTGAAGAGTTTAGCATGCCAAGCTCCAAGAAAGGCAAGAAAAAGAAGGGAAAAGCAGCACTGGAGTGGGACGATACTCCTTCATCTACGCCTGAAGTTGAAGATACTACTATCTCAACCCCGACTGCGGAACCAGAAGAGTTTGCCTTGCCCAGTTCGAAAAAGAGCAAAAAGAAGAAGGGCAAGTCGGCAATTGATTGGGATGCGATCCCTGAACCCGAGCCTAAGGTCGATTTACCTGCATTGGATGATTTGGATGTTCACAAGGAGACAGAGCCGTCAACAGTGCCTGCAGACCCTGTTATAGAAGAGCCGCAGATCGTATCTGAAGCACCGCCCGCAAGTGAAACCCCAATCCCGGATGCACCAATTTCAGACGCTTTAGCTGCAGACGCTCCAAAAGACATACCCGGGCCAGAAAGTTCACTGCAAGATTTGCCAGAGCAACCTGCTCTAGAGTCCGAAGATCTTTTCCTGCCTAGCTCGAAAAAGGACAAGAAAAAGAAGAAGGGCAAATCTGCAATTGATTGGGATGCCTTGCCTGAACCATTGCCTGAAGCTGAAGGGACAGAAGGTGCAAAAGACTTAGCTGATCCGACACTTGCGGAACCTTCCACAACCACTGCTACCCCAGAAGAGCCCGAAGACTTTGTTACAACTAGCTCGAAAAAAGACAAGAAAAAGAAGAAAGGCAAAGGTGCAATAAGTTGGGACGTTGAGCCTGAAGTCGAAATTGGTGGTGAATCTACTTCGAAATCTCCGGATGATGAGCCCATTGCTCAGGCTGTGAGCGAGGAGACTGATGTATTTACAGTGCCCGGATCAAAGAAGGGCAAAAAGAAAAAGAACAAGGCAACTCTCGACTGGGACAGCGTTCCTGAATCTCCTGCTGAGCCTGCAACGGAGCCCGTTATCGAATCCGTCGCTGAGCCCGCCACTGATTTAGCTATTGAACCTCCCATTCAATCAACTACTGAGCCTGTTGCCGACCCTGTTGGTGAGCCTATCGTCGAGCTTGTTGAACCCATCAGCGAACAAATCCCCGAATCTACAACAAAACCTGTTCCCGAGATCATCAGCGAGCCAATGATTGAATCCAACACCGAGACACCAATGGAAACCCTCCACGAGCCCATTATCGACCCCGCTTCTGACTCTAAAAATGAAATTCAGCAAGAAGCAAAAATATCGAAGCCTGACGACGAAATTGAACAATTTGCACTTCCAGCGTCAAAGAAGGGCAAAAAGAAAAAGGGCAAAGCGGCACTCGATTGGGACGCAGAGCCTGAACAGAGTCGTGAGCTTCCAGAGGACTCAGCACCACAAACACCCTTAGAAGAACCGGAACCCGAGACATTTGTCACATCAGGATCCAAGAAGAATAAGAAGAAAAAGGGCAAGTCAACATTGGACTGGGATGCTGAACCTGAGTCAAGCCGTGAACTTGCTGAAGAGTCAACCCCGCAAACACCCCTCGAAGAGAAGGATGATTTCGCTCCCACTTCTTCCAAGAAAAATAAAAAGAAGAAAGGCAAATCCGCTCTTGATTGGGACTTGGAACCCGAGAGTAGCTCGAAAATTCCTGAATCAACCATAGCACCAGAAACTACCCAGGAAGTCGTTGATGAGCCAAAAGAGTTGACCTCTCAAGAGACCATGGATGAGTTTGAGACTACCAGTTCCAAGAGTAAAAAGAAGAAGAAGGGAACGTCTAATCTTGATTGGGAGGCTGATTCTCAGCCCATTGAGGAGCCCGTATCTCAACCACCGCCTGAATCTGCCGAGGAGTTTATCACAACTGGATCCAAGAAGGGCAAGAAAAAGAGCAAATCAACAATTGACTGGGATGCTGTGCCAGAATCTTCACCCGAGTCTGTGCAAGAGCCTTTGAATGAGCCTACAGAAGTCCCAGTTGAGGTGCCTATCGACTTGCCTGCACAAGTACCTACTGAGATAGCTTTGACTCCCGAGCCGACACAAGAAGTAGCGTTAGAGCTAGATGCAAAGTTAGAAGCGGAAGAGCCTGATATCTTCGCAATTTCTGGGTCTAAAAAGAGCAAAAAGAAGAAAGGCAAGTCAGCTATCAATTGGGATGATGTGCCCGAGCCCGTGGATGAGCTTGTCGTCGAGCCTGCCGCGGAAAGCACTAATCAAAGAGAGACTGAGGAGTCGGACAACTTCGCCATTCCCGGATCCAAGAAAAGCAAAAAGAAGAAGGGCAAATCAGCCATCGATTGGGATGCAGTGCCTGAAGTAACAGAAGAAAGCATTGTAGAATCTGAACCCACCGAGACTCCTGTTGCAGAAGAGCCGCCCATCGATGATTTTAACAGTCCAATTCAATCTGGATCCAAGAAGGGCAAGAAGAAAAAGGGCAAATCAGCAACTGATTGGGATGTAGAACCAGAGCCTGCAAATGAGCCTGTGCAAGAACACGTTCAGGAAGATACAGAATTTGCTATGCCTCCTTCAAAAAAGGACAAAAAGAAGAAGGGCAAGCAAGCAATGAGCTGGGAACCAGAATCGGAACCCGGGCCAGATCCTATCGCAGAGCAGATTGAACCTACTTCTACGGAGCCTGATGAGTTCGTCATTTCCGGTTCAAAGAAAGGCAAGAAGTCGAAGAAATCTCAATCGTGGGAAGATGATACTGTTGCAGACACCGTGCAAGAGGCGATTACACCAGCACAAGTAGCAGATGACGCAAGTTTTGCTGAACCCGCCCCATCTTCACTTCCACTTGACGAGGCAGGACCCAAGGCGGATGTTTCTAGCCAAGACCCTGTGTCTGTATCTGAACCCGTGGAACGTGGCTTGGAAGATGTACAAGAATCAAGCCCGGTCTATGAAGGGGACGATTTTGCACCCCCAAGCAGCAAGAAAAACAAGAAGAAGGGCAAAAAGGCTCAAGATTGGACAGTTGAGGAAGATGTGAACGTTTCCAGCGACGCGGGCCAGTCTTTTGAACCCCAGGAAGTAGAGGAGTTCGCTATGTCCGGATCTAAGAAGAACAAGAAGAAGTCAAAAAATTCGGGCTCCTGGACTCCGGACAATGAAGTTACTCCAGAGACGAACACTGATTTCGAAGATCCTACCCCCGATAAACAAGATGAGTTGTCTACAAGCTTGCAACAATCAGAAGCACCTGAAAACTTTACTGTCCCTGGATCTAAGAAGAACAAGAAAAAGTCAAAGAAACAACAATCTTGGTCCCTAGAAGATGATGCCACTGAAGATTCAACGAAAAGAAATGTCGACCTCCAAGATTCTCCACAACTGGAACAAGCCGATGAATTCTCAATTCCTGGCTCAAAGAAGAGCAAGAAAAAGGGCAAGAAATCTTCATCTTGGGCCCCTGAAGAAGATGAAAGCTCAACCTTCAGCCATGATACTACCCCACTACCCGATGATATCATACCTGCCGATGAAAGTATGCCAATCCAGGAGGATGTGGAAGAACTACAATCGGCCGACAAGACTCTAGTACTTGATGCCCCCGACGCTAAGGGCATCGACGAAGCACAGCCCGGTGAAGAAGCCTCTGTACCAGTGGTATCCGAATCAACTGGCTTATCAGAACAATCTGAGAGACAACCCCCTGCCGATGACTATGAACAGAGCAAGGATTTTGCCTCACCTAAGTCCAAAAAGGGTAAAAAGAAATCGAAAAATTCAGCAGCGTCTTGGGAAGATGATGTAGCACAAGAAGCTCCAGCAGAAACGGAAATCCAAACTCAAGATACTACCGAAACGCCAACAGAGTTTGAGACACCTTCAAAGTCCAAGAAAAACAAGAAAAAGTCCAAATCCTCCCAGGATTGGGAAGAAGAGATCCCATCTTCGGAACAGTCTTCCACAGATAGCGCATTAGATGAATCTGGATCTTCAGAACCGTCTTCGGATGCTGTGGCTGATGATTTTGGCCTTCCCAAAAACAAGAAAAGCAAAAGGAAGTCCAAGTTATCACAAGTGTGGGTCGCTGACGATACACCTGCAGAGGAGGTTCCGGTTGAAGAGCCTAGTGATGCAGTTGTGACAAGCAAAGAGCCCGAGATCGAACCGGAAACTTTCAGTGCCAAGGGATCAAAGAAGAGTAAGAAAAAGTCAAAGGCCGCCTTCGCCTGGGATGATGAGCCTCTTTCAGAAGAGCCAAGCACAGAGGCCATTGATTCGGAATCTGCAACTGCCCAGCAAACTGATAACTTTGAGCCGGATGAGTTCGCCATGTCTGGATCAAAAAAGAACAAGAAAAAGTCCAAAAAGCTGCAAACGCCGGATCCTGAGCCTGAGCCCTCCTGGGATGATATCGAAGCCATGACATCTGCGAGCAACCCTTTAGGTAAGGCCAACCTGGATCCAAGCCCACAAACTGAATATCCAGATGATTCCTTCACCTCCAAGCCAAAGAAGAGTAAGAAATCAAAAAAGTCCCAGGCCTTAGAAATTGAAGAGGACCCCGTTGAATCTCCAGCTGAGCAGATCCAGGAGAAGGCAGTAGAGCCAGTTGAAATTCTGCCCGAAGCAATGTCACTATCGTCAAGACCAACACCAATGGGTGGCCCAGGCGCCTGGCCGGCAACTCCTATAACACCAATGGCGAGCACAATTGAAATTCAAGAGACTCCAAAGACAGACTACTTTCCCGCTGCTGGCACTGCCGAAACGACTACACCAAATGCAGATACCGTCACCGCCGAATCGCAAAATCTTGAAAGTGAACTTCAAAAACGTAACATCGACGGCCTCGATGTCGGATACAACGAAGAGCAATTGAGATTGGCGAAGCAGATGCAAGAGGAATTCAGCTCTGGCAGCAAGAAATCGAAAAAGGACAAGAAAAAGAGGCAAAGCAGCATTCCCCCAACGGCTGATTTCGACGATTCAAGATCAAGACAACCAGATGTGATTCCAGATACTTTATCAAGATCCAGGAGTCTTTCTACTGGTCCAGAGCCAAGCACTACAGGCCCAGCAAGCATGACAGGAAGCGAAGTGCGCCAAAATCAATATAGCGAGGAGCAGCTTGAACTTGCTCGACAACTCAAGGCCGAGCAGGAATCCGGGGGAAAGAAATCCAAGAAAGACAAGAAAAAGCGTCAAGGTGTCTCCAGGTCATCTACTTATGACGATGACATTCCAGGATTTTCAGTCGAGGACCCTATCATCGAAAGGTCGACGAGCACAAAGAATGATAGTCCAGGTCCAGCAGACGAGAGCTCAAAGGCAGACGGCTTTGCAGCAGGTTATCAAGAAGATCAATTATCGTTAGCACGTCAATTGCAAGCTGAGTTTGGATCTGGCAGTAGCAAGAAGTCTAAAAAGGACAAAAAACGGCGCAGCACCTCCCAGACACCAGCCGAGGAACGGGAGCTATCCGGTGACTACTTTTCTGAATCACAACAACCCAGCTCGGATGTTGCTCTGCATGAAGATACGAAAGATCTGCCAAATTCAGATGTGCCTGAAAAAGAAGCACCGGATGGCCTCACAGCAGGCTACCGCGCAGAGCAGCTCGAACTTGCTCGTCAGCTGAAGGAAGAATTTAGCTCTGGTTCAAAGAAGTCTAAGAAGGACAAAAAACGACAAAGCCTACTACGCAGTACAACTGAAGATGATTTCTCCGACAACCACGCAAGAGAGATTGATATGACGGAGTCTACAGAACCTGAGCTAGGAGATCCTGTACCTGTGGCTGATCCTGAAGACGAGTTTGGATTCTCAAGCAAGAAATCAAAGAAGGGCAAGAAACGCCAGAGTCTCCTACGTACTGGAACTGAAGATGACTTGTCTTCGGACAACCCTGCCAAAGACACGGATGAGATGGTTACCTCCCAAGCTTCGATTAACCCTGAACCTGTGCTTCCCGAGGAAGAGTTCAGTCTTCCGACCAAGAAGCCAAAGAAAGACAAGAAGCGCCAGGGCCTATCCCGAAGTGCCACAGAAGATGATTTCACCTCAGATAACATTGTTCAGGGCACAGAAGATGTTCTCTCCAGAGAGGAACCAATGTCAACACCAGCCGATGACGAGTTTGCCATGCCAATCAAAAAGTCAAAGAAAGACAAAAAACGTCAGAGCTTGCTCCGCAATACCACTGATGATGACTTTTCTTCAGAGAACCAAGGCAAAGAGCCAGAAATCAATGATGCCATCGATACACCGGCAGCTTCCATCCCGCCCCCTCAGGACGACGAGTTTGCGTTCTCAGCTAAGAAATCAAAGAAGGACAAGAAAAAGCAAAGTAAACTCAGTACACCGACTGAGGAAGTCTCAACATATCCCGCCCTTACTACCGATCCCGCATTATCTCAAGAAAACGAATCCTCACAAGTTGCTGCTCAGGAAGCCATTGAACCAACGCTAGTCAATGCCGAAGATGAATTTGCAGTCCCGTCGAAGAAATCAAAGAAAGACAAAAAGCGCCAAAACCTATTACTTGATGAACCCCCAATTGACATGTCAACCACACCTGCCGAAACCGAAGCCGAGAAGGAAAAATCTATCATTGAGCCAGAAATCCCGAGCACTACAACTGAAGCTTTGCCTGTGGAGGCCGAGGATGAATTTGCGTTTTCGACGAAGAAGTCAAAGAAAGACAAAAAGAAGAAACAAAGTGCAGTTCAAGAAGAAACCCCAAGTACCGATGCAAGCCCTGCCAGCTTCCCAGCGACCGAGGAACAACTAGTGCTGGAGGGAAATTCACAGGATACAACCGACACTCCAGACGATGGATTTGGCTTCACAGGAAAGAAGTCAAAGAAGGACAAAAAGAAACGTCAAAGCCTAATCCAATCATCGGCCCTTGATGATTCTGTCGTCGATTCTGTCCCTGACCCAGTCGAAAAAGGCCTTGCCCAACAGAATATCAGCGATGACAAACAGGAACCCATTCTCGAGGTCGTTGACACAGCATTGCCCGATATTACCAAGGACGAAGATAGTAACTTCGAAGCCCCTACCAAAAAATCAAAGAAAGACAAGAAAAAACGTCAAAATCTTCAATCTCCGGCTTGGGATGATGGAGCCGAACAGCCATTTGGCGACGAATTACAACTGGCCAAAGCTCCTGAAGATGCTGATCGTGGATTAGAGAATGTTTCCGTCGCTGTCCCAGTGGAAGAGAATCAAGAACCCGAGTTTGAATTTACTTCTAAAAAGTCAAAGAAAGATAAGAAGAAGCGCAAGAGCCTGCCAGGTACACCGGCCAACGAAGAAGTTCCTGAAATCGTGAGCGAGCCAATTTATACCGAGCCTGAATCTTTCAACGCAGAATCTAGTATTACCACTGCTCCTCAAATTCAAGACAACGATAAGCAGGCAATTGTTACGGAGCCCAACCCACCAATCGTTGAGGCAGACACAGGCAACCTGGAAGCTCCCTTTGACGAGTTCTCTACCAAACTGTCAAAGAAGGACAAGAAAAAGCGCAAGGAATCTTTGAAAACGGATGCATACGACGCATCGTCGAGCTCAGTCACCCCAAGTATCGTTCCAGAACTATCTGAAGAAATCGATCCATTCGCAACCAGTCTTTCTCGCAAGTCATCGAAGAAGGATAAACGAAAGCGACAAGCAACAACTGATGTCAACTTAAGTGAAGCAAACGCAATTTCTGAACCAGCTTACAGTTCCTGGGCCGATGAGGTAGAAGAAGCTACTGGCAACGAAAGCCTCAAGTCTATCAATGTTCCAGAAGAAACTCGTTCTATATCGGATAGTAAAGCTGAACCCGCGGCCGATGAGGATTTCTTCAGACCCACTAAGAAAGGCAAGAAGGGGAAGAAGAAGAATGACTCTAATACATTCAGCGAGCCAACAGCGGGTGTCATGGCACCCCCAACAGAGACCGAATCTACCAAAGGCGTTGAAACTGCACTCGACATTGCACGGGAGTCTGCTGGAACTGGAGCCGATAAAATCTCAAGACGGTCGACAGAACCTGAAGAGGAGCATACAAAACGCACCGCACTTGCTGCTGCCGGCGCAGCTCTAACGGCAACGGCATTACTAAACGCGGAATCAGGTGAAGACAAGGGCACGACACCAGAACCCAGCAAAGCCACCAAAACAGTGGAAGCTATACCGGCTAAGAAATCATCGAAGAAAGACAAGCGCAAGAAGTACGTCGATCGTAGACCTCCACAAGAAGATGACATGTTTGATGATCCTATGCTCTGGGAGGGCTTTGAACCTAAAGCACACGAGGAGGTCAACGCAAGCGGTGACGATGATGGGTTTTGGTCAGCGCCTAAAGTTGAAGAGTCTACGGAAGAGCCAGTACTGCCAATTGAAGATCCAGTCATGGTACAAGAACCAGCTTCTCAAGACACGGTCCTCGAAAGCATTGAAAAGCAACCTCCTATTCAGCTAGAGACCGATACCACACTTCCCAAAGAAACCTCAAGAAAAGACAAACAGATAGACAATCTGCCAGAGGAATTCGCTGTACCTTCATCGAAAAAGGACAAGAAGAAAAAGAAGAAGGGTCGCTTGGCAGAATGGGATGCACCTACGGAAGAGCATCAAACTGAGCATGTTGAGCCAGCTAAGGAGGAAGTACTCTCTATATCAACCAATTCCGTTTCGACACCTATTATCAATAGGGAGTTGTCTATCGAGGATACTCCCATAGAGCGAACTCGATCGCCAGCACTCAGTCCTAATCCATTTCGTCGCTCGGGC
Organism: Pseudofabraea citricarpa; assembly: GCA_029641185.1. Classification (NCBI taxonomy): domain Eukaryota; kingdom Fungi; phylum Ascomycota; class Leotiomycetes; order Helotiales; family Dermateaceae; genus Pseudofabraea; species Pseudofabraea citricarpa. Next base: position 3,220,358 of record JAPWGK010000001.1, read on the forward strand.
TCATTTGCTTTACCAGTCCTCCGGGAGGATGCCGAGTGGGACAAGAGCGATAGTGATCCCACTCATCCATCAATGGAAACACCTGATGCCAACAGAGATAGTGCTTTCGTCACGGATTCGCCAATACCAATGCAAAGAGGGTTCACCGATGACCATGAACGTGTTCGAGACAGTGGTGTGCATCTTCGCGACTGGTCGCCAGCAGAAAAGGCACGAACCCAAATCACAGCAGACGAGGCAATTGCGAGGTTATCATGGCCTGCAGTCGATGAAGAAACTGAGACGGTGGACCTTAATCGATCACAGAGGCTAAAGTTGGACAAGGAAGCAAAGACGAAGCTAGAGGCAGGAGATGCTTCTCATAGACTTAAAGAAGTGAGGCGATCACTCAGCCGCACAGGAGATATAAGCACTGCCGATGATCAAGAACCAGTCAAGAAGAGTGAGAGATATGGTGATCTCAAATCTGGACGACCTTTGGCGGAAAAGATCAAACTCTTCAACACGGCTGCCGGTGCTGGAGCAGTCGCTGCCGCAGGTGTCGCAGCAGCATCACGAAGTCAGTCAAATCGAGAACCTCCACGACCTTCCAGCGTACAAAGTCAGCGGTCGTCCTCCAATATCAACCGCCTCCGCACCCCAGACCCAAAGATTGTTCGGCCAGACAGTGTCGGCAGTAATCGGTCAACTGCGTCTGCGACGCCCCCGCTGCGCCGTAGTGATCGGAAAAGCGGGGATTTGAGGTCTCTCAGCCAACGGAGCACTTTGGACCTCGCTAAAGAAGCTGAGCTTGCTGCGATCGCCACCACGTCCATCTCACCATCAAATGTGATTCCAAGCACAGCTAATCCTACAGCGAACGAGGGCCGAGTCCGGGCCAAGGACATGGCTGATGTCTATGTAAGTACAGCGCATCTGCCGAATGAACAACTGCTAACCCAGCGCCAGGATGGGTTCGGTGAAGGCCGCATTGGATCTCCAAGGTCCCCAACCCGACCACACAGCATGCGCCGACGACAAAGTATGCAGGTCCTTGATCTCGAATCTCGTGTCGAACAATTAGCAGCTGAGAACCGCATGCTCGCTGAAGCCAAAGCACAGGCTGAGCAGAGCTTACAAACGACGCAAAGAGCAGCTTCGACATTGGCTGATCGCGATGCCGAAATCGACAGCCTCAAGCAATCACTTGATTGGCTACATAGAGAAGTTAACAGACTTACTGAAGTCAACGAAGGACTCACAAGCGCACACGTAACTTTAGACAACCAACACAGTAGTCGCTATGGACAACTCGAGGCACAACATGCTAGGACCACGCGCGAACTGGAGGAAGCGCGCACGGCGCACGAGAGTTTATCTGCGGGCATGGGAGGAATAGTTGAGAATGAAGTGAGGAATAGCATGGCGGAGAAGGATAAGGAGATTGCGCAGTTGCGATCAGAATTGGAGGCAGCCAAAGACAGGATTCGGAACATGCAGAGGGAAATACTTTTATCGAAGTCGGCCGATAGCGAATTCTTGGTTGTGCGAGATGAGGATTACTTCGATACAGCCTGCCAGCAACTCTGCCAGCATGTCCAGCAATGGGTTTTACGCTTCTCCAAGTTCTCTGATATGAGAGCCTGCAGACTTACAAGCGAGATCAACAACGATAAGATCATTGATCGATTAGACAATGCCATCTTGGATGGGTCCGATGTGGATAACTATCTGGCGGATAGAGTCAAGCGCAGAGACGTCTTCATGTCGATGACTATGACGATGGTTTGGGAATTCGTGTTCACAAGATATCTCTTTGGTATGGACCGAGAACAAAGACAAAAGCTCAAGTCCCTTGAGAAGCTACTCATGGAGGTTGGACCACCAGCAGCAGTTCACCAATGGCGTGCGACAACACTCACTTTACTCGCAAAACGTAAAGCATTCCTGGACCAAAGAAAGCAGGACACAGAAGCAGTGGTTCATGAGATTCTCAACACGCTTTTTGAAATCCTTCCTCCACCAACTCAACTTGAGGATCAGATTGGAGATCAGCTAAGGCGAGTCATGAAAGCAGCAGTAGATCTGTCGATCGAGATGAGAACTCAGCGCGCAGAGTACATGATGTTACCACCACTCCAACCAGAATACGATGCAAATGGCGATCTCGCTAGCAAAGTATCCTTTAACTCAGCTCTTATGAATGAGCGCAGTGGTGATACCGTCTCCAACGAGGAACTAGAGGCTCAAAAGGCAGTCGTGCGAGTCGTTCTCTTTCCACTCGTAGTCAAGAAGGGTGATGACAGAGGCGAGGGCGACGAAGAGATCGTCGTGTGTCCCGCCCAAGTGCTCGTGGCCAAGCCAAAGAAGACGGTCCGGGTTTTTAGCCCCGGCAGCATCGATAATCGGTCCCGGGCTAGCATGCAGAGTACGATGCCGGCGGCAGAGTACGGTGATGGCATGGAGGGTAGCATTTAGATAAAATGGAGGGTGGAAAATTATACCTTGGGGCGGATGGATGGATGGACGGATGGATATTCTACTTTTCTTTTTCTTTTTCTTTTCTCTTACTATCTCCTGGCGTCGTGGGTGTTTTAATGTATGGTTTACTTTGTACTCATTAGTTTAGATGAAGGAAAACTTAATTCGATGATCAGTTCTATAACTTTTTTTTTATGCTTTGGTTATTCTCATGAGCATGTGAGATGTGAGGAGCGAGCTAGTAAGTTTAGTTCTAGTACCTACCTAGCTAACTATGGGGCTCAGCCAGCTTGCCACGAGTCTGGTATGCAGGCAGCATTCTGGGGGATCTTCTCCATGGTTGGCGAGAGCTACACAATGGCTCGGGAGAGATACACAAGTTCAAAAGAAAAAAGGTTAAAGGTCTGGCTGGCCACTGGGAGCTGATGATTTCTGATTGTTCCGATACAGTATGGGAGAGATGAAGATTCGAGGTTCAGATCATGGATGGCATCGATCGATCGATCGATCTTTGGTGAAGGAACGAACGGAGAGACGGGAGGAGAGGAGAGAAGGTTTCAATAGATCATACTGTAGCTGGCTAGTATAGTTCTGTATACGGTAGTATAGTACAGTAGGTAGATAAGAGATGTCTGAGTGTGCTCGTACACGTGTTATGGCTTATATCAATCTTTTTCTTTCACTCATTCTTTCTTGCCAAGTCTCTCTCCCGCAGGTAGGATAGGATAGGATAGGATCAGATAGATGGGTGGCAAGGCCGTGATGGATAGTCCCGTCTCTTTCTTTTCTTGACCGCGGCACCTTGTCATGTCATATCATACATATCATACCATACTGTACCACGGGGTCTGTTCTGTCCTGGTCAACTGGTGCATGTCGAGGTGGAAGGAGGGAAAGTTTAGATACACAATTTCTCTTGAGTTTTTCTTGGGGTTGTGGCATTTGGTACTGTATGGCTTCTTGGGTTGTGAGGCTAGTGGGAATAGGGTCGGTTGGTGGGTGGTGGTTGATAGATATGGTTTGGCTGATAGGTGGTGGGCGGTAGTGGCGGCACGTGTCACGAGTCACGAGTCTGGCGAGTGAGTTGTGTGAACGAACGAATGAATGAACGGGTTTGTGTAGGGTAGCGGTACAGCATAAATTCTCTTTCTACTCATCTGGACAATATCGAAGAGAAGCAAGAAAAGCGAAATTAGAATTGATGCCTCACATCACAAATCTCTCGCCGCAGGCCAACCCAGCCGAGAGACAGTCCAGCTCCAGCTCCAGCTCCAGGGCCCTCGGCTCGCCAAGGTACGAGATGAACCAGCCCCCCCGTCACTAGCGACCCACCTCCAGAGAGAGAAAAAAGCCCACACACGATAACCTTCCACATCCCATTACAAACCGCGATTAGCCCAGTGCCCGCTGTGATTGGGCCCCAGCTGCAGATAAAGATGGCTGCTGTGATTGGCTGGCCCGACGTCAGCTCTTGGCGGTGGTCCTCTTTCCCTTCTCTTATCTCTGGCTTTGACAGTGAGTGATGAGTGATGAGTGACGAGTGACGAGTGTGACACGAAGTAAGAAAAGGGGCTCAGGTTCGTATATTTCCGACGACCAAAGCAATTACCTAAAGAACTGTGGGGGAGTTGAAAAGATACGGGCGGCGGGCGACGGAGGATTGGTGGTGGATGATTTTCTGCTGTCCTGAAATGTACAAATACCTGTGACTGCCGCTCTCCCTCTCGCGTTTGAACGAATGTCTCGCCTCTTGCTGATGTGGCTCTGGCTCTGGCTCTGGCTCTGGCTCTGGCTCTGGCTCTGGCTCTGGCTCCTGTGCGGCTAGATTGTCTGATTTGGTTGTTAATGATATGACATGACTGTTTCGATTGGGGGCTGAGCTTGTACACCATACAGTTCGTCTACCGGTACATAGATACTTAGATACAAAACAAATAAACAAGATCAACAACTCCAACCATGATCATTCTCCTCAGCAGCCAAATCCAAATAACAAGAACAGGACCAAAATACAGAACAAGAGTATAACCCATGACGTATACGTGCACGACCATATAGAAGCTAGAACAAGGAACATTAGAACATTCGATGGGTGGAGAACTCGCCCTAGACCGGTGGGCGGGCGGTTAATTATCTTCTGCTATAATATATATATATATATATATATATATATGTTATATTATATATAGTGGTGCTAAATTTATAATTATATAATTATAATACTAGTTAGTTCGTTATAATACTATAATAAACTCTAGATTATTATACTAAGGTATTAGCCTGAAAATTATATATACACGGACCTTAAATATAAGTCGGATTTTAGAAAAAAATACTACTTTTAAGAGGATTTTATCTAATTCCTAAGGCTAAAATTTTATCCGTTTTATATTACGAAACTCTACCTAATCCTAATTATCTTATTAGCTGTAGAAGAGTAGGGTTACAAAGTAGATACGGCCTTAGTATTATATAACGATTATCTATAATAAAGTCGGAATAATACAATTTTGGTATCACTAATTATATAGTATCTTTTCCTCCCTCGTAACTATAGGTTGTTTGGGTCGCGACGAGTGGGAGTGGGATTGGGAGTGGGAGCAGGCAGGATTGGGTATCCAGCTGTTCTTTTCGTCGTGTTGGTTGCTAAAACCTGAAGTAGCTGTTTTTCCAAAACATAAATTGATGCACAAGGTGGACGGCGTCTCCGGTTCCTTTGGATCCTGGAGAAACAGACAAGATTGTGAAGAGGTTGTTTGGTGCCTGCGTCTGCGTCTGCGAAATCGGCGTCAGTACATACAAACGTGTGTTAGGTAGCTTTCCCCACGAACGGCTGACATGCAGGATTTTTTGCCTGTCTTTTTTCCTACTCTCTTTGCAGAACAATGCACACATGGCTTGACTTTTTTTGTATTTTTCATCAGCCTATTTTGCCAAAGACAGACAGATTGGGGATTGGTTGTGAAGCCTCGAGATTTTCCCGCTGCAGCCGTGTGCGCGTGCACCATCTTTTTTTTTCTTTTTTCTTCTCTCCCTCTCTTTCTCTATCATCTGCATCTGAAAGTGGTTGACACGACATGATTTCGTGACATGACATGGCATGGCATCGCCCACCCGTCGCCTGATAAGGACGCCATGGTATTATTTCACTATTGCCGGTACTAGAGTCTAGAGGAGGATGATCCACCAGCGCACGCCTTTTCGCGGACAGCAGTGCAGGAAGCAGGGGATCACCACGCACGAGAAGAGCCCATGTCGCCGGGAAACGAGGGGAGACGAGCATCATCTGCGAGCAAAGTCTTGGACACCAGGACGGACAAATGCTTCACCTGCTCTGCCGGCCGGTCTTGGTCTTGGTCTTCGTCCTCGGAATCCCACGCCAAGCTCCATCGTGAAGTGGTGAACCAGCAGATCTCGCTGAGAGGCGCACATGAGGGACACTGCTCGCGGATCCAGAGCTCGAGCTTCCTGATATCTTGTACTGTACTGTACCGCCACATAAACATATGACACAGGCGGGCGGGACAGGAGTGACAGCCATGACAGGGCTCTCGACTCTCTACAGGGCTCTCAGCAGCGTCGTCAGGGTGCACGAATGATGATGATTGATGCTGCTGTGGCTTCATAAGGCACGCCCCACTCCACGGTAGCGATAGCGGTACATGCTGCTAACTCGACGAGTCTACAGGGCTTCCACAGCCTATCCACAGGCCATCTAGTATCTACAGGCCACCATCCCATGCCGATGCCAATGTCAATGCCATGCCAGCACCATCCAGCATCCAGCATCCAGCTTCCGCCAACCCATGCGCCTTCTCCTTCACTAGGTCTTGTCCGAAGCAACTCCCTCGACTCTTGGTATTTCTGATTCTGATTAGTAGCTCCCTTCCGATTTGCATTTGCCTGCCACCACTGGCTCCGCGAAAAGGAGACTACGCAGGAAACGGCCCAGCCTACCAAAAAAGAAAACAGATAACTTCCCCCCGTTCCCCTTCTGTTACATCATTTTCTAGCCTCGACACTTGCTTCCGCTCATCGCTCCTCGAATTCCATAGCCTTTATCCGTTGAGCGCCGGGGTCTGCTTTCATATACCACCCAGTCCTCCCTCCAACAATAACTACGACCTTGCGCATTTTGGATACCTCCATTCTCTTCTATCCCCCTTCGAAGGGCGTCCAATTCCAATCTCTGGCCGTGTCTGGACTGTGCGTCATTACTCGCTACTCCACCTAGTAAACAACCGCGAGACTTTTTTTTCTCGGGATAAGGTTTTTACAGCTGGACACAACAAAGAACAGCAATCATGTCAGGATACACTCCCAATTATGCCTGGGTTGGTGCCCCAGCTACGTATAATGGTACCGGCGACAATGGAGGCGATTCAGCAGTCGAGAACCTAAACCAATGGTTTGATCCTGGTGATCAAGGTGAGGCGAGCATCTGAGGTTTTGGGCGTGCAAAAAACTGATTGGGTTCAGCGTATATTATTGTTTCGGCATGTATGGTACTTATCATGGTGCCAGGTCTTGGTTTCCTGTACAGTGGTAAGTAATTGGCGAAATCGGCATCTCTCAGTGGATACTCATACTCTCAGGTCTCGCTCGTCGCAAGTCGGCTCTCAGTATGATATGGGCGTGTATGGGCAGTTTTTCGATCATCGTCTTCCAATGGTATTTCTGGGGTTATTCGTTGGCTTTCAGCTCTACAGCAACCAACGGGTATATCGGTAACCTGAAGCATTTTGGTCTCCAGAACACCCTCGGTGTCCCTAGTCCTGGATCCCCACTGATCCCCGAACTTCTCTACTCCTTCTACCAACTACAATTCTGCGCCGTTACCGCAGCTATTATCATGGGTGCCGTTGCTGAGAGAGGTCGATTGATTCCTGCGCTGGTCTTCATCTTCTGCTGGGCAACAATCGTATACTGCCCTGTGGCATGCTGGGTTTGGAACATCAATGGATGGGCATTCAACTATGGAGTTCTCGATTATGCTGGAGGTGGACCCGTCGAAATCGTCTCCGGAATGTCAGCTCTCGCATACTCGATGGTTCTAGGAAAGCGTCAGGAAAAGATGATGTTGAACTTCCGACCACACAACGTCTCTCTCATCACTCTGGGGACGATTCTCCTGTGGTTCGGATGGTTGGGATTCAACGGTGGATCAGCTTTCGGGGCTAACCTTCGGGCTGTCATGGCATGCTGGAACTCTTGCTTGACTGCCATGTTTGGTGCTATCACCTGGTGTCTTCTTGATTTCCGCCTCGGTATGTTTTTTGTGCATTTGTAGACATGACAAGACTAATCGGTTTATAGCCAGGAAATGGTCAATGGTCGGATGGTGTTCAGGATGTATTTCCGGTTTGGTTGCAGCAACACCTGCCTCGGGTTTCATCACTCCTTGGGCCTCGATTATTCTCGGTATCGTGACCGGTATCATCTCCAATTTCGCCACTAAGAGTAAGAGAACCGACCCTTTTTAAATCACAAACTAACAATTTACTAGTCAAGTTCTGGGTCAAGATCGATGATAGTATGGATGTGTTCGCTGAGCACGGTGTCGCTGGAATGGTCGGACTTGTTTTCAACGCCTTATTCGCAGCAGACTACATTATCGGTTTGGATGGTGTCAACACTGGTGTCATTACCGGTGGATGGCTCAACCAGAACTACAAGCAACTCTACATTCAGGTCGCCTATATCGTTGCCTGCACTGCTTACTCCTTTGTCGTATCAGCATTGCTCGCATTCGCCGTTGATAAGATCCCAGGACTTCACCTCCGCGCTTCAGAAGAAGCCGAACTTCTTGGTATGGATGACGATCAACTAGGAGAGTTCGCCTACGATTACGTTGAGGTCCGAAGAGATTACCTCGCCTGGACACCAGCCAAGGACGAGCCAGAGAAGACCGAGAGCCATGTCAACCCAGAAGATAGACACGGCATCCCACAACACAGCGAGATGATCAACGGCCAGAGCCCAGATGGCAATGGATCAGGACATGAGCATACTGGTGTCATGGGAGACCGTCACGGTATCGCAGCAGAGGACAACGAAAAGGAGAAGCGCGGTATCAACGGTAGCAGCGAGACCAGCTAGGCTTGAGCTGCTGTCCTTAACATCTAATTTTGCTCTTCTTTGAATTCAGGGCGGGGGAAAAACGTGCAAGGAGTTATAGGGGTGGAATCTTTTACTTATAACCTATTTGTTTGGTCTAGGAGCGGGAGAAGACGCTGTTGTTGTATCTTGATTCCCATTCATGTGCTGTGCTATGGGTTCAGCATTGTATGCTTGGATACGTACAGATCCTATACTATTATATTATATACTACTCGCTAAATACTATTTTCTTTCTAATACTTTTCATGTCTGCGAAGCTCACAGAGAGGGAAAATTGAGAAGATGGATCTGAGTTAATGGAGCAACAGGGGTTGACAGAATTCTGTGCGGATGACTAATCTTCGCGAAAAATACACCTAAAAACACCCAAAAACACCTACTTTCTATAGTTATAATAATTAAAGCTCTAGATATAATTTCTTCAAACTAATAATCTAAGTATATATATACTATAAGATAATATTTTAATATTTAATAGTATAATAATATCTTTGTATATAGATATTAAATTTTTACTAAGGAAGTTTATTAGTAAAATAAAAGATACTAGTATATCTTTCGATATTTGAATCTTTTTGAAAAGTACTTGCGGATAAGTTTATTCTTTAGATAATAAAGAGTATATATACCAATTATTAGATACTTCTATCATATAAATTTATAGAATTATAATACTATCAAACCCGTGGTTTTTGGTGTATTTTCGGTTAAAATTTGGGGTTCCGCACAGAATTCTGTCAACCCCTGTTGGGAGGGCGTGTACTGCTTAGTAAAGCAGCACAGATTGGATTTTCACAAGTACCACACCTCTTATCTTATCACCACCTATCTGGCTATCTTATCAGCTATCAGAAGTCCTCCTATCTCTACAACCAAATTCCACCGCCACCACTCACCAAAGGTGACCAGCAGGTGAAAAGCAAAGACTCTTCTCCCCCGCCCAAGTCAGAAACCAATATATATATATATATGAAGAAAATAAGAACAAAATAGCAGTCCTTTCTCGAAAGTCTTCTCCCTTCTTCCCTCCTCCTCCTCCTCCTCCGCCGAGCATGACGTACCCCTACCCCTTGCCCCACTCCCAGGCAGGATAAATAAAGAACATGGGAAAGATGCATTGCAGTACAGCAACAAGAGGCGCGTGGCAAAGTCCCTGTCCCTGTATTGTGAAAGTCGGGGAGATGGGAGATGGGAAATGGGAATGGCATGTAAGTGAAAGACGAGTGAAAGAAGTGGCAGGGGTACTGATAAGCTTCACACCCACACCTATACCCACACCCATATCCACGGAGTCCTTGGAACTTTATCTCTTGGCTTATCTGGGGATGGCTTATCTGGGTCTCTGGGTCTTTGGGTCTGGGTCCAACTGGGTCTGGGTCTGAGGGTTACTGTAGTGTATTACATTGCATGCTTATCTTGCTTGCTTGCTTGCATGGCATGCATGGGCTTTTTGGGGTCGAGGATTAAAGGTTGTTGATGTCATTGACGTGTTATGAAAACCGGGGAATATAACCTATGATACAGTGTTCAGCTGGGGGTCTTGCCTTGGCTTGGCTTCATTGGCTGGCTGGCTGGCTGGCTGGCTGGCTTGCTGGTTCATGTACTGTGCGGAAGTACTCGTAGGTGCTAGAGATAAGGAATTGTGAAATGTGCTTTCTACCTATACCTGGGTACCTATCATATCATTCATTCGGTATCGTTTCGGAGTCTCAGAGTTTCAGAGTGCTTATCTAAGGGTGAGTGCATACTAGTTATGTACCTATAGTTAAAGAGTTAGTAGATGACTAGGTAGCTAGCTATGCTTCAGACAGGCACATGCACACGTGCAGACAGATCCAGAGGTTAGATAGAATCCCTTTTAGAGGTGCTATGTATACATATGACAAACAAGCAGACTCACTCCTACAGTCTCTCTCTCTCACTCAGTGATTTTATTCCCTGGCTTCCCTTCCTCAAGCGGAAGGCTCCTCAGTCTACACAAACCCTACGGGCACACTCTCTCCATATCTCATCCACCACAACCTCCCCTGCTCTGGAGATCCATATATATATATATATATATAAATAATAACAAACAAACGCCTAATACCGCCCCTAAAAGAGGCGAAGAACAACCAGGAAGAGATGCCGTGCGTGTAATTAATCGACTTCAGGACAAGTTCCAGAAAGAAGAAGAAGAAGGAGAAGGATAAGGAGAAGAAAGCCCTACCTGAATACCAAAAATTCCTACCACTGTCATCTTCTCAAGCCTGATATCAGATCATATAAATTCATTCTCATTCCAATTCAATTGCCCACTTAGATTCTAGGTACCAAAGTAAACCCTCGTCATCCTTTCCTGAAACACCAAAACGATCGAGCAAAGCAAAACGTGAAGCAGCCATCATAAAGCAAAAAAGGCAACAGAGGTATCTGACCATCTCCCGAAGCATGAAGATAAACGCAGAAAGAGAAGGGAAGAAGAACACGCTAAGCAAACCCACACACACCACATCCACATCTGTCCGAAACGTAATGACCCATCAACCCTAGAAACTCCAAGTCAGAAGAACCGAACTCCAACCCAAAAGCAGAACTAAAAGTCCACAACCATCTATCCCACTCCCCACAAGAACAATTGTAGGCGCAGAGCACATTAAAATTAACGACCTCTCTCTCATCATGTCGGCATGGGAGCGAAGCCATTATTCCCTCCGCCACTGCCCCTCCCGCCTCCACCTCCACTCGACTTCTTCCATGTGGATTTACTCGACCCACCAGCAGCTTTGCTACTGCTTCCTTTTTTGCCACCACCGTATGACTTCCTTTTACTGACACCAGAAGTCGAAGACCGGTTGGAGAAAGAACCTGCCCCTGACCCTGAACTTTTACGCGAATAACTAGATTTAGACTTGCTCCGCGGAAAGTAATTCTGGTTAGGTTCATTCTCTACTGGAGATCTGGCCTTGGGAGTTTTCGATGCGTTCGCTCGCGCCTCTGCGAGTTCCCTCTGGAAATTTTCAACCTTCTTGCTCTGGTCTGCGTTCATAAAGTGATGAGATCGCTGTTCGACTTCCTCTTCAACCTCATCAGAATCGGTTTCAGAATCACAAAGGTCAATGACGTTTTGATGATTCTGATCAACATCTCTGTCGTCGCGTTTGTTCATCATGTCGTCATAATAATTATGGTACTTTTCTATTAACGGAAGAAACCTCGAGCCGAACCTGGCAACGGTATCTGTATTGATCCCGGAAATGTTGGATATCTCGTCCTGAGTAAGTGTCCAATCGATGGCCATTTCTCGAAAGTTGGCCTCGGTGAAGAGAGGCTTCCTAAGACCCTTGGAGTTCCGGATCTTCTCCTCTAGTTTCTTTGCTTCGTCAACGAATTGGTGAACAAGATCCTGGTGTACGTCCGGAATTCTCCTCATCCTATCGTCCGTGGTAATTGGGGGTCCTAACTCGGCATTAGGATTCCTCGACTTTGCTCGACCACGGGTCGGAGCCTCAGATGTTTCAAAAAATTCATCGTTATCAGAAACCACAAAGTCGTCTCTGGAGTAACCAAAATGATCAAAACTACCTGCATCATTGGCCTCGTCATTTCCATGGGTGCTCTTTTTCTGCCTCCGCTCAGGACCAGATATGGGCGAAGTGAGCATTGTCGATGGATACGTTTCAACCGAGCTGGTCTTTTTAGTAGCTTTCTTCGCTTTAGGGCGGGAGGCTGTAGATTGATTTGGAGGTGATGCTGAGACTAGCTCATGTAGTCGAAGTTTACGTTGCCCGTTAGCAATTGGCTCATAGTTAGTGCCGAGCTGCTAATGTCAGAATTCTTTTGCTTGTTTAAAGGTTGGGGGTTCTCGTACCTTGATGTATTTGGAGACGAACGCAGCCCTTCCTTTTCCATGGCCAGTCTTCACATTCTCCTCGGCAAATGCGTTTTCTGCGATCATCCGATGAAAAAGACGTTCAATCTGCGATCGACTCAAGTCTTTGGCAGCGCCATATTGAGGCAGTCTATCGTGTCCCATCTCTCTGATTTTCTTCTCCTTTGCATCGCCAATCAGTACCTTCACGCAGTGAAGCATTGTAACGTTTCCGTTCTGTAGCCGCCCCACTATCTGTATAGCGGCTTGAGCATGGGCTGTAAAATCAACTTCGACTCGTACGGTATCAGATTTACAATTGTCACAGTTATAGCCGCAGTCTTCTTTCGAAAAGCGTTCACCAAAGTACGCAAGTATTTGGGTCCTTCGGCATTCGATCCTGTTCCATGAAAATTGGATCATACTAGCGAGCATGTCTCGCTGCCTGGCCTTTTGCTTTTCGTCGCCTTCGCCTTTGTGGATGAATTGTTGGAGAATGGCAGTATCCCCATATCCATAATATAGATAGCAGCCAGAAGGTCTACCATCTCTACCCGCTCTCCCGGTTTCCTGATAATAGCCTTCTAAGCTCTTTGGGATTGTATGGTGAATCACAAAGCGAACATTTGGCTTGTCAATACCCATGCCAAAGGCAATGGTCGCAACAATGACTTTCCAGTCACCACTTTGCCATTTCTGTTGAGCTTTGATTCTTTCCTCTTTTTCCATCTTGGCATGGTAGTGATGGGCATCAATTCCATAGTCCTTGCGCAAAACACCAGCCAACTCCTCACAGCTTTTTCGAGACAATGTATATATGATCCCAGTCTGACCGGCATACCTCTCTTTAATCAGGTTTACCATGTCTTCAATCACTGCCTTCGAGGTGCCTATCTCTTTCTTCGAACGCACTTCATAATGTAGGTTCGGTCTGTTAAAACTCTGAGCATAGACATTCGCACCTTCGATTCCGAGGTTCGCCATTACATCAACCTTAACGTTTTTGGTCGCTGTTGCAGTAAGAGCCATGATAGGCACATTCGGGAAATTGAGCAGAACCTCCCTGAGAGCAACATAGTCAGGCCGGAAATCATGGCCCCATTGGCTGACACAATGTGCTTCATCAATGACAATACGCGCCAGTTTCTTTTTCTGGTGTAATTGGGTAAGTGTTGTCAAGAGCGCCTGGCTTTTGTTGATCATCTCTGGAGTGATGTAAAGTAGTTGAACAAACTGTTCCGGACAACTTTCCCGCAACACATTGAAAATGAGCCTTCGCTCATTGGCAGTAACATCCCCATTAAGAAATTCTGCGGTTATATCCAACTTCTTGAGATGACTGACTTGGTCGCTCATGAGACTAAGCAAAGGCGATATAACAACTGTTATTCCTCGGGTCTTTCCCGTTGTTATCACTGCTGGTAATTGATAGCAAAGAGACTTTCCACCGCCGGTGGGCATCAACACAAAAGTATGTTTGCCAGCTAAGGTGTTGTTTATAGCATCGGCCTGGTTGAGACGAAATCCTTTCAGTTTGAAACGATCCTTCAATGCCTTTTTAACATCCTTCCACCATGGATATTTTGTCTTGTCGTTATCAGAATCGACGTGTGCATACATGTCTTTGTGGGAAGTTGTTTTTGAGCGTTTCGGGGGTTCGGGAGTACGAGTAGTAACAGAGACGTTTCTTCGTTGGACCATCCCTTGTGCAGGCAGGCTTACGGGATTTTGTTGCTGTTCCATGAGCTCGAGAATTTCATCATCATCGCCGAAGTCGCCGTACTCTTCATCCGATTCAGCAGGCTGCGATTTGTTCTTCGCTTGGTTTTCATTTCGGATCTCGAACTCATCCTCGAGCATGTCATCAAAATAGTCATCGTTGACATCGTAATCCATTGGAGATGGGTCTCTGTAGAAGTTGGGCTGCTTCATCCCCGCATTCTGTTGTGGCCAATCAGATATGGCAGATGGCTGAGATTGGTGACGAGCGATAGATTTTGGGACTGAAGGTCGATCTAGAGAAGGATTCCTGAGCATTGTGCTTGAACCACCTTGATCCCTGATAGTAGAAAATGTTGAACCATTGTCTCTTGAGTCATTGGTCGATTGATTCCACGACGGAAGTTGCGTTTGCTGAATGATTGCATTACTAGGAATCAAGCAGGAGCCAGGAGCCAATGGCCCCTGCCCTTCACGGGTCTTATTTTGGGGGTGTTGCTCGGGGTGCTTTGCTGACTCTGGATTGAATCCATCTCTTACAATCCCAGAAGCCTTCAAAAGTTCGCTAATGGTGACCTCAAGTTGTCGTAGCTCCTTCGTTTTTGCAGCCGCAATATCGGCATCACCGTCCTCATCCAGCCCATCGAACATCTTGCGAGCGAGAACTTTTTTCTCTTCTGCAACATTACTGTACTTTTGCCATTCCAGGTCCAGATTGGTATAGGCTCTCTTCATTTCCAGAAGTCTTTTACGCTCTTCAACCAATTCCGTAGGTGCTCGCTCATTGTTATCGTGGTAAGCCATTGTCTGAACTGAATTGTCAGAAAGACGGTGCTCAATGCCTTTTCGATAAGGCAGCACAACTGATGGGTCTTTGACAAAAGCTTTCACTAACTCTTGGTCAGATGAAGAGAGCGCAGACGAGGGTAGTTGCTGGCTAGGTGGTGGTTGCTGCGAGATTTGGCGTGCTTCTGGCTGTTTCCCAGGAGACTTCCTCCGTGATGGTGAACTGTCTTGTTGTTTAAAGTTGACATTCTGTGAAATAGGTCGTAAAGGACTCGGAGAATTCAGCTTGAAATTACTCCTTGTTGGATGTTCATCCACTTTGAATAACGGAACTTCTTTCAGGCGTGAAACTTTTGCGTTGCTGCGAATTCGCGGGCTGTCCTTTACTAAGATATGAGGCGAGCAAGTTGCTAAAACTTCTTCAAAATCAATGACATCTTCATCGGCATCGTCCGAATCCTCAACCACTCTTGTCTGGCGATATTTGTGATGTTGCTTCTGCGGAGTTCGTAATGATGCTGCGGACAGAGTTCTCTCTAACCTAGGAGATGCATGTACTTGAATTTGAGCTGGCACCTTACTTGCTGGTGATGCTGAAGTTACAGTCTGGGCTGAAGCCTTACTCCTCAATTCTTCTCTAGAGGGCACACGGCTAACGCTCTTGCGAATCTGAGTTTCCACTCCACTAGCTGTTTCTGTGGCGCTGTATTCTTCTTCTGAAAAATCATCCATTGGAGAATCGACCTGCATGCTGGCTGTAGTAGACATTTTGCGCGACTGGTGAACGCTTTTAGGCTGCGGTTTATCAACGATATCCATCTCGTCAATATCGACGAAACCTTCGGCAGACTCATACTTTCTAGTTTTAAGAACCTGTTTGGACGTACGCCCATCCTTATCTCTCTTTGATGGCGAACCTCTAGCTATTTCATCGCTCTTCCGTTTTCTCCCCCGGGGCGTTGGTGGTTCGGGCCTCGCAGCTGCATCCTCTTGCCATAACAATGTTGACTCGCCCCATGCGTCGACTGAACTACTTGACTTTGAGGTCGGCCGTTCAATATCGTCATCCGCGGTCAGGTCTACTGATTCGTACTGATCGGGCTTTAGTCTTGACGCGGGCCTTGGTGTTTGCCTGGGAGTTTGTCTAGGGGTCTGCGGAGTGGGAAAGGACCTCGAAAGGTTTGCCGATAAGCGCTCATTTCGTGAAAGGGTAGCAGGAGTAGCTAGATTGTCAGTCAAGGTCTTCAAATTGCTGAATGATAACTGCATACCGCTGGTTCTAAGCTGTGATGCATAGTTGTGATATAACGATGTGGAAGTGGAGGTCGAGGCTGGAGTGGCAAGCTGGCGCTGAGTACCACTGACAAGAGAAGGTCTCGCTGATTTTGACGCAGAAGCCAGTTTACCCATTGAACTATCTACGGTACTTGATATCACGTCCTCGACAGGTGGAGGCCTGGAGGTTGTGGTAGGTGGTAAGGTCGGCCGCACGAAATCCTGCACAACATTGACCGTCGGGGCAGCTTGTTGGTTTCGAACCGGGCTCTGAGGAGGCGGCAGACGTCTTTGGGAAACTGGTCTCGGTGATTCTTCTATCGCATCCAAACTGAGAGCTCCTCGCGATAGAGTAGTAGGCTCGCCCGCGCCCACGGGCGGAGTGACTTTACTTTGAAATAACCAAGAAATGTGATCGGAGAGGTTATGTCGAGTCATGAGGTCTTGCTGGCGCACATTACTTCTGATAGGGCCATTGGTATAGTCCGTATCTCCTGATCGAGGGTTTAAACAGAGCCCAGTAAGTTCGAATCGTTGTTGACGTTGGAGCAGGCCTGGTCATTAAAGTTTGATGTACCGCGACGCGATGTGAACGAGTTCGCGATGTGGTCACGTGGAGATATGAATCCCATTTCACTTAATGTCTTGGCAGAAGTTCCGAGCTGCAAAGCTTGCTTGGTCTTGGTGATGCTGTGGGAGTGATCTAAAACGAACACAAGATTATTTTCAACTCATAATTAACAAGCCGCATACAGACGTACAGAACCTTTGGATATCTATAATTCTGGCTATGAACATTAACTAAAACATACATGATAACAACAAATCAATTTATAGGAGCACCATCCACAATATCACCGTAGGGGACGGCCTCATAATCCCCATTGCAGGCATAATCAAACACTGCCTTTTCCATCTCTTTCTTCTGCACCTTGATAAAAGTCTCCAACTCGCACCAGCCATCAATTCTATCTGTGCCACATTCCTCAAAATTCCAGCCAAGGTGTAGTGTCCGTTGGTTGAGTATAAAGTGCACATATGTCGCTTCTTTACCCTCGACATAAGTGCGATTTATATCGAGTGGTTGCGGTGTCTTGATAATCTCGATGTCCAATCGTGCACCGAAAGGTTCCAAGTGACTTACTGTGAGGTTGTGTGGTCCTGGGTAAGAGGTTGTGGATAGGTGTTCAGCGAACTGTTTGAAGCCGAAAGCGGTCAGGATGGACATAATGTTTGTATCATGGGAGAAATCGAAATATAAAGATTGATTCAGAGGAAACGTCTCAGTATTATCGTCAAGAGTAGTGTTGATTTGAGATCCGGAATAACCCAGAGTATGATTCTCGAGACGAGCGATTGTTTCTTGCACATATCCCAGGCCGATAGCACGTCCAACAGGTGATTGGAAGGCTGATGACCCGGCAAAATAAAGATCTATCCCGTAAGAGAATGATACCCACTCATCATAAGTGAAAAGGTTGCAGAATGCGCTGTATCCGTATGCAACCTTGTCCAATTAGCTTCCAATAGCGGTGGAGATAGGGTAGGAAAAACATACAGTTTCATACGGACACATTGTTTGAGCCGCATATGTGTCTTCTATTGTCCAATCGAGGCCCTCAATATGCGATTGAAATCGGGTTGTGGCATCTTGCAAGTATGTCTCAACCCACTCAGCCGTTGCGTTTCCGCCCCCTCGATTAGACTCAGCTCCTGCATTCTTGCATCCATAATATCCCGCAAGCGAATTATTAAAACCTTTCTCCTCAATGATGACTTCTATGGTAGCGTTGTTGGTCCATTCAAGGCCGAAAAAGCCGGCCATGAAATATTCAGCACTCTACAAGCTGTCAGTAATCAAATTTAAGTAGGAGGGAAAAATCCAACCTTAAGCATTCGATCTTGTGTCGTCGTGCGGACGATTATTTTACTGTTTGGGTTATACAACTGGGCATATTGGTAATAGTGCAAGACACCAGATTCAAATAGTTCCTGGCGGCCTCTTGGAACCAGAATCTCGTAACCAAGCTCGTACTTCCAGTCATTCAAGAAGGAATAGAGGCCGGTGGCTTTGAATTTGCCTGCATTCTCAGCAAGTTTGGTTCCAAGCAGAGCTACACTGCTATTCAGAGTAGGATATCTTGAACCATGTCGAGAAAGCATCTATTATCACATTAACATTCTTGATTCTCCTCGTGTTTTGAATCAGTACTTACCTGTACTTGTGATATGTTTGCTCCTGGGGGCAATGGGAATTCCGCAACACCAAATCCTACCGGATTAGGATGGTAGGGAGACAGTTGCCCCATAAGATTGAAGATACTCTGGTTTTGGTTCTGTCCCATAATTGGTTCTCCGGTTTCCAAGGGAGTATTTGGGACATAAGTCTCCGTGGCAGCGAAAGAAACAGGGTTTGTTTGAGCCAGAAATGGGGCTCTCCCCGTAGCCGTAGGCCCAGCCCATAGCTCAGGTGAGGTTTGGAAATACTGGGGGACTTTTGTTGTGGTTGTTGGATGGTGACCGGCTTGAGACGCAGATGCACGGTCATGTTGTTCCACAGCAAGAACTGCATTTTGTACTCCGCCAGCAGCCAGGGCCACGATCATAAGTCGATCCAAGTACATGATAGCAGAGAAATAGAAAAAGACACAAATGAAGAAGGCCAGAACTAGCACTTTCAACATATGTGCGTTACGAGAGGAGCTGTGGCTCCAAGATTGTCGTTCCGACATGCTGCGCGATTCAATATTCCACGACATCACTCCCATACTTCAACGTTCTCAATACGGCTGTATTAGCATGCCGGCAAAGACTTCTGTCGGTTGGAAAGAATGAACGAGAGATATATCGAATCCGGATGGACAGTTGTTGCTGTCAAGGGGTTGAGACCGCTCACAAGAATACAAGAATAGCTACCGTATGCCAAGCTTGGCTGAGACAGGGGTTGTCGCAAGGCTGCCAGTATTTACATGGACAAGGCTGTAAGGATACAACTTTAATTCCACGCTTCACTCACGAACACGGATGACTTTATTCATCATTGCCTGGATATAGCACATCTAGACATGTAAGCCTACAGATAAGAAAACAAGTGGTACCTCCTGTTGTGGTAAAACCTTATATATGACGTCGAACATGCTGAGTAGCCTTAACGCCGAACCCTCCCGAGCTTCCCATCTACCAAACCCGAATAACGCCGCAATATAAGTCGTAGCAAGTGCGCGTTGTTCAAATCATTAGAAATATTATCTCATATTGCTCACATTAAAACTTTCAAACTTCATCAAACTCAGAATGTTGACTCAAGAAGCCATCCCTCCAAAGATGCTTGCAGCTCAAGTCGTAGAGGTATTTCATCTCTTTCATATCACCATTACCTTTCAGCTAAAATAAATAGTACAACAAACCATACAAAATACATGAGGTACCTGTTCCCACAGATCTCGACGAGCATGACATGCTTGTTAAAATAGCCGCCGCTTCGCTGTGCCATACAGACGGCATGGTCCAAGCTGGTCTGTTCAAGACGAAGTTGCCATGCATTGCTTCACATGAAGGTGCAGGCACAGTAGCCGCTATCGGGTCTTCTGTTGAGGGTTTTCAGGTTGGCGACAGAATACTTTCTGCAATTGAATACCATCGATGTGGAGTGTGTCCAGATTGTCTTGGTCCAGAATCCAACAGACAGTACTGTACTAAATCCGAAAGGCTTGGGGTCAGCAAGGACGGCTCTTTTGCAGAGTATCAGGTTGTTGATTCACGAGAATGCTGGCAACTACCTACGAACCTGAGTTTCCAGTCGGCGGCCCCATTGGCCTGTGCCGGTACATCTGTCTGGAGTGGCATTGTAAGAGCTAGGTTGAAGGCTGGTGAGACGCTGGCTATTGTTGGCGGCGGCGGAGGACTGGGCCACCTCGGCGTGCAGTTTGCAAAGGCCCTTGGCCTCGTCGTCATTGGGATCGATGCTCGGGATGAGGCGCTCCAGCTTGCTAAAGATTGCGGTGCCGATACTATTATCGATGCACGTCTACCGAGAGACGAGGTTGTCAAGCAAGTTCAGAATGTGACTGGGGGACAAGGGGCTGATGCTACTCTCAATGTCTCTGACCACGACAGTGCTGCTTCCACTGCTGTAGGGGTGACGAAAATGCATGGTATAATGGTTCAGATCGCACAGCCATCAAATGTTAGTGTACCATTCGAAGAACTCGTTTTCCGAGACGTTAGAATTCATGGAAGTCTCATCAGCTCTAGAGAAGAAGCTGAAACGATGCTTGAGCTAGTATCGAAGCATGGCATCAAAGTAAGAACAAATCCATTCAAAGGCTTGAAAGAGCTCCCTAGGGCTGTTGAGCTCGCACACTCGGGTGAGATGAAGGGCAAACCGGTAATTCTAATTGATGAACGAGCGATCGAGAAAGAGAAAGCAGCGGGGGTCAAGTTGATCTAATAATCTGATGAAGAGATATTTTCATATGGTGGGAAATGTCTTGTACTGATGGATACAATGGTTGAGATTTATTGGCTTTAAAAGCAAAAAAAAATTCTTCTAACTGTAGCAGATTTAAATAAATGACTCCAAGTAGGGGTTGTACTTATGCGAAGAGAAGATAAGCGAGGCACGATTGAAGTGACAAAACATGTACAAGTGTTGATTGCTATGAAATTAAGGTAGTACAAAAGAATGAAAGGTGGTTCTGAAAAGTTCCATCGAGGAGTAACAAGATCAAGACACCAGGTCTTAGAAATCTACAAGAAGAGAAGAAGTTTCGAGCGAGCGAGCCAAAATTACAAATGAGAAACAAGGGAAAACTTCAACACAGTGAAACTATGAAGATCCTCCGCGCTTCCTTAGAAGATGGCCTCACTTCATCAATCGCTTGTGTGGCCTCTCCATTCCCTCGCCGGATCTTTTACTGGCAACACTGCCTTTCAAGAGCGTGATGCGTTCGTTGAGCTTCTTGACAAATTCTGGAGTTGCATCGTCGCCGATTTCATCTCGAATTGCGGCCAACTCATCAACAACATCTACGGCTGCATTTCCTATGTTATGAAATGCATCCACTAGAAGATAACCCTTTGTGTTGAAGTTAGATTTTGAGCTTATGAGAAGCGCATAGAGGTTCCGATTGACTTCGGTCTCCCCTGGTCGTGGTATGTAATTCCACGTGACGCGTTTGGAGATATCAAAGTTGTGCTGAACAACCTCTTGAAGAATCATCTTCAGCACCTGGGCTGCCTTCTTGCTTGATTTCAAATCCAAGGGAGTGAAAGTAGCATTAACAATAGAGTTGACAATATCGAACAGGACTTTTGCACACCAGGTAGGGTCATGTTCCCCCTCGCCTTCCCTGTTACTGGGGCCACGCTGAACGTACTCGTCGTATAACTTGAAGGTATGTTCCGCCTTAGCACCCCTCTTGTAGAAGTAGTCGAGTGTTTGTTCTTCCCTCGGCACAAGGGTTTTGAATCGATAAAGGACGTCGTCGTCGCGCAGAAGAAGACGGCATAGGGTTGCTTCAAGATCCCGAGGTACCAGTATGTCGTCATCTGAGAAGTCATGCCCGAAAATATCGGTTCTATACTCTTCTGCGATAGAGGGGGAGAGTGTGGCCATAATATCCCGCACAATATCCTCTCTTTTTTGATCTCTACCTGGAAACCTAGGATTCTGCTTTTTAAGCTCCCATTCAGATGTGGGTGCATCTGTGGGATCCTCCACATATTCCCAATGCATTCGATCAGCTAGTCGACTAAGGCTAATGTTGTCGATATGCTTGTAGAATGTATCGCCTTGTCGCTTCATCTTCTGCATCTGGTCTATGAACCAAACTTTGTGCTGGCACTGACGTCTTCCTTCTTCGCAAGAGCACAGAGGGCTTCTATCCCTAGAGATATGAAGTTCGTTCCTCTCAATGTCCGCAGCCACCACTTGAAATATGAAGTGGTCAGCGCTGGACGTGCAAAACTCAACGGCAAAGACAGTTGTTTCGTCATCGGCTTCCTCGTCTTCATCCTCGTCTTCATCCTCCTCTGCATCCTCATCCTTATCCTCCCCTTCATCCTCCTCTGATTCATCGCTGCCAGACATGTCATTCTCAGAATAATAGTGTGGTTCATCCTGAGGGGGTTGTCTAGTTCTCTGGCCTGAAGTCTCCATACTGGGAGAGATTGAAAGGTGGCTGAAATTGGAGATTGGTTCAGACATGAGGGAATCTTGTTGTGGTGATGAGACATTTTGATGTGGATTGTACGTGCCTTTTTATTCTCTCCAGTTTGGTCAGGATACCGTCCTTCTGCCTACGACGAGTTCTGAAGAGTCAGTGTGAAGGTATGGCATGTTGGTAGCAACAGTAACTCAGCCTGTCTCCTTCTCTTCTTCATCGGCGCGTAAAAAAAGGTCTCTTGGGAGAGGCCGCAGAGATGGCCGCATCAAACAGCTGAGGCTTTTTGATTGTGATATCATGATGTTGGATTGGCGAGGAGCTTTGACACGGGAATCGATAGAACAAAGCACTGTGAAGACAATGGGGATTGTGCTGCTACTGCTGGCGAGCTGTACGAGTGCGGCACTGCTCACAATTGCAGTCATGTCACGACGATAAGAGCATAGGGGGCCGAATGATGATAGTCGGGTTGTGGAGGGTCAAGGCAATCGTGATGGGCACGAGCACACATCGCGGAAGAGTTGAGATCTGGGGCTGCATCCTTGTACCGACCGGCCAACGCTACCGGCCGCTACAGACCGAAGGACAACGCTACACTGCTTTTTAGGCGCAAGCGACCAGGGACTAGGCTGACAGCTGAAGTCGCTTCCTCCCTCTCCCTTTCTCGCTTTCTCAACTCTCCCTCTTCCACACCTCCACTCTTCCACTCTTCCAGAACATCGCTCGGGGGTTCTTCGCGGCTCCAGCCCTGAGGTCCCTGTGAGGCCCTGTGAGTCCCCTGAACCGACGCATTCTCACAAGGCTCTGGGTTGCCGTTGTTGCTACTCGTAAACGGGCTCATCACCACCAAGCAAAACTGCAACAGCAATGCAGCAAGGCTCCACACACTCCTGTTCTGTCCACAGCCTCTTCCATGGCCCCCATGACCAACTGCCGGATTCTGTCGCCCCTTCGGTCACATTACTCACTGTTCGTCCCATCCTACCTCACTCATTACCACGCACGGTATGACATGTGTTGCTGTCGAGGTACGAGAGGTGGAGAAATGTTGGAATTGCACCTCTCGCGGGTAGGCTGCTATGCTCGCTCTCCTTCATATCGATTGATTGATTGATTGATTGATTCTCCCGCCAGAAGCATCTCGTGGCCGTAGCTGCACACTCATCCGGCCATCCCCAACATGGGCGTGCTCGTCAAATTCTTCCAGTCATATCTGCGGAGGAGGAGAGATGGTGGTGTGCTGGCAGCCAGTTCCCCATACTTGGTCAATATTGCTGCGCCGTAGAGTTCATCACCGCGATCGATTCGGGATCTGAGAGACGGTTTGGGGGCTGCTGTACTGCACCGCAGAGAGTTTGGTACCCACCATCGCCCACTCCCGGAACTTGGCCATGGGCACCTTCGTGGTCACGTTGTTGGGCCCTTTTGGCGCAATCCCGAACCCTGCCAGCGAACAGGCGCCAATCGCAAGCGACCACCCAGGCTGCCACCTCAGCTGAGTCCCGCCAGAGAGGATAATGGGAGATCAACCACTTCGGCTCCATCGCCCAGCTCTGCACCACACGAGAAGCTGAAAGTCACAAGAAGGGGATTCTGCTCAAACTCGATCGCCCTGACTCTGAAGCTGAAAGACGAACTGTTTCAGACTCTTGAAACCTTCTTTAATTAGCACTGCGCTTTTGGTTCCTTGCAGATTGCAGATTGAAGATTCATCCGAAGGCCGTCTGTGACTTCCAAGTGGTCTTCCTTTGAGCCCAAGCCCTTCGTGGCAACTGCAGGTGTTGCCAGCATCCGAGCCCAGCCTTCGTAAGGCTACCACTTGGAATCTACCAAAGTACAAGATGCAATTTCATTCTTTTGTCTTTTTGCGGGTCTGCAAGGGCTGCTGCCTCCTCTACTTCCCCCTCAGCCCTGGATTTGGAAGTTGGAATTCAATGGTAATTGTACCATTGAAGACCTCTACTCGGTCATACCGACGTTATCAATGGAACCTTCTTATGGCCGCTCAGAAGTCGGCCACTGGCAGCTGTGAAGCAAATATCCTGTCTCATTGGTAGCCGGCCGGGTATGATATCATTTCCAAAGAGGTTTGACTGGAAACAAATGGTATGAAGGAGGATTTGGAGTCATCTCAGCGTCCCAATTATCGACGAAAGTACTTGGATCAGGTGAAGGTGGAGAGAACTTCTCTCTCCGACCCTTGCGTTGGTGACATTGAGCTAGATATTCCACATATCTGCAAGTCCGCCAAGACCTTCCCAAAACAGCACAGTGAAGTTATCTCCAAGACCACAAGACGTGGTAGAGCATATGGAAACTGCCGTGATCGGACTGGAAACAAACCTGACTGGGTGAAATGCCCACCATCCCTCTATTGTCAAGAGAGAATGTGTTTGGTCTCGAGATTACTGCTTGTCAGTGGCGCGATTATGGCCTACTGTTGGGACCTATCACCTTTCACAGACGCCCTGCTCAAGAAATTGAATCCTGCAGTAAAGGCAAAATAGAAAGGAGATAGTGACGACGGCGGCCAAGTTGCTTCTGATATTTTGCCGCCGGTGAGTCACTTCATTGCCATACGGGGCCAATCTAGTCATTCCATCCGTTCATCATCTATACCACTGTTAGTTTACAGTGCTCAAATCATCGCCTGACTGACAGGACCTTCTATGAAGTTCTATCCGTCCCTCACCAGGCTCATTAAGGAAGTCTATGATTCACCGAGCGCTTAAACTTGATCTTCTGAGAAGCTCCTATACACTGCGTGTGTTGGAATGTCTTGCGGTGTTTGCCGTTAGAAGGCAGGTAATTACGGATACTGCGGCTTCTCTCTGAAGCTGACTTTGCATGTCGTCATAATCATTTCATATCAAGAAGGCTAAAAGGGAAATAGATGGTTCTCTCCTATTCATAGGTACTTCTTGTTGTATCAGCATATTCTTTCTGAGTGAGTTTGTTTCACACATCACACGAACATTTTATTCTTCCTGTCCTTATAATATTACACATCCATGATAAGGCACTGAACACCAGTTCATGTCAACTAGCTGGACAATACCTTTCTCCTCCATGTCTTACTTTGATCGATTTCTAGGTAGAAGGATGGAGATAGATAGGCCAGTTATCTCTATTGTTAAAACCCTACTCGCTTGATCTCAGCAGTTCACCTACTGCTATCAGTCGATTTCCTAGCGAGAACACTCTCTATGATCAGTTACTCTTTCACAAGATATAATGTAGCATTATTCAGTGGTGTTTTTGCGATCATCCTACTAGGTATTTACATCTACATGTGTTTCCCTCAAGTTCAGCGACGGTTTTTCACACTGTTGTCGTTGTTCCTAATTACTAATGGCATCAAAAAAAAAAAAAAAAAAAGGTCAACAACCATTTGCTTACTTCTTCGAAAAAGCGATATAACTGGAGATGTCATTCTCATTTTCGGCTGTACTATAAGCATCCACTTAACGTGCTCCGGCTTCTATTTACTCCTTCCCTCTACCCACTCTTCCTCTATTCGTTCGAACTTTTAGTGAAGAGTAGTGGATATTGGTCTTACGTCATTAGCTATTAGCCCTAATCCTGTTGAACACACTGTTTGCCCTTTGGTGGGTTGTCGATGTCAGAAGTCCATTACGGTATCATGTCCTGCGAAGTGACTGGAGTTAAGCAAAGAGTGTATCATACCACAGGGGATGTTATAAACAGTGGATAAGTATCACTTCACTGCCGTTGCCAGTGCTATTGCAACTGAAACTGCGAAATTGATTATATATTTTTCTAGCAAGGGAATTGCTCGAGTTAATTATCTCAGCTCTCTAAACTCCTGCTGTC
The DNA here is from genome assembly GCA_029641185.1 of Pseudofabraea citricarpa. NCBI lineage: Eukaryota > Fungi > Ascomycota > Leotiomycetes > Helotiales > Dermateaceae > Pseudofabraea > Pseudofabraea citricarpa. The sequence continues at coordinate 3,246,569 of JAPWGK010000001.1, forward strand.
TGTGTGGTTAATTATCTGTTTAGTTGGTTGTTCTTCAAGCATTACCTTCGGCTGACGATCTTAGCTTTCATCTTTTTTTCTTTCGCTCAAGCTCCCTTGCCAGCCTGGTCACATGCATTCATGGTATTCTCGTTTCCATCTCCACAAAAACACGGAATGCCTCGTCAATTGCCAACCCTCTACCATATTACGTATCTTCCTAGCAACAAGCAATCTCCGTCATCTATAATTCGGTGGAGAGAAATTAAACAAAGAGTAAAAGAAGTGAGGTTGCAATCAGGAAATACTTGCCTCTACCTGGACGACAACCATGCTTTGGAACAATTTCATGGAATAGTGCGACTGTGGGATTTTCCTCATCTCTACCTCTGCAGATGCGTTTTATTCTTTTGCTTCTGTGGCGTCTGTCCATGCCATAAAAGTTGGGAGATCATAGAGCATGTGCGCTCGCTACTTTGGGGTTTTCTTTTCTCCTCTTCTTCAATCCCACAAATGTCATCCCGTTTTCGTCTTCCACCTTTTGGGCGTCTGTTCATACCAAGATGTTGGGAGATCATAGAGTAAGTTTCTTGTGGGAGTTTCCTCTCCTCTTCCCTCCTCACTCTACCCCTCTTCTCTTTCGACCCCTCCACAAATATTGAGATTCTCCTCTTGTGCTTTTGGAGGCCGGTGATCTGTAGCCTGTTTGCACGGACGATGGAGGATGACCGGGCCACCACCACGTAAAGTCCCAAGCTTCGTCGCAACAGTGATAACATTATGTTGGATCTTCCTTTTGGGGGCTTGTTTGAATAAGTAGCGTCAGGTAGTGATTAACGTGATTAACGTGATTAACGAGAAGGAGGGGTTGTTCGGGGTCGAACCTGGCCTGGCCTGGCCTTGCTCGTTGGTTCTTCGGCACGAAAAGGAATGGATGTTGGGGGTTTAAGCGCCTCGTCAAGAAGCACACGACTGGCTGGGTTGCATACAAGATGATTTTTGACTGCATCGGATTTGTGGAAAACGCCATGTTCGTATTGGAATTTGGGTGGCTGTTATTACTAGAGGGTGTTATAGCTAAGGGAAGTTTTTATGGCTTTTTGTCGAGTGGGGATGCACATTTCTATGGTTGCATCGCAACTCGCTTGGGTAGAAATGGATAGAGTGTGTATGTGCTCGCTCGCAACTATCAGAGCCACCGCCTGTTTGGCAAGGCATAATCTCTACCTACTTCATATCTCAAGAAATATACACGTCCCTTTAACCATCCTCCAATGCCATGCAAAAATGAAGCCCAAAGGGCCCAAACCCAGCCCGCCCCCAAAAGAAAACGCCCTCGCTAAGGTTCACACGCACATTTTTTCCCAATAAGCGCCCACGCATATCATCATCATCATCATCACCGCCATCATACACGCCCACCATCCATAACGATACAATTCTTATCAGCAAACGCCATATCCTTATGCACGGTTCCAACATGGCGCCTCCAGTTGTCCAATCTATCGAAGGGGTAGTTCTTCAATGTGCTCCTCTTGCATGTCTTCACTGGGCAGTAATAATCCTTGCCGTCGACGCCATGGATGCTCTTGAGGTGCCGCCTCATGTCTTTAGGCAGTGTGACGCGCACCATGCAGCGGGAGCATATCAGGTGGGATTGCCGATGTTGCTTCTTTAGCGCGTATGGTGATTGTTGAGGATTGAGTCTCATGAGCTTCCTCGGAGACGCCACACTTAGCGACGGCACATCGTTGGATGCATGGCCAACTTTCTTGTCACCGCCCAAGTATACAGCATTGCTGACCACCTCTTTCAACGCTGCAGCATGGGCAAGTGTGTCGAGTTGGGTCGTTGTTGATTGAAGCATGGTCAGGTCAATGGTGGAATTCCGAGCCACGGAAAAATTGCCATACTGATGGGCAGGCCGGAAAACCGCTTCGAGATCAAGTCCCAAAAAGGGAAGCTGTCGAGTCCTGAGTGTTTGTGCCTTCTCGGTGTCTTCTTGTTGGGTGATCAAAGTCGAAATGTGCGTGTTCACTTCCGAGCAAGACCACACAATATTAGGGAATCCTGGGGATGTGCTCTCTGGCTTCATGCCCAAGGACGACACGGGGTCGTAGATTAGAGAAGAGCTATCCAACGCTGGTAAGGTCGGCCGGATAATCTTTTGCCAGGAGTACATAAGCCATCGTAGAAAATGCGCTCCGGAGAGCTGTTGATATAAAAACATCGGAAATAAGAATTCTTTAATATATTGAGTACGGTTAGCAAACCCGTGTTTACGCCAAACGATTGTATCTGGGCCACCTGAGCCAAAGGCTTTTTGAAATGCTGACATGCCATGAGCAACATGTTCAAAGTAGTCTCGAATGATAGCTATCTGATCACTTCGCCCTTCCGGGAGAGGCTCTGAGATTATTTTGGGGAGGGATCGAAGGTCCAGTGCTGTTGCAGTTGGGTATCGTCGTGCGATGAATGCAAATAACGATATTACTTTCTCACAGATGAATGAATCGAAAGAGGCGCTTGTGTCTTCGATTGTTTGTATAAACTGCTGTCCCACTTTGTCAAGGTCCGAGAAAGCCGACAGAACAAGGTCCAAGTAGTACTGGTCTCCTCGGTAAAGGTCATTCTTGCCAAATGGACTACAAACTGCAAGGTTGACTTTGTTGATGTTGTGTACCATCAACAGTGACTGGTAGCGAAATGAGCGGACATCGAAGGGGTCAAATGGATCGCCTGGTGCAGCGCAAAGACATATGATCGTTACACCGGATACTGAAATTCTCTGGTAAACGCCGGATAACACATCGACGATGTCAGTATCACTGTTCGACATTGCTGCATGGTCCTTTCCAATCAGTGCGCTCGGTGTATAGAAGTGTAAGTACGGGCCATCTCCTTGGTTTTCGGAATGGATAGACGTTGAGTTTATGTGGATGAGCTGTCTGCTAAGATAAGCAAGGTCGATATTATGAAATCAGATAATTACGGTGCAACAGGGGTTGACAGAATTCTGTGCGGATGACTAATCCTGCCTCAGATCTGAAATCGTTAGCCTCCTGAATCTAGTAACTATTCCTTCAATTCTAAATATGGTACCACCTACCCGTTTGAATCCTTTGCGTACGCCCTCCCCTAATCCTTTAGCTGGCAGAGAAGCCATAACTCGTAGGAAGTATAAATTCTTTGATACGTTAACTGATAATAGCTAATCGGTTCCCTTAAGTCTGATTTCGGCTTGATATAGTATTTCTGAAGCCTATAGTCGATTATAGAAGAATTAGTATATAAATATAGGTAAGAAAGCAAAGAGAAGGCTACGGCTAAGATCTAGGATACTTGGCTATCGATCTAAAGTTATCAAATCTATATATAAAACGCTTTGTTCTCTCTCGAAAAATCCTCTACGAAAACAGCTATACGAAGCTTAGATTAAATACTTTAAGATACCTGTTAGGAAACGTCAATTATAACAGAAGATAAAGGAATATACTAGAGGAGATAGAAGATACCTTTGTACGTTTATTTAGAAGGTTATATCTGCTAAGAATTACTAGGAACGAATCACGTATAATATAAACTATCTTTTCGATCCTCTCTTTAGTTTCTACGATTATATCATATATACGAATAAAGCGCACGTAGATCTAACTTCCTAATACTAAAGTAGAGTAATAAGAGAGTAAGGAATACGCGATCGGCTAGAGAATATTAAAGAGAGGCCGCCGCTTTAAGGTATTCGTTTTTATATTACTACGTAGATTAGTTGGTAGGGAAAAGCAAAATACCTAGAGTTTTATAATAACAAAGAAGATTAATAGAAACTTCCTCCTTATCCCTTAAAGCCTTGCTATTAACTAATAACAGAAATAAAAGAAGAATATTAATATTATTTATAAGAATAAAAAGCTAGGAAGCCTTATAAGGTTAAAATTAAGGTTAAAGGGAATACTATAACTTAGAAATACTATATAAATCGGCTTCTACTAGTTTATTATTAGGCTATTAAGTTTATACGCCAGATTAATAATAAACCGTAGCTTTTATAAGAAGATAGGGATTCTTCTTATAATATAAAGAAAAAAAGCCTTATATAAGAGTATAAAAAAGCTTATAGGATCTAGAATTTATTCTACCCTACTTAGAGCCCTAATCTGAATCTAATTAAAGGTATCTTATTATAATATATAGAATATAGAGTAAATAAGAGATTAATATAACTAATTAATAATAAAAGATCTAAGTATAAGGAGAGAAGAAGAAAAGAAAAGAAAGAAAATATAAGAAGCTAGCTATAAGTAATTCTTCCTATTATACTAGTATTTACTCTCTAAGTATTCTTTATTATACGAATTCTTAGGTAAGTAAATATATAAGGTAAGTTATATATAATTCACCTTACTTAGTAAATTTCTAGTTATATAATCTAGGTTAATAAGTTATAATATAAGATAAGTAAAGTATATATAAAAGAAGTAAGTATATAATATATATCTTAAGTAACTTATATAAGAACTATAATATTATCCTCCCTCTAAGTATCTAATTTTTATATTAGATAAGATTTATCTAGATATCTAAAGTAAAAATCTTTTAGAATTTCTTATACGTTTTTAAAATTTTCTACTAGATATTATTCTAGATCTAGTAGTTATTATATTTATTTAACTTTATAGAAAACTTTTCCTCTAATTATTTTCGTATCCTTAATATCTTTTACTTCTTATTTATTATTTCCTTTTATATTAATTAGGAGAGATTTAGTTTCTCTTTATCTAGATAAAAGATCGTCTAGGTTTTTATATAATAAGTTAGAGTAAAATATAAGGTAAATCTTAAGTCCTAGTAGTAATTTTACTTTATAAGAGCTTAGTCTAATTTTCTTCTTAATTTTATAAGGCCTTTTATTCTTATATTCTAGTTTTTATAAAAGTCTTTATATTTAGATATTTTTTATTAAGATATAGACTTTATCTTCTAGTTTATAATTTAATATAAGCGATTATTTCTTATTTATATATTTCTTTATCTTACTCTAGGACTAAGCTATTTTCTTATATATAAATTTCTAAGTATCTTTTATTCTTTTTATAAATTCTATTACTTATCTTTTATTTAGTTTAGTCTTTATAAGTTATATTTAATCGATCTTAGTATTTTCCTAGTTAAAATCTATTCTTAGTTTATATCCTTTATTTATAAAGAATAATATAACCTTTATACTTATAAATTAATATTTATTTCCTATAAATTCTATTATTAGTAGGGTTTAACTCTAGTTATCTTATAAGTAGTTAATATAAGCTTTTAGGTAGTATTTTATTTTTACGTTTATTCTTTTTATCTAACTATTTATCTTTAGATATATTATTATAAATAATTAAATATTAATTTCTAATATATTATAAAGCTTTTTTTATATTTTACTTATAAATTAAGAACCTTTATTAGAGATATAAGTTATAAGTAATCTATAGTATTTTTATATATTCTTTAGGAATAATTTAGTAGTTTCCTTTATACTTATTCTTTTATCTTTATATTTATAAAGAATATAATATCTTTCCTTTAATAATCTATAGATTATAACTAAGATAATATTAAATCTATTACTTTTTAGAAGTCTAGTTATAAAGTCTATAAATATATAACTCTAAGATCTATCTAATATTAATAATAGTTTTAGGTATCCTTAGTAAGTAGTATTATTTAATTTAGACTTTCTATAAATATAATAATTTCTAATATATTAATTAAGATTTTTATTTATATTCTTCTAGATATAATTATCTTATAAAAGGATTAATATCTCTTCTTAGCTAGGGTATCTAACTATAAATTCTTTATATATTTTCTAAATTAATTTTATTTTATAGGCTTCTAGAACCTAGACTTAATTCCTATAAAATAAGATATTATCTTAATTTTTATAATATAACTTAGGAATATCTTTTACTAGTTTATTATTTCTTAAGGCCTTAAGAGTTTCTTAGTAAAACTAATTATTCTTTTATCCCTCCTAGATATACTTAGGAATTATTTATTCTACTTTTATAGCCTAAATATATAAGTTAAATATTTCTAGAGTTTTCTTTCTATTAATTCTATTTTTAGGAAGAATAATTTATATTTATTTTTTTTATTAATTATCTAACTTATCTTATAGTTTATCTTAAGATCTTCTAGTTAAAATATCTACTTTCTTATTTTATTTTCCTAGTTTATAGACGATCTAGAAATTAAATTCTAATAAGAATTCTACTTATCTAGCTTATCTTCTTATTAGTTTCTTAGTAGTTATAAAATATTCTAGAGCTTTATAATCTAAGAATACTTATATAAGTAGGTTTATTTCTTAAAGTTTAGATCTTTATTTCTTAAAGTATTTAATTATTACTAAGAGTTCCTTATTATAAATTTTATAATTATACTTAGCTAATAAGAGTCTTCTAGAAAAGAATATTATAAGGTATAAAAGTTTATTCTTTTTATATTAAGATAATACTCTTATATTAATATAATCTAATAAGTTATATTTTATAATATATTACTTATTCTTATTAAAATATATAAGTATTAGTACTAAGGTAACTACCTTTTTTAGTTTTTTAAAAATATTCTAGTATTTATTATTCTAATTAAAACCTTTTATTTTCTCTTCTTTCTTACTTAAGTTATTAATTAGAGAGAGTATCCTAGAATAATTCTTAATAAATCTTTTATAAAAGTTTATAAATCTAATAAAGCTTTATATATCTCTTAAGTTCTTAGATATTTCTTATTCTTAAATATTCTTAATTTTATTAGGGTTTATTCTAATTCCTTTTATACTAATAATTAGTCCTAAGAACTTAATCTTATCTTAGTAGAAAGTATACTTCTTAATATTTATTTAAAGCTTTACCTCTTATAATTTAATTAAAACTTTTCTAATATATTCTATATATTTTTCTCTAGTTTTATTTATATAAATATAGATATTATTAATATAAGATAAGATAAAATTATTAGAATATTCCTAGAGTATTTTATTTATAAAGTTCTAAAATATTAAAGGTTTATTAGTTAATCTAAAAGGAAGTATCTTATATTTATATAAGCTTTATTTAGTATAAAAAGTAGTAAGCTTTTTATCCTCTTTAGTTTAAAATCTAATTCTATTAAAAGTATATCTAATATCTAGCTTTAATAAGAACTTAGCTTTTCTTATTTTTACTAAAGTCTTATTTATTAAAGGTAAGAGGTATTTATTTTTCTTTATAATTATATTTAGCTTTTTATAATTAATATAAAATCTTAATCCTCTTCTAGGCTTTTATATAAAAAGAATTAATAATAAGTAAGATATTTTACTTATATTAATAAAGCCTTTTACTAATTATTTTTTAATATAAGCTCTAATAAGTTTAAGCTCTTCTTAAGATATCTTATATAAAAAAGTATATCTAAGATTTATTTCTCTTATAAGTTTAATATAATAATCGTAGCTCTTATATAATAATAACTAGTCTATAGCTTTCTTTAAGAATATCTTAATTAAGTCTTATAATTCTTTTAAGAGATATTTCTTAATATTAATTTCTCCTTTAGTATTTTTTTATTTATTAGAAGGATTAAATACTTTCTACTTATATCTCTTAAGTTACAAGTATTCGGTTAAGTCTTAATACTTCGTACGGATAATATATTATATATAAGTTAATATATTTATAGATAGAAAAACTAATTAATTAACTAAGTATTAATATATATTTATAATTATATATATATTATTTATATATATATATAATTATAAGATAATTATATTAATACTAATTAGTAGTTTAACTTAACTATTATATAATAATCTTATATATAAAGTAAGATTATAGATTAGTAAGGTTTTTTAGGACTTAATATATAAAGATTCTTAATAAGATTATTAAAGATAAATCTTAGCTTATTTATTTAATCTAAAAGAATATTTTATAGGTCTAGCTAATATAAAATAAGAGATATTATCTCTAGACGAAATATTATAACTTTAACTAGAAAAGATTCTCTATAAAACTTATAAGTAATAATAAGTTTTATAATAAAAAGAAAATATTCTATTAACCCTAAACGATAAAATAATAGAATTAATATAACTAATATAAATAAATATACTAATATACTTATTAATATATATATTATAGTAAATATTAATATATAAAAGAAATAAGAGATAAAAGATAATAAATTATAAGATAATTTTAAGGATATATTTTAAGAATAAATATTAGTAATATTTAGTATAATATTAAGGGTAATTATATCTAAAGTTTATATATACCTATGTATATATAAAGTATTTACTAAACTTAGATTAGGATTTATATCTTATACTTAACTTTTAGTAAATCTCTTAAATAAGAAGAAATCTTATATATAAACTAAAGATAAGATTAAAGAGTAAATAAAAATATATAAAAGAAAGTTCGATTTAATATATAAGCTAAAAGATCTAATATATTAGTTACTCTTACTAAGTATTTTATATAATATCTCTATAATAAGCCTAATAATAATACTAGAATAATATATTTAGCTATTAATTAAAGATATATATATCTTTCTAGGGGTAAACTAAGCTTATATAATATAACTAGAAAAATATAATCCGGACTAATACTTTAACTCTTATATACCTTAGCCTAGTATTTACCTAAAGTTTACTAATATCTTAAATCTAAGTCTTTAGCCTAAAAGATAACCTCTTATAACTTTATATCCTTAAGATAATCTTATATAAAATCTTTTATAATAATAATAATATATTTAGGAACCTAGAATATTATTAGTTAGTAAGTTAATTACTAAGCTAATAAAAATCTATAGTATATTAAATAAAAAGAAATATATAAGTAAATTATATAATATTCTTAATATAAAAATATAAGTATTCTTTAATTATTATAATAAAATAGAAATACTAGATTATAGTTATTATTTAGTATTTTTTATAATACTTTAAGGTAAAATATCTGAATTCTATTATAATAAGATATCTAGCTAGAATTATAATCTTTATATAATAATATAAATAATAAAAGACTACTTTAAAACTAAAGAGAATAAATAATTATATCTCTTAGAATAATATAAGATTATATTCTAGGGAATTATCTAATAATACCTAAATAAGTTAAGACTTAAATATCTTAAGATCTTATTTAATATATTTTATATAATATAATAAGAACTCTTAGTCTAATACTAAAATAAATATAACCTATAAGATTAAATACTAAATATATATTAAGGTATTCTAAAGTATAATTTTATACTTTATAAACTAGCTTTAACTTTTAAAAAGCTTTACTTAGAATTAAGATCTATTATTACTACTATTATATAATATAATTAATTATTATTATATATCTAAGAGATATTATATAATAATAATAATAATAATAATAATTATATATAATATATAAGTTATTTTAACCCCTAATATAACTAGTACTAAATTAACCGAAAGTATAATAACTAAAACTAATATTACTAAGGTTATATAAAGTATAATAAACTATTAAATTTTAGTTAATTTAAGAAAAAGAGAAATTTCTAAGAGGATTAGAAAGATAAAAGAAAATTTAATAGTAACTAGAAATATTATATATACTAAAAGCTAGGGTATTAGTTAAGTAATTATATAAATAAAAAATAAATTAAGATATATATATATTATAAATCTTAAAACTAATATATCTAAGATAATAAATTTAATTAGTTCCTAATTAATTTTAAAGGATTATTTACTTTATATAAGAATTATCCTAATATTAAACCTTCTTTTAATAAGAAGATATAATAATTTAATATATTTATTACTTCTACTAATAGCTTAAGAATAATAAGTAGAATACCTGTTTAGGCTATAAGAATAATAAATAAAAGTAGATATTCTATTAGTACCTAGGTATATTAGACTAAGATAAAAAAAAAAGAGTTTTTATACGAATATTTCTTAATTAATTTTATTAAAGATAATATATAATCTATTAAGATAACCTTAGATAACTAGAAGATAAGCTATCTTCTTATAAGATAAGATATTCCTAGTTCCTAAATAAAGTTAATAGGAGAGCTAATTATATATAAAACAGATAATTATATTAATAAGAGTAAATATTTATTAGAAATATTCTAAGGTATTATACTAGATATAAGAGTATTAGAAATCTTAATAATAAAAGAACCCTAGTTTTAAGTATTATAATAATAATACCTAAACTTATAATTATATACGAATAATAAAAATAATATTATATATTTTAAGAAAGAACTTTTAATAATAAAAGGAATTATTAATCTTAAGATACTAATTAGAAATATTATATTTTATATTATATTAGCCTTAATATTATTCTTACTTTATATATAAGATATAAATAAGATATTTATATAAATTAATAACTTATAGAATATTCTTATTTAGGGTAAGAAAATCGTATCTTTAGTATAAAAATAAGGATATTTATTTATATTACTAGATTAACTAAAAGTAATTATATTATATTATCTAATAGAATCTAAGCTTTATTAGGTATATTATAGATTTAAATACCCTTTCGTATAAAGATTAGTAGAGATTCTTAAGAAAGTAGATTAAGATTTTAAGATTTTAATATTTAAGAACTTTATAAAGTTTTATAAGTATTATTAAATTTATTTTAAATTACTAGGATAATTTAAATTTATTATTAAGGAAGATATAAATTTTAACTACTTAGTAGTAATTAATATTATATATTTAGATAGAAAACTAATAATATATATAATTAATAAAGTAATATTATTTAATATAATAAAGTTTCTAAAAAATATAAAAATAGAAATTATATAAAATATACTTTATATATTATAGATTAATATATACCTTAGTTTACTAGATTTCTTTATATATAATACTAATATAAACTTTATAGTATCTAAGTTTTAATAAAATATATTAGTAATAATAATTAAGACTAAGGAAGTTCCTATAAAAGCTTATAATAATATTAGGAAAATAAAAAGATATTATATACTTTTATAATATATATATAAAATACTTTATATAAAATTAAAGGATAAATATATTAATAAGAATATTATTTTTTAAATAACTATAAAAGCTATTAATAATTCTATTTAACCTAATAGACTAGTATTTATATTACTTGTTTTTAGTATTTACCTAAGAATAAGCTAAGATAATACCTTAGTTATATTTATAATAAAGTATAAGAAGGTAGTAAACCTAATAATATAAGAAGTTAAACGCTTTTATATCTAATAATTAGTTAAAGAGATATTAGTTATATAAAATAAACTTTATACGAACTTAGTAGTATTACTATTATTATAATTAGAGGTTCTAATATAAAGAGAGAAATAAGAATAAAAAAGATTATATAAGTTAATTAGTATTATAAGTAAAACTTATATTATTAATATATCTTATAGCCTAATAAATTTCTATTTAATTATTATAAAACCTTTTAACTTAAAGCTATAAGATAATTAACTTAAAGAAGTTAATTATAAGAATATAAGGCTTATATTAAGAGTAAAAAATAGCTAGAAGATAAAGTTATAAGTATTAGAAGATATTACCTAGACTAAGTAAATTTATATAATACTTATATAACTAAGATTTATACTAATAATTATATTATTATAAAAATTAATTTATTCCTTTAATAAAAGAATTTCTTATAATAATAGGAAGTCTAATAAGAATTCTATAGTTTAATTTTTATTTTCTTATATATAATATCCCTCTAATAAGTTATCTTAGCTTATATAAAATATAAGTAATATAAGATAAGTAATATTATTAGTATATCTAACTTATAAGAAGGTTAATAATCTTAAGCTTTTAAGATAACTTTAAGAGTTAAGTATTATTATAATACCTAGGTAACCGTTTAAGAAATCTACTAGGAAGAAAGTTAAAGGATTAATTATAAATAGTATTTTCAAATTTATTAGATTTAATTTATAATAATATAAAAAAAGAATTTTTAACTCCTAGTTAGTATATAAAGTAAAAGGAAAGAAAATAATAACTTTATATAAAAAGATCTATTATATTATTTAAGCTTATAATAATATAAGAAAATAATTCGTATTAACTTAGTTACTAATAATCTAAAAAGTAAGCTAATACTTACTTATTACTTTTATTATCTCGCTTAATTTATATAAATATACCTTTTATTATTATAATATTACTTAAGTATATATTTAGTTTACTATAGATTTAGCTTATTAGATTCTTATATATCTACTAAAAGAAATCTAATACTAATACCTAAAGAGTATAATTATAATAATAAAAAAGCTATTATATAATATTCTAGAGATAAATATATATTAATAGGTAATATATTATAAGTATTATATTAATTAATTATAAATATAAATATTTATATATAATTTATACCTACTTATTTCTAATTCTAAAGCTTTTAAAATTATAGGTATATAAACTAATAATATATTAATCTTAGGTAATAATACGTTTATTAACTAAAAGGAAAAAAAGCTAAAGAAAACTAATTTCTTAGTAAAACTATTAGAAATACTTATATATAAAATATCTTTAACTTTTAATAAGTATATCTTTTAATAGAATTATAATAATTCCTTATTATTACTCTAAAAGAGATAAAATAAGAAGATATAACTTATTAACCTAGATTTACCTTCTAGTTAGGAGGATTACTAATAATAATATACCTAAGGTATATATATAACAAATATTTACTAACCTAAAGCTACTTTTAATCTTTTTATTATTACTTAATACTAGAAGCTAATTCTTATAGAAATTATAAAGTTAAACGCTTATTTAAAGTAATAGATAAGTAACTTAGATTAAGAGATCTATTATATCCCTCTTAATTTATCTTATATAAAGTTATTTATATTTATAGATAAGTTATTTATAAATAATAAGAACCTAAGTTCTTAACTTAAGTTTATTATTTTACTAGTAACTAAATCCTAAATAATAATAAAATAAGATTTAATAACTTTTTTATTTATATATAAACTAAATAAATTTATTCTTAGAAGAAATATAATCTACTAAAGTAATATAAAGAATAAGAGAGTTATAAGAAGTATACTTATATTAGAAATTTATAATATAATAATAAAAGTTAATATTATTATTATTATTAGTAGTATAATTAATAAAATAATATTATAATTAAACCTTTTACTAAGACCTATAATTATATATACTAATTTATACTTATTATATAAATATCTTATAAAGCTTAGAACTACTAAGGAGAAATACCTAATAATTAATATTATAATATTATATTAATTATATAAGAGAAAAAAGCTTATAAAAGTTTATTAGATAAATAGACTTAATAATTTAGTTAATATTATAACAAAAAAGAAAGCTAATAATACTCTTAAAAAATTCCTTAATAATAATAAAATCTTTATACGAATTAATAAGTAAGTTAAAAGAAAAGAAAAATAACTAGAAAATAAGAATTTTTATATATTATTATATTAATTTTATTTTTAGAATTTATTTTCGTTTATATTTTTAGTTATTTATTTAAATATTTATTTATTTAAAATTAGGAAAAGTAAATAAATATTATTTTTTATATAAAAATAAAAAGCTAGATAAAAGGAAAAAAACTAAAATAAAATAATACTAGTATTAGTCTTATTATTACTTTTATTACTATTACTAGTATTATTATAAAAGTTACCTAAAATATAACTAGGATTATTATTATTACTATTATTACTAGAACTACTAGATTAATAATTAATATTACTATTATTTTTTAAACTAGTCTAAGTATTTATAAAATTAGTAGTATTCCTAATACTAGAGCGCGTATAAACTAAGTTATAAGAAGAATTATTTTCTTTAGTAGCTAACTAAGTAAGAGTAATATAATAAGCCTTCTAATATAATTATTATTAGGCGGCTATAGCTTCTACTTATTTAATAATAGTAGGAGAAATAAAACTAGAGTATTTATAAATACTAGGATAATATTTATTAGAGAGATCTTAATAAAGAATATTATATAGATTTATTATATCTTATAAGCCTAATAAGAAAGAAATTATTACCTAAAGTTAATTAATTATAAAATATAAAAGGGTTATTTAGGAAATAAACTTATAATACTTATAATATTAATTAGATTAGCTTATTAGATATCTTTTATATATTTTACTATTAATCTTAAGTTTATACGTATAATAAGATAAGAAGTAAAACTTATAATAACTATTAGGAATATATATAATATATTACTAGTTTATCTATAAATAATCTACTTTTTCTAAAGACTAAACTAGGAGACTAAAGATATATTAAGGATAAGTCTAATTAATATATATACTAAGTAGATTATATTTTCTAAGTATAATAAGAATAATAGCTTTATACGATTATCCTTAGAGCTAATATTACTAAAAGGGATAATTAGATTTAGCTAAATAGTAAATAATAATAGTATAATAAATAATAAGTAGCTAGAAATAATAGGAATAAACTCGTATTATTCTTCTATTATATATATTAAACGTATAATCTTATACTTCTAGAATAAAGTTATTAAAATTATCCTAATTAATTATATTAAGAAAATTATAATCCTCTTTATAATTAGATATTATATTTTCTATAAGATTAAGTTAGTAATCTAAAATATACTAAAAGTAAGGATATATAATATAAAAGTAATACGTATAAAATTAGAAAGAGAAAAAAAAAAGAAGAAAAATAAATAATTAGTTATAAGTAGAAAGAAAAAAGAAATAAAATTTAGTTATTAATAGGAAAAAAAGAAAGAGATTAAGTAGAAAATTCCTAGGTATTTATAATTATAAGGAGGCTAGGTAGTTACTTAAGTAATAATTTACTTAGTATAAAATAATTTACTTAACTTCTAAGATAATTTATAACTACTAAATATTAATTTATATAATTATTCGCTTTATCTATTAAGAGATAAAATTAATAGTCTACCTAAGCTAGAATTACTCTCTAGAACTCTAGTATACGGCTTACTAATATTATATAATATTTTTCTTATATTTATTTAATAGATTATTTTCTTATATAAAATATTTTCTTATTTATATTTCTTATATTTATAAGTTTAGTATTTATAAGTATTTATCTTTAGTTTCTTAGTTATTTATACTTTCTTAGTAATAATTATCTATAATATTATACTTATATAATATTATTTTATATAAGATATAATCTAATTTAATATTCCTTAAAAAAGAAAAAGTTACTAGTATTAGGAGAATTATATATTTTCTACTTATATCTCTTAAGTTATAAGTATTTAGTTAGGTCTTAGTATTTTATATAAATAATATATTATATATAAGTTAACGTATTTATAAATAAAAAAACTAATTAATTAACTAAGTATTAATATATATTTGTAATTATATATATATTATTTATATATATATATAATTATAAGATAGTTATACTAATATTATTATTATTTAATAATATTCTTTAGAGAGATAATAAATATTATTACTTCTTTTTATCTTATCTTTTTTCTAAATCTAAGAGTACTAATATATAAAGGTTTCTATTTTAGTAGGTTTACTTTTTCTTACTTAGCTTTTTATCTTACTTCTTTAATTTTCTATATAATCTTTTCTTTTATATATCTAGGTTTTAACTTTTTTTTATATTTATTCTTTCTTTTTTTAGAACTTCTAAGGATCTCTTTCTTAATTAGTTATTTTAAGTTTTTAGGGATTTCTAGAGAGATTAAAGGTATATTAGAAAGTTCTTTTATTTTACCTTTTTTTAAGATCTTAGTAATCTTAACTATTTTTTTATAAATATATAAATCTTTTTTCTTATTTATATAAGAAGAAGTAAAACTTAGCGTTTAAATTTTTAGTAGTTCCTTAGAGTCTTTTATATTAAATATAATTTTATTCTTTATTATATCTAGTAATATATTTTATAAAGATATTTATATTTTTCTAAGTATAATATTATATCCTCTAAGTTTTATAACCTAGAAGAAGCTTAGTAGTTCTTATTTCTAATTAATTTTAAAGCTAACTAGGATTTTATATTTAATAAAAGATACTTCTTTATTATTAAATCTAGTAAGAGGTTTTAGATATTATAATTTTATTAGTTTAATTTATTTAATTTAAGATATTTATTATATAAAGGATTCGTTTATAAAATTTCTACTAAGATATCTAGTATTAATTAGTATAAAGAAAAATATTTTTATTTTTCTTATCTTATATTATAATATAAAAAAGATATTATTCTTTAATCCTAGAGATAATCTAATAATATTAATTTTTAGGGGAATCTCTTCTTTTATATCTTAAGATATAACTTCCCTTAAGACTTTTTATTTTCTAACTTAGTAGTCTTCTTTAAGGATTTTACTATAATAATCTTAGTAGCCTTTTTATATAAGTAATTCTTAGCTTTATATTCTTACTTATAATAATAAAAGTAAGCTTTTTCCTTTAATAATTTCTATTTTTTTTCCTTAGAGAGTTTTAGTTTAGTTATCTTAGGAATAAAGTTAGTTAACTTTTCTTTATTAGTAGGTTTATCTAAAGTAAAAGATCTCTTAGATATAATTATTATAAATTAAGCTAATTTCTTCTAGATCTTCTTATTTCCTTAAACCTTTTAATTAACTTTCTTATATCTTATAATTATACTCTTATAGTTAGGTTTATCTAGGAGTATAACTCTAAAGTCTTAAAGTTTTTTATTTACTTTTATATTAAGTTTATTAAGTTAAGATCGTTTATTTTATCTAAGTTCTCTTATAAGTCTATTAAATTTAGTAAAAAAAGTTAGGAAAAGATTATTATTCTAGTAAAGTTTTTTAATTTCTAAGAAAATAATTCCTCTTTTATCTAGGTTATTATAAACGAGTTTAAGTTTATATAAGACTTTATTTATAATATTAAATTTATTTAGAGAGAATTAGTATAATTTAGTTTAAATATAATTAATTATATCTCTAGATATTCTACTACTTATATAACTAATATAATTAGTTTTACTTATAAAATAATCTTAGTTAGCTTTAAGCTTATTCTTAATCGTATACTTTTAGTTCTTAAATTTCTTATAAGTTTCTAAAAAGAAGATAAATAAATCTAGAAGCTTATTATTCTTATACGATCGGTTTTTATCTTCTTATATATCCTCCTAAGCGTTTAAGGTTATACTCTAATTTTTTATTAGCCGAATAATCTGTTTCTTATCCTTAAGTATTTTCTAGATATATTAGATATTATAAGTATTTATACTTATTATTTTATCTAACTAATTATTTCTATTAATTAATCTAGTATTCTCTTATTTTAACTTTATAATCTATTACTCTCTAGCTATTAACTATTTAATTAAGTTACTTATAATATTATAGACTTCTTATATAAGCTAATTATATTCTTATCTAGTAAGCTTATATTCTTTATAGAATTTATTAAGTAGTTAAAGGAAATATTTATATTCTTTTTATCTTATTAAAATAATTTCCTTTATACTCTTAATTTTCTAAAGCTTCTTTATATTCTTATTTTCCTTTATTATAAGTATTAAAAGTTAAAGGTATATATATCCTAAGATAATACGTTTAATCTTTTTAGGTTATCTAATTATTCTTATAAGTACTTTTATAAGTTCTTTTCTAGTTTTAATTAATATAAAGATAAATATCTTATTATCTAATTCCTTTTTCTTATTATCTTTCTTAATTATAAGTTAAAAGTTTATTTATATTTCTAAGTATTAAAGGTTTTAGTTCTAGGGTTTATATTCTAGTATCTCTAATATAATTTATTCTTATTCTCTTATTATAACTAATAAGTATCTAGTATAATTATTAGTATAATTATCTTATAACTATATATATATATAAATAATATATATATAGTTACAAATATATATTAATACTTAGTTAATTAATTAGTTTTTCTATTTATAAATATATTAACTTATATATAATATATTATTTATATAAAATACTAAGACTTAACTAAATACTTATAACTTAAGAGATATAAGTAGAAAGTATATAATCCTTCTAATACTAGTAACTTTTTCTTTTTTAAGGAATATTAAATTAGATCGTATCTTATATAAAGTAATATTATACGAGTATAATATTATAAATAATTATTACTAAGAAAGTATAAGTAACTAAGAAACTAAAGATAAATACTTATAAACGTTAAACTTATAAATATAAGAAATATAAATAGGAAAATACTTTATATAAGGAAATAATCTACCAAATAAGTATAAGAAAAATATTATATAATATTAGTAAGTCGTATACTAGGGTTTTAGAGAGTAATTCTAGCTTAGGTAAACTATTAATTTTATTTCTTAATAGATAAAATAAATAATTATATAAATTAATATTTAATAATTATAAATTACCTTAGAAGTTAAGTAAATTATTTTATACTAAGTAAATTATTACTTAAGTAATTATCTAGCTTTCTTATAATTATAAATACCTAGGAATTTTCTACTTAACTTTCTTCTTTCTTTTCTATTAATAACTAAACTTTATTTCTTTCTTTTTCTTACTTATAATTAATTATTTATCTTTCTTTTTTTTTTTCTCTCTCTCTAACTTTATATATATTACTTTTATATTATATATTTTTATCTTTAGTATATTTTAGGTTATTAACTTAGTCTTATAGAAAGTATAATATCTAATTATAAAGAGAATTATAATCTTCTTAATATAATTAATTAAGATAATTTTAATAACTTTATTCTAGAAATATAAGATTATATATTTAGTATACGTAATAGAAGAGTAATATAAGTTTATTTTTATTACTCCTAGCTACTTATTATTTATTATACTACTATTATTTACTATTTAATTAAATCTAATTATCTCTTTTAGTAATATTAGCTTTAAGGATAATTATATAAAGTTATTATCTTTATTATACCTAGAAGATATAATCTACTTAATATATATATTAATTAGACTTATCCTTAATATATCCTTAGTCTCTTAGTTTAGTCTTTAGAAAAAATAGATTATTTATAGATAAACTAGTAGTATATTATATATATTCCTAGTAATTATTATAAGCTTTATTTCTTATCTTATTATATATATAAACTTAAGATTAATAGTAAAGTATATAAAAGATATCTAATAAGTTAATTTAGTTAATATTATAAGTATTATAAGTTTATTTCTTAAATAACCCTTTTATATTTTATAATTAATTAACTTTAAGTAATAGTTTCTTTCTTATTAGGCTTATAAGATATAATAAATCTATATAATATTTCTTATTAAGATCTCTCTAGTAAATATTATTCTAGTATTTATAGATACTTTAGTTTTATTTCCCCTATTATTATTAAATAAGTAGAAGCTATAGCTACCTAATAATAATTATATTAGGAGGCTTATTATATTACTTTTACTTAGTTAGCTACTAAAGAAAATAATTCTCCTTATAG
The DNA here is from genome assembly GCA_029641185.1 of Pseudofabraea citricarpa. NCBI lineage: Eukaryota > Fungi > Ascomycota > Leotiomycetes > Helotiales > Dermateaceae > Pseudofabraea > Pseudofabraea citricarpa. The sequence goes on from JAPWGK010000001.1 coordinate 3,266,085, forward strand.
CTTAGTTTATATACGCTCTAGTATTAGGAATACTATTAACTTTATAGATACTTAGATTAATTTAAAAAATAATAATAATATTAATTATTAATCTAATAGTTCTAGTAATAATAGTAATAATAGTAATCCTAGTTATACTTTAGGTAACTCTTATAATAATACTAGTAATAGTAATAGAAGTAATAATAAAACTAATACTAGTATTATTTTATCTTAGTTTTTTTTCTTTTACCTAGCTTTTTATTTTTATATAAAAAATAATACTTATTTGCTTTTCCTAATTTTAAATAAATAAATATTCAAATAAGTAACTAAAAATATAAATAAAAATAAATTCTAAAAATAAAATTAATATAATAATATATAAAAATTCTTATCTTCTAGTTATTTTTCTTTTCTTTTAACTTACCTATTAATTCGTATAAAGATCTTATTATTATTAAGGAATTTTTTAAGAGTATTATTAGCTTTCTTCTTTGTTATAATATTAGCTAAATTATTAAGTTTATTTATCTAATAAACTTTTATAAGCTTTTTTCTCTTATACGATTAATATAATATTATAATATTAATTATTAGGTATTTCTCCTTAGTAGTTCTAAGCTTTATAAGATATTTATATAATAAGTATAAATTAGTATATATAATTATAAGTCTTAATAGAAGATTTAATTATAATATTATTTTATTAATTATATTATTAATAATAATAATAATATTAACTTTTATTATTATATTATAAATTTCTAATATAAGTACGCTTCTTATAACTCTCTTACTTTTTATATTATTCTAGTAGATTATATTTCCTCTAAAAATAAACCTATTTAGTTTATATATAAATAAAAGAGTTATTAAATCTTATTTTATTATTATTTAGGATTCGGTTACTAGTAAAATAATAAACCTAAGTTAAGAACTTAGGTTTTTATTATTTATAAATAACTTATTTATAAACACAAATAACTTTATATAAGATAAGTTAAAAGGAATATAATAAATCCTTTAATCTAAGTTATTTATTTATTACTTTAAATAAACGTTTAACTTTATAATTTCTATAAGAATTAGCTTCTAGTATTAAGTAATAATAAAAAGATTAAAAGTAGCTTTAGGTTAATAAATACTTATTACGTACGTACCTTAGGTATATTACTATTAGTAATCCTCCTAACTAGAGGGTAAATCTAGATTAATAAGTTATATTTTCTTATCTTACTCTTTTTAGAGTAATAATAAGAAATTATTATAATTCTATTAAAAGATATACTTATTAAAAGTTAGAGATATTTTATATATAAGTATTTCTAATAGTTTTACTAAGAAATTAGCTTTTTTTAGCTTTCTTTCCTCTTAGTTAATAAACGTATTATTACCTAAGATTAATATATTATTAGTTTATATACTTATAATTCTAAAAGTTTTAGAATTAGAAATAAGTAGATATAAATTATATATAAATATTTATATCTATAATTAATTAATATAATACTTATAATAAATTACCTACTAATATATATTTACCTCTAGAATATTATATAATAGCTTTCTTATTATTATAATTATACTCTTTAGGTATTAGTATTAGATTTCTTTTAGTAAGTATATAAGGATCTAATAAACTAAATCTATAATAGACTAAATATATACTTAGATAATATTATAATAATAAAAGGTATATTTATACGAATTAAGTAAGATAATAAGAATAATAAGTAAGTACTAGCTTATTCTTTAGATTATTAGTAACTAAGTTAATACGAACTATTTTCTTATATTATTATAAGCTTAAATAATATAATAGGTTTTTTTATATAAAGTTATTATTTTCTTTCTTTTTATTTTATATATTAACTAGGAGTTAAAAATCCTTCTTTTATATTATTATAAATTAAATCTAATAAATTCGAAAATATTATTTATAATTAATCTTTCGACTTTCTTCCTAGTAGATTCCTTAAATAATTACCTAAGTATTATAATAATACCTAACTCCTAAAGTTATCTTAAAAGCTTAAGGTTATTAATCTTCTTATAAGTTAGATATACTAATAATATTATTTATCTTATATTACTTATATTTTATATAAGCTAGGATAGCTTATTAAAAGAATATTATATATAAGAAAATAAAAATTAGATTATAGAATTCTTATTAGACTTCTTATTATTATAAGAAATTCTTTTATTAAGGGAATAAATTAATTTTTATAATAATATAATTATTAGTATAAATCTTAGTTATATAAGTATTATATAAATTTACTTAGTCTAGATAATATCTTCTAGTACTTATAACTTTATCCTCTAGCTATTTTCTACTCTTAATATAAGCCTTATATTCTTATAATTAACTTCTTTAAGTTAGCTATCTTATAACTTTAAGTTAAAAGGTTTTATAATAGTTAAATAGAAATTTATTAGGTTATAAGATATATTAATAATATAAGTCTTACTTATAATACTAATTAACTTATATAATCCTTTTTATCTTTATTTCTCTTTTTATACTAGAACCTCTAATTATAATAATAATAATATTATTAAGTTCGTATAAGGTTTATTTTATATAGCTAATACTTTTTTAACTAATTACTAGGTATAAAAGCGTTTAACTTCTTATATTACTAGGTTTATTATCTTCTTATACTTTGTTATAAATATAACTAAAGTATTATTCTAGCTTATTCTTAGATAAATATTAAAAACAAGTAACGTAAATACTAGTCTATTAGGTCTTATAAAATTATTAATAACTTTTATAATTATTTAAAGAATAATATTCTTATTAATATATTTATCCTTTAATTTTATATAAAGTATTTTATATATATATTATAAAGGTATATAATATCTTTCTACTTTCCTAATATTATTATAAGCTTTTATAAAAACTTCCTTAGTCTTAGTTATTATTACTAATATATTTTATTAAAACTTAGATATTATAAAGTTTATACTAGTATTATATATAAAGAAATCTAGTAGACTAAGGTATATATTAATCTATAGTATATAAAGTATATTTTATATAGTTTCTATTTTTATATCTTTTAGAAACTTTATTATATTAAATAATATTATTTTATTAATTATATATATTACTAGTTTTCTATCTAAATATATAATATTAATTACTACTAAGTAATTAAAATCTATATTTTTTTTAATAATAAATTTAAATTATTCTAGTAATTTAGAATAAATTTAATAATACTTATAAAACTTTATAAGGTCCTTAAGTATTAGAATCTTAAAATCTTAATTTACTTTCTTAAGAATCTCTATTAATCTTTATATAAAAGAGTATCTAAATCTATAATATACCTAATAAAGCTTAGACTTTATTAGATAATATAATATAATTATCTTTAATTAGTCTAGTAATATAAATAGATATCTTTATTTTTATACTAAAGATACGATTTTCTTACCTTAGATAAAGATATTCTATAGGTTATTAATTTATATAAATATTTTATTTATATTTTATATATAAAATAAGAATAATATTAAAGCTAGTATAATATAAAATATAATATTTCTAATTAGTATCTTAAGGTTAATAGTTCCTTTTATTATTAAGAGTTTCTTCCTAAAGTATATAATATTATTTTTATTATTTATATATAATTATAAGTTTAAATATTATTATTATAATACTTAAAACTAGGGTTCTCTTATTATTAAAATCTCTAATACTTTTATATCTAGTATAATACCTTAGAATATCTCTAATAAATATTTGCTTTTATTAATATAATTATTTATTTTATATATAGCTAGCTCTCTTATTAACTTTATTTAGGGACTAGGAATATCTTATCTTATAAGAAGATAACTTATCTTCTAGTTATCTAAGGTTATCTTAATAGATTATATATTATCTTTAATAAAATTAATTAAGAAATATTCGTATAAAAACTTTTCTTCTTTTATCTTAGTCTAATATACCTAGGTATTAATAGAATATTTACTTTTATTTATTATTCTTATAATCTAAATAGATATCCTATTTATTATTCTTAAGCTACTAGTAGAAGTAATAGATATATTAAACTATTATATCTTCTTATTAGAAGAAAGTTTAATATTAGGATAATCTTTATATAAAATAAGTAATCCTTTAAAATTAATTAGAAACTAATTAAATTTATTATCTTAGATATATTAGTTTTAAGATTTATAATATATATATATCTTAGTTTATTTTTTATCTATATAATTACTTAACTAATATCCTAGCTTTTAGTATACGTAATATTTCTAGTTATTATTAAATTTTCTTTTGCTTTTTTAATCTTTTTAGAAACTTTTCTTTTTCTTAAATTAACTAAAATTTAATAGTCTATTATATTTTATACGACCTTAGTAATATTAGTTTTAGCTATTATACTTTTAGTTAATCTAGTATTAGTTATATTAGGGGTTAAAATAGCTTATATATAATATATAATTATTATTATTATTATTATTATTATATAATATCTCTTAGATATATAATAATAGTTAGCTATATTATATAATAATAATAATAATAGATCTTAATTCTAAGTAAAACCCTTTAAAAGTTAAGGCTAATTTATAAAGTATAAAATTATACTCTAGAATACCTTAATATATATTTAATACTTAATCCTATAAGTTATACTCGTTTTAGTATTAGACTAAGAGTTCTTATTATATTATATAAAGTATATTAAATAAGATCTTAAGATATTTAAGTCTTAATTTATCTAGGTATTATTAGATAATTCCCTAGAATATAATCTTATATTACTCTAAGAGATATAATTATTTATTCTCTTTAGTTTTAAAGTAGTCTTTTATTATTTATACTATTATATAAAAATTATAGTTCTAGCTAGATATCTTATTATAATAGAATTCGAATATTTTACCTTAAAGTATTATAAAGAATACTAAATAATAGTTATAGTCTAGTATTTCTATTTTATTATAATAATTAAAGAATACTTATATTTTTATATTAAGGATATTATATAGTTCGCTTATATATTTCCTTTTATTTAATATACTATAGATTTTTATTAGCTTAGTAATTAACTTACTAACTAATAGTACTCTAAATTCCTAAATATATTATTATTATTATAAAGGACTTCGTATAAGATTATCTTAAGGATATAAAGTTATAAGAGGTTATCTTTTAGGTTAAAGACTTAGATTTAGGATATTAGTAAACCTTAAGTAAATACTAAGCTAAGGTATATAAGAGTTAAAGTATTAGTCTAGATTATACTCTTCTAGTTATATTATATAAGCTTAGTTTATCCTTAGAAAGATATATATATCCTTAATTAATAGCCGAATATATTATTCTAATACTATTATTAGGCTTATTATAAAGATATTATATAAAATACTTAATAGAAATAACTAATATATTAGATTCTTTAGCTTATATATTAAATTAAACTTCTTTTCGTACGCTTTTATTTACTCCTTAATTTTATCTTTAGTTTATATATAAGGTTTCTTCTTATTTAGGAGGTTTATTAAAAGTTAAGTATAAGATATAAATCCTAATCTAAGTTTAGTAAATACTTTATATATACGTAAGTACGTATAAACTTTAGATATAATTACCCTTAATATTATACTAAATATTACTAATATTTATCTTTAAAATATATCCTTAAAATTATCTTATAGTTTATTATTTTTTATCTCTTATTCTTTCTATATATTAATATTTATTATAATATACGTATTAATAAGTATATTAGTATATTTATTTATATTAGTTATATTAATTTTATTATCCTATTATTTAGGGTTAATAAGATATTTTCTTTTTATTATAGAACTTATTATTACTTATAAGTTTTATAAAAGATTTTTTCTAGTCGAAGTTATAGTATTTCATCTAGAGATAATATCTTTTATTTTATATTAGCTAGACCTATAAAGTATCCTTTTAGATCAAATAAATAAGCTAAGATCTACCTTTAATAATCTTATTAAGAATCTTTATATATTAAGTCCTAAAAAATCTTACTAATCTATAATCTTACTTTATATATAAGGTTACTATATAATAATTAAGTTAAACTACTAATTAGTATTAGTATAATTATCTTATAGTTATATATATATATAAATAATATATATATAGTTATAAATATATATTAATACTTAGTTAATTAATTAGTTTTTCTATTTACAAATATATTAACCTATATATAATATATTATTTATATAAAGTACTAAGACTTAACCGAATACTTATAACTTGAGAGATATAAGTAGAAAGTATATAATCCTCCTAATAATAATAGTATATTATTATATATATTCTAGGTTCTAGGGTTTCTAGTCTATTATATATTATTATAACTTTAGTAAATCTAAGGATCTAGGTTTTTATATAATAAAATATAAAAGTTTTATAAGTTCGTATATATCTTTATTATCCTTATTAGGATAAAAGTAAAAGGGTAATACTTAGATAGTATTATAATATATAAAATATAAAGTAAATAAGGGATTAATATAACTAATTAATAATAAAAGATCTAAGTATAAGAAGAAAAAAAGAAAGAAAAAAAAAAAAAGTATAAGAAGCTAGTTATAAGTAGTTCTTCCTATTATACTAGTATTTGCTCTCTAAGTATTCTTTATTATACGAATTCTTAGATAAGTAAATATATAAGGTAAGTTATATATAATTTACCCTACTTAGTAAATTTCTAGTTATATAATCCGGGTTAGTAAGTTATAGTATAAGGTAAGTAAAGTATATATAAGAGAAGTAAGTATATAATACGTGTCTTAAGTAACTTATATAAGAACCGTAATATATCTAGGTTATTCTCAAGTAACGATTATAACATAGAATCTTTAATTTAGAGGAGGAAATAAAAGAGGCTTTTTAGGAAGAATAGGATAAAATTATATTATAGGAAATACGTGATCGTATCACAGATATACCTAGGAGATACGCGGAATTAGTTAGATTAAATGGAGGACCGATTAGAGGTAATAAGTGGTAGTATTATTGTCTTAATTAAGATAATATCAATTTCCTAACCTTCTGAAATTTGGGTAAGGATTAGTCATCCGCACAGAATTCTGTCAACCCCTGTTGGGTGATCCCGAACCGGTGTGAGATGGTTATGCTAGCGAGCCTTCACACTGATGCTTGAGGCTCGGCCTTGGGGGCTAAATACAACTCCATCCCTTGTTCCTTTTGTCCTGATTGGGGGCCTCAAAAGATAAGCCCTAGATTTACTTGATGCGACACATGGGTAATTGCAGTTGTGGGGCCATAAACGTCGAAGTTTGGGTAGGGTTGAGTAGATCACTATTTTCTTGCAGCTGCTGTGCCTCATGCTGTCGCGGCATCACGATCCAAAGCAGCCTCGTTTCCGAAGAATGGCGTGCTCAAGAACCCCAAAAGTAAAGAGGTAGAGAAGGCTGTAAGTTCCGTCGTTTCAAAACGTGCAATTTCTTGTCTATGAAGTTTCAACAACGGCTCAGAAACAACAGTCGAACTGACGCGACTTAATTATTGAGAATCCTAAATCGCCAAACTTATAAAGTTGTGGAGTAAAAAACGACGAATCAGATCTTACACTTCTTTCTCGGGTACTCCAAGGTATCAGTGTCAAGGAAAGCGTCAAGCCGGTGGATCTCATCTATATCTCTGCCTTCTTGCACCACTCGATCAATTCTGCCGTCATCAAATGCTATGCCATGCCAAAGGAGGACCCCGAGATCTCTAGCAAGCTTTACCGCTCCAAGTATCTCCTTGTCTTTCAATGCTGAGATCTTACTCTCCAATTCTGCCCAAAATATGTCTCTTAATACAGCTTCGTCTTTATATTCAAACCCTATCGGTGTAATTCGTCCTAGAATCTCTTCCAACCCATATATACAGACCCCAAAAGGAAGATATTCGGCTTCAGCCCAGTCAACCATGCCTGTTAGCTCACCCGAAGAAGGCTCAACCATGATATTGCTTGCCACGATGTCCCCATGAGTGAGCACCCAGGGCAGCGACTCTATATGGTGCAGTTCTCGTAAAATTCTCTTCGCGTTTGGTTGGAAGCGTGCTGGTAAGTCGGTGACCAGCGATTTGAGCCGAGAGACGATGGATTGGCCAATTTTGCCGTAAGTAACGTTCTCGTTGTATCCCGTATGCCATGCCTTGGCCAGAAAGGTTGCGAATCCCTTACACAGTCTGATTCGATGCTCCAGGCATAAGTCATTGTCTCGGGATGCTTGATAAGAGATACCGGGGATCCGGTTCATGCTGTACACCAGAAGTCCCGAGTCTGGCAGCGTGGCTATGTGTTTGGTACTAGGGACAAAAGAGCCATATGTTTGTTCAGCAAAACTGATGATAGAAAGCTCGAGGCGATACGAAGATGGTCGGAACTGGATTATCGTGTCTTGTCCAACGAACAATGTCATCGAGCAGTAGCCTTGACATGGTGCAAGTTCAACGAACTTGTCTGGATATAGAATTTTGACAAAGGTAAAGCAGTTGACTCGATCTTGCGTGGTTAACCCAGAACGAAGAAAGAAGTCATTTACTGCTGTTAAAAGCAACATCTGCTCGTCGGCCATAGTGTCTGAACGGATTCATCGTCCTGAATACCGTCATGATGCTATTGAAACGAGAAGAGGGGAAGAGGATGCTGTCAGTGAGGTGTCACCCCACGCGCCTCCCGGATTAAAGCGTGAGCTCGAGTCCTTATCTTCTTGGTTGATTGAGCTGCACAGCGATAAGAATATGATGGTAGATGGCGAATGAATGGCGGATGCTGAAAAGTCCACGCACGAGGTCCTGTGCCAAGGACGTCGGATAAGCGCACCAAGCACGAAAAATCCGCCGTATCCGAGTCTACTCGGTCACCGTATGGAAGTACAACATCTTCTCCAAGCGAGCACTTCACCATTCCAAGAATATTTCACATTTTGTAAACGTGAGGGTATGAAGCTTTTCTGTTGAAAGTGTTCTTCAAAGGAGAGACTTGGCTTATAACTCATACCATAACATTCTTGATTATTGTTCAGTAATAATTTCTGCCCTATTTTAAACTTAAGATACCGGCTAGCTACGATCACTTGTCTGGTAGCGGAAACGGAGCATGGATATCGCGACTGACAACTCTCTTCTCTCTTATATATACTGGCAAATGGAAGTGGAACATGGATATCGCGACTGACACCTCTCTTCTTTCTTACTTATATATAGTGGCAAACGGAAGTGGAAGAGAGATATCGCGACTGACACCTCTCTTCTTTCTTACTTATATATAGTGGCAAACGGAAGTGGAAGAGAGATATCGTGACTGACACTCCTCTTCTTTCTTACTTATATATACTGGCAAACGGAAGTGGAAGAGATATATCGCGACAGATACCTATCTTGCCGAGGAGAGACGGCCGACGGATCTCGGTTGCTAAGAGCAGGGCCGGCATGCACTTATTTTGATGCTTGAAGAATTATAGCGCGGATGAAGACCATGTTAACCGCTGCCAGGCCTCCATTTCTCTGTTTGGAAGTGTTGTTGTCAGTGCTGTTCCTGTTGTTAGATATAATGATAACCAAGGTACGGGCCGAGAACGGCATTGAACCACTCAAAATTTGGAAGAGCTGACAGCGGAACTTGTAAAATCCATAGCCTGTCTTGTCTACATGTGTCAGAAACGCTCGCTGGAGCACAGCCTTCTAGTCGAAAGACCTCTCATGCGATTAGCCGACAGCCAGCCAAATGTGACTCCCAGGACGGGCCGCTACATTCTGAGTTCTTGTAGACTTTGCATGTAATTGGCCGCACCATCCGAAATGACTGTTCATAAATGATAAATAATTTAATCGAATGACTGCCTCTTGGGAATTAGGACTGAGTTGACCCTAACAAAAGAAAAACTGGTGTTGAGATATCACAAATGTTACTGAAACACTTCTAGCACGGTAGCCAAATAAAGCATCCTTGAGTCATCTAACAAATTTACACTTATAAACCCCTTGCAATTTATAATTCTGAATCAATTTGAATAATTATAGCGACATCAGCCACCACGTGGCTTAGGCGATCACCTTGTCAGCCAGTGAAGGTCATTCCTATAACCAGAAAATCGTCTTACTGTATCTTGTCGGTTAATTTCCCCAACGCCCAGGAGTCTTTCTATATACACCACTATACGAGCTCGCATGGCTTATATTATTGGGATCTCTTGGAATTTATTTCCTTGGCTCTGAAGATTAAACCTTGTCCTTTCTTGAGCTCGAACAGCTCTGTGACCTATGATGAGCCAAAGCTCAAGAGGCAGAAGTAGTAGTAATTATGACAGCCGGTCACGTGTTGAATTGGTGATTATCTGGTGTATTGCCGAGTTCAGATGAACGGTGCGGGGAATTGTAATACATGACAGAATGTCAGCTTGTGTTGTGGTTGCCTTGAAGACGGAATGTTTCCTTGTGCTCTGTACGACGATGGATGTACAGCCGCGATGATCTTCCCCAGGATAAGACAGCCAAGCATTGTCGGTCCGGCCAATCACAGGGCTGGTTCTCCTCCAGGGGGGCTCCTTCTATTCACGACTAACCGAAATTGGGCGCTGGGAGTTGGGCTGGAAGAGCTGGAAAACAACAAAGCTCTTTGTTTTGTCGCAAACTTTCACCTCTCTTTACATCAATCGGCCTGCATCCGTCGGCTGTCGTACTTGTACGCTACATACCTATGCAAGCCATCGCCAATTTCTATGTGTTCCCGCACAGTGATGGTGGGCTTGCTTTGAGGTTACGCCACTGCCAGTACAGCTTCCGAGCGAGCCAATCTCACCCATCTCAAATTACCTGACGGGGCACAAACATGTCAGCATTGAGCGTGCACGAGATCACAAAGCGAGCTGCTCTCTGCTGTGCAGTGCCACGGCAGCCTGTTATTGTGCTAAGAAGGGCATCTAACTCTGACATAAGAAAGAGGGGACACGCCTGACCTTCTGAGAGTCAGCCTCACGCTCCACCTCTTTATATCTGAGTCCTGTGGCCCCATTGAAGTACTAGCCGCGCGAAAAACAAAAAGTACCAAACGCCAAAGCCTTAACCTCAATACCATACACAACAACTCCTTATATCCGGATACTCCATTATGGCCCAGTTCCAATTACAGGCTAAACGACTCATTCTTTGCTGTGATGGAACATGGATGGACAGGTTTGTGGTTATGCCTTGTATGCTGCCTGAATTACTACTGATATATACCTATTTAGTGATGATGGCTTCACAAAACCTACTTTGATTCCTTACCACCCAACCGCAACCCTCCAAGTTCCCAGCAACATCACCAGAATCTCCCATGCACTCAAGAGACATGGCAGTGATGGGATGCCACAGATCATCTACTATCATTCTGGGGTTGGGACCAGTTCTAGCTTCCTCGACAGCCTCACAGGTGGTCTTCTTGGGGCCGGTATCTCTGAAGTAAGTATGCACTTATAGCATCAAGCTGTGATACTGACTCATGGCATAGAACATTCGTGAAGCATATGCCTTCATTGCCAATAACTATACTCCCGGTGACGAGATCATTCTCATTGGTTTCTCACGTGGAGCCTTCACAGTCAGAAGCGTTGCATCAATGATCCGAGATATTGGGCTTTTGACCTTGGAAGGAATGTCTACTTTCTACCCCATCTTCAAGGATCAGGAGAACTTCCGCAATGCATGCTACAGAGACATCTTCCCTGATCTCCCATTCTCAAATAAGCCAAAAGATGAAGCAGGCTACGACCAAGAAATGTACAAGAAACGACTTGTAGAAGTAAGTTGCACTCGGTATAAAATGTAAATACATAATCTAACATGATTTAGAACAAATTGACTCGTGTCCATGATCCCAATGGGAGGACAATCGTTGTACAAGCCGTTGCCGTGTTCGATACAGTGTAAGTACCTCAAAGTCACTATCTAGATAGAAGCTTATTAGGTTAGTGGATCACTCGGTATCCCAAATAGCTCCTTCTTTGCAAGATTGGGGTTCCCGCATGCTACCAGAGAATTCAAGTTCTATGACACCAACCTATCTAATCATGTGAAGCATGCCTTTCAAGCTTTGGCACTTGACGAGCATCGTAAACCGTTTTCTCCTGCTGTATGGGAACGAAAAGATCATATTTCAACTGATCTCCGACAAGTATGGTTTCCCGGAGCTCACTCGAATGTTGGTGGGGGCTATGATGATCAAGAGATGTCAAACGTTACGCTTGCTTGGTAAGTAGTCCGACAACTAACAATGCTCCTGGCTTATTTTAAAATAGGATGATGGATCAGCTTGCTTCGATTGGTGTTGGATTTAAGGAAAGTTACATCAACAAGATCTTTGACCAGAATGTTCAATTCTATGAGAACGTTATTCCAAAATCAGGTGGGATTATCAATAGACCATGGAAGCAATGGGCTATCACACCGGTATACGAGAAACACCATCCAATAAGACCATGGGGACTTGGTGAGATTATTGACTCGGGCTCAGGGGGTTGGTTTTTAGCTGGAAAAGTAACACGAACACCTGGACTTTACATGCGCGCTGATCCTGTGAGTCATACTTACTTTCTATGGGCCATAGTTATTGAGCACAGTCGGCTAATGATGTCAATATAGGACACAGGAGTCCCAACAAACCACCCACTAGTCAATACCAATGAGCGTATTCACAGCTCTGTGCGCATCAGACTGGATCTTGACGGTCTGGATTCTGACGATAAAGGGCTCTACAAATGTCCAGCACTTCTCTCTAAAGGCCCGTGGTCACTCCGAAAAATGCGCATCAAAGTACAAGACCCCATTCCTGCAACTGCAACATGGGGTGTAAACGCTCCTGGTGCTGCCGAAAGAGAGGACGACATCAGATGGGTATGGGAGTACGTGGGACCAGAGAAGAACGCCCCAAAGAACCGCATCATGATTGAAGAGAGTCTTGGTCCCTATGAGAGACATCTACTCTCGCTTAACAAAGGTAAAGAAGTTTTCCAGAAAGTTATGGGTGACGAAGATGAGATGTTTCCAGAGAATGTTTGATTGGTTGATACGATCTCTGTTACTTTCAGTCTTTTTGTTTTGTTCTGGTTTATTTAGTTCTATTTTGCCTTGCTCAAAACTTGGGGAGAAGGGAAAAGGAACAGATTTATATTTGTTTACTAGTAACTTCGTCGGTCTCTACCGCCAAACAGACCCAGCTAAATGAATAATCCCCTCTCTTACCCTTATACGCGATCGCAAAACAGAAGATCCAACCAACTCCATTTCTGCATTTCTTTGCCATAAGCTAACCTCTACTTTTCTTTTACTTGGAATAGGAAGGAAGGAATACAAGAAGCGCCGAAGAAGAAAAAGGAAGAAGGACAGAGATGAGGAACCGCCACTCACAACAGGTTACTACCCCAAATATGATCCGGGATCAAGCAGTCATCACCATCCCCAAAGCCGAAGATCCAGGGAAGAATGGGAAGAAAAAGGCAAAGGGAAGCTGGAATTCGCCGTCCCCGATGTGGAATATGTCCCCGCCGAGAGAGAAAAAGGGAAGGAAACAGAGAAGAAGAGGCGGAGGCGATCGGCACCGGTTCCTGAACCTATACGAGATGAGCGAGAAAAGGGAAAGGGAAGAGAACAAGAAAGAGAAAGGGATAGCAGAAGAGAGAAAGAAACCCCGAGGTATGAGAGGTTCGGTGATGGGTTTAGAGAGAAAACTCGCATGGCTTCGACTCCGGTTCCGACGTATACTACTACCAACACTAATACTGCGGAAAGACATCAGAGAGTTAGGATCGTGGAAGATCGAGAGAGGGAGAGGGACAGAGTGAGGAGGTACAGAGCGGAAGGGAGCCAGATCAGGAGTGTGGCTGGGAGTAGTGTAAGCGGAAGGAGTGAAGAGAGAAGGCGGAGGAGGAGGAGCTCTTCTCAAGCTTAATGGGACCGAGATGGTGTACTTTACTTTACTTTACTTGTATTTTCTTTTGTTGTAGGATTTGATTTGTCTTGATAGATGTATAATAGGTCATGGTGGCAGCTGTCTGTAAACCTAGGGTGGACTTTTCGGTTTTCTGTAATATAAGCGACGGAAAGGGAAGACGGGCGGAGTTGTCAGAGTAGGCTGGTTGGTGTTTGTGTAAACATAAATAAAATTGAGAGACTGGAAGGAGGGAAATTGTTTGTAGCAAAGAGAAAAATGTAGCTTTCTTTACCTGCTGAAACGACATATGGAGCTAGGTTAACGTGCACACGTATATATAGAGAGAGTATTCGAAATTGATTCTCCAACTGATATTAGAAAAATTTCAAAAATATATCTACAACCAAGCTCAAACCTCGATCTGCGAACTCCCCTTCCATGATACTGTAATCTGTCCCCAATACGATTCAACTGGCTATCCATACCAACTTATTAGATAGTTTGCAGTCCTATATCACCCACTCTCCTTCCCTCGACAAACACCACCGGTGGTGTATAATGTTTCCTTCCATGGACGAAATAAACGACCAAGGCAAGAACAATAACGCCTGCCCACACAGCCGGGGCCCAGTTAGCAGTGCTTGTTGTGATGGGCACGCTGACGGGAAAGCAGCTGAAGACGATGACGAAGCCGGAATAGAGGAACGCGAAGGTATTGATGGGGATTCCCCAGCGCCCGAGACTCCAGCGGGCTGGGGGTAGAGGCTGCTTTAGAAGGCGCAGGCGAAGCACACATCCGATGGAGATCATGTATGTCGAGAGCAGAGCGAGGAGGGTCAGGGATACGATGATGTTGAACGCGAAGGTGGATCCGAGATTGATGAGACAAAGGATGCCGGACGTGACGGCTGTGAGGTAGACGGAGTTGTCTGGCACGTTGTTTTTACGATTGATCTAGGAAGAAGGTTAGGAGATAAAAGAATATAATATATTGAAACAAATCAGACTGACCTTTGACATCCATTGTGAGAAGGGGAATCCTCGATCGCGAGCGAAGGCCCATAGTTCGCGTGATGTGGTGGCTATGGCTGTGATATTGCCGGCAAAGATCAGAATTAGTAGGATGATCATAAGTGTTAATGTTACTGCAGTAGAGCCGGTGTTTTGGAACAAGATTAGGTAGGGTGCTTCGGAGTTTATGGCAGCATCGAGAGGTCCGATGCAGAAAAGCATGGTTATCAGCATGATGCTATCAATATTAGCAATTGGGGTACTTTTGGGTGAGAATATGTGCTTACAGCCCCATAAACACATTAAGTAAATAACTCCACCACATTGCTCTAGGGACGTTCAAGGATGCGTCTTCAACTTCCTCGGAAATATGAACAGCACTGTCGGAACCTGGAAAACCATCAGCAAGAACACGGGTTTCTTTTGGTAGCACCCTTTACATACCAAGATTACAGTACAGGACTGATACTTGGGCAACGAGACAAGAGGTCCCTATATTGCTCCAGCCACCATTGTTGACGACTTCGGTAAAGACTGCGCTTGCCGAGTTCTTGGGGGCCATTACCCATAGAGGAATTATGGTTATAACAAACCCCAATATATGCCCGAAGAGAGATATAGTTTCAAGCATTGGTAGGATCTTCGCGCCCCATGTGTTAAAGAAGATGGTTATGACAAGGAAGGCCAGCATGATCAAGGTGTACTGCCAGTTTGGAAAGACAAACTCGGCGTCATTGACTTCTATAATGGCTTGGACGAGAGTAGTGAGTACGAAAACACTACTTGCCACACTAGCCAGCCAACCTAAAGTCGACATCCAGCCTGGAGACAGTTTTAGCCTTTACTGGAATATACCTGGGCAGACGTAACAATACCTGCTGCATAACTAAAGAATTTCTGGTATTCGGGAGGTGCGAATTCAGAAACCCAATGGTACTGTCCTCCGCTTGTGGGAGCCCTGAGATTGTATGTCAGAATACGCTAGATAGATGCGAATCTAACCTTTGAGATATCCCAAAGAAAGACTTACATGCTCTCCATTTCTGCTAAAGATGCAACAATCGTTCCGTAGCATATAACGGTTCCTATAAAGACCCAGAACAACCCCCCAAACCCTCCATTGAGTAGCCCAACACTCAGAGATACGAGAACGAATTCCCATGTTGCCTGTAGTTGTTAAATCAGTATGCACTTTTAAGTTTCCAGGACAGATCAGAATAGTTGGTCTTGATTTCCCTGGAAATGTGTCGTTCCCTGACAGCAACTCCCAAATCCAAAAGGGCCAAGAAGGCGTAGATTTCACTTACCATGTATATAGAAATGAAGCCTAAATATATTATTAGATAAAGCGGATTTATGGGTATTTTATGAACGACATACCCAACGTGGAAAGGAACCCAAAGTTTCGCTGTGTCTAAATCAATTTCGATGAACTTATTTGAATTCGACACTTCTCACCTTGAACTCTTGTTTCTTGCCCAACCGTCGCATATCATGAACATCGTATCTATTCTCACCATACTCGGCCCCCGTAGAGTAACCATCATACACATCACGATCGGGATCTGAGCTAGCCCTAAGCTCAACGGGCAAGTCCTTATTGGGATCCATATCTTCAAACTGCGCAAGCGGGAGATAATGAGTGAAAGGGACAAAACGAAGAGGCCACCGTGATAACAAGATGGGCATGATCAAAGGCCCCGTTGGTGGGGGATCTAAATTATAAGTCTACTCAGATCTCCCGTCGCCGGACAAATCCTCGTTATCGGCTAGGCCCGCCGGACTAGAAGCTTGTCCTACAGGTTTGTGAGATTTCGGATGCCACCAAACCTGTTTAAGTAGGATCATGCTTCAATCTACCAGGTAGTGGTTCTTGCCAGGATTATTTGCCTTCACCTGTCGCTGGCCCAGCCACCTTCGATTTAAGCGATATTCTAGCACTAATAGGGAGGGGGACGTTGAACAACACCAACACTCCGATATAGAGAAAGACTTATTAAAAAGGTAGAAAGTCGAGAAGAGAGGGCGATTTGTTGTGCAATCTGTACAGTTCCAGGTAAAGACTAACTCCGGCTGGGCTTGCATGTACCGAAATGTAGACAAGAAACTAGTGCAGCGCGATGCATCTAGACCAACGGCCGACTGAGCCACCCTTGTTGATGAACGGGGCGGAAATTTGGACTATCAATTACTTTTTTTAAAAAAAAACTGTGATAATGTATCGGCCAGTTTGTTGGACTATGTGTATGTGAACTTCAAATATCCGTCTTTGATCTGTTGTAATAGGGTCTGATTTTAATAGTTGCTGTGGTTTTCATTTTCGACATGCATACTTTCAGGCTTGACTTAAACTGGCAATTGTACCCTGATCACGGAGACAATCCCAACGAACCAGAATGATGGTATACTTGCTAAATACTATTTCAATCAATCGCTCCTCTTGAACCCATATCATGCTTGTTCTCTCATAACAATGTCACCGTCTGCAGCCATCTTTTTATGGCTGGTGTCAGGAATTTTCAAGATCTTATACTTGAGCCTGTCTTGTGACAACAAAACAAGCCTGCGCGGTTCTTGATTCGATCTCCGGGTTTGGAACGCTCTGATTTCCATCGTTGCTGGCACGAAGTTTACCTCAAGTAGGATTGTCCATTTCCCAGCTTTGAGTAGTTCTTCATTACTTATCATGGTAGGCTCAGGATACTCGATTGTTGGTAGAAATGACGGATTAGATCTTGACGATCGGTCATTATTGTCTGGTGGTCCTTTTGCCGGATTAGGAGACGCGTATGGAACATTCAATAGACTCGTTGATCCTGTTGTTTTGGTTAGAGTTTCACAAGTATTTCGAAGATCTTAACCAACCTTCAAATTCCCATAACAACAACATTATTTTATCATCCAAGATCTTTATATCTTTTATGCAGCCGTCGCCGAGCTGCAAGGACGATGCTTGTATCGCACATTGAGTACTGACACCCTTCTCGATATATAGTTCAACACGGACAACATGTACTAGCACCAGTTAGTCATGCATATACATAGATACAAAAGGTACATGTATACCTATATTTTCTCGCCCTTTTGGAACAAAAACGATGTAATTGAAAAAAGATGCTGACGACTTCAGAAAAAAGTTAGTAAACAGGATTTAGGTTGACATTCCAAACTTACTATCGCCTGCATTTTCATATCTGCCAGCTTTCCAGTGTGAGCAGCACCGAGCTTCACAACTTGTCCAAACAGTACGTTCCTCTTCTCGGCGTCGGCGATCTGGCTAAAAACAGAACTCGCCTGCTGCGATAGGTGAGTACAAAGGATCTCGATTCGAGGTATAGCCTTGATATATGGACGACCTTCTTCTTGTTTTCTAAGTTCCTTGTCAAGAAGCCCAAACATGGGCATATTTCCTTCTGCTTTAACCCACTCTTTTTTCTCCTCGTCAGAAGTATCATCTAGAAATACACCTAATGGGCTTCTAGTCATCACAGTCTCCAGGTACAGGAGAACCTTACTATGGTCAATAGATGCTTCTTTGTCTGCGAGATCATCATTTGCAGAGGAAGATGCTTCTGATGCTAGCCTGTCAATCTCATAACGCAGCCAAGCCGAGAAGGTGCCAAATAACTCTAGCTCATCTACCACCTGAATGAGGATTTTAGATGCAACCAGATTAAGACACGCAACCGTATCCATTATCAGGCTAATTTGATTGCTGGTAAAGCCAATAGAATTGTTAGTGCCTTGAAATTTTGCAATCCCTGACAGTCTGCTCAGTATAACGGAACAGCGCTCTAGGGCTGGGAGCATGTTTTCGTGTACGAGTTTTCTCAGACCTTCTAACCCAGTTACAACGGCCTTATCCCATCGTTTGTGGCCCTAAATGCGTTAATAAAGAACACAAGTAGGATGAAGAAAGTGCCTTACTCTCTCGGCCAGCTCATCTACGAGCCATTCTCGAACGGCTGGGAAGGTATGACCAGTGGCAACAGAATGATATAATGCTTGCACAATATCACGGTTGTCACTTTCCGACAAAGTCTCATTGATGTTCCTCAAGAACTTGCCAGGCAATTCTTGTGTTGCCTTGAAGTCACTGACCATTAGCGTTTGGACCTGATGAATGTATCTCAGTAAATTCTGTAGAGCAGTAGATCGAGAAGCAAGCAAAGACAGATAATCGCTGGAAGCAGATATGAAGCGGAGGTCCATAGGAACAAAATAAAGGTTTCCGTCGTCATCTTGAGATTGCATGACTAGATTGTGCGTAGAGTAAGGTTGAAGGGCGGCATGAAGAGTAAGATTGGGCGAAGAGATACCATCGATGGATATTGGGCAATCAAATGAGCCCACTACAAACGAGTCGTAGATGGTGAGATGGACTTTTCCTTCTTTCGTACCTATCACCATCACATCGACTGCATTATTATCACGAGGATCAATAGGACGGAATAGTGCATCCAGAGATGCTCTAGACGAAAATACATCCTCACTATAAAATTAGTAAAACAACTTTGGGTGGCCGATTTCTGTTGACTTACGATGTTCCACCAGCCGCAAGTACACTGAGCTTGGGTAGACTCGTTTCGATGTCAATGTGGGCAAGATCTTGCGGGAGATCTAACACCTTTTTGTCCTCAAACAACAAAGGGTCTTCTGATAAGAGGTCTATCCACGGCCTGTCCTTATTTGCCTGGCCAGAACTGGATTTTATCCCGGTGTTGTTTGACGCCCAGCCCATGCACGTGATCCCAGCAGAGTCTTGATCACAGGCCGTAAACTGATGTACTGTCTTGCTACTCTCGGCGCTGACTAGTCGTACAGTTCCATCATTCCAAGAGATAGCAAGCAATTGGCCTTTTCGCAGTAATCAGTCAGCAGCAAGAAGGGAATTGTGCAATCGAGCCGACACACCGTTTGGTTTCCATCGAATATCTTCCACCTTCAGCTTCCCGGATTTCTGAGTGACCCCAAACACGCGCTGGCCATTCAGCCGGTATACGAGAACTTGCTGGTCAGTACTGACAAGCGCCAATAAGTCCATCGACGGACAATAGGCTATGAGTCGTGGGTTTACGGCATGATGTAGAGCCTTCTCACTCAATACATCGAGGCTTATGGGCTCCTCCATGCTGAACCAGCCGTGGTCTACCTTTGGACTGATATGGCTGTAAGAGACAGATGCACATGTTTTGGTAAAAACTACATGCGCTTCTGTCGGCGGGCAGGTACGCGTGAAATCGAGAGCGCGATCTCGCTATAATTTAGGCGAATCCTGTCACAAACCAAAGACTACCTTACCTACCTTGGTAACAACATCTGATTTACTTTCAATCACCTTCATTTAAAATAGATTTGTGATACGCAGAGATGCCACACGAAAATTGGTATATGCGCGTCGATTTGGACGTATGAAAAAGGTGCGGAATCTTAACTAATCTCTGGAATTCATTGTGCCAACGTCAGGTTACTCCAATTATCCACATAATTTAACACGCCTGAGGCGTTTTCATGATTCTTCATCTATCTATGGCTTGCTCAAGTATCAACCATTGTATGCCTTCATCCACGCCGCGCTCTTTAGACTCCACAAACTTTTGCCCACCTGCCCTTGACTATTCGATCACGTAGGAGTCTGTGACAGATTTGATTTCCTTTGAGAAGGTCACTTCCTCGTTCATTTCCAGTAGCGTAACCGAGTTGACCTAGTTATTCTGTTAGTCTGTATTTCAATAGTGATATTATATATTCTCTTACATCAACGTCAATAAACGGTTTGGTCTTAGCAAATCTGACTTGCATGGGGAAAAATTCATTCTCATCCTCAGCTTGGGCCTCAAATTCAAAAGCGCCACTGGCGTTGTCTTCGTCCACAGCTCCAACAGTCCATTCCAGACTGTCACCGGAGACCTCGTAAGTGGCATCAAAGCTTGAAACCGCAGGTTCACTGGTCGCATAGGGAATTGTGACTGTGACATCCTTGAGCGAATCACCTCCGGTAAGCTCATATTCAACAGTAATTGTGTAAGTGTCATCAGATCCTTTGTTCACCCAAACAGTAAATGTGATTGGTACGGCGCTTGAATCATCGGCTTTTGGTGTGGCTCTCCATCGTAGAACGCCAACAGAGTTATTGACAGGGAATCCCTTCGCTGCATTGCTCATCTGAATCGCCTTTGAAGTGTTGAAGAGCCCCTTATCAACATTAGGATGTGTTCGGAACTGTACACCATGGCTAGGAGTAGCAACAAGATCCATCTTGACTTTTGTCAAGGTTGGATCCGAGATTTTGAGTTGTAAGTCACCCTTAACTTCCAGCGAGTTCAGTGTGCCTTCTCTAGAGAGCTTCGCACTTATTGTTTCTGCGATGGTGACGTGAATGGCATCGCGGTCAAGGGACGAAGAGATTCGTGGGGCTTGTGTTTGTGTCTGCTCTGCAATTTGCGAAGGATGATTTGGGACGAGCGGCGTTGATGATGATTCTTCAACTTCGGCTCCCATATCCCCACGCACCCGCTCAAACATGTCCGTCGTCTTTGACTTTTTACCTAATTGCATACCCTTGCCCTTGGGTGCGCTGGCCCTAGAATATTGTTAGCTTGCCATGATGACTTCCGGAAACCAAATGCCATACTTGAAAGACTTGTTCTTCTCTGCCTCGTATGAGTCGTACGTGTCTGTAACAGTAGGACGAGTTGGCGGTGTATAGGTGGGATATACTGGTGTACGTGGGACGTTTCTGCCACTCCTGGAAACTTCCTTGCGCTGCATTTCCAACTGTTTAGCCTTGCGTTTCCGCTCTTCGGTAGCTTCAAGTTCCTTGTTCTAAGATATTGTTAGCGAATCTTCTTGTAAAAGATTGTACAAGCTTTACTCTAGATATAATCTCTTGAATTCTCTCTTCATGACTTTCCATCTCTAAGAAAGTCTTAATTTGACTGATTGTGAGATTCTCTCGGTATCCCAAGGTAACAAGTTCGTCAAATGCACTAAGGAGCTCGTAGGCATTCTTCAGAATTTCTCTTTCGTCCAAGGTCTTACAAGTGCTGGTTACTACCTGAGCAAAAAGGTGTAGGGAATCGATGTCTTGTAGAATGTTGGATTGGCGGTTGGTGATAAGAACCATGTACAATTCGTCCAAAGGCTGATATACAAATCGTACGTTGTCCTGTTCGACGGTCGTATGCTGGGTGCCAGTATCTGCGAGCTTAGGGAAGGATGCTAGGAGGGCCTCAATTCTGGACCGCTGCATTTCACGAAACTGTCTGGAGAGGACAGCTTTTCCGCCCCGCGTGCAGATTGAAGCTGCGAGGACAACCTGGTTGAGATTGTCAGCATCCTATATATTTGCCAATTGCCAATACTATTGCGCACCATGTTTGCGATATGAAAAGTAGTCTGTTCGGGGAGGGTGGTGGTTTTGAATGTGGTCGAGCGAGTTGAGGTCACCTATTCATTCAAGCTTGGGCTGCCCTTTGGGGGGCGGTCACGTGAAACTTCTGGGGTCTTGCGCGCCAATTTGCGCGACCGACCCTGGTGAACGCGCTAAAATCTTGGGGAGATCGTCAACCTCTTTCGTGATCCATACATGCAGTAGACTCATCTCACAACGCGATAAATCTCTCGCTCCTGTCCTTTCCCACATACAGAAATTTCAGGGCTATCGTGAATATCCACGTTGATCAATAGTACATCCGACCCAATTCGACCATAACTCGTTCATTAGCAATCCGATACATTCCCAGGTTCCGAAGCTACCAGAGTCTTTGTCTTCCCTTTCACCACGCAGCCAGCAGGTTCATCAACAATCGCACCCCCATTGACCAGAGACACTCTCCCTCCCCTAGAAAGGTATCTCCGTCGGGATATCTAGAAATAAGATCTAAGTACAACCAGATTACACCGCGCATCAAGCTTGCAATCTTCTTCAACTTGTAATCGGTTGCCTGATAGCGAGCTCCTTGGGCTCATCAGCACCATGACGGACGACGATATGGAAATATCCTCAGAGCATGGCCATAACGCTGGCGATGAAGATATCGACATTGACATCGATCTGACTACTGGTCAACTCGACGAGGATTATATGCTGGAGGATGCGCAGTCAAATAATGCTATGGAGGATAGTATTCAAGCTTCGCCTACCATGAACGATGACTTGATGCTGGACGACGAAAACGTTTCTTACACAATGGACGATGATATCTTGCAAGCCCCTGAAGATCATACTATGGAACACGAGACGCCTACAATGTCATTCACTGAGATAGAGCGCGATGATACTGTCGTGTTGGATGATCCATCCGAGGCACTCCATGTTGTCGATGAAGATTCTATGCAGGAAGCAGACGCCCTTTGGGATACAGCTATAGTTACAGGCACAGCAATTAGCCAAGATGCAGTACTAGAACCAGTCGAAACTGGCTACGCTGTTGTGGAAGGTGTAATCCCTACCTCTGAACATGTTGCAGATGTCTTGGATGGATCATCAGGTCAGCAAAATCAGCCTCAGGACCTAGAAGTCAGCAATGAGGATGTTGGAGAACAGAGCCCCCGAGATGCATTGAATGAGCAGGAATCTGTTGGTGGCCGTCATAAATCAATATCTCGGTCAAAAAGTCCTCCAACACTCAACAACCAACCTAACAGTAACCCAGAAGTTCAAATTAGTGTCGGCAATACCGAAAATATACCCGTTGGCGAGGCAAAAGAAAGCCCTGAGCAGTGGGAAGAGGAATCGACGAAGCCTACTGAGCAACTATCAAACCATGGTGCAACTTCCACTGACGCGCAATCCAATGAACAGCAATCACCATCGCATGCCGAGACGGCTGAGCTCACCCCAGCTCAAAAGGTAATCGTCGTGTATAACTCCATTGAATACAAACTTTTCTCGGCCCCTGAGGACGACGACCCTGACTCTTTCTTTCTCTCTGACATATCTATTTCGGGGAAACCCGTTGGAGATTTATTTTCTGCCATTCGTGAGATTATTTATGAAGAGTTATCAATTGGTGATGAACTTATCATGACAATCGAGGAGCTCGGAATTGACATTGAAGAGGTAAGATGCTTCTTAACACCATGGTTTGACTACTGCTGACAACTTACAGACTTCGTCAAGTATTTCTGCTGTTACCTTTCAACAACTGTTGGATGCTCGTGAGAAAATGCTACAAAACCAGGGATCCGAGTCATCTGAGCCACTGTTCGTCATTCTTGGCAAGAGAAGGAGCCTAGAGACTAAGATTGCCATGATGACTTCATGGGGAGAAGAAGGTAAAGACCTATCTGAAATTAGATGGGATGAAGAAAGCGAGGACAACGGCGACGCGAGTGAATTTGCAGATGGCGAGTACGATAACACATCGCATCTCAGCAATGTCGAGTCCGGTGACGAGGCCCAAGGAGAAGAAATCAACTTGTCCGAGGAAGTCGCTGAGAATCATGACCCTGAATCACCAGAGCAGCTTAATGGCAGCGGCCCCAACACCCCCAACAGCCACCATCTAGAGACCGAGAGAAAATCTATAGCTGAGGCTATCGTTTCGAACGGGTCTGCGATTCAAGAAGCTGCCACTGTTCCTCCGTTGCCAGAAGCTGAAAGTGCTAATCTGGAGGATGATGATGGAGATCTGATCGATTATGAGGACGAGGAAGTTGAGAATGTTGAACAGCTGAGTACAGTTCAGGCAGGTGAACTTAATGGTACTGCACCAGATTTTCTTTTACCCTGTATCAAGCCGGTCTATTGCCTATGCCTTAATTGCAACGAGACACTCATGCAAGGTTATGAAATCATCAACGAAGAGCTTCGTCGACGTTTAAATTTACGCACTGCGAAGGAGGATTTGCTGTGGGATAATCAGGCAAAAAATAATGCTAACACTTGTCAAGTGATTGACACAGATCCCAACCCCCCCAACAGCGATGACAATCACGAGGCTAAAGAGGATGAGTATCAAGAAAGCCGTGATCACGAACATAGTAGCGGAGAACAAGTTGCAGAGGGTACAGCTGTAACGGCTGATGATGATGGATCGAACCTATCTGGAACGGGCCATGACGAACATGATCTCGATGAAGCAGATCGGTATGAAGCAGAACACGAGGAAGATATCTACGAATATCATGATGATGAGGTCGGTAACGATGATCACATTGGTGCAACCGTAGACAAAGAACTGGACGCCTCTGAATCCTTAGCGGATGTCCAAGGTACAACTGTCTTGCCTTCCTCGAATCCTGGAGACCATACCGAAAATGGAGAGAATCATGCAATAACTGCCACTGAGCTCCTTGCGGAAACAGATCAAGATGGCGGGAACCAAGACTATCTCGATCTTGAGGCAGACATTGGAAATCCCGATGCTTCAGTTCCGAAAGAAGCCAGATCAGAAGCCAGTAGCAACGGCGTTACTGAGACTGCCGACTCTGAAAGTGTTACAATTGCAAGTGCAAACACTTTGGATGTTGACGAGATCAATTATGATGAATTGGACGAAAGTACAGCCGAGAAAACCGAGACTGCGATCCTGCCCATTCCCTCGAATGATGACGGACCTGTAGAGACACTGGAGACGATTTCTCGTGATGAAATTGACTACGATGACGACGAGGAAGAGCATTCGCTCATCCCCAATATCACCCCTGTCAAGCAAACAGCTGTCCCCAGTGGCAGTACCTCAACAAAAAGACCAAGAGCTGAAGCTGGACTGGAAGATGCTATGGATGCAAGCACCAAAGGTCAGAGCACCCCTAATACTTTCAAGCGACGCATGCTCTAACTATTTTCTCTAGAAGCTAAACGTGTTCGGTCCTGAGTCATTCCCGACACTTCGATCACCACATACAAGCACTTCTGTTGGCTTCCACTCTGTTGCATCTTCCTTGATTCGAAGCTTGCCTGACGGCCTGGGTCGTCGAAATAATCCCTTTCTTTTCCTTTGAATTCTCAAGATTTGCTTTACGGACCTGGCCACTACGACAACGACGGACGACGTTATATTTTACAACTAGATCTAAACTAGATCTTGATCTTGACACCAGCAGGCAAACGAGAAAATCTCGGATACTAACATGTAGGTAAGTTCAACAGGTATTTTGACTGCAGCAAAGTCGAAGCAGTTTTAACCCCATCCCATCACGAGTATCAAGCATTCCCGTTCCCCCTCCCCTCCTAACACGGTGCTCAATAACTTAGCATACTTGGCGTTTTTGTGTTACATTATGGGGATTGGAAAAGTAATCATTTGGGCTGGACGGTTTCCAAGGTGGTGGGCATGTCACATCGGTTTGCAGTTTTATACCCGGACAGCAAGTTGCTTCACGTTATACCACTAACCTCACGGAGAATACTGTCTCTTGGGACGCTTAATTGTAACTTAGGTGGCGTGGTGGTGTGGCGGTGCGGTCCAGCGTGGAGGACAGTAGGTTAGTGTGGTGTAGATGGATTAAAATGATAATTCAAAGGCCATGCAGAACAATCTCCTCGAGCGTGATGTCTGTGGACAAAGTTGAAGCAGGGAGATTTGACAGCTAATAAGGTTCATGAATTGTGAGATGGTGGGATATTCCCTCGGCAACCCTGGAGAGGGGAGATTTGATAGGTAGGGTTTGTACATGTCTGGATTCTTTAGGGCTCGTGTATTTATTGGCTGAGTGTTCTGTAAAAGCGATAAAAGATGCAAATCTAGGTTTTCCGTTGGCGATGTGAAACGCTATCACATATTTCGGATCATAGTGTGCACAGGGTTTGTGGATCTCTAACAACACAGAACACAGTTGTTGGCCAAAGTGTACAATGGGGCTGAGTCGTTGTCCGCAGCGCTGCAACAGTGCAACAGTGCAACAGTGCAACGTCTGAAGAGCTGCACGCACACGAGGACGGATGACGGATCTCGGAAGCCGAATATCACCCTCGAGTCTTGGAATCCTCGAAGGACTCCGTGGAGGAGTTTTCAATCGCGTCATGAGTCCGAAGTGTTGGTGATGGGTTGCAAAGGGAGACGTCCAAGAGCGCAGGGAGCGACCCTCAGGAAAGGGAAAGGGAGAGGGAAAGAAGAAGAAAAGAAGAAATACGGTAAAATAAATATTCAGGGTCAGCCAGCCCAGCCCAGCCCATCCCTCCCGTGCCGCCCGCTGCTGCAGTGCTGTACTGTACTTGCCTTATGGTACCTGTACTTGTCTGTAATCGTTAATGGTGCCATTACCTCGGGGTGCTGTCCTTGCAGCACTAAATACTGCACTGCACTAAATAGTGCAATTTTATGACCCTTTTTATTTTATGCAGGACCCCATCCTTCCCCCCCATGATGGGCTCTCAGGGGAAACGAAAACGGCAGCACAGGCGGCCTACGCGCCAATCAGAGGCTGAGTTATGGTTCGACGTGTCCCCTGCTCCAGCACGATTCGAGATTTCGTGACGACGACTTGTCTTGCATAAAACCGGCCAGCGCGCTGCTTGATTGGCGCGATTGCTAAAAAAGCGCCCGTCGCCTATCCATAATTAGAGAAGAGGAGAGGGTTGAGAGGACAACTTTTGGAAATACAGTCCTGTACCTACTCCCGTACCTTGGCTTCTGACCTCCAGACCACCGCAACAAAGGCGTCACTCGGTCACTCACTCATTGTCACTCACGAGCGTTTGCGGCGTAAACTCGACCTCCCTCGTCCGCTGCGTATCAGCATATCAGCATATCAGAGTCCTCCCCGTGGCACATTATTCACGAACTACTGCTGCGACTGTCTGCAAGCATCACCCAACAAATCCCGCCTCGGCTGCTGCTGATCGATACATCCATCGTCCATACAGGGGCCTGAAACTCGTTCCCTCGACTCACGGCGCATCATAAACTCCAGCCCTCCACGAAACATCTAAACGACCGCGACGTGTTATAATCAATCTTCAATTAATCCCACTTTGTGCTCTTGTCAAATTCCCCAGCACTGGTTGCGTCAACTCCTCCACGAGCGCGAGCTCAGGGCTCCATCTCATATCCAAATCCACCACAAAGGAATACTGAAAATCGACACGAGGGGCACCCAAGATCTGCGCGACGATGCTGGAAGACAAGTATGTTCATGGGTTCAACGCCGTCGTGGTCGCAGGGCCACCATGGGAGGAAGGACATATCGCTGATTCGGATACAGATATATCGGCCTGGCGCTGGCCATCACGTCCACGATGGCAATTGGTATGTGATTCTTGCCACTCTCTGTTCATCCGCAGTACTGACCATGTGGTGCAATTATAGGCACAAGTTTTGTCATCACAAAAAAGGTACGCCAATAGCAACATCAGGCTTAACACGAGACACAAATTGAAGATGTTTGGACCGCAAACTAACTGCTCCTTCAGGGCCTCATCGACGCAGAAGAACGGCATGGATTTGAAGGAGATGGATTCACATACCTAAAGAGCCCGATATGGTGGGGA
Organism: Pseudofabraea citricarpa; assembly: GCA_029641185.1. NCBI lineage: Eukaryota > Fungi > Ascomycota > Leotiomycetes > Helotiales > Dermateaceae > Pseudofabraea > Pseudofabraea citricarpa. Next base: position 3,294,462 of record JAPWGK010000001.1, read on the forward strand.
GGAATCGTAACATGTATGCGCAAACACGTTTGGCCGATCGAGGACTGGACTGACTAAAATTAGTGATTATTGGAGAAATCGCAAATTTCGCAGCATACGCCTTTGCGCCAGCCATTCTAGTAACGCCTCTAGGAGCCCTGAGTGTTCTGATTGGAGCAGTACTAGGCTCATACTTTTTGAATGAGAAACTGGGCAGTTTGGGTAAACTTGGATGTGCAATTTGTCTGATAGGTTCAGTCATAATTGTTTTACACGCGCCACCGGACAAGGAAATTACAACTGTGGATGAAATTCTACACTATGCAATTCAGCCAGGTATGCATTTCGTATAACATGGATTAATCTTATTCTAATCGTAATCCTAGGATTTCTCCTTTACTGTTTTTCAGTATGCACATTTGCAGGTGTAATGATTTATAGAATTGCGCCAAAGTACGGAAAGAAGAACCCGTTGATTTATCTATCAATCTGCTCGACTGTTGGATCTGTCTCCGTTATGTCAGTCAAGGCATTCGGTATTGCATTGAAAATTACATTGGCTGGCAACAATCAATTCTCCCACCCTTCGACGTATGTCTTTATCATCTTGACCGCAGTGTCGATCATGACACAGATGAATTACTTTAATAAGGCACTGAGCCAGTTCCCTACACAGTTGTAAGTGCTTCAATATCAATACTTGATTACACGCTAACGTCTAGCAGGGTCAATCCATTGTACTATGTCACCTTCACCACCGCAACACTTACTGCATCCTTCATTTTGTACGGTGGATTCAACACAACTGACGTCGTCAACACACTTTCTCTACTCTGTGGGTTCTTGGTAATATTTGCTGGAGTGTATTTACTCAACATTTCTCGGAGTGATCCAGATGGATGCAAATCAATGAATGGAAATTTGGCAGACGGCATTGCAACAGATATGGTTTCAAGCATACAAACCAGAAGAAGTATGCAGTCAAGAAGGAGCATGGACCCACACAGGATGAGCACAGGAAGCTATGGAAGAGGCGGTGATCGACAAGGTCTAATACACGCCTATGACGAAGAGGAAGCTACTGGCTTTGGCCTGACAGATCTTGCCGATGATAGCGACGATGATCTACAGCACTTGCATACAAATGGGAGAACTTCGAATCCACCAAATATTGGTTCCAAACGGAGCTTCAGCGAACCAATAGACCAACCAGCAAAGAGTCCAAGGTGACCATAGGAGCACCTATAGGTTACGTCGGGCTGCATGTCTTTTTTCTTTTCTCTTCTTCTTCTGGGATGGGTTGTATATGGTAGAAAGTCTGGAAAGTTCCCCAGGCTGGAATAGAAAGAAAGATGTTGGTAGCAGCATGGCCTGCACCGGATCTCGTACGACATGAATGGCCCTGGATCGGCGTTTTTAGGGGTTGTTTTTTCTCTGTACTATATGGGAGCAGAGTTATTTCTGTATGATACGATATCAATACGCATAAGGAAGGCTATGGCATGGGTGGCACAAAGGGTCTCGTTTTCTTTCTTTCCTTTCTCGGCCATGCATCACGGAAATTCATTCCTAGTGGTTGGACATAGGCATAGACCACGCGAAATGACACATATTTCAAAAGCAAGACAAATATACCAGACCTTTGATCGTCTTGCGAAGCGCTGTAATTACTAGCTCGCTCTTCAGGCTCGGCAATATCTACCTACCTAACTTTCCAGATCTAAATCAACACCTCTAGTGTTGCTATACCGCTTTTTGACATTATTACGAGCACGCAACGTTGCCCAGAGCACTTCGGTGGCAATATAAAGAGGAACTTGTGGTTTGATTTGAGAAAGCCGTGAATTTTATTTGGCTATGATTTACAAGCCCGCAGCATATGCCGAAGAAAGCTCGCATGCAAATGATCCCACACGCCCATCCGTCACATCCCATCAAAAGAAACAAATAGCTTATTGCTCCTCAGCGGGGGCCTCCTCACTAGCTTGCTCCGCTGTGCGTTGAGCCTCAGCAGCAGCCTGTGCCTGTGCAGCCTTAGCACCGTAATCCTGGCTCATTGGTTGAACAACGCTCTGCTCCTCCTTTGGCTCGATGATAGTAACTGAATCTGGCAATGTCTTTTGAGGACCAGACTTTCCTTCTGGGTCAGATCCACGCATGATCTTAACCTTGATACCGAGAACACCTTGTCTGAGGAGAACGTGACGGGTGGCGGAATCAATGAAGTCCTTTGCTGGCTGACCGGAGTGGATCATGAAACCATCAGTGAACTTCATGCTCTTGGCACGGGCAGCACGAAGCTTTCCGGACACAACAACCTCACAACCCTTAGCACCACTCTCCATGATGAATCGGAGGACACCATAGCATGCTCTTCGGACAGCAAGACCGTTAAGGAGCTTGTATCGGAGGGACTCGCATTGGGCGACGGCGGAGAGACCACGGTTTTGGACCTTGGCGGCGTAGAGGGAGACGGAGTTCTCTGGGAACTTGAATCGCTTTTGAATGAGCGAGGTGAGTTCGCGGATTCTTCGTCCTTGCTCGCCGAGAACTTCTTGAGTGTGGGTTGCGCGGATGATAATGTCGGTGACGGTGGGCGTAACGCGAACCTCGACACCAGAGTATCCCTCCTCAGCCAATTCGCGCTGGAAGAACTCGTTCAACTCAGCATAGAAGACACCATCGGCGACGAACTTTCTGCGCTTGGAACTGCACGTCGATCCATTAGCATTGCCTGCACGCATCTACGGTGGTAGATTTTGCAAGATTCCTTACATAGCGGCACCTGGAACAGCGGAGGCCATCTTGTCTGTAGTTTGGAGTATGAAATTGAACCTGGTGAAGAAGGTTCAAAATCTTTGTCGTCGCTTTGGTCGTTCTCGGGGGGAAGTTGATAAAATCGGTAGATTTCAACAATCGTCGTGTGGTGGGCGTTTAGCCGAGTTTTAGTGTTTTGCTGCCTGAGGCGTCCAGATACCGACCCCGCGGCCCCTCCCTTGCGATTTCCTCAGGCAGCAGTGCGAAGTAGTTACCTTAGGTTCGATTGCGCTGGACATGCTCGCTCATAGCAAAAACAGACTCGACGCGCGCGACGTCGATCATTACGCAGACAAACCACAGCAGAATTTCCGCGTATTCCACATCCAGCAGCCTTACCTACCAACAACCCAACTTCGGCCCAACTTCATAACTATCCACTTTCCACCACTACCGCGACGTTTTGAAATGTTCAGATTCCGAGCCAAGTCCTGAGCAGAGCAAGACGACAACAAAGTCGACGGAACATCATGGCGGACAAGCTTAGGATTGCGAAGGTTAGCATGCACTGTCCATTCGCAGTAGCTGCCATACTAAGACTGTGCTCAAGGTTGAGAATGTAGAGATTCGCAGTGGTGGACACCCTTCGAACGTTACCTTACATTTGACGGCGCATCATCTTATTCTCGTCGAGGACTTAAAGGTCCAGCAAGAAAACTCCGATGTGGTCAAGGCCTCAGGACCTCCCCGGACAAGAGAATCCTGGGTAGCATATCCCATGATCGCCTTCTGCACCTTCCGACCAGCTCCGCCAGGATCCGAATTACTATCTTCCATACGATTACGCGGGAGGGATTTTAAGTTCATAATCTTCTATTTCAAAGATGAGAAGCAAGCTAGGGATGTATTTGAGAGCATCAAGGGTGCAACATGCAAGCTGGGTAGCATCGATAAGCTATACGCATTCAACTACAAACCTTCGCCGACTGAGAAAGCCATCAATGGCTGGGACTTTTATGATGCAAAGGCGGAATGGAAACGACAGGGGATCAGTGGCAGTGGTAAAGGCGTTGACCGAGGTTGGAGGATATCGAAGATTAATACTGATTATGCTTTCTCGCCCACATACCCAGCCTTACTTCCTGTTCCTACTACCATTTCCGACAACGTTCTCAACTACGCAGGCAGATATCGCTCCAGGGTGCGAATTCCCGTTCTTACCTATTTGCATCCTGTCAACAACTGCTCAGTCACCAGATGCGCGCAGCCGCTTCCTGGACTGAGAGGACACCGCAGTATTCAGGATGAGAAGCTTGTCAGCGCTTGCTTTTCAGCATCTGCACAAGTTGATGATGGCGATGCCTCCGCGATCATGTCTAAAGGCAGCCCAACCTCAAGTCAGGGTGATCTTAGCTTGAATGGTGTTGAGAGTTCACTTTCAGAAACAGAGCGACTGGAGGATGAGATTATTTCTTCTTCTACTGTCCAGGTTGACGGAGAAAAGCCTCAAATTTACGGTGCTCAGCAACACAATCTAATTGTTGATGCTAGACCAACAGTAAATGCATTAGCCATGCAAGCTATTGGGCTAGGTTCCGAAAACATGGACAACTACAAATTTGCTACTAAGGTATATCTCGGTATTGATAATATCCATGTCATGAGAGATTCGTTGAATAAGGTAATAGAAGTACTGAAGGACGGGGATCTTTCATCGCTACCACCAAGTAGAGATGCACTGATCAAGAGTGGCTGGCTCAAACATATTACAGGACTCCTTGATGGCGCAGCTTTGATTGCCCGACAAGTAGGAATACATCACTCACATGTTCTTATCCATTGTTCAGATGGCTGGGATAGAACCAGTCAGCTAAGCGCTCTTGCTCAACTTCTCCTTGATCCATATTATAGGTCGATTGACGGCTTTATTGTGTTGATTGAGAAAGACTGGCTCGCTTTTGGCCATATGTTCCAGCATCGTACAGGCCATTTGAATAGCGAGAAATGGTTTGCAACTCAGAACGACCTCCTTGCCGGATCAGCTATTCAGCCTGGTAATAGTGGAGATGGTCGGGGAGATGCTATTGAGAATGCCTTGTTAAGTGCAAAGCGCTTCTTCAACAAAAGCAATCAGAGCCAGGAAACCGTCTCCGAATCTGATGATGTGTTACCCTATGAAGATTCGCCCAGAGGCAAGAAAGCAGCGAAGGATAGTGCTGCAGAGCGAGAGGCTACAAAACCGAAGGAGACCAGCCCAGTTTTCCACCAATTTCTCGACGCGACATACCAGCTTTTGAAACAGTTTCCTAATCGCTTCGAGTTCAACGAGCGATTCTTGCGAAGATTACTCTACCACTCTTACTCTTGTCAGTATGGTACATTCTTATATAACAATGAGAAATCTCGTCTAGACGCTCGCGTACAAGAACGAACATCCAGCGTGTGGGACTATTTTCTTTCGCGTCGAGCAGAATTTACCAACAAGGAGTATGATAGCGGCATAATTGACGATCACGTCAAAGGCAAGGAGCGCTTAATCTTTCCCAGCTTAGACAAAGTAAGATGGTGGAATGAAGTTTTCAATCGAACAGATTTGGAAATGAATGGTCCAGTCAATACTGTCAGTGAGCGGTACATACCATCACCAAGCAGTCCACCAGCAGTTGGTCGTTCTGTCCTCACTGGCGTAGAAACAGCAACAACAGCCGCTGGAGCTGGGACAACAACGCAAGTCTCCAACGGACCGGCAACTGGCCTCGCAAGTTTGAGAGAAGGCATCGCCGGACTTGGTCTTGGGAGAAGTAGCAAAGCCGCTACAGGTAACAAGAGTCCTGCAAATGTAAAGGAGGACATGGAGGTCGAGATGCAATGATGACGAATAGACTTTGAATAACTTGCTTTGCTTGGGTGAATACCAGCACTGGCACGGGCATTGACATGGGCATGGGCAAGAAAAGGGCAATGGCGTTGAGTGGGATTATAAACGGACGGGTATGGCCATACACGGATGGACATGGAAATTCACTTTGAACTTTACACCTTGCGATCTGCATGTCTTCTTTTCAGCGATAAAGAAAACTTGGCATTCTGGGAGTTCCTCTTGTTTTTGTGTTGGTTTGGTTCCAGTTGGGAGGGTTATTCATGATGGTAGATGATGAACTAGCTAGTCAGTCAGACTTCTAAGTGACAACGGCAAGAAGACTGAGAGAAGAGATAGAGAGGGAGAGAGAGAATCAATCAATACTCACCACTACATTATGCGTTCACTGTTCAGTCAGTCGTAAGGAGTCTAAAATCAAGTAGACGGCATTGTGCCTTGTATCTTCCGTCTTTCACACTTTAATCAGGGAACAGAATTAACTTGAAACTCTCGTATTTTCATCTCATATCAATATCAATATCTATCACCACTACTGGTCAACACATCAATCCCATTACCAATATAACTTAAAAGGGGCCTTTTTAAGAAGAAGAGAAGAAAAAAAGAGGCCCGTAGGTAGAAAAGCTTTCACGCGCAGTTAAGTAAGGTATTACACCCCTCCCAAGTCATACCTCATCATAATTTCCTTCCCATGTCCTACTTAGCCCTGCCCTGCCCCGCCCTGCCTTGCCATTCCCCAAGCACCAGCACCAGCACCAGAATCACCCATCCGATCAAATGGTATCGTATCTTATCCAAGCCCCAGGGTGCCTGCTCCGATCCCCACTCCCATCCTCGAGTAGATAACTAACAGTTCATGGTCCAAACCTGGGCTTTACCCAAAACCTGTCTCCCGCGAACCTCGATTCCCACAAACCCTGAAAATCTGACCTTTTGAATCCCGTCCTCTTGTACTTTGCTGCTCTTCTCCTCTGCACCGCCTGGTGAGGAGGTACTGCCTTTCCTACTCGACGAGCCGCTTCCCATCATGGCTTGCAACATGCCGCTCTTGGTCTTCTCCTTGCGCAGCTTGGGGTCCACTTTATCATCGTCCTTGTCTCCGCTGCCACCGCTCGTGCTGCTCTTCGAATCCATCTCGCTTATTGTCTCTGCGCCTGGGTTCTCTAGCGGCGGCACACCCTCGCCGAGCTTCATAAGCGACGGGAGCACAACTTCGCCGGGCATTGGGTATGTGATGGATATTTCTCGGCTCTCTAATGGAAGGTTCGCGGAGATGCTGACGGCTAGCTCGACAATCATGTGAGCACTATCTTCGACGCCTGGAGGTGCTGGATCTTGGATATAGTTGATGATATGTGCCGTCAAATTCGAAGTTGCCATCTGCGTGAATTGCTTTCTGTACTCCTCGCTTTCGGGAGAATGTATAACATCTTTGAGTCCTTCTAGGGTTGTGAGTCTCCACTGTATAACTTTTGAGATCAGGGCATCTGATTCCTCTTGGTTGTTTAACGCGGGTGAAAAGCGGCGAATGTTGCGTTCAATGACTTTCAAACTCGTGCTCAATTCAGGCTCCAGGGCAGGATGGAAACTCTTGTTGAACACTTCATCCACCAAGAACTTCGTAATGCAGGCTCGTCCAACGGCAGTCATTTCCTGTTTTCCAATCTTCAATGCATCCTGGTTGACTGATTGTGCTATCCAGTACGGTACAGTTCGCCAATCCTTTCGTATATTGAACGCAAGGTTTGTAATAGCTCCGTCTAAGCGCTGGAATCGCGTCATGTATTCACTGTCGTCAAGGGAAGTACGAGATTGTGATAGTCGTTGATTAGCAAGTGTGTTCTGCAGCTGCTCTACCTGTGCTGTCTTATCAAAATAAAGGCTCTTAACCTTTTTATATTTCTGTGCTATGAGAAGTCAGTCTCCAGAAAACATCCTCAACATATGTTCGCGACCTACACAATTCCTTGAAGGCATCACTGTTGTCTGTCGGTCCAGGGGGTGGTGTACTTCTCCCCTGCTCACCACCTCCATATTGTTCTCTCTGCGGTGGACCTCCTCTGTAGTTTGGTCCTTGAGGGCCTAGCCCTGGTGTCGTTGGTTGGTTGCGGTAGGGCTGTTGATAACCAGGAGCACCTTCTCGCGCATCTCCCTGCCCTTGCTTTGGATCAGCAGGTCTTCGCTGCTGCGATAATGCAGGAGGTGGAGGCATCGTGGGTTGCTGAGAGATGGGTCTGGGTGCTTGGAGTGGTGCAGATCGGTCCTGATACTCCTGGCGTTGTGTAGGGGATTGGCCGTTTGACTGTACAGATGTTGGTCGCTGTTCCTCGCGTTGATCAACAGGTGATTCAAAGGATATTTGAGAGACAGTTTCAGGATTTTGTACCTGTCGAGTGAGTTCGTTTGTAATTAAGCTGCCTGGTCGGCTGTTCCCGTGCTGCGTTTGAAGGGGGGTTGATAGCGGGTAGCGGCCTTGCTGAGCGCTTTCAGGTGAATTTCTTTGTTGTTGTTGTTGATGTTGGTGCGGAGGTTGGTATTGCTGATGGACCTCTTCGTGCGCAAGATGATTCGGTGGATCTGAGTCACCACGCACAGGGCGAATACTGTGCTTGCGGCCCTGCCCCGGACTGTTGTATATATCCTCCTTCCCCGAATCTCTTATTTGGTATGGATCTAATCCCGTGTCGTCTTCGGCCCCTTCCAGCGGGGACGGCAAGTGCCCTTTTGACCCCCAATCCAACGGCTGCTGATGATCTAAAGAATCTCTTTGCTGCTGCGGGGGTTGCACACGGGGATGGTCCTTTCTCGAAAGTCTGCGCGAGATTCCTGAGGTATTGGAGTGGGAGGAGGGAGGGGATTGTTCGGAAGCCTTGCTGCTTCCTTTCATACGACCAAAGAAGCCCTTCTTTTCTTTCTTCGGCTCCACGATGGGCGGCTGTGTTTGCTGCTGCAAACCACCAGTATTTCTACGACCTTGATTCTGCAGCTTTCGAGACTCGAGGGCTAGATCATCCGCAGAACTACCAGCTTGTGAGGGTGGCCCTGGTGAGGGGTAAGACCGCGGGGAATAGCGTGTGGACAGCGACCGCGAAGGAGCGTCGCCAGAGATCTGAGAAGTTCGAGGATCAAGATCTTGCCCCGAGTTCTGAGGGATGTAGGGCTGAGAGTCGCCGCGAGCCCGCAGAACCTGATGTTGGTTGTTCGTCCTTGCCTGGATGGCCTCGAGATCGTCTACTGAGCCACCGGTGGAAGGGGAGGCCGAACCTAAGCCAGTGTGATCAGTCAACTCCGGCTTTGAGCGATTGCTATGCCTGTGGAATCCGAGTGGCATTTGTGAGAAGCACTCGTGGCCGAAGCTCACGATGGTCGTGCCGTTGGAATGGATTTGGACACACGCCGCTGCACTCAATGCACAGCCAGCTGCAGCTGGTGGGGCTAAGCTGATGGTGGAGGGGGCACGGAGCCGCGAGAAGGATTAAAGCGGTACAGTTGCACAGGCTGGGCTCTGGGCTGTCCTGGCCAGTGTCCAGACTGAGGCTATCCAATCTTCAGATGAAATGATACAGTACAGTACAGCACAGCACAGCACAGCACAGCAGACGATGCTTCCCAGGCACCTGAATTGGGATGACAAGAATAGCAATAATCGGGGCCGACAGCGTCGAACAAGCCTCGAAGGGCAGCAGAAGAGGGAGAGAAGGGGGGCAGGTTGGCAGGGACCAGAGGGGCTCAGCTCAGTGAGCTTCGCATGATTCGCCAGCGCTGACGGCTGCGATCTGCACACTGCTGCACAGGAGCTTTAATGCTTGGAGCTGGTGGTGTTGGTGTTGGTGATGGCATGGATGGCATGGATGCTATGGAGGGAGGAGGAGCAGAAGGAGCTGCGACATAACACGATCCTCCAGAATCCGATGTTGAGCGTCTCGAATTGATATTTGATGAACGCTGCACTGCAGCAGCGCATAGGCGCGCGCGCGAGAGCATTTCACAGTGCAGCCCAGCGCCAACTGCAGTGCTTTCCAAGAGCCACAGTTGCCATGCTTCGCCCACATGCCAGTGTCGGTGACAGTGACAGTGATGACAGCCTTCTCACGTGCAGCTAAGGCGTAAGCTATGCATCTCTGACCTGGTGTCTGTGTGTGTGTTCAGCCTTCACCATGTACATTGGCGGAATCAGCATCATCATATCTCGTGTGCGGATCGCCATAGAAACTCCATTAAGCTGTCGCTAAGCAGTGGAGATGTCTCTGTTCGGCGGCAAGTGGGCACCGCCGGCAACAATTACTGTATCTCACTCTGGTGTCATCATCATTATTCAAGCATACCAAGTACCAAGTGCCAGTATTCCTTCCTTGACGACTTGGTCTAATGACCAGACTCAACACGCTTTTCAATTTATTGGCTTCACCTACAGGATTCCGCAAATGAGCACAACCCACTACCTATTGGAAAACCGTCTCGAGGATCAGAATCGACTCATTGTTTCATGCGACAGGGCCTAATCGAGCGTAGCCGCCGTGCTGTTTGTTCCCCTATCTATAAGATCAGAAGCGACGGATTCGAAACCAACCATCTTAAAAGAAACCCATTATTTAACGAAGTTACAGTATGGGAGACAATTATTATGCTTAAACCATTTGAGCACTTGAGTTACACTGTTTGAAATATACACAGCGGGTTCAACTATAGAGTTAGACGCCAGTGAAGCTGTTGAATTTGAGTTCAACTTCATTAATACTCAACCTTCTTTTAAGCTTGTCCTAGATATATTAATGAATTCTTGTGGGCTTGCACCAGCTCGCCATACCATATCATATCTTTAACCAAGGGTGGTGAAGTAGTTCATCTGCCGTTGGTCTGTTCGCAGGGTTTGACTGGAGAATGTCTTTCACAAACGCCTAGTCTGCGTTCTCAATCTCGAAGATATCTCCTATGAAAGATAGTGAGACAGGATCCCTACTGGGCGCAAGTTTTGGTGAGAAGCTCGAAATCTCATCTTGCCATTTCCTTGGGGCCTGCTCAAGAAAGGTCTCTTCAAACGGAATCAGGGTCCACAGTGAACGTATGAACTCTCTATCTTGTTCATCAACAGGTAGATGTTTAAGACCTCCCATTGGTTGTAGTATTTTGGCTCCAGGTTCCATCAGAAGAGAGCCTACCTTGAAAATCAAATCAGCCCTTGTAGTAAAAGAGACGAGAGGGATCATAGAGTTCTTACAATAGCTCCCAGCGACCAAATATCGGTTGCTGAGCTCCAAGGCATTCCAAGCCACGACTCAGGACTCCGCCAATACGGATTTGTGATCTTGCGATTGTGATCATTGGCTGATTGTGCAGCTGTAATAATGTAAGCCTCAATCCTACTCTGCTGCCATGTCCCTAAACATACCGACGCCGAAATCGATAAGTTTGACAACAAGATCGGAAGATGTTGAGCTGCCGAAAGAGAAAACCACATTCTCAGGTTTCAAATCTATCACTTCACTCAGCTCTATTTGACGAGAAAAGGAGATATCTTTCCTGACCAGTATGGACGATGTTATTTCGGTGAATTATTGACAGTGCTTTCAGGATCTGTCGAGTTAATGACTTGATTTGGAAGCGTGAAAATCCACGCTTTAGAGTCTGATGATACTGGTGAAGGTCAAACTCTAGATATTCAAAAACACCTGCTTGAACCTGCTCCACAGATCCATCTGACAAAACAATCTGATCAACAAGCTGGCGAATACCGTCAGCACTTTTGAGCGGACCATTGAGATTCATTAGCTCCGTATCAAGTTGACGCTGAGCCTTTCTCTGCTCGTCTCCATGACCACGCAGCGCAGTTTTAATGATCACTTGGCTACCATCCCTGGCATTTGTCAGTCGGCACATTGAAAGGGGACAGAAACGTCCACACCTCTCTGATAACGCAAGCCAGACATGTTTATGGTAAGTGGTGGCTTGTTTGATGAGACAGTATTTGTTCTGTGATTTTGCGACTAAAGATTGGGCTGCTCGGAAAGACTGAAGTGATAGAGTGGACATTCGTAAGATACTGACGCTGGTAGTGTATCCCGCAAGTAATCAAAACATCGAAATTTGGGTACTGAGTGGTCTGTGCATGCTCGCCTGACTAATGAACATATCATCAAACTGAGTTTGATACTTGGTCAAATTATTCTCAGAAAGGTCTGAGGCGGCGGGCTACGATCAAAGGCTTCTTAGATTCAAATTCTGTTTGCATGGAATATTGTTGAATGGAACGGTGACTCGAACACGGAGGAGTATAAATGGGCTGAGACAATTTGAATGCGGAAATTAAATCTTTCTAGAATGAAAAAAGGGTACAGAAAACATAAATAGTAGGTTCGAGTATCACAGTCTTGGTAGACACTGTTAGTGTATCCCGTCAGTTCGCTTTCAATTCCAGATATGGTCCTTGGCCATATTAATATAGCGCCACAGGGCGAGGAGGGAGAAAAGATAATCAACCACCAGGAATGATATTTTGATTCTGGTGATAGTATAAATGCTTGATTCCATTTCCTTCTGGGGCCCTCGAGTGCCACTTGGTGCCTGAATACGTCAACCTCGGCAACGGAATTAAGTTGAGTTACCCAAATAAATTAGGTCCCACGGATTGATGAGGGACTATTGAAGGCGCCGGTCGATATTTCATTCCGCCGTTTGCTTGGTATGAGTAAATGATGTATTATGATATGTTTTTGTCAAGCGGAGATGGCCGACTCGTCACGGCCAAATTCTCTCGTGAGCTAGTTAAAAGACATCGGGCGCGTGTGTGGGGTGGTTCAAGAGATAGGCTTAAATGTGACAGGAGAGAGAATACACAAAGACGTCATTTGGTACTTGTTCTACCAGAAGCTTGGTCGCCATGTTGGACGGCCATGTCCATGGAAGTTCCAGCGTTCAGATATCGCTCCAGCCGAGCAGCCCTGGCCGAGACAGTGTTCACCCACACCACCAAAACCTTTCTCTCCGCTCAAGGCACCGTCGTGGGGTTTCCGTGTTCAATATTGCCCCGCACTCAAGAAGCTCTGAGTGAAACAGCCACAACGGTCGAGGCGTGTTACGGGCAGACAAAAAATTAACTTGTCATATGGAGATGTGACAGGGTTGGACGGGAGGACAGAAACTCGAGCCTATTCCCTTCCTCGACCGTGGAAGATATTTTGATTCTCGAAGTGTTCATTCCCAACAAAGTGTGGTCTGACAAATACCCTTCTCTTTCGCTGTATTCCCATCAAGTTTTGCCGTACCACCGCTCTGGATTTTTGGGTTTCCTACTGCATCCAGGGAAAAATCATCGAGTAGTATGCAGCAAGTAAGCGATGCAAAGCTACAGGTCAAAGCTAAAAATAGACGAGCTGCAAGCGACAAGCAGAAGCAAGTGCTGCTTACCGTGCTGTGCTCTGCTCTGCTTTGCCTCGTTGCAGATCATATCAGATCATCTGTCAGCACCCAGAAATGCAGCCTCATCTTGCGATCATCCCATGTGCTGTTCCTAAGGAGCGGTGACATCAAGGCAAACAGCTGAACAGCGGGACTGAAGTATTGGAGGTGCGCAGTGCATGCGCTATTGACAGCTTCTTCCCAAGACGGCATATCGCAGTGCGGATGGCTGCAGCAGATCGCATTCAGGAAGAAGAGCACGGCGAATTGATGTGTTGAGGTTCCCACATGGAGAGCACGAACTCGTACTATCCGAGGCAAGACGGCGAGAGGTCTTCCGAATTTGGTCGTAAGAGTAACCTCTCGAGAATTCCCAAGTTGGTCATCTGGTGCGAAGAAGAGCAAATTGATTAGCCAAGCCAATACGTTCCTGCCAGAGATGACCGAAATGAAGTGCCGACGAGCTCTGCTGACAAGGCTCGGACCGAGAATGTGTTTGCTTTTCGAAAGCGCTCCATTCTCTCAGTCAGTCGCGACGACAGCAAGCAAGCAGAGTAAGCTTAAGACGACGCTGCTGTTGGCGGTGTAAGCTGGTGATGAGATAGAAGAGATCAAGGATGGCTTGTCGGCGAGCGTTGGAGCTAAAGCCAGCGTGCAGTGCAGTGCTCTCTGCAGAAGCACAATCGCATGGCGGATGGATGTTTGGATGGCATGACATCGTTGCTGTAACTCTTGCCGATCCAGTGACTCTGGTGCCCCCTCGCTTCGTCGATTGCATGGTTTGCATGTTTCAGTCGTTCTCATTCGGTCCACGATCCAACTCAACGGAGTAGATCACTGCTCGAAGCAGCTTGCAATGTGGAGAAGTCGATCTTCAGGTACGGAAGTACCGCAGGTCGGCTCACGAAAGGAAGTGTAAACAAGTGCTTTCTCTCTCTCTCATGGCTCGACGTGCTTTCTGTACCTCTTTGTATTGCAGCCGTCTCGGAGACTTTCCTCTTGTTGTCCCAAGGTCTCGCATTTTTGCTTTTGTGCGATATTAATCGATGGTTACGATCGGCGACGTGCAGCTGCTCTCGTGCTGGGCTACGTGCTTGTTGCCCGCATTTCAAAGTCATGCTGGCGACTAGAAATACCGAGCTGCTCCCCTCCCATGCTCAACATCCCAACCTTTGTTTAGGTCAAACAACTCACTTCTCTCCTGGTACCATCTCTCGCACATAGAAATCCTCGTCTCCTCTCTCCTGGTCCTACCAATATACTTGAAGCAATCCATAATAATAGTTTACTCCTTGCCGAGGTGTTGCATTCCTCTCCCCGCAGAGTTGCAAATTTGTTCCCCCGCCATGCGCTTCCTACTCGCCGCCAGCTTTGTGCTGTCTCTCGTCTTCTCCGCTGAGGCTCTCCTGAGTGGACTTGATGTAGAGTCTGCCCCCAGTCGTCTGGCTCGGACACGTCTCGCCCGTCATGATACAGATCTCCTTGCAATTGAAGCTCATTCCATTCGCCGCTCTATCAACGAAGAGAACTCAAAGCGTGCCAAACCGATCAGAGATTTCCGCGTTTCTGATATCTCCACAAACGACTTTCCCACCGAAACCGCCTGGAATCGTTCTATCTCATGTAAGTAAATTCCAAAGGGATGGTGACAGATGCTGACGATACTTCTCAAGTCTACTTTACTGACTTGAACTCCAACTCCTCCACCATCTGCGTGGCATCCTGGACACAAACAAACACAACCAACAATGTCCCAAAGGACTATGTGCTGTGTAATTTTACTACCAAGCCCAAAGAGTTTTTCAATTTCAAATTCGACTCTTATACCTCTCTGGGTGTATTCAGCATCTCAATGACCCATCATTACTCCGACCCGGTGTGAGTAGTTCTGGTCCAATGATAAATAATCTTACTGATGGTATTAGTAACTATCCACCACCGTGGGATGTTGTGCAGTACTTCTCTAGCTCAACTGCATTCAATCTGGAATGTGACACCAAGAACACTGCGTTCGGTCCAAAGACATCATGTGCTGCCTCCGGCCCGTCAACAGCCATTGTCAATGGTGTTGCCAATTGAGGAATGGATTATATTCTGGCTTTGCGGGTTGTTAGGGAGGCGTAATGGGACTCGGATAAGGTTCTCTGGGTAATAAAGATTAGCTGGGAGTGCTTGGCCTTAAAGTAATACTGCGCGCTTTTGACACATGAAGTGAGTGGAAGGTTGTACATAGGATTATGGAGAGATAGTGCCTGCGAACACTTTCCTTGCCCCTGGATCCACATGGTCAAAATAAAAATTTATTAAACAAAAGTTCTGAGAAAGTTGGTGCTCATGCGCTTACTACTCAATATCCGAGCGAGTCACATATAGCTTTTAAATGCGATCAAATAGTAGTTGTCAAGATCTAAGGCAAGTAAGTATTCGACAGGTGAAAAGGCCGCCGGTCTACTCAAGGGGAGTTATGATCATAATCAATAGTTCCTTCCATGGGGCCACCTTTTGGCAGCCGTTTAATGAGTTTGACTGTAGCAGTGTGATGACTAGATTTAGCAGACGACACGACAAAGATAACATTCTTACTCGCAACAACAGTCACCGTTATCGGCGTCGCTTCAACCTGATAATAAAAGGCTTCAAATCTAGTTTTAAGAATGTACTCATTCCCTCTACCGAGTAGCAGTCACAGAAAAGACGCCACAGTCAGCATTGTAGGCAGATGTCTGCTTTAAGCGATAAACGAAGCCCGACAAAGACGGCGTCACGTTGGAAACACCAACCCGTGAGATAACAAAGATATTCTCCACTGCAGAGTCATAGTCCAACAGAATTTTAGGCATATATGTCATTTCCCCCTTCCTAATGGGACAAAACAAAACAAGGTACCTAGGCAGAAGTAGACAGACACCCAAATAGAATAATTCACAAAGAAACGAGAACTCCAACCACCTCTCCTTTCCCTTCCCTTCTCTACCTAACAACATAAGGCAAAACATGTAGTATAACAAGTTGCGGGGAAATGAGAAGCCATCCCGAAAGCACGAGCACGAGCACGCTATAACGTCATGTTCCATTCTACCTAGCACAGCCTACTTCTACGAGCCTTAGGGATATTATTTAAGCATAACCGTGGACTGTTGTGCGGCGCTAACAACAGAAAGATGAATAACAACGAAAGGTTTATGGCGGGGTGATGATACTATCGCCAATTACATGCCTATTTTGGAACACTATTCCAGGAAATGAAACTGACTCATTCGGGAACAGTCGAACAACTCGACCAGCGAAACACATAGGCACCAAATATACCGTCATTCGGAAAGTCCCCACCAAGGATAGATCCACTTATATGCTGGATGCAGACGACGAGGTCAAAGAAGTGTCACTTGACTATCAAATCACGTGACTACACACAGCTGATTGGGCTTCTCCCTTGAATTCCCCACAGCACCCTCCTGGAGTGGGACTTTGAAACACATAACCCCCATGTAGAGCTGGATGACTGCACGATTACGTCGACCACAGCCTGATATATTCGTGGTTCAGGCTGATGAAGCGTGTGCGTGGTGGGAAGCTGGCTGGAAGTTGTCCGAGGAAAATGGTTCATCTTGGCGCTCGCTTAGAAAGATCTCGCCACAGCCATGCTCCGTGCTCAGCCACCGAGCACTTCGCATTCACACTCGACGACTTCTTGATTCCAAATCGCATGCCAAAGTGCCTGGCAACGGAGATGTTTATCTGGGATACGTCCTCGCGGTGCCTGGACTGCGGGGAGATCTGCCTCGCGAGAGAGCACCGCCACGAGTCTCTGTCTTGGGAGAGCCGGAACGAGATGGAGTGACTCACTCATTCTTCGGCTTGCGAGGATCACAGCATCACGCCAGCCCAGGCCGGGCCCGTTGTCGGACATCCCACGATAACACCATTTTGTCTTGCTGCCCAAGCACATGACGCCTATTCGACTCATTATCTCGTGACTAATAGGTGAGGTAGGTGACTCGATATATCAGGATATATAAAGTTCTCTCTCCTTCTCCTAATATTCCCCTTTCCTCCCCGCATCGCAGACCTCCTCAATCCTCATCCCTCGCGGATATCATTCCCTACAAACATCTCATAAACCTCACCTCAGGAAGTCTTTATTTTCATCATGGTCATATTCAATGGAGTTGTCGATTATCCGCATCACCGCCAGAACCGGCGACGAGAGCGGCCAGGCTCGAGGACTCGCCGGTCCATCTCGCGGAGGAGTGCAATGCAGTACGAGTACGATGAAGGCATAGCAGATGCTTGCGATCCTGGCCTGCCCCTACCATCAGACAAGACCAGGCCATCTCCTCTGCTTCGCCAGAGCTTCGATCAAAGCTGGCAGCGTTGGAAAGTCCGCGAGGCAGAGCAGAGAGCCCTGGCCGAGATGGATAGGTTACAGCGAGAGCAAGAGCAGCGCAGGCTATTCGGCGGCGAGATCGACGAGCTAGACGTGAGTCTATGTGAACCCATGCTGGGTGTCTTGATGAGTCTGTTCGGGGACATCGATTATACAGACCCTTGACAAAAGACAAAAGACAAGCATTCTATGAGTTTTCAATCTCTCTCTCCCCCCTCTTGTTCCTTAAGATGGAGGAGTCTGGGCGTCTTGTTTTTGCTGCGTCTTGGGAGGCATCTGTATGCTTACGCATCCTCGCCAGGAGCACTATCATCTCGGCTCATTCTGGAACTCCCAAAATCCAGACGTAAATACGAATCTCGTTGCGTACGATATCCCAGTCAAGCAGTTTTCGAGTTTCGTCATTCGCCCAGGGAAGCCCAAGAAGCGACAGATACGGAAGCGTATCCTGCCACTGCCTCTCAGCCTATTCGATCTTGGACAAGATTCAATACACATCCATCCCCACACTAAATCGATTCAACATCGCCCCTCTGATTGTTTTGTTAAATCTACATCGTTATCATCATCACCACTCAGAATTTCACGTACCGGTACACCACAGTCCTTACCGCCAGAAGCACCTGGTGGCGAATGGACATTCATCGAAAACCACATCCGCAGCCGGTCTACAAGCCCAGCATCGGAACCAGAGACATGGATACTGATTGACGACTCGAAGCAGATCCACACGCAATAGAAGAGCAGAAGACGGCTCGTGCTCGCCAGTCCTCACTGATACTACCCTGCGGACCGCGAAATGCGAGAGGGGCTTTGAGATCAGGCGTGCGGGTTTGTCTTGTGCTTGTGTGTTAGATGGGTTGGTCCTCTTATAGTTGGGTTCGTGATCATCCTGGTTGTTGATGAGTTTTGGGGGGAGAAGAAGGAAGGAAGAAGGGAAGAAGGGAAGACAGTTTTTGTGTGCTCACGATAAAAAATCGTTAGAGCTCGCTGTCTGGAGAATAGGAGAAAACCATCGCGTGTTGGGCTTAGGATCGATATGTAGATGGACGGATGTCCTTCGCCTTTCCGGGTCTATTTTATATAGCTAATAAATACTGCTTTGGTACCAATCATTTTTGGCTTTCATGATGCCGTGACTCTGAGAGTTCGATAATAGCAAGTAGCGCACCTAATTTATTAACAGGTAAGTTCTTAGTGCAACGTCGAAAAATCAAAAACCAAAAATCAAAAATTTTAAAAATTGAATCACGGTGCTTCAAACTTGTAATATGGAAAAAAAAATTGGCATCAAGATCATCATTCGTATCTAATGCTTTTGGTGGCTATGTTCAAATCTATCCCATTTTTTCCGATTATAAGAAGACCTCTAGGTTGATCTCTAGTGTACTGACAGGATATCTATTAGAAAGGTTAGCATTACCTCTTAAAAATTCTCACACCACACGAATAGCTTACCTCAACTCAAATTTATCGAGAACAGTAGGGTGCAAAATACCAAACTCTCCTATCCGTACAGCCTTTCCATTCAATCGGAGGTAAATTGCAGCGGCATGTCCAGAAAAGAAAGTTGCTTCGTCAACTTCTTCGATCCAGTAGCCATCTGGCTTGGATGGATCCTCGGTAACCTCATACTGCAACTTCTTACCCTCGAGTCCCTCTTCGTGTGTCACGAATGCAGTCTTGAGCATCAGCAGGACGCGATCGAGTAAGCCGTGGACGACTTCGAACCCACTTGTCTTGCCATACCAAGCAGCAGCAAAATGTCTCTCGTTTCTGCTTTTTCGCTCCAGTGACTCATCCTTGAAGGCGACATCTGATACTTCAAAGACCTTGATTGGAACACTGTGCTTCTTGTTCTCTCGAATCGTCTTGAGTAGTCCAGGCAGCAGGGAAGTCCGTACGATTTGGTACTCTGCTGTCTTGGGATTTGCAAGCTTAACAGCTGTTTGGCCGTCATCCTTGCGGTTTAACCATGCGAAATTCTCGTCATGTGAGCATAGAATCAGAGGCATGACTTCAGTCCATCCAGCCATAGCAGACTCTAGACGCACGATATCGCCAAGCTTGTTCATTAACAGGGGCTTAGCAATGGTAGCTGACTTGTTAGGTGAAGACCTTGGGAGATTATTGAAACCAAAAGAAATTGCAACATCCTCCATAATATCACACTGGTGTAGGACATCGGCTCGAGTTGGCGGTATTGAAACCTCGATGATGTTCTTGTCTGTTGAGGAAGGCTTGGCACTATAGCACATCTTCGTGAGCAATTCGCAAATCCGCTCCGGTGACTCATCCAACCCCGTACAAGCATTGATGTAGTCCACTTCGGCCTCAGCTTTGCGAGGGCTGATATCAGGTGTTATGCGAGATTCTCCATTGTGTTCTGAAATGATTTCAACGGGCTCGATGGTGAACTCGTCTGCGCAGTATTGAGAGAACATCGAGACAATGATGTTGTTCACAATCTCTAGCTTTGTACGATCAGTACCAGTCATCTCGATGAAGATATTTGTGGTCTTAAGGGTGATCTTTGAGTGGTTTCCATTGATTATGGGTGGCAAGGAGCACACTGTCTTCTCTGAGTCGAAAATGACTGGGTAGACAGGCTTCCCGCGGATGATGTTTAGATATCGTCCCAAGTGCTTGTCATTTTCATAGAAAGCCATCAACTCTTCGCCATTTAACTTCTTCGTCTGGTTCAATGGTACGAAACTGATCATCTTAGGTGGTAGTGCATCGTAAGTGAAAGGTCCCTTAATAGTATCCAGATCATGGGTTCCAATCGCAACCAGTGTTCGCTGTCGAGCAAGATTCTGATGTAGCTTATCCTGCAGAGCGATGAAAGATGCGTATGAATCCTCCGTGAAGGTAACATTTCGCAGAATTGCAGCGGAAACGTATGGCCGTACTTTGAGAGTCTCCTTCGTCACTGTGATCGACTCCAACTTTCCACTCTTGGGCTTGACCAGTCTGTAATTCGGCAGAGGCAATTTTCCTCTGAAGATATTCAGCATGAGAGCAATGCCCTCGAAGCATAGCATGTCATAGCGATTCGCGGGGATCTCAATCTTGAGTTGTGCGGGTTCCTGCTTGCCATTCACAATGGGCCTGTCTTGGTCGGTGGTATCTTCGTCAAGCTCGATTCCGAATTCGAAGCATAGTTCTTCAAATTCCTCGGTGGTGTACCTGCAGAACTATTGTCAGACATGAACTGCAATGCGCTTCAAATACAGCTGGACTCACTCCTGCCCTAGAGCCTTGTACAGCTCAGCCTTGTCGACACTGATGGTGGGCATTTTGGCTGCTGAAGACTATCCACAGTCTTCTAGCGGGGTCTGAAGATGTTTTGAAAGTTGCAGAATATCCCGCCAGCAGTTGATCAAGTCGTGTGCAAAAAAATATTACTCTTTGGTGTCACAGTGACTCAGGCGTGTCAGGGCCGCAACTCAAAACTCCCCTCCAAATATTCAAGATCTTGAAATTTGCCTCAGGCAGTCAACGCTTTCGCTCTGGTCCACGGTCTTGGATTGGGGAACCTCACACTTAAGAATACAAATTCCCCACCATCTCCTTCCATATCCTGAACCGCGCATAACCACGTCCAAGCCCTTTTCTCGCTCCCGGAATATTGCATAGGTATGTTCAATTGAGCTCTGCTTTACCCGAAACTTCATATTACTTTCTCTACGGTGAAATACTTCGTCATCCTGCCTGGGCAACCACCCCCCGCCATAGCTCTTCGCCTTCCTATCTGCAAGCTGGAGACTAAGGCTAACCTGAGACCGATAGACGCGATTCACCTTGGACGTCCTTCATCATACCACGAACCTCACCCACGCACCACGGCCCTGCTGTGGAAAGACGCCATTAACACGCGATCAGCTTGAGGCACGACACCGATACGAAGTAAACAGGTCGCACGCTGGCTGCGTTGACCTCTCTTTCAGTCTGACAGTTCCGATCTCTCATCTGCAAAGCCATCACCATGTCAGACCAAGATAAGACGGACGAGCTCTATCCCATAGCCGTACTCATCGATGAGTTAAAGGTACGGCCGCTTGTAGCCAACCCGAATACGTGTGCACTTGATACTCACAATCTCTCATAGCATGACGATGTATTGCTAAGACTGAATGCCATACACCGACTCTCTACTATTGCGCTTGCGCTTGGGGCTGAACGCACAAGAGACGAGCTCATTCCCTTCTTAGACGGTATAGACACCCATCAAACACATACAGGCAAACAATACTGATACGGCGATATAGAATCTGTCGAAGACGAAGATGAGGTTCTAACGGCCTTGAGTGACGAACTGGGCGGCTTTGTTGAATACGTTGGTGGACCCGAATGGGGTCATGTCCTTCTTTCCCCCTTAGAGAATTTGGCCGCGATTGAAGAGCCTCTTGTGCGAGAGAAGGTAGGCATCACAACTTGAAATTTGGGAAACACTGCTAATCTAGACAAGGCTGTTGAGTCTCTAAATAAGATCTGCGAAGAGCTTTCTCCACAACAGGTCGAAGAATATTTCATCCCTCTCACGATCCGATTGTCAAAAGCCGACTGGTTCACATCCAAGATCTCTGCGACCGGCCTCTACAATGTCCCATACAAAAAGGCTTCGCCACCAATGCAAGAGCAGCTCCGACAACAATTTGGTCTCCTTGTTCATGACGAGACACCCATGGTTCGAAGACAGTCAGCAAACAACCTCGCAAAATTCGTTAAAGAAATGCCAGCAACAATTGTTGTGGAGGAGATGATACCCCTTTTCCAGCATCTTGCGAGCGACGACCAGGATAGTGTACGTTTGTTGACTGTAGAAATCTTGATCGCAATTGCGGAAGTTGTACCCAAGGAGCAACAATCGAGTCACGGCGTTCTTCTAACAGCATTGAGAAGTTTGATTGAGGATAAAAGCTGGAGGGTTAGATATATGGTTGCAGACCGGTTCGAGAAGATTGCGAAGGCTGTGGATGATGAAGTTGTTTCGCGCGATCTCGTCCCATCGTTTGTCAAGTTGCTCAAGGACAGTGAAGCAGAGGTCCGGACAGCTATTGCTGGTCAAATTCCCGGTCCGTACCCTTTTCCCAGAAAATATAGGCTTCACGCGACTAATTTTTATTCAGGTTTCTGTAAACTCGTAGATCGAACCACTCTCCTTAACGACATCATGACTACCGTAGAAGACTTGGTCTCCGATACTTCTCAGCACGTCCGCGCAGCTCTTGGAACCCAGATTAGCGGGCTTGCACCTGTCCTTGGAAAGCAAGAGTAAGTCGAATTGCCGAGATAGAAGCTATATCGCTAATTACAAACCCAGAACCATTGACCATCTTCTACCTATGTTTCTTCAGATGCTCAAGGACGAATTCCCTGATGTTCGTCTTCACATCATCTCAAAGCTCGAGCTTGTAAACCAGGGTATGTAGTAGCAGGGATCTTGGCAATTATTGAAGCTGACTTGATTAGTCATCGGTATCGAGCTCCTTTCACAGTCCCTTCTACCAGCGATTGTGCAGCTTGCTGAGGATAAGCAATGGCGTGTTCGACTTGCTATCATTGAGTACATTCCACTTTTGGCCAGCCAACTCGGTGTGAAGTTCTTTGATGAGAAGCTTGCAGCACTCTGCATGACTTGGTTGGGTGACACAGTTTTCTCTATTCGTGAAGCGGCTACACATAACCTCAAGAAGCTTACTGAAGTATTCGGTGTCGAATGGGCGAACGAAGCTATTATTCCAAAAGTCATGGCTATGGGAGCACATCCTAACTATCTCTACAGAATGACGACATGTTTTGCGATAACTGTAAGTCTCTTCCTAATAATCTGCAGAGTATCAACTAATATATTTCAGACCCTAGCTTCCGTTGTCAGCCTAGATGTGATCAAGAACTCAATTTTGCCCATGATGGACAAGCTTGTTGCCGATGAGATTCCAAATATCCGCTTCAATGTCGCGAAATCATACTCTGAGTTGATCTCGACGCTGAAGCGTTTGCCAGACGAGGGCACAATCTATTCTCTGGAGAAGTCCGGAAGCTCTGCATCGCCTTCGCCTAGAGGCTTGGAGTTGATTCAAGAGCGTATTGTGCCGAATTTGGAGAAGCTGCAGAAGGATGATGATGTTGATGTTCGATTCTTTGCTACTACAGCATCAGCTTCGATCTCTGGGGAGCCCATGCAGATTACATCACCATAGATGAGTTAATAAAGCACCTCGATATGGCAACCAGATCTTTGCTCGGGTTTTTCTTATTTTTTTGCCTGAAGCAGAGGCATCTTGCTGTTTGTCTTTCTTAGAATCGGACAGGAATACCAGCAGTTTCTCTTCGGCTTTTACGTTCCCAATGCATTACAAGAATAGGCTCCATGGATCATGATTGCGTTACCTTTGTCCATTTTCATAGCTATGATTTGCACGTGTTTTTTGCCCCTCTAAATAAATATACACCGCTTCTTCTTCTGGTTTTCTGCCGTGCATCCCACCAAGTCTATGGAAGAAACAAAATTACCGCCGCATCATGCATGTGCCCGCCCTGCATAAGACTGTATGACTTGCTTACGTTGAATTTAAATCTAGGTTGATCCTTGATTGAGAAAAGATTAAATTGCATCCATTCGGTCCCTGCTCTATATTTACCTTGAGAGATCTCCGTCATGTCTGCCGACCAGTCCAAGCCAGCTCACCTCGAGCCATCTGCCTTAGGAACAAAAGAATAGTGAGTCTTTATTGTCTTTTGAGATTCAAAACTGACCAGTCTATCACTAGTTGGGATAGTCTCTATGATACTGAAATTACCAATCACTCCGTCGATCCTACAGATGAAGGCACGATTTGGTTCGATGATTCCTCGGCCGAAGACAAAGCGATACAATTTCTAGAAGACAAGATCGGGGAGGAAGACAGCCTCTTGGGACCAGGAAACTGGAAAGAAGACTGCAGTTTTCTGGATCTGGGCACGGGAAATGGCCATGTCTTGTTCAGGCTAAGGGAGGGAGAAGAAGATGAAGAGCAGGGCGGTTGGAAGGGACGCTTGATGGGCGTGGATTACTCGCAAAAGAGTATCGAGTTCGCCAAGAGGATTGCAGAAGATAAAGGGTTTGGTTCTGGCTCTGGGCTGGCAAAAGTCGAGTTTGTGTGGTGGGATCTCATGTCCCAGGATCCGGCTGGTGTGGTGCTTAATGGGAAGCAAGAGAACGGTTGGGATGTCGTTCTCGACAAGGGCACATTTGATGCTATTAGTCTTTCAGATGAGAAAGACGCAGAGGGGAGGAGGATCTGCGAGGGCTACAGAGAGAGAGTTGAGCCTTTGATTCGGCAGGGAGGTCTCCTACTCATCACAAGTTGCAACTGGACAGAGGAAGAACTGAAGGCTTGGTTCTTGGTTGAAGGTGGCCAGCTCAGATTTGAGGAAGCCATCAAGTATAAGAGTTTTAGTTTTGGGGGGCAGAAAGGTCAGAGTGTCAGTAGTGTGTGTTTTAGAAAAGGAGAGTTTCGATGATGAAGTCTTTTTCCCGCTCCTCTTGCCTTTGCCCTCGTCTCTTCTCCGGCATGTGCTTGATTACAGGTTTGAATGCTTTTAAGTCTTCAGCATTCTATGCCGCTCATAGTTCGAATCCAATGTTCGTCTCGATTACAACACTTGCTGTATATATTATCGGGAAAAAACACTTTGCGGCTTTCCAGTGGTGGTGATAGCAGGTTCATGCGCTCAAGCCCCAAGCCTGTAGCATGAATATACTTTTACTTAACAGGATCTGCTCGTACCTCTTCATCTACTAAATGATTTAAATCAATTATGCCAATTACCTATCCAATCTTCATCTTAAGCATCACAGCATCAGTTCGATTCCTTCCGCTCTTACCGATTCTACTTGTAGCAACAGAAGTCTTTGCAAGCAATTTCCCGTGTCAAGTACGACTTTGGTAAAAGCTGCTACTCCGTTACAGTATAAAATTCCTATCAGTTACTTGGACGATGTCCAAAATAAAAAAGACAAGCAGATAAGAGGGTGTGAACAAGTTTTAGGAAGAACAAAGAGATTGTCCCTGGACTCGACTGGGTCATCTCTTCGAAAAGTCCCTCTATCTTCGTTTGTAGCGTACTTGCAAGAAGGTTTATTGTTACTGTTATTCTGTTGGGCGCTAAATGATACTAAATTGAATTGAGAGTATCTTGTATATTTCGGTTATTAACCTCACAGGGTCTCTAATACAACGAAATGTTAGTCCTTGATATGAGCTCCCATTTTGCCTCGTGGGTGTTAAGAGTTTAGTGGTTAGAAAATGCCTTTTATAAAGACAAAATTAAATGAGTTAGTACGTGGACTCTCCTATAAGTATGTACTCGATCGCTGTAATTGTACTTCAACGATTTTATCAGCAAATATAACATTGAAAGTAAGTTGTAATAGGGAGAAATTAAGATCGGTATATATTTGTTAAACTTAATAATTAAGCGATCGGTAAAAAGCGATTGAATTCTTAATACACTTCTCGTGGCTAGCGTAGAGGAATGACAGCTTATGCTAGTAGGTTCGAATCCTGAGGCTGTCAACCGAACATGCTCAGGTCAACAGCATGGCTAGTAGGATGACGGACGGACGACTCGCGCACTCGCTCCTCGATACTCTTAGGGCCCGACAATTCTCGGACGAAGTAACCTAACCTACCTATATGACGAGCCTGCTGCTTACAATGGATCGGCGTTTGCTAGCAATGGTAAATTGTTCTGCCACAAATCGTGGCTCGGAACAATGATTCAATGCGAATCAAACGTCTCCAGCGCCCTGGTAGCTTGAGTATGTCTTCTCGACATAGCTAACCGATGTTCCCAGATATTTGGAAGTTTGCAAATATGAAGGTAGTTATGTTGCCTGTACCTCCACTGTTCACACCATCAGACTTTCAAGCATGTTATGGACGGCGGTTTCGCGAGCGGGAATTCGTTCTGCAACTTGTAGCAGTGTCCTATTTGATAAGCCCTTAAGGAACCAAAGACTGCAATGCTCGGCTCGTCTAAGCAGCAAAGCAGCCCAATGTGCTAGTACTACCATGGCAGGTGGGTTGTAGCACGTAAGCATGGTGTTGAAGTGACCAGGTATCTTGATCAACCATGTCGCCATGCCCCACCAGGCCGCTCCCACGTCCTCGGACGCAAAACTGATATTGCAGCATTTGATCAAGGCGGCAATGGCTGACATTGTTGCAAGGAAGTCCGGTCCTTTCTGGGGCTTCGGGAATGCCTCCGCCATTCGAGAAGGCAACTCACCAAGGAGGTTGAGCACAAGACGTAATGTAGAGGATACATTGTTGCTAGATGATGGGTTCCTTAGGCTTTCAAAATCTGGCGAGCCTTTCATTTCCAGGATCCGCTTCGCCTGAGCGAACATTTCACCCCCATCATCATCGTCAACTCGGGTGGCGTTCGGGCGAAACGTAAAGTCGGGGACGAGGAAACCTCGAATGGTCGTAATCAAAGACTGCAGTTCAAAAGGGGCCACTGACTCTATGACTGTCCTTTGATCGAGATTGGATTCAGTCAAGGACCAGTAGGCACAGCGTAGTTGGGACAGCAATTGCCTGCCTGCCTTTTTCGCCTCCTCCTCCTCAACATCTAAGATGTTCAAACCTCTCGTGGCAATCTCATCCCAGGCTGCGGAGAATTGTAAGAAGAACTGCACGGAGCGCTCGCGGTGGGCTCTCTTCGTCACTGTGTCATCCACAAGTGCGGCCATATGGCACGCGGAGATGGCCATCAGACCGCACATCAGCCATCTCGTCCGTAGCGCCTGGAGAACAACGTCTGTCTGCCAGTACTGTGTCGTGGGTCGTGGGTGCTCGGTATCAGGAATCATGAGGCTTGTTGAGGTGATGAAATGATGAAGATATGTCAGCGTTTGCAAGTCAAAGTCGACTGGAGAAGGCTCGAGAGCGATTCCTGAGGGCAGATGCACACGTTCTGCTGGAGTTGTAGATGGCAGTAGTGCGAATGCGTCCGGGTTGCGCTCGTGAAGTCCTTGGTCATCGCTTTCTGACTCCTCATTTTCTAATCTCTCATTCCTTGGTTCTTTGTATCCATGTGTACCATCTTTTTCCGGAAAGGTGACTTCAAAATATCTGATTTTGGTCCCTCGAAAGAATGTCTGGAGCGTCACTGGACAAGCAAAAGCCGATGAATCGGGAAGAGACTGGCTAATACTATGGACCTCGCTCCAGTGACGCCGCATACGTTTGATACTGGCACAGAGATTTCCACAGCCACTTGCCGCACATCGGTAGCCAGGAATGATAGACAGAGCATTAATGGGCGGAGAAGTCGAGGTGGGCAGTGGCACGAGTTGTGGTTCGAGAAGGTCTAGCTGAGCGATGGTGCTTAGTAGGCTTTCCCTCTCACCACGGTAAATCCTGTGTCGGAGCAAGTGGCTTCCCAAAGCGCTTTTTTGAATTGCGTACTGACATTCTCGACAGATGAGTACGCGATACCTCGCGTCGTACTCGAGCAGCTCACATGAGCCGAATCTTCGAGTGAACATTACACTTCAAAATCCCGAACTAAAATGATCACATCATTCTGTATTTTGTTAACGCCGAAAGTTGCGTCCGCGGTAAGGTGGCAAGAATTGTATCGAGGTTGTTATGGGAATTACGAACTCGACCCCTTCCACTCCAAGGTGTCGATTCGTCAGTTGGATTACGTACTCAACTGACTTGTATCAATCACGTGATTCGCTCGCTACCGCGCCGCTAAAGAACTGCATATGCGGTTCCGCGGTTCTCACCAGAACATGACATGGAGTTCCGGGCTGCTTCACGATTTTGTCTTGCTGTCTCATTTTCAATTCGTGCTAGATGGAAGCGCAGGTTTGAAATCCAATCAATCATTTGAAATCATGTCGTTGCTGAGTTCAGCTTCAACAGCGGCTCCTCCTCATTGGGTCAGCCAGCAACATATATAGCTTCGTGCTATTCACCATTCCCATTAAGCATCCAGCAGTAACTGTTCACTTTGCATCTATTTCTCTCTCTTCTCTATCATTGTTGTCAACTAAAACCTAGTCTATCTCTTGCTTAGTTGTCTCGAACGCATAACTCCTGAAAGAGGAAATGTCAGCCCCAAAGAATCAAGCTGCATGGCTTGTCAAAGCGGGCGAGGCCCTCCAAGTTAGCGATGCTCCATTGCCCACACCTGGTCCTGGAGAGATGGTGGTTAAGAATTCTGCAGTCGCCATCAACCCGATCGACTGTCACATGCAAGACATTGGAATTTTCGTTCAGAAATGGCCTACTGTCTTGGGCGCCGATGTTGCCGGTGAGGTGTATGAAGTAGGAGCTGATGTGCAGCGCTTCAAGAAAGGAGATCGGGTTATCGGGTCAGTTGGTTGAGATTCTACCTCGTAGCCAAGCGTCACAGCCAATGCTAACTCCTCCCCCCGCTATAGGCATACCGTTAATATGGTCACTGGTCGCCCTGAGGATGGTGCATATGCTCAGTACGTGATCGTCCCAGTCGACCAAGCGGCCATTCTCCCAGACAATATCTCCTTCACCGACGGTGTCGTGGTGCCGTTTGCGTTGGTGACGGCAGTTCACGCCCTTTCCAACAAGGTGCCCAGTCCTGCCATGCCTGGTGTTTCTACCCCAGCTCTCAGCTTGCCATTCCCCTCCCTCGAGCCCTCGCCGATTGGAAAGACACTGGTAGTGTACGGTGGCTCATCGTCCGTTGGTGCCATGACAATTCAGTTGGCCAAAGCGGCCGGCATCCACGTAAGTTTCATCTCCTCGATGAATTCTCCCTTTCTTCATTATCAGCAGTCTGGCCTGCTCATGATTGTTTTCCAATCCTTTAAACATTTGACTCTGCTCCCCAATGCACCGAAGAGGCTTGCTGACTCCGAGTGTAACAGGTGATTACTGTCACCAGTGCGCACAACGCCGACCTCTGCAAACGGTGCGGGGCCGCCGAAGTCTTCGACTACAAGGACCCAGCGGTCGTCGAGAAGGTCCTGGAGGCTATTGCCAAATCTGGAAACGAGCTCGCCGGCATTGTCGACCCCATATCCAGCGCTGACAGCTATGCTCACAACCTGGCCATCCTCGCTAAGCAGGGCGGAGGCCAAATCGCGGGCTCGCATCCTCCACCGGTTGAAGTGCCTGAGAATGTGAAGGCTGGGATGTTCTATGCTGTCAGTAATATTGCGACGCCAGTTTGGAAGGACTATGTCACCGCCGCGTTGCAGGCTGGAAAGCTGCAATGCCTTCCGCCGCCAACTGTCGTCGGCAAGGGGTTGGAATTCGTCCAGGGGGCGCTGAAGAAGTCCAGTGCCGGTGTTAGTGGGACGAAGGTGGTGGTGGAATTGTAGGGGTTAGATGGGTCATAATGGCAGCGTGCTAGCAGAATACTGATCGTACTGACCATCGTGTGTATGTCGTCTTGGTAGTAGCTTACCCTAAGCAAAATCCTACAGAGGGGGGAAGAAAGACGTCTTGGTAGTAGCTTACCCTAAGCAAAATCCTGCAGAGGGGGGAAGAAAGACGTCTCGCTGTAAGATTGAAGCAAAAAAAAGAAAAGAAAAATTACCAACTCATTCGCCCATAGAAGTTCAAGTTTTGACTTAATACTCTCCGATGCGGCCTGTGGTCAAAGAAGTCTTTAGTGTTGTGATACTCTACCCAAAATGTCCATTTAAGCTAGGTGGGCCCGGGCATACTTTCATTCAACCATCATTGTTCAGACCACCTCACGCTTGACCCTTTCAGGCATGTCGGCAGATCAATCACCCTGAATAGCTCGTTTCCCATGCCAGCGCTCACCAGCACGACGTCGAAGAAGGGGGAGGACTCGGAAGATCGCGCGATAAACGGTCGTTTGAAAAGAGTTATATCATATAGCCTTTAACATATGTTAAACACCCTTAAACCATATGGTATCAAAGCTTATATTAGAGGAAGCATACCTATTATTGCAACAGGTCGATATTTGATGACGTGTACGTGTGGGCTTCATCGATCCTGATATAGCTCCCTCTCTACCGTAGAACCTCACATTATTAATGTGGATATCCTAGTTTGACCAATTGGTAACCTGAGAGCTAACCGACACTAATAAGTGTAGACCAGCTTACTAGTCTAGAGTAACCATAACCGGATAGATACTAGCTGCTCGAGAAGCAAAAGTGTTGGAAGAGTAATCATATGATCGGCTACTGCCTACATAAAGGCCTTTTTGCTGTGCTGCATCCTCTGTTCTTCCTTAGACGAATCAACAATCTTCAAAACGAACGTTCACTGCGGTGCCCATCGACCTGTTGATATAGTCAACCAACAAAAAGAAACCGGGAAAGAAAACATGGTCAAATGGTCTCTTTGTAATGGATGATTGTAGAATTATACCTACAAGGCCCAACTGTCGCCCCCTGCGCCACCCATAATAGTTGAGACCTTGTACTTGAAGCATATTGAAACAGGTTTTGAGAGAGAGATTTAATATGTGATGTTGTTCAGATTCATTGTATATTTAATTTGCTTGAGATGTCTGTAACGCCCACCTGAATTTTGAGCAAATAGCCCCCAGAGAAACATCAAAAGGTAATTGAACCTCTTGACCATGAATCAATCCTGCCCTTTAGGCATCTCCCGGAAGGGATCATGTCATCAAATGACCTCCAAGTAAAGATAACGCCAACAAAAGTCGTAAGTAATTTGGAAGGAAAAAACTACCAGATCCAGCCCTTCTTCTTCTCAACAGGAGTATCCTTCTTCCCTTCTCGTCTCTCTCTCGATTCATTTATGATCTTCAATGCCGCATCGCCTTTTGGTGCTGTGGTCAGATTCTCATTGCTCTCCTTGGTAACAAGAATATCATCCTCGATTCTGACTCCTCCAACTGGATAGTACCTCTCAAGCAAGTCTTTGTTGATATACTTTCCGTACTTCTCGTTCTTGAGATGGACCTCTTCGAGAGCATAGCGATTAAAGTAACTATTACACGATATCAGCCAAGTAATTTCCCTTGAAGGAAAAAAAGGGCAATACATACATTCCAGGTTCGACAGTGATGACCATATTTGGCTCTAAAGAGTACACGGACGTGCTTCGAAGTGAAGTTCGTAGCATCTCGCCAAATGCTGAAGTCCAGGAGTCTGGAAGATCTCTAAAGCCGTACAGAGCGAAGTCACTCTTGCTAGCGCTTGCATCTTGGCCAACATCATGACATTCAAGACCAAGGAAGTGGCCGAGCTGATTGATTCAGTCAGAAATTGGACAAAACTAGGACAAGACCAAGAACTTTACTTACACCATGAGGAAAGAATGATGTGGTGGCTCCAGAAGCATAGATCTCGGCCGCGGTTCCTTTCTGTAGCAGACCTAATTCGATAAGACCTTCTAGAGCAACCTTGTGAGCATGGAGATGGATGTTCCGGAAGTTCGCACCAGGCACAACCATTGCAATACACTCTTCTTGCATCTTAGCCACGAGGTCATAGATTTCCTTGGCTTCAGGAGTGTATGACCCAGAAATGGGAAAAGTGCGAGTCACATCGGATGCATAGCACTTCCATTCGGACCCAGCATCAAGACACACGAGTTGTTGGCCCTTGAGGGGGGTGTTGTTATCAATGTAATGAAGCGTGCTCGCATTCGGTCCAGCAGCAGCAATGATTCCATAAGCTTGATTCTTGGCATTGGAGGCTATGCATGTAGCTGCGAAAACTGCTTCGATTTCTGCTTCGTTTGAAAAGCGAGAGATACCTCGGAGCACGTTAGTATGCGCTATAGCCGTGACTGCACTGGCTTTTCGAATAAGTTTCAACTCGTAAGGACTCTTGATGGCCCGTGCTGCATCCATTGCGTTCATGAGTTTTGTGCTGTCAAATGGAGATGAATCCAACCGACTCGAAGACTTGTCCTTATAGGTCACGACTGACTTGATTCCCTTCGGAGCTTGGTAGCCATGAAGAACATAAATGTAGCCAAGGTTATGATGAGCATAAAAAGTAAGATAATCGTCCAACTTTGTTACTCTTTCCACGTAGTCGACATCATACTTTGCCTTTACTTCTTCGATCGAAGGAACAAGGCCATTGAATACGGCCGATCGGGCATCTCGTTGAGGTGGGATCCATAAGGATAGTTTATCAGTATGAATATCATAAGTGACCACATAACCCGGGGCATTGACACCACTCAAGTAGTAAAAATATCGACGTTGACGAAATGGAGGTGGCTGATCACTGTCTTCATAATTGATCTCTGCGAGACCTGGCAGATAAATCAACCCATCTCTCACGCCCAATCGCCTTGCCACAGAACGGGCATGTAGTTTGGCTAGTGAGTGTTAGTCGTCTTCGCACGAAGCCAAGTGATGCGGAGCTACTGTGCTAGGAACAAGAGATCTCGAGATGTGGAGATTTTGAAACCAAAAACGCAAACGTCAAGCCGTTTTAAGAGATGGGTGTGCATCTCATTCATTTGCGGGGTAGAGGAGTAGAGGATCTCACTAAGCTCCCCTCTTGACGATGTGGTAATTGGCCAACATGAACTCCTATAAAATGAAGCAGCACGAACCTGGATACTTCTCGACAACCGTGGGCTTGTATTCAATGGAACTGGGGAATGGTCAGCAAAAGTGGATCGAGGGTACATGTCCACGTCGGCGACAGATGAGTATGCGGGGCCGTACAGGGCATCAAACTCCTCCACGAAGACCAAGTCGTCACAAATTTGGCGCGGTACTTCCATGTTTGCCTGGGTAGCTGTGATCACTTGCAAGACAGCACGATGATGCTGTGCAGCCGTTCAGATGTGAAATATGGAAGGAAGAGGTTGGTGATGCGGTGGGACAATCGGACAATCGGACGTGTTGTCGGGGCCTCGACAATGCCCGTAAGCGGCGTGAGGGCCCGCCTGATAAGGCAACTCCGCCACGTCCGGCAACCCATAGCAACCACCAATGCAACCTGATATCAACATCGACATCGTAATCGTACCACGTTCGTCACTCAACTACATCAAACAACTAATGCATCCCGACGTCCATTCACGGCCGCTCTTATCCTACTTTTCTTCTGGAAATATACTAGCGATGGGTTTCCAAGAATACCTGAAATTGCTTAGTCCTTATCATAGAGAGGAAGTATCACTGATTACCCGTGATTGCCCAGTGGGTGCAAAACTACTTTATCTTGGCTGGCGATCCTACAACTCCAAAGCTGGTGATGTATAAAGCTGGCTATAAGATACAAATATCGGCATAGTTGCAATATGCTCTTTCAAACACTAGCTATCCAATTGCAGCTTATTGCCCTCAGCTCCTTCCTCTCATCCCCTTCTTTCCCAGCAACCATGTCTGATAAGACTTCCGAGGTTCTTTGGGCGGAATGGATTGATCACAATCAAGCTATTCATTTTGAACATACCTACAACCTTTACTCATCCTTGTATTCTTATTCCATTCCGATTCCTGCTTTCTATCATGGCTTCGACTCCCTTGCCTGCAAGTGGCTTAGCACCACTCACAATTACCCTCCCATCCGCAGCCCCGCTTCCTTTGAAAGTCAACCAAGTCGCGAACAAGAACGGGCCCGATCAGAAGTATCAAATCACTGAAAAGATCCTCTATGAGCGGGAGTTCCCTGGCCAGGCTTATGTTTCAGCCCACCTGCAAAGACTACAGAATGGCGTTCACGACAATGACAATCTACATACCGAAGACACACTACATGTTACGTTTGTGGCTGTCAGCTTCGTTCTACACCCATCCTTATCAATCTCACACAGGTTTGAATCTGCTATGATTACTGTCACTGCACGTTCGGCTAAGAACGAGCAACTTCGGTTTCTAAAATATGCTCCTCATGCTGCATATGGCCGTATGAGCACCGAGTCATTAAAATGGAATTTCCAGTAGGTGTCCCGACACTGTTGTCGGCTCTAGCTAACTTATACAGACTTGGTGCGAGTGTTGGTGTAACCAAGTCTCCTGTAAGTGTTGGCGTTACATCCTCAGTATCAGAATCGAAGGAAAAGGTCGTGGGAACGATGATGAAGATGTGAGTATGATATCCAAGAACTCCACTAATAAATCTAACATCTACATAGCCAAGGCTCTACTCGGAGTTCTTACCATAGAGAACCACATGCCATTGCTGAACATCGGAAGCCCGATACCAAGCTCGTGTGGTCACTAGAAGAAAACGCTCAGCAAGAGTCGGGTTTACCACGAGAATTTACATTTGTCTTCCTCATTGAACGCCCCGCAAGGCCCAAGAAGGTGAAACACAAAGACTGCGAGAAGCCTGGGGACAATAAGCTATTCCACCTGCATCACGTCCAGGGAGATGGAGCAAGCTCCCCTACCTCTAACCAAGGCCTGAGTCCCTCCTTAATCATGACCCCTCCTGCAACGAAATCAATGAGCGGTCTCGATTATATTACTGCCAGTCCAGAACAAGTCCCATCCGAAGATGCCCCTTCCGATCCTAATACACATCCGCACATACACGAGTTACAAGAAGTATTCACACCCATTCACTTCTCTATCACAGTGACACCGCGAATTTCTGGGACCATGACAGCGCAAACGTTCGACCTGCAAGACTCGGCCGAGGAATCAGTCGTGGAGGGCGAAGTAGGACAGAAATTTCCCACAGGAGGTATTCACGGAGAACATGCAGACCACTGTGTCGATGGCATGTATAACTTTGCAAAACTCCCTGGAAATTTTGAGGATCTGATGGAACTCCCTGGCAATGCGATTACTTCTGTGGTGAGTTACTTGTCACACTCTCCTGCTCTTTATTTGAAATAATGGAAGAGCAATGTTGATTTATATCTAGGAACCTACCGTGGGAGAAAAGTAATCATAGAGCTAGGGTAGTATTGTTGAATAGGGTGGTTTTGATTCTGATGCGGTGCGTGCACTGATTCGGGTATAACTGTACACTAAAACAATAAAACTGCTCGATTACGGCTGAACGTATCTAATTTCGTGTGAACAATGACCAAACTATTCGTCACTTGTGCTACAGAATATGGTGTTTCCAGGTAGCAGCAAGTCCATATTGTTGGATCAACGAAATACGGCTGGCTAGGTACGCGACTCTCGTCGCTTAATCGGTGGGCATTCCTCAACAGTGAGTCGCCGACCCCTATCTAACTAGTGAGGCATGGAGTGGCTATTCGCTTTTGTTGCATATCGCACTTTTGCAATATAGTGGATTAGGACTAGTGGCCTTGCTAGGGCCTTTTATATATAAGAGATCAAGCACGACACGTGATAGGTATCGCTTTCAATAACTGAGAAGACCCCTATCTAACTAGTGAGGCATGGAGTGGCTATTCGCTTTTGTTGCATATCGCACTTTTGCAATATAGTGGATTAGGACTAGTGGCCTTGCTAGGGCGTATTAGGGCCTTTTATATATAAGAGATCAAGCATGACACGTGACAGACATCGCTTTCAGTAACTGAGAATTCTTGGTAGCTTCCCCTTTTCCCCTTCTACTTCTTTTTGGTAATTTCCCACCTTGCAGCAAGCTACTCTATATCATCAATTAAAAGCACCTCCCTCACCTCACCTCACCTCACCACGTAAAAACAAAAAAACAAAAACATATCATTTATCCATATTGCTATCAAAAGGGGGAAGAAGTACGGATCTACACGATGAAAGACCTAAAACACCTCTTGACGTACTCATCCATTCCTTAATATAGATGAACGAAAAAGAAGAAACGGTTGTAACAAAACCCCACCAAGGTGCTCAGCAAAGAAAGAAGGCTTCCCTCCACTTCCCTCTCGTGCAACATCAAGTAATATGGTGCCAAAAATATCACCTTCGGGTTCATTCATCCATTCGATCCTTCTGTTCCAGTCCAGCGCAGCCAGATGAATGCCCTTTCCAAGAGAAGTCAGGTAGGCGGGCAGACAAGTAGGCCATCAAAAACCATCGCCCTCCTTCCAATTCCTCCCGACCTCCAAGGCGCGATTCATAGCTTGATCCCCAGAGACCATCGCGCGCATTTTCCTATCTGCGCTCCACGAATCCGCACCCTCGATAGTTTTGCGCAGCTCGATGAGTTTATCCTCGCTTGGGGCGCCGATATGCCCGGCTCGCTCAAGCTCGCCAGCGGCGATCAGCATTTCGTACGTCTTAACGTACTGCTCCTGGCTCTCGAGCTCTTTCTGGATGCTCTTCTTCCACGTATCCAGCACCATGTATTCCCGGTAGTCGGACTGGTGGCCGAAACACACGCCGTACCCGTCGCAGTAGCAGACGTTCTCCTCCACACACAGGATGCTCTTCCCCGCGAACATGAACTGCCAGATGTACTCGAAGACGCGGCCGCTGACATAGTCGGAGAATGGCGTCCGCAGCAGCCAGTCTCGATAGTTGACGTATGCTGCCAGCGGCACGCTCAAGATCCGGTCCCGCGAGACGGCAAATTGTGCGCAGCACGGTTGGGCTAATACTTCCGGAACGGGGTCCAGTGGGAAGAGATCACTCCAGGCTACGGCGATGATCGCTTCTTCCTGCTTGCTTGAATCCAAGTCAAGATTGTTGGGATATATCCACTTAGGACAGCCCGGGTCCCAGTGACATCGCATGTTCATGTAGCCTTCTCGTTGGACGCGCTCAGCAGATAATCTGCTTATCATTTGCACGGCGTCGTTGTCGAGGATTACGTTATTGTGCCAGGCAAAACGATGAGAATGCATGAAAATGTTGACATCAGACAGGTTGTTGTAATTATCGATGATATATGTGAGGTATGTCATGGCCTCATTGCCCTTGTTTTTCGGCGGGTGGAGTTTTGCCGTGGGATCATCTGCCACATAGATGGAATGCTGTATGTGCGGATCTTTTCCGAAGTGCTCCTCTATCCAGTCTGTATCTTCCGCCTTCGTTTTTGCTATGACAAGCATTTTGCTATATGGTTCACCAACAGGCTTGACTATTCCTGGCCGGAAGCTGCTAGAGAGTGCCCGGTTCATTTTCCCGTCGTATTCTCCTTGTGCTCCTTGGAGTTTCAGTCCTTCTGAACGAGCGTTCTTGGTCCTGGCACCGCTGACATGCCTCGAAACGCCGGCCCAGCTCATGCTGAAGATTTGGAAAGTGAAGATGAGCAAGCCAACAGTAGCCAAAGAAAGTATCGGGATCCATTTCTTTGGTATGGTAATTGATGAGTTAGGGGTGGTAGCTGAACGCGTCACCGGCTTCCAACATGGGAGAGATCTGTTATACAACAACTTAGTGATTGCATCTATCAGAAAGGAAGCATTAAGCCATTATTTGTAGAAAAGGGACATCCTAGCTATCCACATGCAGTGCACCTGCAGGAGTGAAGAGAAAGATACTTACTTTCTCGTCGATCTGCGCTCCATGCCTGTTACAAGAGAGCGTACGTACCCTGGATGCATAAGAGAAAAAACGAGTGATCATAGCAAAGAGAGCGACGAGCGGCAACAAAAAGTTGTGGTTGTCAATGACATTCCATGATTGAAGGACAGATTTTCAGATCTGGATCTGGCCTGCCATGATGTAGTAGTTCTCCTGGCATTCTGCCCTTTCTTTCAGAAGGAAGGAAGCCACTCGGCATCCAATATGTCAGGCACGAGTCTGTCTATCAGCATTCTTCTATTCAGGTGGTCCCTTGAAGTTTGAGACATGTGTGGTAGAAATAATTGATTGATCTGCTAGACGACTTTTCTTGCTTCAAGTTTTTCCTGTTCAATCAATGCATACCTACTTGGGTAGGTAGGTAGATATGCAATTGCTCAATTTCCCGCATTTGACTTTCAAGAAGAACAATGCATTGAAAATACCTGCTTCACATCTTCTAAGAACTACTTTATGAAATGTAAAATATTACGTTTTCCAATTTGAGGGGAGCCCTAGCATTCCTTTGCAAGGGAAGGGATTGATCAACACTAATTCAACAGCATGTCTCGGAGTTGCATGCCAGCAATTATTGCTACAAAGACCACCTGTTTTGCAGACCGTAAGTATCCAGGTACATACATACACAACTTATGCTGTTGATGCGGTTGATTTCTCTCTTTCTTTTTTTCTTTTCTTTTTGAGCCAGCATTAGCCATTGACTCATGGTAGCTATTTGGTAAAGTCAAATATCAATAGTGCTTCGAGCACACACTCTGACTGCATGATCTAGCATACTGATATTATCAGCCGTCGTCCACAGGAGCACAGCAAGACGTCGGATGGTCATGGTGCCAATGGCATGGTAAGTAGTGGCTCATACCAGGGCGGGACGCTCCCACAACCTTCTCCTACTTGGACAATAGTTTTGTGCGTCTATCGCCCCAAGCTCACAGATTGACGCAACTTCCAACCTCCATGGCGCTACTAAACCCACATTAGGGCAAACCAAACGAACTGGTTAGCATCGGGGAGCTCGGACAGAAGAGCTAGAGCAGGTGGTCCTTGAACTTTTTGGATGCGGAGGCTATCCTGGATGAAGTCAGAGGCGTGCAGAGTCGTGCAGGTTCGTCAGCTTACCCAAAGGCACTTCGAAGAGGGAGACGCCGTTGAATGGATTGTTTCCCTCGTGGGATCGTCGGCCTAGAAGCCGATGCCCAGGATCCCGACCGAGCAGCAAACCACGCCAAGCGGCTGTCAACAAATCCGGACGTTGCACAGACCTCGTCTCTCCATCATCTATCCCAGTGGTTTTCTCTCTCGTCGTGCAGGGGCTGTTGTGGAGGAGCACGGTCGATGTGATGGTCGTTTTCCCCAGCAGAGTCTTCCCTCGAAAGTGGGAGACACGCATTGTATGCACGTACGTTGCGGTCCTTGATCTGGGCTGTCGGGCATTGATTGATACACGTTGCAAACAGAGGGCTCAAAAAGAAAAGAAGAAGGAGAAAAAGAAAATAAATGACATGTGCAGAGAAAAGTGACCTTGTCCCCCTCCCCTGCTGGTGGCCAAAGCTTGTATTATGATTCGGGTCCTCTATTATGGGCCGGGGAATTTCTGGGAGCTGGAGATCTGCGCATTTGGAAGTCGCTGCAAGGACAGGGTCGGATCACGGTCCAAATTGTGTTTCCTAGAATGGACGAGATATTCCCCAATACACGGCACGGCAATTCGTAGCGTCTGGAAAGGGGAAAAGAGCGAGCAACGAGGAGCACACCAGAGTCGAGACAACGAGACAAGCAGATTCACCAGGTGTGACAGCATGCATATCAGAGTTTTGTTTCCGCGATACTTTACAGGAGCAGATGTTGGTGATGTATCGTTTTTCGGCACCGAAGATTGCAGGCTGTGGTGGTATGGGTATAGGGCAGACAGGGATTCTCCGATCGATTGTGGAGTTGACAAGATGTTTGCTTTTGCGGAAACCTCTTAACTCGCAGCCGGCCACGCAGCATCATCATTCGATTGTGACAAAAACAATGGGAACCTTCTGCGTTACTGTACTGTACTGTACTGTACTGTACTGTACTCAACTCAAGACTGCCAACAGACAACAAGACTCATCTAGAGTCAGCCCACACACAAGGGCTTTGAAAGAGAGAGGAGAGTTCTTGCCGTTGCGGTCACCACTTACACAACTCACTACTCGCTATAGGTACTCACCACTCACTCACCACTCACCTAAACTCACCCCTCCCTCCATCCATCCACGCACCTTATTCATGGACCTGGAACTCTCTCTCTCTCTCTCTCCCTCCTCCCTCCCCTCCCCTCCCCTCCCCTCGCTCCCACTCTCTCTCTTTCTCGCACATCGATCACCAGCCCATGCCATTCCTCGTGCTATGGATCGCCTCTTGACTAGTCCATCGGCCCCCTGGGTAACTCAATGCGGACCCTCTGGCCAAGAGGAGGCAGACTAATAGCAACCCTCTAGCACTCTTTCGGCGTCAATAGTTCCTCTACCGGCAGCGAGTCTGTGCTTGCGACCCGCTGTCCTGAGCACTACTCGACCAGAGCCACGCGACATGGCGGAAATGCCATCATCATCATCTAGCAATTCCTGGAGCCCTGGAAGCCCTCAAAGCCCTGGGAGCCCTGGGAGCCCTGTGCTCCCCGATGCTGCAGCTGCATATCAACCAGGACCAGCACGTCAGAGATTGAGGCCTGCCCGTCCCCATTGGTCACTGGTCTGTATTCATCTCTTTACTTTTCACTACTCTCCTCCAGTATATAGGTAGCCTCCTCGTTGCCGTCCCCCCTCGCCCAAGCACAGAGATTAGATCCGGAAATCCTAATTAGCAGCCAAACGCCGTTCCTGGACCCCCTAGCCAATGCTTACCAGGCGTCAATACATCTAGTTCCCTTCCTTAGTTGCGAGCAGCCCAACCGAGGCCATGAACATACTTAAGTCCTCGGACCGCCGCACGCCCATGACTTTGAAGATGAGCTCTATCTTCCATCCGACTATAGTACGAAGTGAAGCAAACCAACAAGCAGACAGTGCTGAGCCGCCAACCGTTCCCTACTACAGGCACGCAGTCTCCAGGAAACGTCCGGATTCAGCAGCCTCGGGCAGCCACTCAATTAAGTCAGAGGGCTCCGTCCGCGCTGAAGAGCAAAACCCGCCACCACCTGCAGCAAAAACTGTAGCTGAGGTTCCAAGGAAAACCATTACATTCCTGCCAACTCAGCCCTCAGATCCAGACTCCAAGCCTCAGCAGCCCGCACCGCAGACGGTAAAGTAAGTTCAGCAAGCTATGCAATTTCCATATAACCAAGCTAACAGGCCAAAAAGTAACAAGAAGGTAAAGAAAGAACGTCGAATCTCCGGAGACAAACACTCAATCATGGACTCCCGAGTCCAGTCTCCGATAAGTGCACCTCGCTCTCAACCGGACTCTCGAGAAAACTCAGAACACTCATATGAAACGAACGCCACTTCCCTTCCCGCCTTACAATCGAAGGGTCCGTTGGATGATAATGACCAATTAGAACCATTGGCAGAGGAAGACCTGGATCCAGGATCCTTTGACCTGGTTGCACCACCAGATTCTGGCGTCAAGCAATATTCTCTTGAGACCAGGTCTGAACAATTATTTTCCACCGAGCATTTGAAGGTCATTTTCGCAGACCCGTCGCTGTTGTTACGATTCACAGCCTTCCTGAGTTCATCGCGGACAGGTTCCATACCAATTCTGATTTACTACCTGGACGCCATCAAAGCCCTCAAGGCAATCCAGTATTCCAATGCTATTGCCGAGGCGCTAGATCCTATCGACGGGTATGATTTTACGAAACAACATCTGAAATCTACATACAATATTGTCTTGGAAGATAGAGCCAAAAAAGCATTTGAGGTCTTGGTACGCGATGATCTGCCAGCTTTTATCACTCATACCTACATCCAAACTGTCAGCCTTTCGATTCAGAGAAGAATTACAGGAACTCTTCCTCCTCATTTGAGAGAGGCATCCGAAGGTCTTGCGGAAGTTTTCTGTCTGACAGATCCATCCCGTCCTGACAACCCTATTGTGTTCGCTTCTGAAGGTAAGAGTCATTTCAAATAGCTTGCGTGATAGGACTGATATCTTTCAGAATTTCATCGAACAACACAATATGGAATGAATTATGTTATTGGGCGCAATTGCCGCTTTCTTCAGGGACCAAAGACAAATCCATTCAGTGTAAAAAGGTTAAGAGACAAGATCGATGCAGGCGAAGAACACTGTGAAGTCTTCTTGAACTAGTAAGTTTCCTTGCCCTTGTCTTGATGACTCGAGCTTACCCACTCAGTCGACGGGATGGGTCTCCATTCATGAATCTGCTCATGTGCGCACCACTTTGTGATAGCCGTGGAACCATCAGATACTTCATCGGCGCGCAGGTTGATGTGTCAGGTCTTGTCAAAGAATGCTCGGATCTTGAGTCCTTAGAACGCGTCGTTTTGGCTGCCGATCAAAGGGCTCAAGGGAGAAATGAGGATGACATCGCTGAATCTGAAGGAAAGAAAGATGAGTTCCAGGAGTTGAGTGAGATGCTCAATATGCAAGAGTTGGATACAGTTCGACGGTGGGGAGGCAGAATGCACAAAGAAAGTCAGGAAGAGACATCCGAACCCAGTTACAACAGTGGAAACTGGCACAAACCTCGCCTTTTGATTCACGATGCCAGCCCAGATGGTACCAAATCTTTCAGTATTGGACGAGAACCAAGCGGGAAGCTTAGCGGGATCTATGAGAATTACCTGCTTGTTCGCCCTTACCCCAGCTTGAGGATTCTATTCGCCAGCCCTAGTCTTCGTGTGCCCGGTATACTTCAAAGCCCTTTCATGGCTAAAATTGGAGGATCTAATCGAGTTCGCGATGAGTTAAGCAACGCTTTCGCTGATGGTCGCGGAGTTACTGCTAAGGTCCGATGGGTCACCAAGCAAGATATGGAAGGACGAAATCGCTGGATACATTGCACGCCACTTATTGGCAGCAATGGGGCTATCGGTGTTTGGATGATTGTCATAGTAGACGACGAACATTCACTATCAGCTGGGAAACGATTCAAGCAGGCACCACCTGTAGATCCGAAATTTGGTAGAGACAAGACAGGGCAGCACCCGAACCAATTTGACGACGGCGGGAGCTTAAGAAGCTTTGCCATTAATAATGGTGGAAGAGAGGGGAGCATAACGGCATATGCTCCGAGTGAGCATGAGACTGATGGGCGAGGGAGTCCTTATAGTTTAAGAATCGGGGATATGTGATATTTTTCAATTCGGGGTTCATTGATAGACATTTTTATACTTTTGTAATCTCGAAGATTGCTGTGGGCGGACTTTTGTGGTTGGTTTTTCTCAAGGGATTATACCCAGGTGTTGGTTGTATTTCCCCCTGAAGGGATGGGAAGTGGTTATCGTAGCAAACTTTGTACTTCGGATCTGATCCGAACGCCGAACGCAGAAGCTCGGATTTTTTTTTTGATTTGTTTTTCTTTTTGTTTCTGCTTTACTCCAAGCAACGAAGAGATACCTGATGTATATATGTACAAATATTTATTACTCACGGGATTTGTAGCTGAGAATGGAAATTTCACCCAGGAGGGAAAGCAAAGAACGCACGTTGATATCTTTATAATTTGCTGCTCGCTGCACGTACCAGTTCCTACAGGCACGGTACGCAGATCACGAATACGGCAAGTGGCTGAAGATGAGGGGTGATTTTAAGAGATGGGAAGTTGGGGGGCTTGGCCTGTCGGTTATCGGCTAATTCTTTTCATCTTTCTGACCCTTTTGGATTTCGCTTTTTTTTTCTCTTTTTGCTTTGATCCCTCCCCGCCAAGGTCTAGACTTTCGAGTCTCCTCGCCAGGTGCAGTGTGCACTGTGCACTGGTGTTGGTTTTTCGCAAAGCTAAAACTAAGGTTAATTTCTAGGCTAGACTAGGCTGGATCGGATTGGAGAGGAAA
Source organism: Pseudofabraea citricarpa (assembly GCA_029641185.1). Classification (NCBI taxonomy): domain Eukaryota; kingdom Fungi; phylum Ascomycota; class Leotiomycetes; order Helotiales; family Dermateaceae; genus Pseudofabraea; species Pseudofabraea citricarpa. Next base: position 3,338,260 of record JAPWGK010000001.1, read on the forward strand.
AGTGGTTGGGGGTCTTGGTCTTTAAGGTTTGGCGCGCTGGATTGGATTTCGATAGTGTGGAGCTTTCTTGTTTTGGCTTTCTGGGGGTTCGGCCTTTGTTTTTTGTTTTTTTGTTTTGTTTTTGTTTTTACATGGGGAGAGGAGAGGAGAGGAGAGGAGAGGAGATTGGGGTTGGAGGTTGCACCTGAGAGATAACCAACCACCTAGGATGGGGGAGAAGGGAGTTGGTTGTTGAGGTTTATATGGTAGGTAGATGGCAGGGATGGTAAGAAGGGGTAAGCGAGGAGATGGAGATTGAGTACTCACCAAGTGAGTTGCATTTACCTTCGGTCCTTCTTAGACACTGGAACTTCTTTCTGTTTCTTGCTGCTTTGGTATCGATAATGGGGAGGTGGTGGATGATCGATAAGTACCCAGGCATGAAGTATGCTGAGTTGAAGGACTGGGACGCGAGCTTTATTGGAGAACAGCGCTTTAGCCAAAGTGAATAGGTGCGTGCCTATATATGGCGAGAGTCTATTCTTGTTGTTTTGGTCTTGCATCTGTGCATCACTCGCCTGAAGTCGGCTACTTGAATGTGGGTGAATTGCGTGAGCAAGCTAAGGCACAGATATAAGTGCAATGGGGTGTTTCGCCAGATCTCTTTCTGGACGCGGATATGTTGCTATTATTGACATTTCTTCTCGTGGATGGACTACGGCATCTCGTATGCCTATGGTATGTCTCTCTGTTTGGATTCTCGAGATTTTGCTTGTAGTCAGTAGGAGTTGTCTTGCTTACTGATGTCGGTAAACATGTACTCTGTTGTGATTCTCGGTTTGTGATGTGAAGAGACGGAGGGAGAGACACCAAGTAAAAGCTGGTAGTTTAGAAACATATCAAAAGGACGGGCTCGATTATGTGGTGGATTTTTTCGGGAAATTTCAGGGGGCCGAGCAGCAAGTTACTGGTAATACTGTCCCATATGATGCTTTATTGGTATGTGATGTTACGGTCGTTTGAAGAGGAAGAAGACTTGTGATAGGTACCCTACTTAAAAAGTACCTAGGTACAAAGGCAAATCAGCTCGCGTATTTGGCCATGAAAAGAATGCTATTGGTGTTTCTTTTGGCAACTGCTTCATTGGCCTTTGAATACCTAAGCAGGAGTTGCAACCTCTGCCGACTCGCTTGGCACTAGGGTTAAAGAGCTGGTTTGCTATGGTGTTGCATTGTGCATCGTTGGCACAAGCGAGGAGATATTGAGGCAGTTGAGAATAAAGCTGATTTCAAAGAGACTTGAAGAGCTGCTTTGCAGAAGTTGCTCTCAGCAAACCTGGATTTTGGAATCTAGTTAGCTTTGCTAGGTAGTTTAAATTAGAGAGAAATATTTTACCAAAACCTGCAATCGAACTCAGTAGACTCCGTTAAATTATCTTAGATTTTCCTTCTTTGGTTCTAGCGTAATCTACATAGATACCCCATACTCATGTTTTTCAACTCCATCTTCTGCCCGAACATGTATCAAATGCTACTCGAATTATGAACTTGCACCAAAAAGTCCCAGCTACGTAGCAGGCAACAAGATAGAATTCTAGTTGAGATGTGTCTACTATTATTACACTGGAGTGACATTCTAACTTAGGAATTTAGGTGTGGATGATCACATCTTTATATAGTACTCCGCTAAGAATACCTCGACATCCCTGCAAGAACAAGAGCCACACGACACGGCGTCTACGAAGCAAGGAGCAATATGGTGGCAAGTCCGGCTTGAAGCAATACAGACCTTGCGCCAGCACATGTTCTTGAAAACAACAAGTGGACAGCGAGACGAGTTCGCAATGAAACACTCGCTCCACAAGTGTGCATTAGAAGCATCGCGACTTTTGTTATGAAGTGTGCTCGAGGATCAAATGCTCAACCGTATTGCACTCTACGCGCTCAGGGCGAGCAGCCAATCATCACGTTCGCCCACGGACCCCTGATTCCAGCATCCACTCACAGCGTCACCTTTCGCGTCAGACGTCGTGCTCTCCTTCATAACAAAAGCAAAAGCAGACCAACGGGCGAAAACGCTGCACTTCACACACTTCCACTTTAGGGCGTTGTTTTGATTTTGCCTTTGATTTTGCATTAGAGGACCAGCTTGAGTTGGGCAAGTCGCGGTAGCAGCGATATCTGGGCGCGACCGGGCCAGTGAGTCGGGTCTGGGTGCTTGTGTGCTGCTGCTGTTGTGGAGACTGCTACCATTTCCCATTCCGTGACCTCGTCAATAGCCTCCTCCTTAACCTCGTTGTTCCCCTTTCCATCTGTACCGTCTTTTCTCGTCCTTTTGCTTGAATGATCAAATCAATCTGCCATCAAGTCCCGACCATCCATCGCAACGCTGTTCGCTAAGGAGTCTCGACTAGAAGCGGTTAGCGGCCCCAGTACCCGTCGTTGCGGCTTCAAGCTCAGGAACGAGGGTTGAGAGGCTGAATTATCACAACAACACCATCGCGACCGATTAATTCTTGACCCAACCCGAGACCGCGCTGGAGGGCTTGCTATCATCGCCTTTCTACGGGCACTTAATTGACTGGGGATTGAAGTTTGCGCGACATTGATCGAGGAGTAGACCAAGCGCTTTGGAGGTGGCCGGTTAACGAACGAAATCAACAACTAAACTCCACTTCGAAAATAAACATCCGAACAACACCTGCGCATTGCATAAAGACGTTGCATACTTGAGGAAACAGACAAACGTATTGGGTGCCTGAGATCGGCGGGATTTTAGCTACCTTCGCGGGACACTGGCAGGACAGTAGATCGGAGGAGTTCTCAGTACTTCACCTCTCATCGCGCTGGACGTCGGTCAAGATGGGTGCCAGCGAGGAAGCTTACAGCTCGACTATATCGCATATACAGCTCAAGAAGACTGCTAATGCCCTTAATACACCCCCAATCGCAACACCACCCCGCAGTCGGACCCCACCTCCTTTAGCATCGAACAGGGGAACCGGGAAGAGCGCAAAAGAAGAGGTTGGAGCACAGAGAGCAAGATCCGGCACAGCTTCGAAAGGCGACGCGATAGACCCTAATCAGCTGAGCAAAGCGTTGAAGGAGTTTGAAGATGCAGGACGGCACCGAGATATAACGCCGGGTGGAAGTCCAAGTAGGAAGCGCCAAAGAGTTTACGGTGATAGGTAAGCTAATATTCCTCTATCTGAATGCGCAAAGTGGCGGGATGTATGGAGGCTTCTAGAATACGAGGAGAACCAGTGCGAGAAAGAAAACAAGATGGAGGTGGTTTGGTTCTTTGAGCTTTAAATGATAGGCGGTCTGCCGAACGCGGAGCAGATGATAAAGTGGCAGCAGATGATTATAGAGACTAACTCGAACAGATTCATTCCAAATCGCGAAGGTCAAGATCTGCAAGCAAGCTTTAGTCTGCTACACGATGAGAGCTCACCAGCAACTCCGTCCAAACAAAAAAAACGCACACCCCATGGCGAGTTGCACTTCCAAAAAAGTAAGTAGCAGTCACGGCTGAAAAGGGTTGACCATGTACTAATATACTACAGCGGAAGAAGCAAACCGGACATTCTCAACTCTCCTTAGATCGGAGATATTTGATACAACAATACCCCAACCCACACCTCCCCTTATCTCGCCCGATACTACTCAATTGTCGTCCTCTCATTCTACGACTATCAATGACCCTACACGGTCACATACACCACCAAGCAACCTGTCAAACACCCCGCTCCCAGCCTCCATGACACCGTCCACACCCCACAAGAACCTTTTTACTTATATGTCACCTCGTCATCACACAAATATTGCTGGCCACCCAACACCGTCGAGGACTCCTCAAAGTAGACATGGACCGAATCTCAATGCAAGATCAGAGATGTACAGCCTTTCACCCGTACGCTTTGGTAGCCAACAAATGCTTTTGAGTCCCCGAAAACAACCACGAGCTGTTAGCAAGGTTCCATACAAAGTGCTGGACGCTCCTGACCTAGCTGATGATTTCTACCTCAACCTTGTCGATTGGGGCAGTAGCAATGTTCTTGGTGTAGGACTGGGAAGCTGTGTGTACATGTGGAACTCACAGACTGGCCGGGTAAACAAGCTATGCGAATTACAAGATGACACTGTCACCAGCGTTTCATGGATACAAAGAGGGTCCCATATTGCAATTGGTACTGGAAAGGGTCTTGTACAAATCTGGGATGCAGAACGAACTAGGAGGCTTCGTACGATGACTGGCCATACTGCTCGTGTAGGATCGCTTGCTTGGAACGATCACATTCTTACGTCCGGATCACGAGATCGACTAATATATCACCGAGACGTCAGAGCACCAGATCAATGGCTCCGGAAGCTTGTTGGCCATAAGCAAGAAGTCTGTGGTCTACGATGGAACTGTGAAGATGGACAACTTGCTTCAGGTGGAAATGACAACAAACTTATGGTCTGGGACAAGCTTAGTGAAACTCCACTCTGGAAGTTCGGTGACCACACTGCAGCTGTAAAGGCGATCGCTTGGTCTCCTCACCAACGAGGCCTACTTGCTTCGGGTGGTGGTACAGCTGATAGACGCATTATATTCCACGACACGCTACGAGGGACAGCAATTAATGAGATCGACACTGGCAGTCAGGTCTGTAATCTCGCATGTAAGTATCCTTTTCCAATGAGCAACTGTAGCATCTGCCTAACATGATATAGGGTCCAAAAACTCGAACGAAATTGTCAGCACGCACGGTTATTCACAAAATCAAATCGTTGTATGGAAGTACCCAAGCATGACACAAGTTGTAAGCTTGACTGGTCATACATACAGAGTTCTATACCTCGCCATGAGTCCCGATGGACGGGTTGTAGTAACAGGTGCTGGAGACGAGACCCTTCGATTCTGGAACGTCTTTGGACGAAAACCTGGACAAAGAGAGGAGGGTGACTCGGGTGGTGGTAGACTTGGTGACTGGGGAGTCATCCGATGAGCGAAGCGACACGGGGGCACAAAGACACGGAGGATGTAATACTTACAGGAATGGCTTCTGCTATTTCACGAATCTTATGCATACAAAAAAGGCACGGCGCAACGGTTGTCCAGTCAGGGTTGGGATGGGGGATTCCCATGGTCTGGGTTGGTTTGTTTGTTCAGGCTAGCAAAGCAAGCAAGCAAGCGGTTTGGTTGGTTTGGCTCGGTCTGGTCTGGTCTGGTCCGGTTTATTTCAATGCATTCAAGAGGCGCGCGGGATTCGGGTCTGAATTTTTTGCGATTTTTTTGATGCCTTGATGATATGAGGGGAGAGAGGAGGGGAGCAAGCGAGCAAGTTGATCATTTGGATCATTCAGCGAGTCGTATAAGACGTTGCAGCGAGCGATTTTCTGCTTGCTTTGCTTGAATTACTTGAATTACAGAGAGCATTATAGCATATAGCGAGTCCTTATAACCGAGTTGAACTTCAAGATCAAAATCAAGCTTTTCAGCTTTTGTAAATACTCCTTCTCGTCTCCGGTGATACTGAAAGGAATGTGAAGTGTAACAAGAGATTCATTATTCACATTGCAAAAACTCAAAACGAGATGACGTCTCATCAGTATACTACTATCTACACGCTGGCTCGTTCCTCTTCGCTTTCCGCTTAACTGCAAGACGTCTTGTATGTACACATACAAGCCATCTCATGTTGCTAGTGCCCAACCATTGAAGGCTTGCATGTACCAAGTAGCGAGCTTGCTAATCCTCCAAGACACTTGTCTCGAGGATATTAAAGAGAAGAGATCAAATCTTCATAACATCCAAAGCAAACGAGCAAAACCATCCCCTTCCTAACTCATACATATTTGCGCAACTACCAAAAATGTTAGTATAAGTAGCCACCATTAGATTGGGAAAACGAGCAAGGATACTTACATCAAGCGTCAAGGTTTTGGAGCTATTAGCTTCCTGGTCTCTGAAGACACCCACCAAGCTTTCACTTCCTTGGAAAAGACCAGTCTTCAGACTGATGACGATGAACTGCATACCCGGGCCGGCGTGCTCGCTAATGTAGTTCTTGATCTTCTCGACGTTGGCGTTATCCAAAGCGGCATCAACCTCATCGAGGACGAAGAAGGGCGAGGGTTGGTAGCTGTGGACGGCGAAGAGGAGAGCCAGTGCAGCCATGGTCTTCTCGCCTCCAGAGAGATGCTCCATGTCGCGGAAACGCTTCAATGGGGGCATGGCGTGGTATTTGATACCGGAAAGATAGGGGGCGTCACTGTCTTCGATGTCAAGATATGCTTGGCCACCAAGGGGGAACGTTGCAGAGCGTGTGAGGTCCTTATAAACAGACGATATCTGCTCGGAGATATGTGTGAAAGCTTTGTTGAATAGATCAAAGCGCTTTTCCTTGACTTCGTTGAATGCATCTCGAGTAGCCTTTGCAGCCTTTCGAGCATCTTCAAAGTCTTTCTCTGTAGACTTCAAACGGGTTTCAACACCTTCAAGTCTGTCGATTGCGCGCATATTGGGATTGAGCTTCTCCAATTCCGAGGTGAGGCTGGCAATCTTTTCTTGTAGCTGCTCTTCAATGTCCTCTTCGTCAGGCTACATAAATGTTAGTAACTCCTCAAATGAGCTAGAGCATCAAACTTGCCTTTTTCAAATCATCCTCTAACTCATCAAAGTCGACTTCGATTCCGTAGTCATTTATGACCTCATCGGGCTCATCACCCTCATCAACGTCCATGGCATCAGGATCTGCTTGAAGCACATTCTCATCAACAGGTAAACTATCTAGTTTCTTTGAGCCATCTTCGAGTGGAATTGCGATTTGCTCCAGTTTACAGCGTCGGAGAAGCCCGTATCGCCCAGCACTGCTACGTTGTGCTTCTGTCTCGAGGGCTGAAATGGCTTTGGTTCTGTTGTCAATCTCCTTACTCCGCTTCTGAAGTTCGTTTCGTGCGACCGTGACTTTGTCTGTTTTAGAGGCAAGCTTTTCCTTAAGTTTGTGGAGTTCGTCCTCCAATATTGTTTGAGCAGCCCTGTCTTCATCTATCGCATTTTCTAGTGCCTCCTTTTCAGCTTTGTAGGTCTCAATATCATTCTCCAGGCGTGTGATTTGATTTGTCAATTCCTCGAGGCGAGCTCTAGTCTGCTCGTGCCTCGACGTCTCCCAGTTCAACTGACTCTTCAAGGTCTGCTTCTGCTTTTCAAAGTCAGCCTTCTTTTGGGCAGCTTCCTGTTCAAGACTGCCTTGCTGTGCTTCATATGCTCGAATATCAGAGTAGCCTAAGCGTTTGCAGAAGTCGCTGAAGACCTCATCCTCCACTCTGGCTACAGCACTGCTATACTCCGCAACTTTGGCTCTGGTTGCCTCAAGAGCAGCAAGTCTTTCTTCGTACCTAGGTCGCATTCCTCGCAATTGCGCTTGCTCGTGCTCCAGTTCTCTTTGCTTACTAGCAATATTCCTGTCAAAGGCAGCCAGTTCACTCCTCGCATAGGCAAGACGTTGGTCGAGGCCGGCCAGCTCATTCTGCAGGGTTTCTTCCGCAGCTCCTCTGCGACTGACTTTGGGCAGCGCCTCGATTTCAGCCTTGTACTTTTCGAACTGCTTTTGCAAGTTTTGGACATCGTGTTCTTCAAACTTGCGTTTGCTGCCCCTGCCTTCAGGACCGCGACCTCCAGTCATCAGACCAGCCTTGTGGATGACGAACCCTTCAAGAGTAACGGCTTTCACTTGGATGTTGCGCTCATAGCAAATTTGCTTGGCTGTCGCAAGATCATCGCAAACAATCGATGTTCCACATGCGTACGACATAGCACGTTCGAGAGAAGAGTCGAAGTCGATTGTGTCTATTGTCAGACGTGCTTTTGACAGTCCCTTCAAGCTAGAATTGACACTGTTGACCTTGATGTTATCCAGAGGAATGAAAGTCATAGGGCCCAAGCGTTGGTCCTTCAGGTATTGAACACATTCAGTGCCAGTCTTCTCAGTATCAACGATGACCGAATCGAAATCTCGGCCCAAAGCCGTGATGACTGCTTCGTCGAATTTCTTTTGCTTGGGTTTGCACAATTCGCCAACACGTCCTCGGACCCCAGGAAAGATTCTCTTCAGAGATGTAACGACTTCCTTGGTTCGGGCCTCCTTATCGTTCTGCCGTCGGCCATCATTTGCTTCTTCCAGCTTTTTCAGAATACCATGAATCTTTTCATCCAACTCGGTGAATTTCTGATTTGTTCGAACACGTTCAGACTGGATCTGGTTGAATTCTGTCTTCTTCGCCGCAATTTCTGCCGTGATTTGTTGAATCGAATCTTTAGTGGCTTCCTTACGCTCGTTAAGCCCATTCATCTCCTTTTGTAGAGTGGCAATAGCAGCCTCGCTTGACTCTACTCTTCCCTTCAAGCTATTAACCGTCACTTCATCGGTCTTTGTTTGTCGTATAAATTGATCTAGTTGTGACTGATTTTTGGATGTGCTGGTCACGACCTGGGATCGAAGGGTGTTGTACTCCTTGTGATCGGCATCGCTTAACTCCTTTCCCTGTTGCTTTAACATTTCTTGTCGTTGTGCCTCGAACTGCTTCTCAGCCCTTTCAACTTTGTTCAGTTCTTTCCTCGCTGCCTCGATTTGGATACTTTGGTCGTCGCGCTCCTTGGTGACAACATCGACTCTCCTGCGAACCTTCTCTATCTGTGCATTGGTCTGGTCGACCTTCTCATCGATAGGGACTAGACTGTTCTCCTTCTCTTCTATCTCCTTCTCCTTCCGTTTGATGTTTCGCTCTACCTTGCCGACATCTTTGCTAACTCTCGCTTGGTCGTTTCGAGCGTCACTAAGGCTTTTCTCGTATTTTTCTACACCACGGCGGTATTCCTTCAGATTCTCCTGGTGCTCTAGAATGCTAGCACTTGACTCTTCCATTACCCTCTGAAAGTGGTAGAGCTTCCAAAGTATGTGTGTGACAATAGCGCGGTCGCGTTCTTCGGCCTTGTTTTGGAAGTTCTCTGCTTCCTTCTTTTGTTCCTGGTATTGCTTGATCTCGGAATTGATCCCACGTCGTCGGTGTAAATTATAGTTTTGATTCTCTGCTGCTTGCTCTGACTCTTGTTGCAGCCTCTCATAGTCAGCTTTCAAGTCAAGACTACCGGAAATTTGCTCAATAAGCCTTGTTAGATCTTTGGGTGATTGTGATGCAATTGCTTCAACGTCTCCTTGAAAGACCAAGAAGTTTCGCGCCTTGATGAGAATATTCTCCGCTTCCAGAGCATCGTTGTATTGAACTGCCGTAACAATGCGATCGTTGATACGGTATTCACTTGCTCCCTGATTAGTGATGGAGCGTTTCCACTTTTGTTCATCGGCAGCGTCGTCCTCATACACTGCCATCACCCATGCGCTTTTAGGATCAGTACGACCTGGGCGCTGCGACTGTGTCTCTTGATCTGACCCATCCCCATCCCCCCCTGCCGCAGGGGCAGCAGCAGAACCATCATCATTGATTTTAGATGTTTTCAACACACGGCCACGGTAGACTAGGTCGCGAAGGTGTGCGGATCGTAGATGAGAAGACTTGATACCTAACACGAAGGAAATTGCGTCCATCCTGTCCAAAAATCAGTCATGCGAACTACAAACGGTAATGAGCACGTACGAATTTGATTTGCCGGAGCCATTGGGGCCAATAATTGAGGTGAAGTACGAATCTCCGAACAGGAGAGTGTGGTGACCTTTATATGACTTGAAATCTGCCCCAGCATCAGCTTGCGACCATCTTGAGAAGGAAAATAGACATACTGAACAACTCGAGACGGATCAATTTCCCCATGATGCCGACGCGTTGCGATAACCTTGGTGGAGGCGCACACGCTCAACGGATATGTTTAAGAGAATAGGAGACCGAGAAGAATTCCGTAAGATATGGATAAATACATGTGACAAGTAGTAGAGGCCAAAGAATCAAAGTAGCATGGCGTCGTGTGTATGAGTTTGTCGTAACGATGGGTCGTGGTTCTCTTCATCGCGCTTCCACCCCAAATTCCACCCGCGACGCGATTTAGCTTAAGCGATCTCTTTTGCTCAAACCTCAGGATTCCATGCATGGATATAGAGTCACGTGCCACGCGATGACCTCACTGGGCAGGAGCTGCTTCCTACTCCATGGTTTCTCGACTTTCTTGTATGTCTCGCATTTCCATACTTTTTTTTTTTCCTTGTGACAGAAAACCTGCAGACCACTTCGTACTTTTCATTTTGCTCCTAAGCACCTCACGGACCATTCTTTGTTCCGTCTTTGGAAATCTACAAGATAGCTCTCCAAAATCTGTGAGCCAACCACAGCTCTGTTCTGAACCACGTCCTGGAAGCTCTCGAAACCATTTATTGACGCGTCCAAACCACGAACAACCCACGCGCAACGTCCGTCCCACCACCACTGACTCGGCCATATATTTCGCCCAATAGGAAGATATCAAAGATTTACATATGGTTGATGTGGGGTTGTAGTTGACTAGGCTTCTTGATCACACGTTCATGTGAGCATCTGCATGATCAGCTCCGGCCGTTTTCAGCACTAACGACGGGGAGTACGCCAAACTACTAAAGTGAGCATCTCTTTTCGAACGATCTTCGAGTCTCCTTCTCTTTCGTTGGCATTTCTTTATGGCTGACGTAGTATTTATTCAAGAAATAACCTCCTTGCGTCGTCGCACCTTAATAATCAGTTAACCTTCACCGACTCACTGACACAACCACAACACCCACCCGCACACATCAATATGTCCGAACCTATACCTATTCCCAAGGCGAAATCCGAACCAGCTTTAGATGCTGGCCTTGCTCCAGAAATGAGTCGTTCTCTGGGTACCTCTTCGTCAGGCTCTTCGCCACCAGATGAGAAGAAAAGCCCAATTCTGAACGCGACCCCTGACAGCCCCAAGCTCTCTCGGAATCCTTCATTTTCAGGAAGCAGCTCATATCAAGAGGACTGGGAAGCTTTCCCTCCACTGGATAGACTGACAGTTTTTGACTTGTTGGACAACTTCGCACTCCCTCAACAGTTGCAAAAGTTGCAGAACAATATATCTGCTCAAACAGAAAAAGTTAGGAAACAAAGAGATGCTTTGAAGTCCAGGACCAGCTATACAAGAGCCAAAGTTGTTGAAGAATGGCGGAAAAGAGTTCCTACTGCAGATGAGCAGCTCGATCGGTACAGAAAGAGGATGCGAGTCAGTGTGGACAGGCTTGGAACGCGTTGGAATGACACCAAAGTTGTGACAGCTCGCGAAAAAGTGGCATTTATATGTGGTGTTCTCAACGTTCTCATCAGTGGCTATCTCATTGGTGGCTATCCCGAATACTTCCACATCTGGTATACAGTTCAACTGCTGTATTTCATGCCAGTACGGTTCTACACATATCACAAACGAGGATACCACTATTTTCTCGCGGATCTTTGCTATTTTGTCAACTTCATGTGCATGTGCACTATCTGGTTGTTTCCTCAGTCGAAACGTCTGTTCATCAGCACTTTCTGCTTATGTATGGGAAACAATGCCATTGCCATAGCCATGTGGAGAAATTCTATGGTCTTCCACAGTTTTGATAAGGTCACCAGTTTGTTCATCCATATAATGCCTTGTGTTACGCTGCACTGCATTGTACATCTTATCCCGGATGCGCTTCAAGAAGCACGATTTCCAGCTGTTCATGCCATTCGAACATCACCTCCAGGATCGAAGGAACACTATTCTTTATTTGCCATGGCACTTTGGTCCACAGTACCATATGCTGTCTGGCAGCTGTCGTACCACTTTCTTATCACTATACGCCGCAGAGAGAAGATTGCAGCAGGCCGCCCTACTTCGTTCACATGGCTAAGGAAGAGTTACTCGTAAGTGATTGAAGGCATAATTTTACATCATGCCAGCACACTAACTCGACAATAGGAAAGCTTGGATTGGCAAGTTGGTATTGTCCCTACCTGATTCGCTCCAGGAGCCAGCCTTTATGTTCATCCAGTATAGCTATGCTGTTGCCACTATGCTGCCATGTCCCTTGTGGTTTTGGTATCGATATGCTTCTGCATCTTTCCTCATGGCTGTATTCTGTTGGTCAGTTTACAACGGGGCTACTTACTACATCGATGTCTTTGGCAAGAGGTTTCAGAACGAAATGGAAGCTCTCAAGAAAGAAGTGGCCAAATGGCAGAACAGTCCAGAAATGACATCCCCACTGCTGACTCCAAAAGCCGATGGTGGGTCGGATCTTGGCGCTGTGGTGGAGAGCGATGTAGAGGGAAGTGAGAATCACTTGAGAAGTCGGAGTGTCGATAAGATCCCTCTCTTAAGCGGCGAGGTTGGAAGTACTGGAATTGATGGCGGCGCAAAGGATGTTGCAAAAGAAAGAAAGATTGGAGAACTGCCTCCCTAGTCTTGCGTCTCGAGGTTTGTTTGCATTTGTTTTTGGTAATCTAGGTCGAGCTGAATTCTGGCGCTTTGAAGATACCACTGGAGGCAACAAAGGAGTTTGCGTTCTTTTGCTGTTATAGGAATCATATTATACAGCCCAATTCTGCATGGGTTTACAGCTTTTTCATGGACCGTTCACTGCAGCTGCCTTGTCCTCCAATTATCCAATATGCCGAGTACATTTTGTTCGGGAGTTTTGGGTTGCATTCTCATCTGCCGTTCGGTCCAAGCGAGCCTGAATGGGCAGCTTCCCGCTATCGTGTAATCCATACTAGCCCAGCGTACCAAGACACGTTCAAGCAACCTTCTTTGTCCCGGTCTGCAATTCTTTCCTCATCTCTGCCTTCATTGCTCCTTCCCTTCCCTTCTCTGTGTTCAGGCCCACGCCGCTCAAAAACGCGATTCGCATCATAGCTCCAGCATAGACAAAGCCAACATTTCCCCACATCATCTCGTTCCACTCCCAGAATTTAAAGTAGACTTCCCATCCTAGGCCGCCAACGCTGTATAGATGCCCAAGGTCGGCTATAAGGAGACCAATCAGAACCGCCCTCCAGACTTGCTGAGATGATGTTGATCGAAGCACTAGAGCCTCGTTGATGCCAAAGAGTAGGTAGAGGTTGGCGAGCTGTGTAAGGACTATTGACGTGGAGAGCGGGATTTCGGAGGCTGTCAACGGGGACGATGCTGAGTGAGTCAGCTGCAGGTACACTGCGGGCTTGAAATTTGCATAGTAAGCTCCGACGAAGGTCGAGATGGGCTCAATGACAAGGAAGAAGAGAGAGTAGATTGCCGGGAGCTTGAAATTGGGGCTCGACATTGTCAACGGGATGATGTGCAACGGTGAGGTTTGTACTGTATGTGTAGGTAGGTAGGTAGGTAGTCTTGGAGACGGCGGCCCAGCTGTAAAGTTTCAATAGCCTCGACTCGCTTGGACTCCGCTCGAGGCACAAACTGTCACAAATCGCCCACTAGAAGACTGAGTAGAAGTGTCTGTTGTTTATGCAAATTAGAGGGTTGAAGGCTGGAAAGCCCATCCAAGCCCTGATGCACAGCAGATCAATCAGGCACTCTCACGCCCTCCCCAGACGTATCAGATGACTCCAGCACTTCAAAGTTTGCATTCATCTCAAGCCGTCGATCGCAATTGATCAGAGGTTCCGAGCCTGAATGCCGTTGTCCCTGCAACGAATCACGGACCTTCCGACTCCCCATCCTCCAGTACGCCATTCCCCCCAGTCGGTGAGCAGGAAATCTCAGCCTTGCATTGCCCCTTCAAATTCAATCTGCGCTAAGGGATTGTTTACGCTCTCGAAACTGCGGCCTTTGTAGGGAATCTCCACCTCCATAATCCTCCCCACTCGAGTCGTGAATATCGCCGTCCGTCGTTCATTAATTTCCATCCTTTCCTGGCGGCGGCAAACACCCTTACAGCACCTTCGTTCCTTTCGTTCCTTACCCCCCCGAATCTCGAACGCTCTCCTCTCTATTGACGTCCGCTCCCTGCATGAATCTTCCGGGTTATCTGACGGTCTCGCGTCCTGCCTCCCGGTGACACAAGTACGATACTGTTCTCTACGAGAGCTGGCCTCATCTAGCCATTGCTACGGGAACGATTAACCTGAATCTAAAACGAATAAACGTCGCAGTGCATAGAGAGTCGTAAAGGTCATGGCTCGGGTCTTCCCTGTCGAGGAGTGGGCACCTGCACAAGAGCAAGCGCAGGCGCAGTTACAGATGCAGAATAACCATTCACGCCCCTCAACAAGTGCAGTCATTCTCTCTGTCGTAGACAGACACGACGGCGGGATTCTGTGTTGGAAAAATCGCCAACAATCTCCGACATTAAACACTGAGCAAAGCATGTCGTCTTCTTCGATCACCACCAGCCTAGAGAAGGTCTCTCTCGGAAATGGCCACGAAGCGGTTGATACTGAGAAGAAGGATGGAAGCATACGCGGCTTGCTCAGACGCGCATCGGTTTCTTTGAGAGCAAAGAAACCCCGGCGACATTCTCACGCAGTAGAGGAAAGACCAGCTACATCGCACTTTAGATGGCCAAGTTTAAGACAAGCTGCGAGCTTCAACTTCAATCGACACTCAATAGTCCTCCCGTCAAATTTCGATGTCGAAGGCCCAGTGGATTCTTTTGAAGAGCTAGTTGCACCGATTCCAGGAAGTGGTAACGCTCCACCGATAATTCCTCGAGGAAGCGGTGGAGCTGCTGCACGAGCGACAGCTGCCGCCCAAAACGAGTATTTCGGTCGCCACCGCCAATTGTTGGCAGCTGAAGACCAGCACAATGATCGCGAAAGCGGTATTGGCATCGCAGTCACAACAGGCGAACCTTTGCAGTATGTTGAGACGACAGACACTTCCATTAGCAGGCTTGACTTCGTTTCACTGCTGCCAGCAGAATTATCCATGCAGATTTTGTCCCATCTCGATAGTTCTGCACTTCTGAGTGCTTCAGGGGTTTCTCGAGCATGGGGAAATGTGTGTGCATCACAGTCCATTTGGCGGGAATCATTCTTGAGGGAAAAGTCCAAGACCTTTGCCACTGGCAGCGCAGTTGTGCCAGGAAGTGGACTTGGAATACCATACATAAAGCCTGAGAACGACTGGAAGAATATCTATCGAGCAAGACAGCAATTGGAGGATAACTGGAGGGAAGGAAATGCACAGCCAGTTTATCTGAATGGTCACCTTGATAGCATTTATTGCGTCCAGTTTGACGAGTAAGTCGAATTCTTATTCATATGTGAAGATTCATCAGCTGACATGAACAGGGACAAAATAATCACTGGTTCTCGAGACAAGACCATCAGAGTATGGGATATGAGAAATTACACCTGTCGCTTGATAATTGGACCTCCAGATGTTGTTCGAGATCCAGGTATCATGCATGATCAGAACGGAAAGCCAAGACATTATGCAACCCTACCCAGCGATCAAGCCCAAGAAGACGAACATGAATCAGTGCCACCAACTGTCTCGTATGACATCTTTCACAATGCATCTATTCTCTGCCTTCAATACGACGATGAGATTTTGGTCACAGGGTCATCAGATAGCACTTGTATTGTGTACAATATCAAGGAGGGGTACAAGCCTATCATGCGACTTCAACACCACACAGCCGCGGTGCTGGATCTTGCATTCGATGATCGATATATCGTTACCTGCTCGAAAGACGTCAGTATTTGCGTCTGGGATAGGAAGACAGGAGCAATGTTAAAGCAACTTCGCGCTCACATTGGTCCTGTAAATGCGGTCCAGATGCGAGGGAACACGATTGTTAGCTGTAGTGGAGACTTCAAAGTTAAGCTGTGGAACATCGATACCGGCAAGAATATTCGCGAGTTTGCAGGTCACACAAAAGGATTGGCTTGCAGTCAGTTCTCGGACGATTCAAAGTACATTGCGTCTGCCGGAAACGACAAAATCATTCGAATTTGGGATGCCAACACAGGGGAGTGTTTGAACAAGATAGGTGCCCACGAGAATCTTGTCCGATCACTCCATATAGACTCTGTCAGTGGCAGACTGATCTCGGGAAGTTATGACCAAGATATCAAGGTTTTTGAAATGGCCACAGGAAGATTGCTACTTGATTTCCCCAAGTGGCATTCAAGCTGGGTACTTGCAGCTAAGTCGGATTATCGACGAATAATCAGTACTGGCCAAGATCCTAAAATTCTTATTATGGATTTCGGTATGGATGTCAAAGGGGTTGAGCTACTGGAAAGTAAGCAATAATATGAGCTATGAACTGGTTGAGGGAAGGAATTCTATCGCAGATGTTGCTG
Source organism: Pseudofabraea citricarpa (assembly GCA_029641185.1). NCBI lineage: Eukaryota > Fungi > Ascomycota > Leotiomycetes > Helotiales > Dermateaceae > Pseudofabraea > Pseudofabraea citricarpa. Next base: position 3,354,504 of record JAPWGK010000001.1, read on the forward strand.
GTCATCTAAGATAAGGGGAGTCATGAGGACAATTGTTTGGCGTAACCACTGGATGAACGCAATCTTTAAGGTATCTCCTTATAAGCGTTGTTGTTGGAGTTTTTGCGGATGAAGTGTTGTGCTGGGTAAATCTTCATTAGCGAGCATTGTTTTCTTTTTCTTTTGTCACTTCACCTTCTCAATCATGGCTCTTAGATTTATAGACCGGTCTCTTTTAATACAATTACTAGGCACCTTACCTAGGCAACTTTGCAAGTCAAATTCTCTTCGAGTCAATACTCTTAATTCTCTCACCAGTGTGGACTATCTCAAGTTGAATGATATCTCTCAGATGTATGAATACCTTGTTTCATATACGAGTGAAAGGGGAAATTTGTCGTTGAAGATCATGTTTCGACCATTTGAATCTTCTACGAGCAAATCCAGGTGGTCTAATCATCATTACGAAAATCTCATCAGCTTTGCTCACGTGATGGCATCCCCAGACCAGAGCCGAAATCGACCCTGAGCGCTAGCGCACCTCGCTTAACTTAGCCCACGACCTGGAATTTTGACAATTGAGTAAAATCTCCCAAAGTTTCCTCTCCAGATCTCCTCATCGACAACCACCGCAACCATGTCTGGAAACCCTCTCAACAAGATCGCGCAGACGTCGCCATCGCGCCAGAACCCTTCTGAGCTCGAGACCAGCATTGCTGGCGCTCTCTACGATCTCGAGTCCAACACTCCCGATTTGAAGGCGGCCCTCCGTCCTCTTCAATTTGTCCAAGCAAGAGAGGTGAGCCATTGAACGACATATACCTTGACAAATTGGAAAGCAGTTCGCGAGACGAGAAACTTTCGGCGCCGGCATTTGGCATACAAAACAGAAAGTGATTTTGCAAAATCATACTTGAGATACAGGATGAGAAATCATGCTTTGTCTTGCTGCGTGTGTCGGCGCTGGCTGTGGAATTCGGACGGGCTGCGGACCATTATTTCATAATGGAGCTCGCATGCTGACTTTTGTTTGCTCTCGCAGATTGAAGTTGGCCACGGCAAGAAGGCTATCGTCATCTTTGTCCCCGTCCCATCCCTTTTAGGGTTCCACCGTGTTCAGCAACGGTATGTACCCCCTAGTGGCATCCTATTACCTCAAAGCAGTTGCAGTTGGTCTAACGAATACCTCTCAGTCTCACCCGTGAGCTTGAGAAGAAGTTCTCCGACAGACATGTCCTGATCCTCGCCTCCCGCCGCATCTTGCCCCGCCCAAAGCGATCCAACCGTTCCCGAACTTCGCAAACCCAGAAGCGACCCCGTTCCCGAACACTCACTGCTGTTCACGATGCTATCCTTACCGATCTCGTCTTCCCAGTTGAGATTGTCGGCAAGCGTCTCCGCACCAAGGAAGACGGCAGCAAGGTCTTGAAGGTTATCTTGGACGAGAAGGAAAAGGGAGGTGTTGATCACAGACTTGATACCTACTCCGAGGTTTACAGACGTTTGACAGGTCGTGGTGTTGGCTTTGAGTTCCCTCAAAGCGGTGCTGAGTACTAAATTTGAAATTGGTTCTCATTAAAAGTGCTGGGTCTTGCATGGATGGATGAATGGAACGGGAACGGTTTAAGCCCTGTTGTATGGCTGGTCATTAGGAGGCGTAGTACTACATGAGGCTTGCAAATACCACCTACAAGCTTGTTTGCCATTATCACGAAGTAATGTTTTCTTCTTTCGGTTACATAAATTGTCAAATGGGTATATTTTGTGGCTCATGGATCCTGAGCAATCTTGCCAACTCCTAATACGCACCAATACGCCAATTCTCTCTTCTCCTTAGCATCTTTCTCCTTGGTAGTAGTCGCTCCAAGTCCATGCTCATCATGAGCAGCATCAGTCTCCCACTCCACTCTAACAAAGACTGGTATCTCTAAAACATCCTCGTCCTCTTTGACCGGACTATTATCTTTCTCTACGCCCTCAGATAAGAACGCAGGACCTTCATATGTGCTCACTAAAGCAGGTACAACTTCCACTACAACACTCACCCAATTCCTACCTCTCTCCCAGACTTTTCCTGCCTCGGCTTGATTCTGACCCTCGTTGGCCTCAGCTCTGGTCCTTCTCTTCTCCCTCTCAGCACCTTTCCCTCCCCCTTCCCGTAATGCTTCATCCCATACATCGGTATTTGCACCAACTTCGAATTGGGGACAGAGTACCGTGACTTTGCTTGCAAATCTCCCTGGCGTTTTTGCAGGAGTGGCTAAATTGACCTTTACACCATCAAAGAGAGGGTTTTTGAAAGTAAGAAGGAACTGTGTGGCTTTGAGAGGGCTGAGAAGTGTTGACTGGCCTGGCACTAGGGGTTGCAGAGGTTTGATCACAATACTGGGTATATAATTGAGTGCGACCAACCGGATTCGGAAACGGATGTTCTGTACTTTCGACTCGGGTTTGGACAGGATATGTCGACACGTCCTGCAGCGCTTGGAACGCTTGGTGCGGAGTAGAGTAGCGATTGGGCGAAGCTCAGAGACGAAGTGAGCATCTTGAGACTGCTGACATCGCTGGAAGTAAGAGACCGTGCTATCCCATCCTTCACGCTGTAGTGTTGCAATACTCGAATCGTGGTCCGTGTCTGCGAGTTGTAAACCTTCTGTTGCATCACAAGCTTCCCTCATGTTTCCACTCTTATTCTTCGTTTTCTTGTCTGCGAAACTACCTCCAGTGTATAACCCCATTATCCGTGATAATGCTCCGGGCGATCCATAGCCATAATCACCTGCGAATCCTAATGCGCCTGCGGGATTAGAATCCGCAAGCTGTGACTGATAGAAAGATTTAAGATTTGAAAATTGAGCCTCGGCATCAAGCTTCTCCTTCGGATTGAGAGGCACCTCCTCCTGCGTCTCCTCTGATATTGAAGGTTCAGAAAAGTCCCTCCTTCGTTCTTCCCGATCCAACCTTCGTTGTTTGGCTGAGACTATCGGCTCACCACCATTCTTGATCTTCGTTAGTTGTGCGAATATGCTGTTTGCTTTCTCGAACTTGATCCCGATTTCTGTCGAGCTCCAGGTGCAGTACGAGCAGCTCAGTACGAAGGGCCCGGTCTGTGGTGCTTGTTCTGCTCCCAGTCCTGACGGCGCTGGTGCTTCGCTATTTACTGACAGAGGAGCCACGCATATCGGGCATTGGAAACAACTCCGTGTGCATCTACAGGTCTATTTAGCCTTGCTCCTTCCACTAAAGTATATACATTCCGTCCGTACCTATTTCCTTCGCTCTTTACGGTACTACTGGGTACTTCAAAGAGGCAGCTCGGGCAGTACCATGTGACAATCTCATCTAGGACACATCTTGGGCATCGGATTTGGTGGCAGTCCTCACAGTACAGCAGATGGTCGAGTGGGTATAAGCTGTAATTCGCGCGCGCAGCTCTAGGATCAAAGTCTCGCTCATCTTCGTCCGTGGCTTCTCCTTCAGAATTCTTCTCCTCGCCCAGATTGCGAGTCGGCGTTGAAGTATCTGTGCAGGGGCACTGGAAGTACGTATATGGTGTGAAGGAATCCATGTTGCCGGTTTGTTGAGCTCTTTGGAGGGTTGTACAATAAATGCGTGTAAATGGCAGAATCGGAAGGCGGTGAAAATCGCGTGTCCCTCAGATGTTCAGATCCAGGCCAGGAACAGGGTTCGGTTCGATTTACTCGCGACTTGTATCCGTACACCACGCGCAACAAAATACAGTCTTAGAGCTTCAGTTCACAGTTTTAGGCACTCAAATTGATCATTGCCTGTCAATGATCCATGATGAATCCGTGCTTTGGTTCCAAGGTAACGGAAGTGATGCCATACTACAACAGGCAACTTCTAAGCACATAGGTACGTTCATCGAGTAGTAGGCATTTTATGTCCTACATGTTTGAATTTCTATTCGGACAAGAGCATGCCAGATAAAACTACAGTTACAAAATACTTCCAGTAAGTATCCTTTATCCAATTCCCTGTACCCAATTCCCCATATCCATTTGGATCCTGACCCGACATATGAAACGTTAAAAAGGCTAACCATAAAAAGAGTGTAGGGTATCCGCCAAGGGGTATTCATTTTTCTTTTCCTTTTCATCAAACGACCGTCTTCAATTCATTAGGCTAGATCAATTTGGCCAATCTCGCAGTCTTCATGCGAGACTGGTGGCCAGATAATTCAACAACTCCTCCTGAGTTTCCGCAATTTCAGCACCCCAATCAATTCTCATCTGCTTCATCACACTAGGCAACTCATCTTCGTGGGTGCTTCTCACACGAAGGGGGTGTGGTTTTAGGTCCTTTTCGTGAAGGTTTAGAGATTCTTCTGAGTAAATGCTGCTCGACATGGACAACTTTCTCAACCCAAGACCGTCCAATGGAACTCGTCCAAGAAACTCTTCAACGCTCTTAGTACTTTTGATACCTAAACATGAGCTCCTCCGACTAACTCCTGGGGAAGACATAGTAGTTGTAGGACTGTCGGGGAACTTTCCGGTATCTGATGTCGACCATCTTGATGAATCAGCAACTTTTAATGAGTACTCAGAATCAAATGAAAGAGTTCTGATGGTTGCCCTGTCTTCTTCCTCGGTTAGGTTTGACCACCTCGACAAGTCAGCTGCGCTAAGTGCTTTCTCCGAGACGAAGGAAAATGTTCTCGGCGATTCATCTTCTTCCGCGATGGACACTGGAATGGAGCTTCGTTTGGAAGAAATATCTGTTTCTTGAAGTCCATTGCCGTATCCATCCACGAGGATCTCATGATGTGTAGCTCGTTGTGGTTTGGGATGAACAAGCTCAGGCATGTTTCCTAAGGAACCAAGTGCTCTCCTCACAGTTGCCCTTCTTGCTGTCTGCATTGGAAGGCTACTGATGCTCATGGCGCGTGATTTTGGACGTTGAATAATGGTGGGTACTTGAATTTCAGAATCAACACGCGAGACACTGCGTTCGCTTCCACTCATACTCTGCATACTTCGTTTACTCATAACGGAGACTCTCCTGGCGATGGATGGCCGTTGAGCAGCTGGAGTGGCTACCTTACCTCCCAGCGATTGCTGTAAAATATGCGCTGGTAAACTTTGCCTCCTTTGGGCTGTTTCTGCTTCCAGGCGAGGCCGTCTGGGGGTGGTGGTCGTATCCTTCCATGGAGGGCATCCTGCACTCTGTACACATAACGAATATGGTACATGTTCTGGATCACGAACCTCCCTTGGGACTCTGGTTGTAGATAACAGAGTTTGGTAAATGGTATAAATCGCAATCCAGCGCACTTTTCGACCCTCAATCGGAGATATTTTCTCTACTGGATCGTTCTTGGTGGTAGGAAAAACTGTCTCCTTCTCAAAGATACGATAGGCGCGGACCAGGCTACAATCATAAAGTTCGGGATTGGTACAATTCGTAGCTCTGTTTAGAGCAGAAAAAGCCACCATGCGATGATCAGGTTTCAGTTTGTCCATTTTGGCTGGTACCCAACCCATTCTCTTTGCTGCCTTGACCGGCGTCTGTTCTTCCATATCTGGGAGTAGGGGCATTGTATGGGTTAGCTTTGAATGCTTGTGACGTGCATCGAAGACGGTAATGTTTCTTAACACATCCGTACCATCATCAGTAGCCTCGGAGCTAGGTGACAAAAGTCGTGTGTCGGCTAGGAACTCATACAACTTTTGGAAATCGGCTACCATGAGCTCGTAGACATTCTTGGGGAATGCCTCGCTGTTTTTCGAAGGCAAAACTGGAGGATAGTAGCCAACTTTGGCCACATAAAACGAATTCAGGAAAGATCGGAAGCGATCCAGGTGAGCTCTCGCATCAGGTGAAAGCCCACGCATGGTATATGCTAACTCTTCATGAAGGAACGAGCTAAGTTTTTTGCCACAATGGTCAAGCCGAATGTCCATTTCGATTTTTGAACGGCTGATCAGTGCTCGAGATACTCTGCTAATGAACTGGAAAGTGTCAGTAAGTTACGAATTCGCAATTCAGAGTTCACATACCTCATAACCAGGACTGAAAATGAGACTTTCATACATGCCAACACAATGTGCAAAGGCGTCGATGTACATGTCCTTGAATCGAAAGTGTTCGGCGAAGTACAGCACAGCAAGTGCATGGTCTGGCTGGCTATTCAGATTGGAATATCCTTCTTCATCCATATATGTCATGATATCTTGGACATTATCCTGACCCTCATTTCTCCATTCTTCCATACTCCGGAGAAGCTCAACCAGAGCAGCGCCAAGTTGAGTACCAACTAGAGACTTGCCACAGATCCATGCAAAAAAGTTTCGAGTCGCCATATGGTGATGGTATGCCTCCCCTCGCTCTGTGGTGGGGGGTGCCGGGATGTAAAGTTCAACTGCTCGATGAGCCTCGCCAAAATAGCCTGAGTCGCCATGGCTGCTCGAATCTGAAAATGGTGACTCGATGCAGTCCTGCACAAGAAACCTCTCAAGTAGGGGTTGACAATTAGCTGTAATTATGGCATCCAGGGGGATTCGGAATGCTGGTCCTCTGCGGGATTGCCCAACGGCATGAAGGTGAACAAAGCAATCGCCTTCTGGAAGCCATAGTTCAGGGTCCTAAGAATTCAATGTCAGGACTTGACGACAGTAAGACTGCTCGGACAAAGCATTTCTGGAACTTACTCGTCGTAGGCCATCCCATTCCACGGAACTTCTTGACGTGCCGTCCCATTTTCTAATATTGAATTCGACCGAAGGAGATCGCATCTTGGCAGGAGTGGAGTTGTATGTGTGTTTCCAACCTCTTGGTCTGTTCGACATTCCTGTGTAGAGGCAAACGTTCCTCTTACATACTGATCTCACCTGGGGGGTTATTGCTCCATTCTTCTTCCGGAGTGACGGGTTCCTTGACGGAGGGTTTGGCGGCAACACCTGGGCGGCCACAGTCAGACTAATCGATTTTCTGGGCTTCACATAATTTCGATTACTGCAATCACTCAATTGGCCAGAATTCCGATACTCGCTGGATCCGGCAGCACCATCTGAGCTAAGTCGTGCTTGAGGTCGATTCTGGGCGAACTCTACCGTCGAGTTCAGAGAATCTTGGTCGCTTACGGACAAGTTGCCGGTGCACGGTAAGGCTGGCTTCCGAGGATGTACGGGATCAGCATTCGCAATGATAGCAAGTTTCCTGGGCCGTGAGGAAAAGTTGACGTGTGCGGCGACATCTCGAAACCACTCCATGGCCAGTGTTTTTGTGGGAGAAGGGTGAGCAGCAGAGCAGAAAGTCTCATCAGACGTGCAGTGGGTCCATGAGCCCATTAATCTATTATACAGCTGGCGGCTTCTTCAGCAGCCAACATTCGCCTTGCCATCAGGCACGGCCTGCAGCAACCCATGTCGACTGACAAGCAAAGACCTCTCGAGCAGTGCACTGCTGTGCTTTGCTCATGCGTGCTGGGCAATCGATGAGGCAAATCGAGTCGAGTCGATTACATGCTCTATGGGGTTTGTGGCGTAAGCTGAGAAAGCTTCGGTAAGTGCATTTCAGACGCCACGAAAGCCCCGAGGTTCTGGGTTCGCCTATTGCTCCATCGCCTGGCCTGGTCAATGGCTTTTGAAGTATTGAATGCAACCGTGCTGCACGCATATCACTACCTACCTACCTACCTACCTATCTATGAACCAGGCACGCCAGGTATTGTCGAAGGCTTCTGAAGTACCTAAGATACGGTCGCTTCACTGTCGATGAGATGCCAGCTAACCTGGGTGTCTTTACGACGATGATCTCCATTCTCGATCATCAGCCTGGGCTGTTGTCATGGGTGATCAGCAGCGGGAGTATCCTGTGCTCTTGCAGGTCATGACCTGACGTGACCCGATTGCGAAGCGAGCACTCCTACCTTAGAACGACTTAGTGCCGTGCTTCAGAAGGATCGAGATGCACCAGCTCCAGCTCCACCACGGGAGCCAGATCTGTGGCGGAGACTCGGTGTGGGGGGGAAAAGAGAATGAATGACCTTTGTTCACTCGTCTTCTCTGCTCTCGGCCAGCCATTGCAAACTTTGCTTCTGGTGATGTCCGGACCCAACAGAATGCGTCGACTGAAGATACTTTATCCGAGCGTGGGCACAGGCGACCCCAGATTGTCGATCCGAATGCAGATCTGATTGGCAATCAAAGCACCAACATTTGAACCCTGGACATTTCACCTCGATACCCTGACCCAAGAATTATTGAATTCTCCGATCCCAAAACCTTCTTTTGGACCGTCGAACGAGAGTAGGTCCTACTACCTAGAATTGCGATGTGATGCATGCTTACTATACAACAATATAGGGCATGTATTTCGTGCATTGTGCTTGAGAGGCTTGAGCCCATCGCCTTCAGCATCTGGAGTCAGTATGATGAGCCTGTTATCATATGAAGTGGCACCGGGACACGCAGTTATTTAGCGCACACAAGAACTTGGCGGTCTGCCCACACAGTACAGTACATGACAGCCACTGGGATGGGGTGCGATGGGCCCAGAGCCGACACGACGATCAGGACCTTTCGCAATCTCCTATGGCTTGTTGTACTACGCTGTACCGTACTGCAGAGCACAGCGTGATATGTTGGTCCATTTGAGCCTGGGAAGGATTTTTCTTGTCATCGTCAGCGGCACGATGAGGAGACCTCACTGGCACAGATCCTTTCCCCCATGATTCAGTGAGCCAGCGCTGCTCGGAGATCCCCTCTTGCCTTTGCCGGATCAGGATACCTCCGCTTGCAGCCCCTATGGTTCTCGACATGCTCTTGTGTACTGTAGAGGTGGGCGTGGGCGTGGGCGTTGTTCCGTACCTGTCAGCTGCCTGTCGGTAATTCCACAGACACCACCCCAAAACGCTCTAAACTCAATTGCCGGCTGATTTTCAGGAACCCTTTACAACTACGGGGAGTCCCACGCAGAGTGAACCCCTTTTTTCCTCACTTGGATGATGTAGGTGCATCTGGGCTAGATCTTCAGTCAGCGTTGTACTTGGGAACGTACGGTGGCTGCCATCCCTCCTCCACAGACCTTCCTGATTGTTCGCGTGGCCTAGTGCTCCCTAGGAGTGTGATGAATGCTCCACCAGTTCTCTTGATGAAGTCATGCCGCTCGAGGCTCAATCACTCGTGAAAACTAAGTAGACACGCATTCATACCGCCATTGTGACGATCATCGAATGGCTGTTTCTACTTCGTCCGATTACCATCTCATATGACTTGGTATGAGAGACGTCATAATTGAGATGTGTGCTCTGACTTTATGGGTCAGTGCAACCTTTGGAGGATATATTCTTGACGCCTTAAGTCTTCACGGGTCTGGTAATATACTTTGATGACGGGGAGAAACCTGTACTCGATTATGCTTGTACAAATAAATATTCCTAGCAGTGATTCAGTATTTAAGGCCTTAACAAGTAACACCCTAAATCATCTAGAAATGTAATTGAATGGAAAAGAATAGATATAAGTACGATGAACCCCTTTAGTTATCTTGATGTTTTTCAATGCAAGCCTTTTAGATATACTGCGCATAGAAACACGTCTGATTCCTGAAGGATCTAATACGATGAAGATTATTGCTGGTATTCCCTCATTCTTATCGAGCCTGGATCTCGTCCAATCGTTTTCAGAGCTTCTCGACACCACTACACTTAGAGAAAGAGCTTCTGAAAGGTAAATGCTTAACCGAAAGCTTTTTGCGGATAATCCAGCATATTGGAGGCTGGATTATCCAGTATTACAGACACAGTCCAAAATAGATAAGCTGTAACGCTGGATTATCCAGTATTGCAAATATGTTATCCATAAGAAACACGTCGTAACACCAGATAATCCAGCATACCTTGCAGTGTATTATCCAGCATTTCGGAGATGTAATCCAGGCTCGACACGGGAACCAATTGAAACTAGACCTTCGAAAATAGGTAATCGGGATAAAACCAAGATGGTGAATATGTAGCAAGCATTATCATAAAACAATCAAATTATAGAATATATAACCTTATATTCAATTGTTATTATATCGCTCAAGGTCGCAGATCTCAGAGTATTTATAATTTGTTAAGGAGACTAAATACGCTGTTTCTTTTATGTACTAGGCTTTGGTAAGTATATACTTTTCGAAAATATATTATAATATTAGACTTAAGCTCTAAGCAAAGCCCCAGGGTTCTTCTAGAAACTTGGAACGAATTAAAGATTGAGTCTGCTATAGAAAACTAGGTATTAGTCTATTGTTTCTTCCTACATGTACACGAAGTACAAAAAGAGGCATTGCATCCGAAGTACCTAGATAAGCAATGTGGCTCAACATCCGAGCTTAAGCCATTGGACAAAAGCCCAGTTTACAATATTTCTGAGGCTGCGAGCATCCAAGGTGTCATGTTTGGCAGATTTCATACCCATGCAAGTGACTGGTTGTGAATATTGCGAGGTATAATAGGAGAAAACACTTTAGCGACATCACCAAACATTACCCTCTTATGATGATACTCTGCAGCACCAGCAGCATCAAAGGCCATGCTGATGGCCATTCAAATTCCGAAGGATAATCAAGCTGTGTTCCCCACAAATACAGGGATGTCGCGCAGAAGCGAGGTGGTGGACCAGGTCGGCATGAGCTAAGCTTCGATCCGGATCTAGTATTGATCCGGTTAGATTACCTCAACGACACTCCATTATTTGACAGCTTTCCCTGAAGATATACTTCCCGCGCGCATTCAAACCAGCACCCACTCTCGTTATCAAGGACATCATCGTACATTGCATGTGATACTACGCGTCGAGGTGTGTGATTCACACGAGAAACCGACGCGAAATCGCCCCTTCTGAACCTACTGAGCGGGCCTCCCTCATTACAGCCCAGTCGCCTTGGGCACGAATTCACATCCCGACTTGCAGCATGGCGCCAACAGAGACTGTAGCTTCCCCAGTCGGGGTGACGCCGAGACCGAAACGCGCGACACAAACGCAATCTGCAGCGCGCAGATCTGAAAAGGCACCATCAAACGCGCCTGCGATAACACCTACAGCCTCACAACCGCCAAAGAAAAAGCTCAAGCTCAAATACATACCTGGAGGACCTGGAGGTGGTGGAAGATATCTCGATCCAGAGACGGGGTTGGAAATACCAGTTGGTGGTACAGGGCCAGGCGGGTACAACTACGTTGGTCCTCGAGGACGTGTGGGGCGAGAGAACGCAGCGAACGGCGTTGTACCTGTTGTCTATACCAGTCGGAGGGAGAAGAGCACACGGCCAAGAACAACTATGCCGCGACAACCTGCCACCGCTTTGAAATTCAGCAGTACGAGCTCCACGGCTCAAGCTGCCGCTGCTGCGCAGAGCGACATTTTCAAACCAAGAGAAGAGCGATCATGGGAAGAATTCCACCCTGATCTTGATATCAACTCTTGTTTTATGTCTTTTAGTTTCGACGAAGTTGAGGGGATCGAATCAAACTCTAGACCTACTACACCATCACAGTCTGTGAATGGCTCCATCAATGGGAGTCAGGATCAGCAAGCTGGGAACGAAAACGAAGAAGGTCGAGCACCTGGTTCTTCTGAAGCTGAATTACAACCAAACTTTAAGCTGCCTGGAACTCCTGGAGGTGGAAAGCGAAGACCAGGCAGACCACCTAAAGACCCTATAGCATTTTATGCGGCTAGAGCTGCCGCGCAATCCCCTGGGCAGACAAAACAGATAACCACCACTCCAATTCCAAAGACACCGCGATTTCCTATCCAGAATATCAAACCCAACGAAAAGCTCAATCTACATAAACCATCATTCCGCCCATCTACGGCTTTTGCGCAGTTCGAGAGAGAACCAGAGCCATATGTAGACCATGCTATGGCAAATGTGGGCTACCAGGTTTCAGACAATTTTATGATCCCGGAGCACCGCATCTTGTATCTGGGTGGTCCATTTGATGGTGCTTTCCGTGTTGAGTATGAGGCCGATGCACAGGACAGAATCTGGTTGCAGAAATACAATGAGCGTGAACGGGCCGGTCTAGAGCATCTTCGAATTGAGATATTTGAGATCACGATCACCAAAATCGAGCTTGAGTGGCATGACTTGGAACGTCGGATACCGAAACCTAACCCACGTCCACCGCAAACCCACAGACCGAGATCTAGTTCGGCCGCGGCTGTAAATGGAGAGCCACAAGAGGCGGAAGAGCAAGATAGCAAGTGTGCTATTTGTGACGATGGAGACTGCGAAAACACTAATGCGATTGTCTTTTGCGATGGTTGTGATCTTGCTGTACATCAAGAGTGCTATGGTGTTCCATTTATTCCAGAAGGTCAGTGGCACTGTCGGAAGTGCTACTTGGTTGGCAGTGGAGTACCTGTAAGTGGTCAATTTTTATTCATACTCGCTGTTACTGATTTTAATCCAGACTTGTCTCTTCTGCCCAAACATCGGTGGGGCCTTCAAACCAACCAATACCTCCAAATGGGCCCATCTTCTTTGTGCTATGTGGATCCCTGAAGTATCACTCGGCAATCCCTCTTATCTGGAGCCTATTCAAGAGGTTGAGAAAATCCCCAAAACTCGATGGAAGCTGAAATGTTACATCTGTGAGCAACAAATGGGCGCCTGCATTCAGTGCAGTAATAAGACATGCTATCAATCATTTCACGTCTCATGCGCCAGGAAAGCAAGACTATTCTTGAAGATGAAGAACCAACATGGCACACTTGCAATTGTTGATGGCAGCTTTGTTCCTAAGGCTTTCTGTCACAACCATTGCCCTGATGATTATGCAAGGGAAAATCGTGTGTCCGAGGCAATCATAGAAGCACGTCGGTTCTATAAAAAGGAGATGCGCGGACAGATCTGGGCACAAGATCATCACCATGCCGAAGAGAAAGCAGCACAGTTTAAAGAGGCAACTCGGCGCAAGGCAATGACACAACATCAACCAAACGAATCTCAGATTATGGGTATGCAAGTATCACAAGCTTTGGCCGAGGGAAATGAGAAGGGAATCCAGCCCAACAAAATTGTTTGGAAACTTGCCTCTGGTGCGCCAGTCATACCACAAAAACTGTGCGATAATATTGTTCATTTCATGCAGCGCTTTAACATATACAAACGAAAGGCGTTTGTGGAAGATTTGTGCAAATATTGGACTCTGAAACGAGAATCAAAACGAGGCGCACCTCTCCTCAAACGACTGCAGTCACAAAATGAAAGTTTCTCCTCGATGGAAGTTACTCGCAAGGACTACTATAGCTTGTCTGATGGTAAAGCCAAGCTTGAAAGAAGAATCAAATTTACCCAGCAATTGATCAAAGATCTTGAGAGGGTTAAAGATCTTACTGATGGCGTGAAGCATAGAGAGGCTCTAAAGACAAAAATCTTTGATACTCAGATTGAGATTATGGATCATATTTACTTCCCAGTTGCAAAATACCTTCCATTGGTTGTTGCTGAAGCTCTTAGGTAAGTCACATCGCTTGGGTTCCTGGTCGGATGCTAACAGTGATAGACTTGACGAAAAGAAGGCAGCTTTCTCAGAAGGGTTGTATGTGCTAAAAGAGAAGGTTCGATATCGCCACTATACCAGAGCTTCAGTATTTGCAAGAGATTTCAGCAAAGCTTTTAGTGCTGGTCTGAGGGATTTAAATGCCACAACCGAAGACATTGGCAACGATGAGGTTTCTCCAACGCAGAAGAAACCTACATTTGACTTGAAGGAACGAAAACGACATGCAAAAAGGGTTATCAAAGCTGTTACACCGCAATTGCAACTCGCAGTTCAAACAGAAGCCGAGATACAGGGCATGCCGGCTGAAAAATTGCTAGCGGAGTTGGAGCTTGTTCTTGCAGCAGGTTCTGAACCACCGCCACCAAGCCTAGAAGAAATTGCCGATGAGCAAAGCGCGAATGGCCACATGGAACATGACTCGATCGAAGTAGAGAGCCCCTCGAAGCGTCGACGTGTAAATGGTATTAAAAGCGAGGAACAATCAGGTCACGAGGCAGCCATGGACAACGAACTCATGGATGTTGACGCACCTGGTGAAGCTGACAATACTGAAGCCGATGCTCCTGTTGCCAGTATAGAAGATGCCGATATCATTGAAGCAGACATCAACGGTAATGGCTCGCAGTCTGGTCAAACCAATGGCATCCACACAACTTCCACACCACCAGATTCTCATGGCTACGTCTCAGCGCCTGCAGTCCAAGTCGCAGATCCCCCAACGCCCCCCATGTCGAACGGCGGAAATGGCACTGAGCACTTTGACTTCCTTACTCACGGCGGTCTACCCTGGTACCTGAAAGATCTAGGTATCAATGGTCTAGATATCCCTGATACCATCCTCCATGAGCCAGACCCCATAAGTGATGATGAACTGAGCGATATGGATGATGATGAGTTGAAAGGTCTCGGCGCCGACTTTGGAGAGGGTCTTGGAGATACCCAAGTCGCCACTACGAGTACCGCAGTAGCCACTAGCACTGCGGCGAAGCCTAAGAAGAGCAAGGCCAAGAAACGCTGGAGGGGTTACAGGTGATGAAGTAATAAAGCAACTTGGATGGACGAGAAAAGGAATTGTAACCTTCTAATCCTTTTCTTTGTAATTTTTTTTTTCTTTTTCACGTCAGGTACGCATCCATTTGATTGTATGATAGCAAGGAAGGACGGTGGAGCGACAAGGGGCTGTGGAATTGGGGCGGGCGCAAGAACGGCGTTTAAGAGGTATCGAACGGCGACGTAGCATGGACTTTTTTTCTTTTCTCTTCTCTTCGCAGAACCAAGAATTTTTTTTGTTTTTGATTGCTCTGGGTTTTACTTTGGAAGTGCGAGGAGGACTTCTCGAATTTTATCTCTACCTCACACATGTACGACGACGACAATAACAACAACAACGACAACAACGATACCAAAGCAGCAAGCAGATGAGAAGACACCTTACCTCCCTTGCTCTACTCTTCCACCCTTGCTTTTTTGGAAGAGAGTAATTACAACACATACAAATTAATTAAATTGTACATGCATCCTATAAAGCTGGTATGGAGAGATAGGAGGGGACGGACAGAAAGTAAAGTGACGGTTGAATCATTAACGGCAGGAGTATACTTACTTGGCAGACAACACCATAACTATCCCTACCAAACTAACCCCCCCTCTGAGCAGCACCACCCCCACTACGTTTTGAGGGCGTGCATGACAGCGAGGTTAGATGTTCAGGTACTCACGTAGGTAAGCTATAGATTATAGCTACCGTGCGTTCTGACTAGGTGGCTAGGTGGAAACTATATATCCTCTAAAGAAAACCAAAAAAAAGAGGGGAATATATATACTAGTCGGTATCGAAAAGAATTCTTGCCTGTACAAAAACCTCATTCCTAACCTCTGGTTCAGTTCAGTCCAGCTCCATTCAATTCAAAGAGGCAAGGTCGAAGGAACGTTGAATTAAGATTTTGTATTTCTTGTAAGCTTCCTTCCCGTCTCTCTCCTTCCCAACAGAAACGAAGGGGTTTTGTGTGTTGTGTGTGTTATGTGCATGTCCATTTCTTCTTTCTCTCTCTCTCTGTAGGTCAAGATCCGATCCAACAACGCCATTCCCATTGCCTCCGAAACAAACCCAACAGAAGAAAAGCAAAAAGAAAAAGAGAAAAAAACTCCGTCGCTGATGAATTTGGGTTTCGGGAGAAGGTTTGTCGAGGAGAATGCCATCCATCGCCATCGCTGTCGCCATGCATGCCACCCGCGCTCCACCTGTACTTTCACTCAACATTCCACAGAAACAAAAACAAAGAACCCAAAAAATACCGACAAACATTCCACAGATTTACTCCTGCCTTTCCCCTTAAATAAGCCTGTTGTCTTTGTCTCTATTGCTCTTCCCTTCTAATCCCATCCGAGGTTTGATAATGTCGTTCTCGCATCGCTCTGGCTCATGCCACTCACACCTAGAGCGCGCACCTGACTTCCTTTCCGGAGTCTCTGTATTCCCACAGCCACTTTCCAACTCTCCTCCTCAGTGAGGACGAAGAGATACCGCTTACCCTCTTGATCACGGATTGAGGCTCTCAACACGTGCAGCCCAGCGGACTTGAGTTCACCTGTCTGATGCGCACCACCATTGTTAGTTCTATTTCTGTCTCGGAAACGATCTCGACCAGAAGGCGACGACGAGCCAGCAGAAGAAGAAGCATAAGCAGAATCAGAAACATAGGAAGAACGCGAGCTCGAACTGTACGATGACGAAGAAGACGCATAGGACGAAGCAGAATACGCAGACGAAGAAGATGAGTGGCTACAGTTATTTCGGCACTGCTGCAACATGTCGATGAGGAGTGCATCGGTCTCCTCCGAGGAGGCGGCCCGTTCCTTCTCCATGTTCCAGAGTCGCCGGACAGGATTTTGATGAGATGCGCGCGCAGAAGGACCAGCTGTAGGCCCAGGTCGGAAGGATGGACACCATACCTCTACGAGTTTCATTGTCCATGCTTTGACGTCCCACTCTCGTTGTGGAACGCCACGGACATCATCATCTATGAAGAGACCTTCAGTAGTGATGCGTAAGATCAGCCCGTCGGTTACTGATCCTACTCCAGATACAAGCTGTGAAGTCGGTGATCGGAGAAATGCATTATTGAAAGAGTAAACAGCTTTGATAACAATCTTGTTGGGGTCTTTCGTACTATATGGACCACGGTGCGAAGGTGGCGGTGTAGTACGAGAGGTGGATTGAGAGGCTGCGTATGAGGATTCCGAATAGAGAGAGTTGAGTGACTTCTTTCGCATCGGTTTCTTTGGTTTATCATAGGGTCGGTAAGAGTAGGCATCGTCCTCTTCAGTACCTAGATATGTCTTTGCTGTTGGAGGTGGGGGTGGTTTCTTAGTAGGTGAAGCAGGTTGCGAAGTAGGTTGCGGAGGAGGAGGTTTGGGAGGCCCATTTGGCCATAGGGGTGTCTTTTCGCCAGTCGCAGAAAAAGCATAACTACTTCCCTTGGGTTTTGCATTTAGCCTTGCAGCCATCGCCGCCGCAGCCACTCTCTCAGCCGCAGCCTTCTTTTCGGCGTCTGCTTTCTCTTTTTGCTTTCTCTCTCGTTCTTCTCGTTCTCGTGCATCCTTTTCTCGCGCCTCTTTTAGTCTCTTCTCGAGCTCCTCTCTTCTCTTCTTTTCGGCTTCCTTGGCCTTTCGCTCTTCCTCCTTCTTTCTCGTCTCCTCTCTCGCCTTCTCCCATTGGGTCTTGACAGGAGGGGGCTGTGCGGCAGGTTTTGGAGCCGGCTGAGGAGTAGGAGTAAAAGCAGGAGCAGGTTTTGGTGTTGGAGTTGGCTGAGGTGCAGCCGGCTTTGGAGGAGGTGTAGCAGCAGCTGGCTTTGGCGGTGGTGGAGCCGCAGCTGGTCTTGGAGCTGGCTTTGGAGGAGGTGGACTCTGTGGTGGAGGAGGACTTTGAGGTGGTGGTGCGGCTCGAGGTGGAGGAGCACTTCTGGGAGGACTTTGTGGAGGTGGAGTCTCCGGAGCATAACGTGGTGGTGGTGGTGGTGAGTCATGCTGTGAAGCACCATAAGATGTGCTTGCACCAGGCATTGGCCCACCACGTTGCTGCCATGAAGATCTTGGTGGTGGACCTGATTGAGCGCCCGGAGGAGGACCTGATTGAGGACCAGCATTTGGGGGAGGTGCATTTGCGTGACCGTTTGCCCTGCCATGTGCATATGACTGCGAAGAGCCCCCAGGTGGAGGAGCAGTACTTCCTCCTCCTCCTCCAGGCCCGGGCCCGCCTTCACTCTGTATTCTTCCCAATGCCCACGCCCCTACCCCTATTGCTACCATGATCAAGACCATTCCCATTCCTCCCGATCCCTTCACGCTATTCCACCATTGTTGTACAGCGGGTGTGATAATTGACCATAATACCACGAGTAACAGAGCTGATGCAAAGCCAGCTGCGAAACTATTGACATTTGGTTGTAGTGAAGGCAGGTAAAGAAAGCCCGAGCCGGCAGCATGTGGCGGAATAATGAAAATGTCATAGTTTCCCGGAGGCAGTCCTCCTGAGCCAGATTTTGGTGACTCGCCATGAGGCGGTGGTGGTGGAGGAGGATTCATTATGTTGGTGTGTAGCTACACCGGGCGAGGTTCTGTTGTACCAGTCTTAAGATGGGAAAAAAGGAGAAATTTCAAACAGTGCGAGGTCGATTCGGGCTCTGGGGTATCTTTGGAGTTCGTGAAATGGTCATAAATTCGTGAAAGGTCTTCGGTGGTGTTAGTGGTTGCTTTTGTTTACATACTCTTGACAGCTCTGGCAGCCGAGGAGCAATTGAGACAGTGAAAAGGAGAGGGGGGTTTGACTCACCCAGCTATGATCCGGGTCGAATTATCCGGTGGGAATTTGTGAAAATGTAGTCCTGCGTACGGCAAAAGTTCAAGAGCTGTAGTGGTTGTGGTGTCCTCGAGAGACGGAGCGCTGACAAAATTTTGGTTGCTGCAAGCGAACGGACCCTTGAAGCAATCTCGGGATGCACGGGGAACGCACCCAACGCCTTGGGTATTGTCGCGGTCCAGTATAATTTCTGCAACGGTATAACGGTAGCCCTGACTTGGCCTTTCCAGAAGAGAAGAGAGCGAAAAAGGGTTTGCAAGAGGTTGTATCTACCTGGGAGAACAAAGAGGGGGTGCTCGTTGCCTTTGGCACTGCAACTGCAACTGCAACTGCACCGCAACCACAACCACAACCACAACCACATGCACAGTTTGCACACATGCAATGCACGTATTTCCACCTCCACTCCCACCCACACATTCTCTCACGAACTGACCAATTCAAAGGCCAAGGTGCATGGGATCACAACAAACAGCTTCCAGCGGCCACCCAATACCACGGGAAATCACGATTGTCACACGTTGAGAGGTTCCATCAAACGGATCAGCTTCCCCACCCACACGCGGCCAGCGAATCGACGAGGCCCGCAACAAAGATTAGCGCCTGCAGTCAGTCATGGAAGGTGGAAAAGGAAAGAGAAAGAAGAACTTCAACTCTCCCCTCGTGCGTGAGGAGTGAGAGTGTTGTGTGTGTGTGCCACTGTGTGTGTGAGTTCTGACCGACGGCAACATGGGGATGGGGATCCTGGATGCAGCAAAGGCTCGGTCCGTCCACTAGGATTGAGACGTTGAGCATCCATTCAGCGGTGAGGATTGGCTGAGCACAGTGAGCAGTGCCCTCGCGTCCGGGTTTGTCTTCAGCTTGTCCAGCGCGTCGTCGCCAGAGCAACCGCAACGTAGACGGACGGTAGCGCTGAGAGAGAAAAATAGGAGACGACGACTGACAGCGACGGCATGACGTAGATCTGCTAGACTACAACGTAAACTCTCTTCACCGACGACAAATCCCCTGACCTGAGCGGATACGAGTTCCGAGAGCGCACGCGACAAGTACACAGCCACAGCCACGGCAACAGCAGCAACAGGAACTGACTTTGTTGTCCGGCTGCCCTCGCCGTTACTGTGAGACCTGCTGTTTATCACTGCCTGCGTCGATTGACTTTTCACTCACCGCAGGAAACTCTCATTGGCCGAGAAAGTCAAAACATGTTATTACTGCTCCATCACGGCTACCGCTATGCTATGGTGCCAAGCAGTTTCCCCGCCCAGCACGGTTCCTCGATCCCATGTCTCCCACGTCTCCCATCGGCCGATATACTGCAGCCCTCAGATGCTCGGGTTTGCGTGACTCTGATTGCTGCATATGCTGCTTCTGTGGAGGGAGATCAATAGATCATGCATTGGTGCGTGTTGGTTCTCAAAGCCCAAAGCTGATCAATGTCTGTTTTGGCGCCTGTCGAGAGTCGTAAATTCTTCATAGCACATGTATAATTATGGCAAGACCAATATGTGCAACCTAATATTCCTGCAATATGTAGATCTTTGAGCCATGCGAGACCTTAGAAACGTGCTCGACCACGTAGTATTATTTACTCCCAGACCTTAAAACACCAAGAGCCTAGGGACCTTCATAGCAACAATACCTATCTCAGCATTCACATCAAGCCTCATAAATGAAAAGATTATTTATTAATCTGCTCTAGCTACAGGTATGAGCAGAGCTGAACGACTGCTTTCCTCGTTTCTGATAACTGCTTTTCAAGAGAGCTGTCATCTATCGGCAGGCCAAAGAAACGCAAAACGAGATGACGTCTCCACAGATGGAGCTCATTCGAGAGTCAGAAAAGAAAGCATTGAGGGGTATCAAAACATAATAAAGAGCTCGTGAGAGTGCCTGAATGAAAGGCTGTCACAAGACGTGAGTTTATTAAAGAATTCCATCTTCAGGTGCTTGTTGTAGCTCAAATAGCACTGCTGCTCAAGAGACCTGGTTGAAAAGTAGAGAGGGCATAACGCAAATGCAGGATCCTGAAGGCAGAAGATAAGTTTCCATAGTAAACTTGTGAGCTAGCTTGTGGTTCAGGCGAAAAAAAGGGGAAACATGCCCAAGCGCTTCAACTGAGAATGGCACTCTTTCGTGATTCTAGGAAAGAGTTCTTTGGTGGGAAGACAGGTGAACAGCAAGCTTGTTCAAATCGGCTGCGGCGGTTCAAAAGACAACACTCGTAATTAGTTGCTTTCGGAATCCACGAGATTGTTGGCCTCGGCTTGGTCACTGGTCTTTGATTTCTCGAGTGTAAAGATTGCATCAACCTTATTTGAAAAGCGAGAACGGGTGTCATCAAACAACTTCTGTAGCATAAGAGCCTGGTCCAAATTGTCTTGTGTGGCCAACTTCACTATCTCATCGGTAGCTAGGACAGAATTTATCGTCCTCAAGGTTGAATAAGCCACTTGGTCGAGACTCTTTGAGTGTGAAGCGAGGATTTGTTGTGATTGGTCCAGGCTTGTGGATAGACTAGAACTGGCAAGGCCCTGAGTCAACTTCGATCCATTCTCAGAGACTCCCTGCTTTGATGGTGTGGTTTGAGTAGAAGCCCGGCTATAGATCTGATGATCTGGCTGTTTGGCTGAGTTCAAGGTTGGTGTGGAGGTTCGGGTTGCCGACGTCTTTGGAGTTGAGGGAGGAAAGAGTCCAGTGAGATCGGTTTGGGGGACCAGTTCGTTTCTAATGGGCTGTATAACTCTGCTGGTTCGAATTGCGTTTGAGGACTTTTGGTAGGGCTTATTGCGCTTTGGTTGAAGAAAAGGATCGGCGCGTTTTCTGCTTCGTACATATTGTTTAGGAGTCGTTGGATCATTGACTTGCTGGTCGGCTGGTGTAGAATTACTAGATCCCTCCGAATGACCTTTGTCGAGAGGATGGTCAACCACAATGCAGTCTTCAGATGTAGTCTCTTTTGCATTTTTGGTGCCAAAGCTCATTATCTTCTCCAGACTAGCATTGTTTCTTCGTCTTAATGCAAGAAGTTTTTCGGTTTGATCGTTATTCTTCAACGGCGTACGCCACTATAAATCATTAGCAGTGCCATAGAATGAGAATTTCTGAAGTCTCACATCATGCTTAGGCGCCTCTATCACATCGCCGAAAAGAGATAACTGCGATTCTATATCCAGAGAAGCAGGCGATGAAGAGGTCTTTGGAGATTGAGAAGAACTAGTGGTAGTTGCGTCCATAATTTTACCTTGTCCGTTAGTGATACTGTCAGTAGGTGCAGTGGCAGATTGACTGGAATGTTTTGGGTTTGTGTTGGTTCGTGGTAGGTATGGCGATACATAAGGCATTGGGGAGGAGCCTTCCGAATAGGTATTTCTTGGAGTTCTTGTCTCAGAATCCATCGTAGCTGCCTTTTTCATGGTTGAGTTTTGGCCAAGCTTAGGCTCAGTATCAGTGGAAGGTTTGGCTGGACTTTCACGTAGTTGTGATACTGAGTTGTTAGGTGTAGACTTAACATTTGCAGTTTCTTTAGCTCCTCGATGGACCAGGTTCGTTACGACTCCGCTCAATTTGGGTTTCTTCTTCGTAGGTGAGCCTAGCCCTTGGTTTAGATCCAAGGATCTTTTTCTTTCATTGACTCGATCTGGAGTAGACTGGTAATTCTGGTCAGTCAAACGTTAGCCAGATTTGAGGTCCATGATAACGTACGAAATTTATTGAGACAATCGAAGATGATTCGGATTCATCATGCCTATTAGCACTAAGATCTGATGCCTTGGTATTTTCGTTGTTAAGACCGGAAGGTGTAGTGGGACCAGTATAAGACATCGATCTATAAGCATCATTTATCGGGGTTATTGGACCTGGGACCAAGGTGCTATTGTGAGGTTTGGGCGAGGTTGAAAATAGGCTCGAACGTCTTGAGATGGAGGAGGGTGTAGCGCTTCGATCTTGGAGAGGAGATTGGAGAGGTGAGTTGACAGATGGTTGTTCTTCGTCGTCGGATACAACTTCATAGTCCCTTGAATAAGTCATACTCGCGGCGCGATTCCTCGAAGGTCCTGGTTGCATCTCACTTTCTGGTTGACCTGCATCATATCAGCAAAGCGTCATGAATAAAATGCTCGCTAGCTTACTTGTTCCGGTAGAGGCTCGTGATGCCCTCGAAACGCGCTCAACTTTTTTCCCTTCAAGAATTGACTCTTTCTCCTTTAATCTTTCATTGACCATGGATATGTATTTGAATGAGACCTTAATTGGACGTCCGTTGATATCTTGGCAGACCTTTTTGAGACGTCTCATTGCCTGCTCAGAATCGACTTTCGAAGAGACAGCCTTGAGAATTTGTACTGCGGTGTCGCCTAGCGAAATAGGTTCGATACCGGGAGGAAACAGGGTGAAGAAATCGTCCGTGTTCCAGTTTCTGTTGATTTGTTGAATACACCTGTCTCTGTTTCTCTGGCCAATGGCACTTCTCGTGCCGGCCTGGAATTTGGTTAGCAGTGTGAATAGATTTGGAGTGGTGCGTTTAGGGTTGAATATCAGGAGATGTACATTAATGAAGCGAGGAAGCGAAGGGTAGCTAAATGAACCGCGGAAAATACACCAAACTCGCATGATATGACAAAGTAAACACGTACCTTCTTACTTCCTCCAATGCTATTATGGTCAGGCATAGTGCTTTAGTTGTCTGTGGAAGCACAAAGACTTCCTTATGGTGACATGGGCACTTGATCGATGAAGCAGTTAAACGTATTTAAACCCTATCGTAGAGGAATAATATCAAAGAGACGACCAGGTTATTTGGTGACTATTTATATTAGTATATTATATATATACTATTAGGATATAAGACAGTGCAACTTACTGGTGTCCCTGCAAATGTCAGAATTTCTAGTTTGTAGTATGTGGTACTCTTTGACCACGACAGAAGAGTCAAAATGATATAGAGAACAAAGTCCTCCTGGAGTTGTAGTAGATTCTGTGATTTCAATATTAGCTAACAGTAAGTGGAAGGAAAGACACGTCCTGCTTTACCGTGCTGTGTCTTTTGTGTGTGTGTGTGATAGATTATCAACTATCAACACGTCGTTGGTTCAAGACCTTCTTCCTTCACCTATTTGTGATATTATTATCATCAAGTCTTACATTAGAGGAAGGATCAACAACGCAACCTACCTACGTACAGTATTAAAAGGGTGTTTAGGAGGTGTTACGTAGTAGAGTAGCCACCTGTAACAAGTCGGTAATTCACGATCTACCTGTTCATGGTGTTATTCTCACTAACGAGCCTGAGATTAGATTAGGAACTTACCTGTGCAGCAGGGAAAGAACGTAGCAGAGCACGAAGAGGAGACAGAAGATTTTCTATCGTCTAGCTATTCGTGAAACGATCTCTTATTGTTGCAGATTCAAACGTAGGTAGTTTGAAGAGACGTTAAAGAGTCTACCATGCAGAGATCGGTGACGTGAGTTTTTTGGTGCAGATTCACAGAAAATGAATCGTGGGGAATGAAGTCCGAACTGCTCAATCGAAAGAAAAGAGCATCGAAGTTGCAACCGGTTCTGCTGCTACACGGATAGTTCTTTCTTTCGATCTTAGATGGACGGTGTTGACGATGAAAGCTTTGGACGATATGGCAGCAGGGGAAGATGGTATCGAGTCAACCAGCACGATTTGGGAGCGAGCGAGCGAGTGAGTGAGCGAATGTTCGAGCTCAAGGCAGCAAGCAGCAGGAAGCCACGAGCACGCTTTCGCAATCCAACGAGTCAACGATAGTTAGATACGAAGTCAGATAGGTAGGTAGTCATTCAAACATTCAAGGTTGTATGCGGGAGGAGAGGGTCGGTGGGGAGAAGATGGGTATCAAGTGAGTCCAACAGGACTTCCCGTCGTGGGGAAGGAGCGTGATCCAACACCGTGAACATGGCCATCCAAACCTAGCAGCTCAACCCACAGCTGGCAGACAATCCAGGGCAACGAAGCACGAAAAACACAGTGCAAACCTCCTTCCTTTTTATATTTTCTGAATAGGAGAAAAATATTTTGTTGTTGTTTTTCCATGTGCTCTCTAATTTGGAGTTGTGTGAACGCAGTTCTTGGGGGGGTTTTCTTTTGCGTTGCGATGGATACCTGCATGAGCTAAGGCAAGGCACAGAGGGGTTGGTCACACTCGACACCAATCAATCCAAGAAAAGCAAACGAGAACGGATACAGATGGCCAGAAATTGCTTTTCTCGACTAGAGAATGGGAGAGAGACTGGCTCGTGCTTTATTGAGAGCGACCCGGATTTTATGAGACCTTCTCAAGCCTCAAGCGACCAGACTAGAGCATGTTCCGAAAGAATCAGAAGTTGAAATGAAAGCAACCACAATGCTGTAGAGGATGAAAGACAGACAAACGCTAGCAGAAGTAAATAAGCAGTTGTAAAAGTTGTTCTAATATCAGAACTTCAGCACTTCCTACGTACTAAGTGACAAACAAATACAGTATACAAATAGTCAAAACACATGCAAACTCAGAACAATGGCTATAACAGAACTTCCGCACCTCCTATGTACCAAGTGACCAACAAATACAGTATACAAATAGTCAAAACACATACAAACTCAGTGCCATGGTTAAAACATAACTTCAGCAGTTCCTATATAGCAAGTGCCCAACAAATACAGCATGCAAGTAGTCAAAGCACACGCAAGCTCACAACCATGGCTAAAGCAGAACGAACATAGATTAAATCCAATGAGTAACTAGAGCCCATGGCAACTGAAGAAACAAGCAACCCTCCCCCCGTGCCAAATGGCAGCAGAAAGGACAAAAAAAAAAAGAACTCCACGCTGATGGGTATTAACGACAGAATATATACAGTGACAGTTTCTCGGTGCAGGATTTGACGGCAACCCAAGCCCGAAAACTACGAGATCTTTCCAACCCGCTTCTTCGCAATATCAATCTTGCTCTTGACACGATCCACGTCGTCGTCGACTCTCTTGAGCATCTCGTTCTGCAGCTCCAGCTCGCCGTGGATCGCCATGCCCATCTCCTTCTGGCGGCGGACGATCTTGGCCAGCTCCTCGACATCGAGATCCTGATCCTGCATCATTTGCTTCTGCAGCTGGAGCACCCCATTGTTGTCCAGCTCTCTCGTCTTGTCGGTCTCAGGAACTGGTGCACCGAGAACTCGTCCGCTGGGTCTCGAAACCCCTGGTCCGAAGAGAGCTTGTTTGTCTTGTGCGGTGGCTACCGCGCCTCCATTCGCACCTGAGCCCTGGCCCTTGACTGCAAGGCTGACGGATAACTTCTCCAAGCCCTCCTTCTCCACCCTCGCACTCCCAAGCAGATCCCTCCGTCTCCTCAGCTCGCCCTCTCCTATCCTGCCCGATCCCTTGTTCCTCCTCTCCTCCTCTGAGAGGATCCGTAGCCCTTCTTCCAAGTTGGTGATCAAGCCGCTCGCCTTGACCAACGACGTCTTCGCCTTCACACCCGCTTCGTGCTGAGCCTGCGTCGTGGTAGCACCATCTCTCCTCCCCAGGAAAAGCCTAGCATCATGCAACTGGCCCTTCAACTCCCGGTGCAAATCCAGCCAGACCGTGGGATCGCTAGCAACGACGCCAGCATTCGTACCCCGCTGATGCGCGGCGATCAGGTCGTTCTTGACGCTGCTCCCACTGCCGCTCGAGCTGGGCAGGTTGAGAAAGCTGCGCCAGGCGCTCGTCTCTCGCCATCGTCGGTCGGGTCCCTCTGCGATAGCACGCAGGTATCTCTCGAGCCCCACGCGTCGTGTTTCGGTAAGTTCAGGCGACGATGCTGTGGATTTGAACCATGACTTTGATGGCAGAGGCGCTGGGGGAGCTTCGGAGACGAGGTTGGTGAGAGCGCTGTGCAAGGTCACAAATTCTGAGTAGCGTTTCTGCACGACGAATGTGCGGAGAGGGAGGCGGAGGGTTATGTTGTAGAGGGTGTATGGCTTCTCGCCGGAAGTCGAGGACAGGATCGTCGAAGGTATAGAAAGTTCAAGAGGGGGAGCCATGACGCTGGAAATGTATGTTTTATGTTCTTTTGTTTCCCTGCGGTATTGGTTGTTGTTTTTCGCGCTGTAAGGATTAATACATGAATGGTACCTGACGTTATCGCTTTTGTTTTGTTTTGACGTTGCTTTGCCTGAGCTCTCGTGACAAGGATCTCCGATGACACCACTGTGCATCCTTGTGGGGCTCTTAGCTGCGAAGTCGAGAATCACAACACACAAATCAGAGGTGCAATTATTAGGAGTTGGTAAAGCCTTCTATTGATTGTATCAAAGAGTGCTGTCTATACATGAGCCATCCCTGCATAAGATCAGAGTCCCAGAGAAATAGCCTCAGGGAATATGCTATTGTACTAACTCCATGGGCAAAAGTGAAACTCCCCATTCTCGTTCAATTACGTTCGTCATCATTAGAAAAGCCTAGAATGTCTCCTGATCGTCGAGCCCCTCTGCCTCCGCTGGAATCTCGAAGCCATCTTCGGTAGAATACAAGATAGTCTGGATATGCTTGATTAAACCATCCTCTTGCTTCTCGATTTCTGGGTCCTCCTCAACTGCCTGTTGGATCAGCAGCTCAATATCACGAAGCTTGCTGAAATAGAAGTCTCTCTCGCGCTCCAATCCCTGTACTGTCTCTTTAAGAGTGTTGTTTTCTTGTTGTAGAGCGGCAGATCCGGGTCCTCCTCCAACCTTTGCGACTCTACCAGCGGTGGTAGGGGTTGTCCCTCTTCTGGCTGCTCCGCTAGGTGCCCGTGAAGAAGCAGCAGCGGTTGGTGCAGGGCCACCGGCACCTCGTCTTCGGCCAAGAGCATCATAGTCACCACCTGGGTAATGTTGGTCCCAGTAGCGCTTTGTGAATTGAAGAAAATCGAGGTTGTCTTGCATCTTGCACTTGATGAGCTGTTCGACGTTGATAGTTCGGTCGATTCCATGTCGTACAAAGGAGCCTGTAGAGACGTTCAGTCAGACTGGGGCAATTGTTTGTTTGTTTGTTTGTTTTGATTCAACATACTTTGGAGGATCTTGAAATTTTGCAGGTAGGCGTACTCGGTGTTCGCATTGAACTTGACTCTGGCCATAGGAAGATCCATAAAGATACTGTCGAAGACCTGGCAGAGGGCAGCACTGAAGGTGGTATTGTCAGTTTGGTAGGGGGAGGGGTTGCGGGGGAGGGGTTTTGCTCACCCAGTTCCACATTGCTCAACCTTGGTGATATTCAACTGAAGCAGATTGTTGAGCCATGCTACAAGCTCTTGCCTATGCGTGATATGCCGTCAGCAACTTGAAGTCCTGTGCACTGATGTATAATCAACTTTGCGCGCGACGGGGCAGGCTCACCTAGATTCGCCCATATTGGCTACGGACCAGAGGAAGATGTAAGGTAGGTATGATGAGAAAGGTTGCTCGAGTAAATGGGGCTTTTGCCTATCGACACAGAGGAAGATGGAGGTGGCCGTGGGCTGAACTTGCGAATTTCAGAAATTGTAGGATGAAGTTATCGGCGTGTTTGCTTTGTCGCCTTGCTTATCCAGATTGGTCCAGTCGCCTGGGCAATTTAGGGTGGTCATCACGTGTGGACCCCGCGAAGAAAGGGGCCGAGAGTCAACCGACATCTATTGTGAATCGTGGATTCTCCAGTAGGTAGGTCAGGATATCCTGTAGATACAGCCACAAACGATGGTTGAATTACTGAGCACAGTCTTGCAGAATTGAGCTATTTGGTAGACCTTTTCTACACCAGCATCCCGCTATCTCCGCCGCTGGCAGCTATCAACTTCTTGAGCCCTAGCTAGTACAAGAAGTAGAGCCGTCAGCTTGATAGCTCATGAGCCACAGCTACCACGTTCCTCGTCCGTTCTTTGGTGCGTGCCTATGGCTAATCACATGGGTCTCTCCTCCGTGCGTTCGAACATGAACAGCTTGTTGCACATCTGCAGAGAGCTGAGAACGCCGATTTCCTGATTGCCAGCCAACGTCGGCGTTTCAAGCCGGACCCATCTTAGCGGTGTTGCAGTGCGGCGGATCGTTCACATTATTCTCTAGCTCACCCCGTACCTTACATAGGTACCTAGGTACCTAGCCGCTGCATAAAACCACCAAGTACCATTGTGCTCACGATGATCGCCTGTGTTCCAGGCCCGTAGATCAGATGCATATTCTATATCAAACTCGAGCGTGGAAGACGTCGGCAGATGCGAGCACTTCGGCAACGTGCAGAAATCGAGAGAATGAATGCCCCGTGGTACAATTCCTATCACATATGCAAGGTGTTCTTGAAAGTCTCTGGTTCACTGCGGGATCAGGACGGACTGGGTGATCGGGAAGCAAGTCTTATGGGCCTCGTCGATCTCGAGGTCGAGGCCCATGCCGAGTTCTGAGTGTTCGGGTCAGACGGTTGCCTTTCCAGGATGAGAGAACCAGCAATCTGGAATGCCACATGACATCGTCATTGCATGAGCGTGGACTTGCAAACGTTTTGATGCAAATCCTTGGGCATGGACTCAGATATATGATGCTGCATATGTATATCACCCCCACAGCTGCACGGCCTTCCTAGGCGTGTCTGGAGCATGACATACTTTCTCATATCAAGCGATACCATTGAGGTCAAAGGTCTGACACCATCTGACCCAAGTACGTAAAAGCAAGGTCAACATAGAAGGTGGTGGTGTGCTATGTATGACAGTAATTTCAATCGAGGCCATGGTTTCGGATTAACACGCCTCTTCTGTTCTTCACAGCGAGTACAAGACCTTCTAGGCACGAGGTTACACATACCTCTTATCCCAAGAAGCTACCTACTTTATCCTTCTTGGATCAAGGTATAGGTGATAGGAAAGATGTCTCTTTGATACTCCAGCACCTTTCCTGGTTGGTTTAGAATTGGGGAATGGCTTGCGTGATCTCTATTACACTTCCCTCTAAGTCAGAGAAAGACGAAATCTAAGTATATCATATCTACGGAGGTACTAGCCGATGTAGGATATATCATTCTGCTTATGCGTTGACTAAGACGATATCTACATACTGCTACAAAGGGCGGCGGATACTTCATGACAGCTACATGTAGATTACACTATTATCATATCAAGAACGTTAAGGGCACTAAGAACGAGGACTAGAGCACTCCCACAGAATCGTTATCAAATCTGGTATCAGAGCTGAAGGAAATTCTTGTTGAGTTTTTGAAGTCACTAGGAATCACGAGATAGCGCAGGAAGATGGGTATAATGCATTCTATATTCGAGCTTCAAGAACCGCCTCCTCCGCCAGTCAAAGAAATCTTTTTGTACAATAAGCAGGCAAGAATTCTGCCAGGTGCAACGGCTCTCATCTTATACGAGCTCTTTAAAATCGCGCAATGACAGATGCTCAACCCACCGAAGCAAGGAGCACACTGACACGCTCTACAAACGAACAATCCCTTTCCGTCTCTTTCCCCGAATCCATCAGGGCTGGTACCGTCCCTTTACCATTTTCCCAGCAGCATAAACCCTCCGAATAAGAATAGCCAAGAAGACTCGTCAACCGCCACGAAAAAAACCAACACCTATGCAAAAGAGCAAGAAGAAAAGAAGATCCATCTCATGAACAT
Organism: Pseudofabraea citricarpa; assembly: GCA_029641185.1. NCBI lineage: Eukaryota > Fungi > Ascomycota > Leotiomycetes > Helotiales > Dermateaceae > Pseudofabraea > Pseudofabraea citricarpa. Next base: position 3,384,483 of record JAPWGK010000001.1, read on the forward strand.
CATCCAACCAAAAATGTAGCGTGATACGCCCGTGAAAACTAGAAGTAATGACAAAAGAAAGCCAGATTGTCTTTTACAACACCGTCTGACATGAAGAAAACGCAAGGCTATGCAATAAATACAAGTAGGATATTTGGAATAACTTCCTCATCCCAAGAAACAAGAAGCGGGAAGACGAAGACGAGACTGCCAAAGAGCAGATCTAGATTGGTTGCTGCATCAGTTGTTGCGTGTTGATGAGCTGGCTTGGTGCGGCCATTCCGGAACCGGGCATAGGCATATTTGCAGCGAAAGCGCCCATGCCGTTGAAGCTTTGGGACATGCTGGTTGGCAGGTAACCGTTCTCGGAATTTGGAGATGCTTCTTCGAGGGAACCAAGGTGGTCTTCGCCCTCATATTCTTCCTCTTCGCCACTGTATCCTCCGTACGGACCTTCAGAGCCATCACCACGATCATGTGTTCTACGATGTCTAAGGGAGTCTACGTTAGTACAGGATTTACAGATTTGGATGTGCTGTGACGCGTTGTGATGATGATAATGATAAACGGTGACATACTGTGCTAGATTGTCTGACCGGGAGAAGGCCTTGTTACAGTGAGGGCAGATGTAGGGTCTTTCTTGGGTATGTGTTCTCACGTGTCTGGGGGTACAAGTCAGTGGCTTGATCTCGCAGATCTGACAGCCGGTCGAAGTAAAAAAAGAAACTTACCGCTTGAGGTGCTCTAAGCGCTTGAACAAGCGCCCGCAGGTGGGAATGGGACATGAGTGAGATTTCTGGGGATATGGGCCAAGCTCCATCATAGTTGCGCTTCTAGCCCTTCGTACAACGCCTCCTGGGCCTTGCATTTGTCTGCGAGGGGAATCGTGAATTGAACCATCACCTGATAGGTCTTCATTGGACAACTGACTAAAGTCGTTTTGTTGAAGAGCCATTGGGTTCATAGCACCACCGTCCTCGACGGTGGAAAGGGGGGTGGAGTGTCTGGATAAGTCAAGGAGTTCCTTGTCATGTTGGGACATTTGGTGGATCTGATTGCTGTAACTGAGTCCAGGGGGAGAGTTGTTTCCGGACTCGTCACCCTCGGCTACAGGTCCAACAGATGTGGAGACGGACCTTCTCAGGTCTGATGGTCGATGTGCAGTATGCGGGTGTCCAGCGGTGGCAGCAGCAACGACGGCCGAGACTCCAGGAGGGATCGACGAGCGGCGGCGTCTTTGCTTGTAGGTTGGGGAACCTTCAATAACCGAGTAAACGTTGTTTCCACCATATCCACGTGTCGCGTGTGAAAATTGTGGTCCCGACAAGTTCGAAGGTGGCAACTGCATCATTCCGTGCATGCCATTGACACCTCCCATGTGGTCTGGGATGGCAGTGTAGAGCCCAGTCTCTTCGTTGGCAATGTATGCTGGCTCGGCTCCCATTCCCAGAGCTTGTTGAGGTGGGGTAATTGGCTCAAAAGAAATGCCACGGTTGCTGTAGTCCTCGTAGTGTGAAGAGACGAAAGATGGAGCGGGTGAGTACTCCATGCCGTACGCCGGCATTGAGGCATGTCGCTGGTGTGTTTGCGAGATGGGCACACCATTCTGGTTGTATTGAACGCGAGCGAAATCCTGCTCTCTCTTCACAACCTGTTGCTGCATTGGCTGTTGTTGTTGCTGCTGTTGCGCCATGGCCATCTGTTGGTAGGCTGCCATTTGGTTCATCTCTTCTGGCATCTGTTGCATTGCCTGAGGAATCATCTGAGGTGGTGGCATAGAATCGATGGCTCTCATCACAGGAGAGGTTGATTGTGATTGAGATTGTGAGTAGGATGGCTGTTGAGCGGAGAACGAGGAAGAGTTTGCTTGTTGTGCCTTGGTAAGTTGCTCGAATAGCGACTGAGACGAGTCGAATTCAAACGACAGGGCTGGCTCGTTGACTGCAACAGTGGTCGCCTCTTGGCCCATCTTCTCCCTCTTCAGGTCGCGCTCAAGAGCATCGAGAAAGAGTCTGTCGTGTGGTACTGAATACCAGTAAAAAACCTTCTGCTTCTTTTGTGTTCGAATGCAGTTGTTCTTGTATAGGAAATCAAGGAAGCCACTCTTTGGCTCTTCGAGAGAAGCATCAGTGCCCGACTTAAGGTTACGAAGGTCGGAGAAGATTCCCTCCTCGAACTTCTTTGAGTTCTTTACTGGTCGTCCAAAAGCTTGGAATCTAAAAGAAAGGCATCGCACGATATCGGTACCGGAAATGTGAAAAAGATTGTTCCTTGGGAGATGTTAGTGAACAGAACGCGGAAGCTCAAAGGCGCATCGCCTCACCATAGAACGCAAGAAACATATTCGCCAGTTGGCAGAAGAAATCTTCGAATATATTGATCGGGGGTCCAATCAACAGGCGCAGATATTAAAAAGTATTTTACTAAAGGCTGTCAGCTTGCTGTTCGCACCGTGATCCGTGGTCTACCTACAGTTGTCAACTTGTTGGAGGGCAACCTGAGCATCCTGTGGGAGGCTCTGCTGGGCTTCGCTGCTGAGCATAAAGGTCTCTGGCTTCTGTGGCGGCGCCATGGTAGCATGATGTTGTGAATACATCATATGCGCCATTCAATTGAGTCGAGATGGCGACCCTGGATAATGAGAGGGTATCGATAAGTTATTTATCGCGTCACCGACCGATTGAAACACCGATAGAGAGATAAGGCTGAGTGTCAAAAGAAGCAGTCGACAATAGACGGGGTCTGTCGAATCAGCGACGGGGATGAAGCAGTAGTGTTGATGGGGAAAGAGAATATGAAGCGATTGTCGTGTCGTAAGGATGTAGACTATTTTCTTGGGGAGAGAGAGAAGGGCCTGCCTCCAAAGACAGAAAGCAGAGGTAGGAGAAACGGTTGATGTTCGAAGTTGTGCGAAGGAGTCTCGAGGCCAGCCCGCAAGTTCGTAGGAACTCTACTCGACTTCGGAAGCGATTAATAGAAAAGAAGGCCTGACGGGAATAGGGGCTTCGGGGGCGGCAGCAGTTCGCGCGACGGAGAGATTCGCGACGAATTGATCAGACCGAGACCGTACGGGGCGATGATGTTGAAGAGTTGTCAGGCACGACGAGAAGTCCTCAAGGATGGGGCTGAGGAGAGAGGTGAAGCTTTCGAGGTACGGGCCTGCGACAAGAAAGAGAGACGTGAAATCAGGACTTCAGAAGAGTTTGAGGATGGCGGACGACACGGGGGTTTAATGAGTTGGGTTAATAGTGGGTTTGAGAGTTGACCTGGGTGGATGGCAGCTAACCTGCTCGGGGGGGGGGAGGGGTGTCTGTACTGCAGCCTGTGAGCGCTGGGGGGGTGTGTGTGGTAGTTGTGGTAGTGCTGGTGGTGCTGGGAGGGGGGTGCTGTAGGGACCGGGATCCGCAAGGATTGGCTACGGGAGTTCGCTGGAGGGGGTCCAGGATAGGATAGGATAGGATAGGATAGGACAGGACAGGACGGTGGATTGGGCGGTGGATTGGGGATTAGGCGGTAGGCGGGTGGGTGTGGGCGTGGGCGAAGAGGGTGGCCCTAGGGAGCGATGAGGGGCGATGGAGGCCGATGGATTGGGGGTAGCAGCACCGATAGTTGGTTGGCGCGCGCGCGGGGTGGCTGGAGTCAATAGCAGGTGTCGCCTGTAATTGAGTCGCGTAGCAGCAACAGTAGCGGTAGCAGGGGCAGCGCAGCGCAGGTACAGTACAGCAGCAGAGTCAGCAGGCAGGACAACGACAGAAAGCCAGACAGCCAGCCAGCCAAAAGACCAGCACGGAGACTATTGTATCCAAGGATGGCACTGTTCAAGGTTATCGCGAGAGTGGAGTCCTGGGGGGGAGAGAAGGGGGGCCCTAGAGATGGATAGTACGGTACGGTAATCAATGTTCTGGTCTGTTCCGCTGTTGTTCTGTTCTGTTCTGTTCTTGTGTTCTGTCTGCTTCGGCGGCGGGTGGGCGCAAGGTGTGAGCTTGGGGGGAAACAAGAAGACGAGGACGACGACGACGACAAAAGTGAGTGAGGTGTGGCGATCACAGGAGAGACGTGCGCATAAATCTCTGGGTCGCGGATGTTTTTAAATAACAAGTCATGGGCGTGTGGAGAGTGAGTGAGGCCCTGAGGATACGCTCTGTCAGTGAGTGAGTGAGTGAGTGAGTGAATGAGTCTCTGCTCTCTGGCCCTGTACGCGCTGTTCTGCTCTGTGCTCTCTCGCTCGCTCGTCTCTTGGGCCGTACTGTACAGTACGGAAGTACAGATTTGATTGCGATGTGAGTACTGATTCAGACTGTGCTAACCTCACTCACCTCACTTCCTCAAGTCACTCACTTCACCTCACCTCCCTCTCGCTATCGCTCCCTCGCCTACCTCCCTCCTTCTCTCTCCCTCCATCCTTTCAACCATCACCATCCACCACCACCCTCACCACCCTCACCATCGTCCACCACCCACCTCACCTCGCAGCGGGAGTACCTTTCTGTCGTCCTGCCCACATCTCCGCTAGTCTCGTCGTTGACTGGCTTCAACGGCGGGATGGATTGGGTCCTTCGGAGCGAATGGAACCCTTGCCCGCCGCTTTCGAAACAGGCGCCCACAGGCACAGGGGCTGCAGGCAAAGGGCAACCAGAGGAGGAGGAACAGAAGATTACACTGCACTGCGGACCACGGGAGAGATCTCAAACACGAGACCTTTGGCATGGGTCCGTACACGCTTGCGCTGCACTGCACCAGGGCCTGGGCCTGGCCTGTCTGTCCTGCCCTGCCCTGCCCAGCGAACAACTCAGGTAAGGTACAACCGAGCCGAGCCCTTCACATCTTCGCAGACTCTCTATCGACGAGGAACTGTCCAGCCTGTGTACCGCCATATCTCTGCTATGATCGGAGCTCAAGGGATCTCCGCTCATTGGCATCAATGCAAGCAGGTAAGCAAGCTGGCAAATCTCGAGGATGGAGGTATCTTCACTTCCCCGCTCACATGGGAGAGCAAGCAGCCACCTTCCAAGAGAAGAAAGAAAGAAAGAGAGAAAATGAAAGACATCTCGGTGAGTCGTGCCCCAAATTTCGCAATCTCACGATCCATGCTGGCCTGACTTGACCTGATCTGAGAGTTGAGCTGCGTTCTCCTCGCTTGCCTGCCTGCTTTGCTCGCCTTTGTGGCCGTGCAGTGCGTTGTCTCTCCCAAAGCATGCTGCTAATTTCCGTGAACCACCAAAAAAGACGCTGGGGCGTGATTTTGTGCAGCTGCATGCTCGGACATTCGATTCCCCAGGGCCTGTCGGCCTCCATAACTCTTCACTAAAATGACGGTGAAGCTAACATTGACAGAATACTTGTGGCGTGCTGTGTTCTGCGCTCGGGCACGGCATTTATTCATTCCTTCGACAGCATATGGTCACTCTTTCACTGGTAGTTGATTACATGCCACGGTTACTTTTCTCGCTTTCCGAGCCAGCCGACTTGCCGTCGCAACGACCTTTGAGGTAGGACGAATCCTTCAAAGCAAGAAAGGTTCATCATTTTGGGCCTCAGTGCCTCCCGCAAAATCCAGTCACTCAGTCAGAACGGCACAGGTGACAGGATATTGGGTCAGCATCCAAGGGGCGATATGCTGTACTGTACGAAGTACAGTACTGAGTCGCTGTGCTGCAGTACTAAGTTCATATCACCAGTCTTATGATCATCACCATGTCATCAGTCCTATGGCCAAAGCCACCAACACTCTATCGAGGGGCACCGTGATTATGCCCTTGGAGGCTTGGGCATGTCAGGACCTTCAGCCATGGCCCCGGCCGCATCTTGACAATCCGTCAATGCCAGGCTTCCTCCACGCCTTCTCGAAAGCCTAATGGCGGGGGATCCGACCGCTGCACATGAGGATGATGGCTGGATTGGCCAGGCGAGCACTCGCCTCTCTGTTTCGTGGCCTCGATGTCCCAGTCAGAATCCCAGATTCACTTTCCTGGTTGTTGTTCAAGAGATTTCCTGACCGCCTGGTGATGCTGATTGGGTCTTGGGGCGCGCCGTTGCCAAAATAAGGATGCTCTCCCGCGATGCGCGATGGCTAGCTAGCTGCTGTCGAGTCGAGGTGTGCCGCTGCCAGGGAATCCTCTCAACCTGAAACACGCCTGAGGCGATGCTTCACATTGCTTAGCTATGCTTCTGCTTTTCAGCTTCTCATCGACCAACAGGATGGCAGATGGCTGGACGAGTGCTATCCATATTCGCCTTTCTCCATTCAGACACTCACCACGAAGATTCCGTACACGTACGAGTCCGGTTGAGAGCGGTAAGGAAACGTTCATCACATCCTTTGTATTCATGCGAACTCATGCTAGCAAGCGCGCAAGAGAACAACATCTATGCGTTGCTGTGAGAGCCCGACCATTGGATGGATGGCTTTAGCAAATTAGCAGAGCGACAGATGTTGGCACTTCTGCAAGATGGAAATCTGCGGAGGAGCTCTTCCGACCGGCACTCCTTCCTCCACAGAATCCACAGACTGTACTCTGTACGGTTCTCTTCACTCGTCGGCTTGGCCACATATCGCCAGCACGAGTGAGGTCCGACGTCCTACCACACTTGTGCACGACGCACGTCCACCCATTCGCACCCTGGTGTTTATTACCTCTTTTGTCGGGGTACACCTCGGTCAATCTATGCCCGCTGGCTGGCAAAGGAATAAATAACCTCATGACTAGAATGCCAGAGTTCGGGCTAAGAGCACGTTAAGGCATGGTAGATGGCGTACATCAGCCATGTACGTGTTTTGCTTTTGGAAGTCAGCAGCACGCTCGATTATTCCTGCCCTGAAAATGCTATCGATAAAGGTTTAATTCTCCTTGGAGGCATGATCAGAGATCCCAAAGACTGGGCATTTTGAGTTGGCCGCTAGAAGGCCCGTACAACTTTTGTACCTGTTTGATCATCGATGCTGAAACCACGAGACCCAAAAACCAGGGGACCTCACCACGACCTGATCGTCCCGCAACGCACCCAAATCGCTTCCACCTGCGCTTTTGGACAACCGCTCAGGAAAACAAGAGGGCAGGAATCTTAGCGACGTGGACGCATACCCTCTTTCGCTCTTCCCAGGCCCTCTTCCCGCCTTCTGAAGTTTGTGCCTAAGAAACATTGTCATCAATCTGAAGCAGCCTCCACAACCACACAGCACAGATGTTGCTATTTCAAGAATGTTTAGGAAGCTTCCACTGGTTTTGTCCGAGCGTGTCGCTGTTCTGGTAAACGGGCCCTTGGGCACTATCGTAATCGTTGGTCATCGATTGCTCGCCTATGAACCCCAAAATATGAAACTGCACTCTTCACCGTCCTGATTGGGTTCTGGCTTCTGTGCTGTCTCACGAACAAGCTAAGCGTGAGGGCCGTGATTTCGGCTGCAGAATACTGTCTACAACCAACCGCTGACGGAGATCTAGACGAGTGACCACCAACTCAAGATGTTCAACTTTTGCCCTACTTTTCGCACGCCAAGGTTCGGCTTGTGCGACTGGACGAAGATCATAAGCCAGATGTTCGTCACCCTGTCATCGGCCTATTCATCATGGCCTGGAATTGCGTTTTACCGCTGGGCTATTTTGAAACTACAGGTCCCTCTTGAGTCTTGAGATCCACGACGGCGGCACGCTGATCAGCAAGATCTTGCATTGCATGATATGTTCTTTTTTTGGCCTGGCTTGCGGGTACAGACATTTGATGGATAGCTTCACTCTCCCCGATCAATGAATGACTCTCGCCCTGGCACGGTAATGCATCGCTAGTAGCGCAGGTACCGATCCGAAACATGACAGATAGGCAAGCCAGTGTGGATGCGAAGTCCGAGAGCTAGAATCCTTACGAAAGTAACTCTGTTGGGAATCCTTCGGCCATCAAAAGGTTCAAAGAGGGAATGTGAGAAAATGTTTCCATGCACGAGTGACTTGCAGAACCCGAAACAAACAACCAGCCTTTCTGGCACTACAACCTGCGCCGTATCGCCGTATGGACCTAATCAAAGACACGGAAAGCCCGTCAGCCATAAGGTAACGGTAGGCTGCAGATCCGGAATGCGGTTTCTTGGTGGTACTGCAATCTCGTCTCTGCCATGTGGGAGAAATGTGATGAGAAAGTCAACCCAGACCTGCCACTTCTGCATCGCACTTTCAAAAAGAGAAGGTTCTCCTGGGGGGGCCGCGAGGTTTACAGAAACAAACCTGGCGGGTTTTCAGGGTGGATGTTTTCGTTTTCATGTTTTTCCTTGGTAACACCCCTCCCCTTCCAAATCCCCCCCCCCCCTTTTGTTTCCGAATTTCCCCCGCTCCTGCCCCTCTTCCCTGTCAATATATTTTTAATCGTATGATGGATTCTTTTGGGTCACATGATGTTATTCGACTTCAAAAGTGTTCTCATATGTGTCGATTTAAGGCTATGGCTTCAATTGACCTTGTTAAATATCGTATGGTGGTTGTTGATCTGGTATCCATCAAAGGTTCTGTGACAGCAAGTTGCGCAGAAACAGATGAAAACTTGATTGTCTTGCAGTGATCGAGTCAGATAACGCTACTCAGTACACATCCCACGGATATTCCGACGCCAAACATGACACTATTACTTGAAGTCTTCGATGCTGGTCCACGCAAACGGCTAATGACGAAGGCGGGTTTTACCTCTCGGTGGAGGTTAGAGAGACAGCAGCGAGCTCTAATGTGAGGGTGCGACCAGATTTTGGTCACAAGATGGTAGTATGCATCCATTGTACCAGCCACAAACCAGGACTTCTTGAGAGAACAAAGTCCCTCAGAGACACTCGTTGATTATAGTCGTTGGCCTAATAGCCCAGATTTCTCTCCAGATGTGAGGCATTTGGTTTAGTTCCCTTCATTCTGACTACTTACCATGACACACTCGGGGCGGGGCAGATGTATCTGCCATGAAAGCTAACTCGTGCTCGCTACAGCACCACACAGAGGTTATATCGTGGGTGACTGCTTAAACTACTATAGTAAAGGGGGTTTTTATTACCCAAATACATATATTCCAGGAGCGAGTTGGTGATCGGGAGTGGCAATCATACCAGGTATGCGTGAATCTATGATTAAGATCTTGAACCGTGGCACCTATCTTGTATCATGCCACAAAGCTCTGCAGAGCAAAAGAAAAATAGACCGTTTGAAGGAGATGGAATAAAGTCGTAACTTGACGAACTCTTTTTTGATATTGCTGTCCTTGAAGATATCAGTCTTCTCTGTCTTATGTATCCTGTCGATCTTAGACAGATGCGTGTTTACTGAGCTTATTTATTTTTCTCGGTTTCGCTCTTTGCGTTCTGGAGTCTCCCGTGTGATGGAAGATGGGTAGGTACAGAATTGTCCTGGCTCTCTGCGTTTCAGCCTTAGGGCGGAAAAGATTTCAAGATAAATCGAATTTCAAACCTGTGGATTGTTGAGATCTCGTGGTATCTGTGTCTCGCTTTCCCCCTCGTCGCTATTATTCTCTTCGTATGAATGAGAAGTTTAATTCTTATACCAAGCAACTGATATCACTCTGCTGTGTCTTTTTGTCTGGGCTGGCTTATAACATGCCATGAATCCCGACAGTGAGCTTCTTGCTTGCAAACTTTGCAGGCAGATTAACAGAAAGTAAATGGGGGTCGAGCTCGATAGACCGAAACGTTATTTTTATCGTCTCCTGCTCTTGCTAGGAGGAAGATGCATGCTTGTTTCTTGCTCGCTTGTTTGGGATTTACGGGGAAAGAAAGAAGGAGGAGGGCGGTCGCTTAATCCCTCGCTCTCCTTGTTCCTCTTCGTTTTCATTTTCTCGCTCCTAGAATGAAGATGGCGAGGGATTAAAGGTACACTTGCTGAAGGCTGCTGTATAATAGAAGCTCTGGCTTGTATATATGTTAGTATGCTGCGATTTATACGTGTACTAGGGAAATATATATTAGCCGTTGTGGGAGTATTACTCTTGGTATATGTTAATACTCTTCCTGTCAGACTATAGTAAGGATGGATTTCTTCGCGCAACACTTTATCGTTTGGCAATAATCAAGCAGGCTCGATCTTTACCAGTACGAGAACACCAGCTGAGAATTGGTTTTTGTTGGATGGAATCCGACACCTGACCGGCCACCGGGTTTGGTTTATCCTGTTTGATAGCTCCTCGAGCTATATAAGTCTTCGTGGCTCCGTAGCTAGCTCTTCGGCTCTCCTCCATACAACTCCGTTCACCGCATCATTGATTCGCCATCCGTGAGCACCTCTGGTAGTTCTTCTATAGACACGATCTGAATTTGGTCGGAGGAGGGAGGAACTTATTTGCTATTCAATATCATTTTATTGTACCAAACAGCTATAGTATTTATATAACCAAGCCCACAAAATAGAGAGGTGGCAGTAACGAATGTAAGCTTCGGCATGTACCAGATATGTCTCCTGATATGTGGTGAGTGAGCAGAGGAACATCTCTTCCTTGTGCCCTTGCATGCACCCTGAATAAATCTCAATGAAAAAATTGCCCAAGTAATAACCCTTTTCGCTTTTGTGCACATTGCCGCGTGGAAAACGCCAGAGGGGTACGTGTCCATGAACAAGGAGGTAGAACAATATCAACCGAGTGTTTACACGGAATAAGAAAAAGGGTTTTTCATCACCTTTCGGACACGATAGAAATCCAGATATTCTTCATTCTCAGCTTTTCTTCACGTTTCCAGGACAAGACTTGGTGATACTATGATCAGATGAGTGCTGTCATTATTCCACTCAGGATCGTACCATAGCTGAGAGGGGACGGGCCTTTGGCAAGAGAATTCGGTTGTCTTCGTCATACTTCAACATTCCTTCAACTTCCCCTCTCAAATAACCTTACGGAAAGAGAAGACCCTCTCACACTCTTCAAAACCCGGTAGCTATACAATGAAGGCAAGGTACTCCATTTCTATCAAGTACATCGAAGCCCAGGAGTATCCCGAGCGTGTCTTGGCCCGGTCGTTGTGGTTCTAGCAACATCCACGACAGAAGATATTAGCTCTCTATCCGTAACTCCTCCCTCGCTCCCGTTCTCGTTTGCACCCTTTAACTTTCCTCACCATCTACAACCTTC